>JALPQD010000209.1:980555-1580555 GCA_023101885.1 Typhlomys cinereus | reverse complement strand
TCCAAAAATGTTCTTAAAAGTCTCAAGGTTTTCAGTCACTAATTCATGTTTTTGTAATATTTTATTGTCTTACTTGTTTCTAATTTAACTTCCCACATCCTGGAAGGGAGACGGTTAAATGTCCCATCTGGGGCTTAAATACACAATCATCTGTTCTCTACTGACCACTGACTATTGCTAATCAAAACCTTCTGAATTAACTGCACAAACGTGGAGGCTTAATGTTATAAGAGACAGAACATACAACATTTGTATTTTTAGGACTGAATTACCATAGTTGGTATAATTTTTCCAGCTCCATCTATGTTTGTCTCATTTCATCTTTCTTAATAGCGGAATAATATTCCATTGTGTATATGTACCACATTTTCATGGTATCCATTTGTCAGCTAATGGACATCTAGGTTGGTTCTATTACTATTGTGTACAGGGCCACAATGAACTTCAGTGTGCATGCTTCTCTGGGGTGTGATGGACAGGCCTTTGGCAACATGGTTCCCATTTACAAATGACTGTGTTGTGACACTTATTCCCAGGTCAGTTGATATTTTCAGTTTTCTCCAGAAATGGTTTTCCAAATAATGCTTAAACTACAAAAAAAAAAAAAAAAAAAAAAAAAAAAAACCCAAAGAACTGTTTCGCATTGATGTTCTTTATGGCAATAGTAAAGATTTGGCGTTTAACCATTGTCTTTATGGAGAACTGCCCGATTACCACATACAACACTGGATGGTGGATGTTTCCCTTTCAGGTCCATTCCCATCTGCTATCAGGCACCTGTAATCCAGACGCCCATACTTGAAAGCCTCTGGTGAAAAATGGTCCATTGAATGCTAGCTGAAAACAGGAGTCAAGTGTCAAAAGGTGCCTGCAGCCAGTGAGAATCACCAGGTCTCTGGGAACTAGACCAACATAGACCAACGTTTTAATCAAATCTTATGTTTCTACTGCTTACAGGTGATTTTGGATACTGCTGTCAGACTTATCTTTTGACTTGAACTTGCCAACCAGAAAAAACTCCCCCTACTTTAGTATCCAAAAGGGATTTTTAAATAAGCGTCATACTTACTATCTGGTAAATTATTTTTAAGTTGTTATTCATCAAATTGTTCAGAAAAAAGATCACAATCCCTATTATGTGTCTCTGTCTCTGATGTTGACAACTTTTAAAGCAAGGAATTTAATAATCCTGGTACTCCAAATTTACAGTTAACCTCAAACAGATCCAGCTCAAACTTATGCTTTCTGACATTCACTGAAATGTGGAGGAATCGTTGCTCTGTCTTTAGCTCCCAGAATTTATTTTTATCTATAACATCTCTTCTTAAGAGGTTTGCCTAACTCTTGCAAATATCTGAAAGAGTACATGTTAGACTTTAAATAACAAGAGGACATGAAAGAAAGCTGCTATTAAGAGCTGTTCAACAAAAGGGACTTAATAACTCAAAGACTAAAAACAGCACAGAAAGAATAATCAGCTGTGGTGATTAAGAACTCATGAGGATTGGAGGACTAGGTTATTAGGCGCAGGGTAGAACATCAGAAATCAGATCTCTATTACACAGGGATTTTTTAAGTAATTTTTGTGGTGCTAATAAAAACATTTGAAAGAAATCAACACTATCACTAGGCAGAAATCAACACTATCACTAGGCAGAAAGCTAAATTTAGACACTATCATGGCATAGTCGGATGAAAGTAAGTCATTATGAAATATATTAGAGAAAGCTACACTATGAAAGGATTATGGAGATATAATTACTAGTAAATCAATGCAATGAATTATTGCATGTGTAAAATGCACGTTATCAGATGTGTGGATCAAAAGGAAGTAGATTATCAAAGTAGCACCTATAAGGGAGAGAACTAATCTGACTGGACAGAAAAATTTCTGCTATTGGCAGAGTACTATGTTCTCAAAACAGAGCATAAACCTGTGAAACAGTGTAACAGCAGCACAGCAACAACCATCATGTCACTTTTAGGAGGAATGAGACTCTAGTATTACGCTGCTCTGGAAGGTGAATGAATGTTACTGGAGCCCAGAGAAGCACATTATAAACCAACATTCACACTGAGAAATTTATCTGAAAAAAATAAGGAAAATAATAAGAGAAAACTGAGCATAAAAAGATTTGCTAATTCAAGAGAGAGGGAAAGAGATTTCACCTTGAAAAAGGCCCATCAAGCTCCAAACTGCCAAACTGCCATTTATTACAATTCCATGATCAACTGACAAAGAAGGCTCATGGACCCAAATGACAATACTCACACATCTACAAACAAAATATGAACAAAATCATACACAATATACAAATCATTCAGTACATAAGTAACATGAGAATATAATAAAAAATGGAAAGTGATCATCTTAACATAAAAATAAAAATACATTTACTAAAATTCAATATCATTTTGTGGTAAAAGACCTGAATAAGTTAAGAACAAATGAATCACCCTGCAACATAATGCAAGCTGTAAGTCTCATATTGAGGGGAAAACTAAGAGTTTCCACAGAGACAAGGCTGTCCACTTTTATCACTTTCATTCAATTCACTGCAGAAATTTTCAGCCACAGCAATTAGAAACTAGAAAGAATGGAAATGCACAAACAGAAAAGGAAGAAGCCAAATTATCCCTATTTGAAATTTCATACACAGGAAATCCTGTTCACTCCACCAAAGGACTGATAGAACTATAAATTTGGTACTGAAGCAGGATAAAAATACAATATCAAAATAAATAACTTTCTTTGCACCACTGAACAATTCACTACAAAAGCAGAAATGCAATTTAATATCACGCACACATACACACACACTGAGAGACAAGATGTAAAGAATATGAATGACTTCAATGAAAATTTAAGAAATACTGAAAGAAAAAAATGAAGACAACATTACAAAAATGGAAAGACTCCCCACATATTCGATGACCAAACTACACTCAGATACCTATGGATTCAGTGAAATACCTGTCAAAATGCCAATGACATTCTTACAAAAAAAGTTAAAATTCATGTATAAACACAAAAATCCTCCATACAACTAAGTAATTCCAAAGGTGGAGAAAAAATTGTAGAAAATATCACAATGTCTGATTTCAAAGCATTCTATAGAACCACTGTGACAAAACCGTATGGTATTATCATAAAAGCAGGCAAAACACTGAAAGAACATAGCACAGAATCCAATAATAAATTCATACATAGTTAGCTAGCTGGTTCTTGAGACAGGTGCCAAAATACACACTAAAGAAAGGACAGTATCACTGGCCAATGGTGCTGTAAGAATTGAATTCCTGTATATACAACACTGAAATTAGATAACTATCCATCATCCTGTAAAAAAGAAAGTTAACTCAAAGAATGTTTTTATTTGAAACTACTAGAGGTACACCTGAAACTACTAGAGGTACACAGATGACAGACTCGCAGTAGCGGTGCAAGCAGTGATTCTCCTAGGCAGGACTCCCACAGCACAGGAAACACAAGCAAGGATTGACAAGTGAGATTGCACCAAATGAAAATCTGCACTTCGAAAGAAGCAATTACCAGCATGAAGGGACAACATACAGAGTGGGAGAACATCTTTGCCAAGTATTCATCCAACAAAGAGTTGAAATACCACATATAAAGAAAACAAAGCACTTGAGGAAAGATTAAAAGTCATGCAATCAGTTATTATATACAGCAAAATTTATCAGTCATAATAGAAAGTGAAAGAGAAATATTCCATAACAAAAGTAGACTAAAGGTCTGTCTGACTACCAAACCATGTCTATAGAAAATACTGGAAGTAATACTCAAGATTGAAGAGAAGAATAAACACCCCCAAAGAGGCCACAAGGAACAAATAAGATCAAAACAGTGACTCAGCAAGTCTACAAAATACAAGTAAACACAAAAATCAAAAAATGATAGGAATCAAAACACATCTTTCAATAATAACTTTAAATGTCAGCAGGCTCAGTTCCCCAGTCAAAGAGACACAGGCTGGGAGGGAGAGGAATCGATTGATGAGAGAAAGGAGGGAAATCGGAGAAATGGAGGATGAAGGAAAACAGGAATTAGCACTCAATATGCTTGTGAAACTAAAAAATAAATGAAATAAAATGAAAATGAAAAAAAGAGACATAGATCTACAGCTGGGGTTAAAAAAAATCATAACTCGGGGCTGGAGAGGTGGCTCAGGGATTAAGCCTCTGCCTTGCAGGTGGAAGGTCCTGAGTTCAGATCCTAGACCCCACGTACAGATGCCAGGTGGAAGGGGGGCGGACTATGTTTCTGGTCCTGGTAGGGCAGAGCCTGTGAATCCCCAGGCAGAGTAAACGAGGAGGAGGTGGAGGTGTCCATGGGTGGTTCTCGAATTCGTCCGTGGTTCTGCACACACACATACATACACATATGCACACACGCATACACGCACAATTGAATAAATAATAAAAAATTTTAAAAAATCATAACTCAATCAATTCTCTGCTTTCAAGAAAAACATCTCATCATGAAAGATAGATGGTACCTCAGGACAGAAGAATGGTCAAAGTTACTCCAAGAAAATGGAAAGAGTGAAATAAGCAGGAATTGCTCCTAATATCTGGTAAAATAGACTTCAAACTAAAGCAAACGATAAAAGATAAAAAGAAATATTTACTACCTAATAGTTCAGAAAAATCCATCAGGAGGACATAACAATAACAAACAAAAGCAACAATCACAGACGTACCCAAATTCATTAAACAAACACTAGATGTAAAACTATTACTCCACTCCAACTCAAAAATCCATCATATAGTTTAATACCCTGCTCTCACCAAAAGCCAAGCAGTCAACTAATCAAAAACTAAATAGAGAAGTATGGGAGTTAAATGAAACCATCAATCAAATGGACCTCATTGACACCGACAGAACATTTCATCCACGAAAGAATAAACATTCTTCTCAGCAGCCCATGAAACCTCGTCCAAATGAGACCACACACTACAACACAAAACAAGCCTTCACAGATACAGGAAAATAGAAATTGCATCTGACCACTGCAGAATGAAGTTAGAGATCTACAGTGAAGGAAACAGCAGAAAACACACAAATTCATGGAAACTAAACAATTCATTTCTGAATGAGGAATGAGTCAAAGGAGAAGTAAAGTACGAAATCAAAAAATTATCTGCGTTCAATGAAAATCAAAACACAACATATCAAAATCTATGGGAAACAATAAGGGCTGTCCCAAGAGAAAAGTTCATAAAGCTAAATGGCTGTATCAAAGAAAAAACAAACAAAAAAGAGATCTCAAATAAATAACCTATTGCTATCCCTAAAGATTTTGAGAGTCCTCGCGGCGAGCATCACTTTCGGCTGATTGGATGGATGGTCCTTAGACAGTCCAAGACACTCACCTTCCAGAACCGTGTGTCCCTCCGTGTGCCCGGCCCTCAGGGGCTTCTGCGTGGCCGGCCTCTCCCCTCCCGCCACCGGAGCCGCGGGCAGGAACTTTAGGGAGGAAAGCCGGGGAGAGGCGGGTGGTCCTCCGGGGCAGGCGCTCTCCGCCCCGCTTCTCTGTCGCGCGGGGCAGCAGCAGGAGTGGCGCGCGGGGCAGGGACACGCGGCTTCTACCGGGCGGCGCGAACGAGAAGCGGCCGGCAGCTCAGGGGTCGGCGTCCGAGCACCGCGGAGGAGCGCCCGCCGGCTCCGCGCTGCTCCCCGCGCCCGCCCGCGCCCCGCACCTGCGCGGCCCGACCACGCCCCGCTCAGGTCCGGATCCGCCTGGGAACGAGCCAGCCTCCGGGGCCCAACGCGGAAGTGTCGGCGGAGCTGTCGGTGGAGAGACCCGAGCCGAGCGTCCCGGGGAGGCTTCGGCCTGGGCGCGGCTCACGGAGGGCGGGGGCGGCCCGGCCTCTCCGCCCGTAGGCTGAGAGCCAGGTGATGGCGTTGGTGATGGCGGCGGGCGCTTGGGGCGGCGCTGGAGGAGCTGCGCGCCAGGAGGTGAGTGGGGAAGGGCGGTGCCGGCGGGGGTCGCACTTGGCTCTGCTCCAGGCCGGCACATCCAGCCCTGAAATCGCTCCAAGCCCTTCTTGGGACCGGCAGAGATGTCTTTGGATATCTGCAAACGTAAAAGGAAGACCCTGTCCAGTCTTTAGTCTGGACTTTCCTTGCACTTCGCATGGTCCCTCCTGCAGATCCAGGGCTGTTTCTTTCTTTTTTTTTTTTTTTTTTTCTGGTTACTTTGTATATATATTTTTTATTCCACTCATACAAAGTTAACAAGTACACAGGTCCCCTCCCTCCCTCTACCTCCATCCGACTCTCCCCTCCCTTTCCTTTCCCTCCCCATCCCCAGTGCTTTCCCCGCCCCCATCCCGGAACATCCTTTAATGTGTATGCCAAACTGTCCTCTGGGTCCTCCTCTCTGATGAGGTGCAAGGACCCAGGGGCATTTCCCAGAACCCTTTCCTGTGTTCCCCTTAAGCTTAGGAACACTACTGTAACTGTCAGTCCCTAGCCTCCGAGGATCTTAGTGCCCTTAGTTCATGCTAGACTTTGTGGGGTCAATAATGTGTTGGACATTGCGCAGGGCATGCAAAGTCCTACTATGATTGCCTTGGCCCCAACCTTTGTGGAGCATCTTGCATGTTATTGCTCCTCCCATCCTTGTCCTCTTACAATCTTAACGTCCCCTCTTCCGGAAATTTCCCTGAGCTTCAGGATGGGGAGAGATTAGGCTGGCCTAGTTCCTGGTGGTTGATATAGAGACTCTGATGTTCTGAAATATGGTTTGTTAATTTTTTTTTTAGTTTTGCTGCTCCTGCAATGCCCTTCACTCCATCCTGATGGGTATTGGATGTCACCCCCTGGCCAGAGGTAAAAACCTGTTAAGAGTCTTGCTATAAGAGTATATTCAAAGGTAGATGGAATAAAAGTAGGAGACCACAGTGAGAGAGGGGTCAATCATCCATTTGCAAAATGGTTACTTTCTATCTGCCAGACTATACACCCTCCCCTTCTGGTGAGATCATACCCCATCAGTTGCAAATGATCAGAAGGAACTTAACCAGATGTCTCATTACTTACTTGCAGTCCTTGATGGTGGCCTATTTTCTCTGCTGTAACATGGTTCCCTCTCACCTTGTTTCTGGTGGGGCCCTCCTTCCCCATCCCTCCTGTTTATAATCTTTTCAATTACTGTAGCTTTACAGAGATTTGTCTTTGGGTGTCTCTAAGTGGGTTTGGTACTAGGATCCACCTATTAGGGAGTACATACGGCACTTAATTTTCTGTGTCTGGGATACTTCACTCAATATAATGGTTTCTAATTCCATCCATTTCCTGGCAAATTGCATTAATTCATCATTTTTGTTGGCTGACTAGTATTCCATTGTATAAATGTACCACATTTTCTTTATCCACTCGTCAACTGTTGGACATTTGGGCTGATTCCATGACTTTGCTATTGTAAATAGTGCTGCTATGAATATGGTCGTGCTCGTGCTATCAAGGTGAATTTTTGCTGTATGGGGGGTTATTCCTAAAAGTGGTCATATGGCATTTCAATCTTTAACTTTTTTAAGAATCGCCAGGGCTGTTTCTTGAGACTCTATGCAGAGAACCCCAAAGAACAAAGTTTCCCGTTAGGGTTGTACCCAAGGTATGCTGAAGTGCATGGTTAGATGTCCAAGAAGCGTAGGAACCACATCATTGTGCCCAATGCTTCCTTCCAATGCAGTCAGTGCAAGAGAGATGTTGGCGGTGGAATGCACGGCTTTCTGGCTTCTTCCCATTCGCTTTACCAACAGATGGGACTCTCATAAGAACTTCAACAAATGATATTTGACATTAAAAAGGATGGGGAATGTCTCAGAGATGTCTTGACATCCATCTTTCAGTTTCTATCAGACTTGTTTTTTATGACCTAAGACATTTTTTCCCACTGTAGGGCTTTTCCCTATTGTTCTGCAGTCTGGTTTCCTTGTGAAAAGTTGCAGGTGCAATTCAGGCAGGATTAGAGCAGCCATGCTGGGATGGGTCTCTCAAGGTCTTTGGAATTCCTGAAAGTCATCCCCCAATGCTGGACTCATCCTGAGGGAACACTCCTGCTGAAGAACTGACTCCAATCCTCCCAGAGATAAGATGGCCAACTTCCCCATGAAGTAATTATGGAGATGAGCTCCCCATATCAAACAACTTGACCTCTAGCCTACATGGGCCCAAGAGCAGCTGGGTTGGGCCCCGATGGGAATTTATCAATGGGAAAAAGCCAGTTTTCCGGGCTTGTCTAGGTGTATAAATATACCTAGCCCTGGCAACCATCTTTGGCGATCTAGCCCCTCATGGCCCTCTAGTGCCATGAGTCCATTTCCAGCTGCCTATTTTTCTTGAAGGTTCCCTAACCCCTCATGGCACTTCAGTGCCATGAGTCTGTTTCTTGTTCCTTGCTCCTCATGAATTCCATGCCTAGGCACCATGAGCTCTCATGGGCTCCCTAGCCCTCATGTCACTCCACGTCTGGAGTCCATGAGTTCCAACCTTTCTCTTCTCTAATAAACTCTACCTTAATCCTCTACACCATGTTCCGGTTTCAATCTTCAACTCCGGAACACAAGAACCCTATGATATTGGGACGTTCGAGACCATTTCCCTGCAACATTTGGCGACCACGAAGGGACCATAAAAAGAAAGGTAGATTCCATCCAGCTAAGGTAAAGAAAATTTGGGCCTGTCCTCTGCTCACTTTTCTGAGCAGACTTCTCAGGGGAGGGGAAGGGAAGGGCACTTTGAAATAGGGGAGGAAATGTCTTTAACCTCTGTGTGAATGTTAGAGTGAATGTCAGCCTGAAGTGGGAAACCCGTTATACCTCTGTGCTCGAGTTTGTAGTTCCAAGGCAAGATCCTTAAGATCTCTTAAAGCCACGGGATTTGATTGGGCCAGTTCTGAGGTTCCATGGTGATAACATACGGTCTAGGGTGGGATCGGATTAGCATCCGATCGCAAGTCACAAAGCAGCTGAACCCACTATGGCTAAGTTATCACCCATGACTCTGCAAAGAGTGTGGCCAGGCTGGTACTTGAATGATCTCTCCTGGAGGGATTCCCAACCTTTGTCTGTGTCTGGTGGGGATCAATGTGACTCTAACTCTTTGTCTGCATAGTACAGTGTGGATCAATGTGACTTTAGCTCTTGTTAGTCAATGGAAGGAAAGTCCTAGAAATGTTTGCCCTGTAAGGGAAGTGCTTCATGTCTGAGACAATGACCATACTGGTTAAATAGCATAGAGAGATACAGGAAGCTTCAGGCATGTGTGGACCATGGACTCTTCCCCTTTAGTGACATCGGATGGGTCTCTAGCCCCCTGACCACACCATGGGTTAGTGGTGTCGGATGGATCTCTAGCCCCTCTGACCACCGTGGGTGGCGTCGGGGTGAGCGTTGGCCTCACCGACTATGCCACGGGTTAGTGGCATTGGATGGGGCTAGAGCCCCTCCAACTGCACCATGGGTGGCGTCAGGGTGAATATTGGCCTCCCCCGACCACACCACAGCCAGTGTCAGTGGATGTCTCTGCTGACCATGCTGCGTACAGCACTGACTTCACAGTCAGTCGCTGGGTTTATATAGATCTTAGCAGAACTCTGCTGAGCCATGCATCCTTTCCCCAAGTCCAGGTCCACTAAACTGAAGCCAAAAAAGAGATTTCCCCTTCCTGTGTCCAGGAACTATCTAGAAAAATGTTAAAGCTTAGCCCTACCAACCTGAAAGAGAGCCAATTTGTATATTCTCAGACATGCCCTGTGTACATCTTAGAGAATAGATAACCCCAGTAAGATCTTTAAGTTATAATACCATCCAACTAGACAAACAATGGCAAACAAATGACAGAAAGTTAAGAAACTATAGAGATCTATACCAAAAGTACCAGCCAGTAGCTCAGGAAAAGTTTTGTCTCCCAATAGAAATGCCATCAAGACTAAGGTGGAACAGGAATTACATCTAGCTTCCATGTCAGCCAGACTCCCATCTGGAGGACGGGGTCCTCATCTGTCAGGGGGAAATAAACCCCCATCTGGAGGATGGTGTCTTCATCCATCAGGGGGAGATAGACCCCCATCTGGAGGACAGGGTCCTCATCTTAATGGGGAAATAGATCCCCATCTGGCCTCATCTGCAAGGGAGAGGTTGGAGTGCTGCGATTAAGTAGTCCACCCTCAGGAAACTCTCATTTCTGTCTTGGAGGTAAAATCCTTTGTTTCTGTTTGTCCTTTTTGTTCTGTGTTGTCTCATGGCCCATGAAATGCACAGATGCAGACGACCCCTTACTTTTTGACCATTTTAAGAACTTTAGAAATAGGGCAAGTGACCTAGGAGTCAATGTGAAGAAAGGAAAAACTCCTCTTTTACAGGAATGAGTGGCCCACTTTCAAGGTAGACTGGCCAACAGATGTGTGTTTTAAACTCTTAATTTCACCAATAATGCCTACATTCTAGTTTCTAAAACAACCACTAAACAAAAAAATCAAAACTTGACATTTGCCTAAGGGGATAGATAGAATACCAACAGGCACGCCCAATCAGACCAACCTAGGATCCCTTCGGACAGGGGAAAGATGGAAAGATGCTATAAATATGACCAGACTGGGTACTTTGAGATGGTTGTAAGCACAGGAAGCTTTCATGTGGCCTATGTCCCAACTATGAGAATCTCCACTGGAGAAATGATTGACCGCTGAACCAGGTCCCAGGGGTCAAGCCCTCTGGTGGGGACCAATAAAATGGCCTGAAGCTCTTAGCTTTCCTCAGATGGGAAAATGCCAGGTTGAGCATCACATGAAAACCTTGGGTTTAACATGCAAATGGGAAACCTCTTTGTTTTGTTAATGAACAAGGTAGCACAAAATTTTAGTGCTCAACTTCCCTCCTAGGTTTTTGTCAATCTTTGATTTTACCAGAATGTTTAGGATCAGGGAAGTGACAGGTTCACCATTCACAAAGTAACTGAGATTCCTTACGTGCTTAATAAAAAAGTTTTTTTAGGCATTCCTTTATTTATATGCCTGAGTGCCCCATAAACATCCTAGGCAGGGACTTAATGGAACAATTTAACACTATTGTATTGATGCCCTCATATCCATGGGATAAAATCACCAATGTTATGGTTAATCAGGCTATTCTGGAAGAAGTCTAATACAAGCTCCCGTTCAGGTATGGTCCTCCTCCCAAAATGTGGGCCAAGCCATAAGAGCTTCACCAGCAAAAATAATACTAAGAGACCCACAAAACTTTCCATCCCAGAAGCAATACCTCCTAAAACCAGAAACTAAAACAGGATATGCAGTCACCACAGAGTTAGGAGTCATTAAGGCACAGGCCCTACCTGCTAACACCAGTGCCCAACTAGCCGAACTAATAGCATTGACTAGAGCCCTACTAATTGGCAAGGACAAACGAGTTAATGTATATACAGATTCTAAGTATGCCTATTTAATACTCATGGCCCATGCTAACATCTGGAAGGAAAGAGGCATGCTTACTACCTCTGGGAGCCCCTTAAGTATGGTTCCTATATCCTACAATTCTTAGAGCTGTGAACGCCCCTAAAAGATTGGCTGTCATGGACTGCCATGGCCATCAGAAGACAGATACACCTGAAACTCCTAGCAGACCAATCTGCAAAAAAGGCAGCCATAGGGAAACTGTCTATAGAGGGGGAGCCTAACCTTATAGCCCCTCTCATTTGGAAAGGCCCCTCTGATATTAGCCCCAAATACACAGAAGAAGAAAAGTATAGCCTTAAATAAAGGGGGAATAATCAAGGAGAAAGGATGGATAGAAAGCCCAAAGGGTAAATTAATTCTACCCGCAGCCAGCCAATGGAAAATCTTACAAGCTCTTCAACAGAGCCTTCATTTAGGGAGAGATAATCAACTAGATTTTACCCACAGTCCAAAACCTGAAGGATATAAATATATTTTAGTACTCTTAGACACCTTCATGTAGAGTCCAACAGCCACGATGTGGCGTCTTTCCACCCATTCACACACTCATTCACATGATTACACAGCTCCAGGCTGTGATGATGAAGATAAGTAAGCCCGACCGCCCGCACCTCCGCCTCAACTGTCCAGAGACTCGGCCACAGACAGGGAGTTTGTCAGAGCAAAATCTCAGTTTATCGGGGGTAACAAAACAGCTTGTATAGCAAAGGACCACAGGACGCAAAACAGCAGCCAATTGTGTCAAAGGTCAACACAACCTCCAGGCCCCACAGGTCAAGTCTAACATAACTCAATAGGGAAGGTAAGCCAATTCCTGAAAGCCAATTAGGGCTCTCTGTAATGTGATCAGGGTTATGCCCAGGACACTAGCTCTCAGCACCATCTTTAGTCCCATGTGCTCAGCCATGCCCTGGGGCAAATCCTGGGTGGGCCCAACACCTTCACGGGATGGATAGAAGCATACCAAACTCGAACTGAACAGGCAAAAGAAGTAATCCATAAATTGTTAACCGAAATTATCCCCAGATTTGGATTGCCTCGAGGGCTACAGAGTGACAATGGCCCTTCATTAAATCAGTAATCACTCAAGGGATTTCCAAGGCATTGGGAGTTAAATACCATTACACTGCGCCTGGCGACCCCAATCTTCAAGAAAGGTAGAAAAAGCCAATGAGACCCTTAAAAGACACTTAAGGAAAATAACTCAGGAGGCTCATCTAACATGGATCAAAGCACTACTTATTGCCCTCATCAGAATGAGAAACATGCCTAGAGGCTTTCTAAAGTTTTCATCTTTTGAGATGTTATATGGACGTCCCTTTTTAAGAAATGATTTGATTTTTGACTTAGAAACTAACTCTGCAATAGATCATATTATACATCTAGCTACATTTCAACAAGCCCTTAAGGAAACAGCTTCTAAGTCTCAATCAGAAGGGGTCCTCTTCTTCCAAACAGGAGAACAAGTATTAATCAAACAATGGCCTCAATCTAAGACTTTTATGGAGGCCATTTGGCAGGGACCCCTCACAACTCTTCTAGCCACCCCAATAGCCATTAAAGTGGAAAATATTGACACCTGAATCCATCACACATGTGTTAAGAAGTGGACTCCCACAACCGTGGCCACCAATTGCAAAGGACCCAAGAACCCAGAGAACTCCTCCTACACGTGCAAATAAACTGGGGAATTACAATTACAGATCAAACGTAATTCTCCAGATAAGTAGCTTCATCCTCTCTTCAGAATAATAAATAACACCTACAACCATTATTACAGACAGGGTGGTTCCAAAAAGGAGATTTCCCCAACTCGTAACTCCCTTTTTCCCTGCCTAGTCTACCTTCCCAGTTAACAATGGTCTAATAACCTTTGTGAAAATCTTGAAAGTTTAACTTGTTTTGTCTCTTTTGAATGGACCCTGAAGTAATAAAGCCATCTACAAAAGACCTCTGGACCATCCCAGCATTTCATAGATGAGTACATCAGACTGCTCTTAATTCCATCGCCCCAACTCAGCAGGAAGTAGCCAGAGCGATCATCACCCTTAATCCCCAGAGCAGTCTGAGTCCTCAAATAGGCCTAGGGGGGAATGAGGCAGGATTAGAGCAGCCATGCTAGGATGGGTCTCTCAAGGTCTTTGGAACTCCTGAAAGTCATCTCCCACTGCTGGAATTACCCTGAGGGAACACTCCTGCTGAGGAACTGACTCCAGTCCTCCCAGAGATAAGATGGCCAACTTCCCCATGAAGTGATTATGGAGATGAGCTCTCCATATCAAACAACTTGAAGTCTAGCCCACATGGGCCAAAGAGCAACTGGGGTAGCCCCCGATGGGAATTAACCATTGGGAAAAAGCCAGTTTCCCAGGCTTGTCTAGCCCTGGCAACCATCTTTGGCGATCTAGCCCCTCATGGCCCTCTAACACCATGAGTCCATTTCTAGCTGCCTACTTCTCTTGGAGGCTCCCTAGCCCCTCATGGAACTGTTTCTTCTTCCTTGCTCCTGATGAATTCCATGCCTAGGGACCGTGAGCTCTAATGGGCTCCCTAGCCCCTCATGGCACTCTAGTGCCATGAGCTCTGTTTCATTTCTGGTTCTCATGGAGGCGCCCTAGCTCCTCATGGCACTCTACGTCTAGAGTTCCAACCTTTCTCTTCTCTAATAAACTCTACCTTAATCCTCTACACCATGTTCTGGTTTCAATCTTCAACTCTGGAACACAAGAACCCTACGACATTGGGACGGTCGAGACCATTTCCCTGCAACACAATTAACACCAACAGGGGGTGTTCCTGCTATGCTGCCACTCTGCGAGGCCACCCTAGGACCCAGAGCACCAGACAGACCTACCAGACACGGAGATTTGTATACAGATAATAAGGAAGAGTGACTGGCTCAAAAACAACTTGGGATTTGTGTTGATTTCCCCCAGGACTGGAGATGATGTATTTTAAGTTAATTTTATTCGGAAGATGGACTGCAATATTTTTATTTAAGTAACCTAGTACCATTCAAAATGATGTGGGGTGCAAGTTGAACTGATATATCTATATTGAATGAATTGTGATGAAATTTCAGTGAAAAAAAAGATTTTGGGAAAACCAGAACACACCAGTCCTAAAAGCAGTACACAGGAACAAATATCCAAGATCAGGGCAGAAGTCAATGCATTAAAAATTAAAAAGACAATACCAAAAAAAAAAAATGAAATGAGCTAGTTCATCAGAGATCAAGGTCAACAGACCCTTAGCCAAATTAACAAAAAAGAGAGAACACTCAATAAAAAATTGGGGAAAAAAAAGGGGAAATTACAACAAAAACTTTAAAGAAACTCAGAGAATCATGAAGAACATTAAGAATTTATACTCCACTAAACTGTACATTACAAAAAATGGATGAATTTCTTAACATAAATGTGATCTACCAAAGTTGAATCAAAATGAAATAAACAGTTTAAATAGACCAATAACAAGCGATGAAATTAAAACAGTAATTACAAATCTCCCAACTGAAAAAAACAGAGGTATTCAGCACAGAATTCTACCAGATGTTCATAGAAGAACTATTATCACTACGCCTCAAATTATTTCTCAAAATAGGAAATAGAGGGAGCACTCCTAAGCTTTTTCTGTGAAGCCATTACTGTGATTCCAAAATCAAATAATCACATGTCAAAAAAGAAAATCATAAGCTAACCTCACTCATGAACACAGATGCAAAAATCCTTGAAAAAATTCTTACAAACCAAATCCAAAAAGATAATTCACCATGATCAAGTTTGGTTCATTCCAAAACTGAAAGGACATTTTAACATATATAAATCAATAAATACAATTCATCACATAAATACAATCAAAGGAAAAAAGACATGATCCTATCATAGATGCAGAAAGGCTTTTGACAAAATTGAACATTTCTTTAAAAGTTCTAAAGAAAACAGAAATAGTGGGAATATATCTCAACATGACGAACGACAAACATCATTCTAACAAGAATAACTCAGAGCTATGTTAAGCTAATCCTATTTACAGATGTTATTCTATACTTGAAAGGTTCAAATGGCTCCACTAAGAAATTGTTTGAACTAATAAACACTTTTAGTAAAGTGGAAACCACAAAATCAACATAAAAAAGACAGTAACTGGAATTCACCTGTGGTCCTACACACACACACACGCACACGCACACGCACACGCACACACATGCACAATTGAATAAATAAAAGAAAAGACAGTAACTTTCTGATATCCCAGAAGACAAAACAAACTGAGAAAGAAATGAGAGAATCAATCTTATTCAGCATAGCCTCAAAAACATAAAATAAAATACTTTGAAGGAAGTGAAACACTTGTACAATGAAGACTGCATAGCACTAAAAAAAAATTAAAGAGGATTATAGAACATGGAAAAAATTTCCATACTCCTGGATTAGAAGGATTAGCATTGAAAAAATGACCATCTTATCAAAGGCAATATATAGATTCATGCAATCCCAATCAAAATGCCAATGCAATTCTTCACAGAAACTGAAAAAATCTCAAAGTTCATATGGAAAGAAGGTTCAGAGTAGAAAAAAATCTCGAACAATAAACACTGCTGGAGTTATCATACAGGATTGCAAGCTGTACTACAGAGACATAGTAACAAAAACAGCACGATACTGGCGCGCACGCACGCGCACACACACACACACACACCCCAAAAAAAAAACAGATTTATCAACCAGTGAATTAGAATGGAGGTCCCAGGTACAACTCACACACCTACAACCCCTTGATTTTTGACAAAGGTGCCAAACATACACATTGAAGAAAAGAGAGCATCTCCAACAAAAAGTAATGAGCAAATTATCTATCTATAGAAAAATGAAAATTGAAAATTGCAGGTGGTCCCTAAGAGCCATCAAGTAGAGATGGCCACAGTCAGCAAAGCACAAGCCAGAGGTGAAACATAACAGGGTATGGGGGGCACTTCAGTAACCCCTAAATGAATGAGTGGGCAATGTGTGAACAGCACATGGTCATGTCCCTGGTTTGGACAGGGGGATGTGCATAAAGTGTCCATTATAGTCCAGAGAATTAGCCAAACTCAACAGAGATTTGTCCAGATTCTGCCATGACCCTGTAAAACCCTTTGTAAAACAAAGGAGTATGATGGCTTCTTCCTCTTGGAAACCCCTCCTCCTCTTGGGAATGTTTCTCACTCTTTCTCATTTTTTCCTCCTCCTCTCACTTTTCTCTAGTTTTGCTTCCATTTTGCATGCTCCAATGAGAATCCACATCTTAGTTTTCATTGGCATGAGACAAAGAACTTGGAGCCACCGATTCAGGCTGATCATTTTGGTGACTCTGTCTACCTTTTAGGCCCTTGGGTCTAAAATGCACAACTGGGCTGTGGAAGATTTTGTCACACTGAAATCCTTGCACACAGGTACTCCTATGGGGGAAGGCAGAGACGGGGAAATGAATGCAGCTCTTGGCCACTACTAGCCTGGTATATAATGTGGAAAAACAATAAAGAGATCCTGTCTCAATCAAGTGTAAGGTGAGAACTGACTCACAAAGTTGGTCTCTAGGGGCTGGAGTATGACTCAGGGGTTACATGCATGAATGTGTACACACACATGTACACACATATTTTAAAGTTCTTCAGCTCTGATGATCTTTCCAAAGGTTTTACTGGTTCTTTGCATTGTTTCATTGTCTCTAGTTAATCTTTTCCTGCTTATCATTATTTTCTTCTGCTTACTGTAGGTTTAATTTGTTTTTTTTTTTTTTCCTATTTCTTTGAGTATAACGTTTGGTGTTGAGATATTTTTTCTTTAACATTTTAAACATTTATTTACAGTGTGTATGTGCGTATGCTTGAACTTCCATACCCTTTAACACATGTGGAGGTCAGAAGACAACTTTGGGGATCAGAGGTTGAACTTGACCTTTCAGTCTTAGTGGCAAGTGGTTTAACTTCCTGAGCCATCTATTCTACGTGTGCTCTGCACACAGATCTCTATCAACTTTACTCTTATAATTAATTTTGCTGTACTCTGGAAGTTCAGATACGTATGTTTCCATTTTTGTCATTTGGTCAAATATTTTAGTCTAAATTAGATTAAAATCCTGTTGTTTTGTTTCTAATGTTATGCCACGATGGTAAGAACAGATGCGTGATACCAATTCAGTGTTCAGAAAGTTGTTCAGATTTGTCTTGTTCCATATGTTCATCTTGGAGAATGTTCTTTGCATGCCTGAGATTAATATCATTTTGCTGCTGTTGGATACGGTGATCTGTGTGTGTCTGTTGGATGTATTTAATCTATGGCTTACTTCAAGTCTGCTGCTTCCTTATTGAAAGTGGGATATTGAAGGTTCCTGGTATCATTGTATGCTGACTGTTTCTCCCTTCAGATCTGTTACTTGCTTTATGCATGGGTTTCAATGTTAGGCTTGTATGTGCTTGTACTTGTTATGTCCTCTTGATGAAATCATACTTGTAGCCTATGTAATGATCTTCATTAGTTGTTGCAGTTTTGACTTAAAACGTCTCTCTCTGTCTCTCTCTGTCTTTCTCCCTTTTTCCCTCTCTTACTCGCATCTTTCACAGGGACACACAGTGCCCTGTGATACACACACACACACACACACACACACACACACACACACACACATACACACACACAATGAATGAATGAATGAATGAACAGTTTTTTAAAAAAGAAACAAACAAAAAAACAGTGATTTGGGGACACATTTGTGATTTCAGCCTTTGGGGAACTGAAGCAGGAGGACTGTCCCAATTCTGAAGCCACCAAGAACTATGTAGTAGGACTTTATCTAAAACAAACAAACAAACAAACAACAAACAAAATAAAAAACAAAACCTAAGTTGCTTTCTGATTTTGGTTCTGCTGTTCAATTCTGTCTCTTAATGGTGAGTCTTAATGAATCTCTCTTAGGCAACAGATCACTGGCTCTTGTTTTCTCCATTCGTCTGCTCTGTCCTTTGATCCATTAATTTATTTTGATAACTAGAAAGAGATTACTCATGGACGATAACTGTGTGGTTTTGCTTGTTGCTTTTTGGTGTTTCAAGACCCCTCTGTATTCCACCATTGCTCTCTTTAGGTGATCCATTGCTGTCTGGGAATTGTCTAGTGTTGTGCTTTGATTTTTTAGTGTGTACGTACCACATGTATTTTCTTTGTGATTAGCATGAGGCTTACGAAAGTATTATAAGGTGATAATAGCTCAGTTCTTACAACAAACATTGTCCTTCACTGCCTCAAACTTTTAATGCTTTTTTTGATGTTACAGTTTACATTGACGTTCATTAGCAAATTATTGTTGCTATGGTTCCTTAATGTTTTTGTCTTTTAAGCTTTATACTAGAGTTAAAGTTATACAATTCACCAATGCATTGTGGATTTGAATATCTACCTAATTTAGCAGTGAATTTTTTATATTTTCACATGTTATTCATCATGATTCATCAGTTCCATTTCAGCTTGAAGAACTCTTTTCTGGACTGTAAGACACATGCAATGGTTGAGAACTCCAGGAACTTTTAATTTTCTTTCTGGGAAAGTCTGGACATCATAGCCAGAGCTATGGACTCAAGAAAAAAAAAGTTGTCCAAGATAGAAATGAAGTTATTTATGTGAAGATTGTATGACTTTACATGTAGAAAATCTATAGACTTGAACAAAGAAACTATCAAACCTGATGAAGGGAATGGCAGGAAGACTTAGTGAGTAAAAGTGTTACCACCCAAACCCGATGTCCCGAGTTTGATCCCTGGAACCCACGTGCCATGTTTAGTTTCAGTTGCAGCTTCACCCTTGGCATGTATGCCTCTGGGCATTCCTGTGAGGAATCATTTAGTTCAGAAGGCCTCAGACTGAGCTTCCAGGAGAGTCTTCATTGTATAGTTGATGTGGGAAGATTAAACCCACAGTGGGTGGGCTGTTCTTTAGGGAGGTAGATTAACAGGGTGAGTGCTAGTTCGAATTTAGCAAGCTGATGTGCCTCAGTCCTTACCCTCTGCCCTTGCTGTGGACACGATGTGCCCACTTCTCTCTCCTCCTGTAGCTGGCATGCCTTCTCCTGCAACGGTAGACTGTAAACTAGAATTGCAAGCTGGAAATTAAATCCCGTGTCCCCCTAAGCTGTTTGGTCTGGTATTTAGTATAGCAGTGGAATATGAAGCTAAAACAGAGATTAGTACCAGAGAAGTGGGGCTACTGTGAAGCTCAAACTCTGTGTATAGGTGGAAGGACAGAACCAGTTTCACAAAGTGACCTTTCACATGTGCCCACTCCCACAAACCTCCCACCCGCCACCACCCAAAACAAGTAATAATAAGTGCACACCTTGCATAATTAAAATAAAAATATCAGTTGCATATCTGGACCTTGCCAATGAATTGTCCATGAAAGAAATGAAAAAATCTTTTTAGAACAGGGTCAAAAAGAACAAAATCCTTAGGGATAAATTTAACCAAAGTGATCAGGTATGCACACACTGAAAACTGTACATGTAACATTAAATTGAAGAAGACTGATTCTCATTTATTAGTGCACGGATTAATATTGCTAAAAAGTTCACACTCTCCAGAATAACCTGCAGACTAAATATGGTATCTAACAAAATTCTGAAGACAATTTGTATAGAAGCAGAAAAATAATTCTAAAATTCCTATGAAACCACAAATGATCCCAAATAGTCAAAATATCTTTAAGTAAAAACAGGAAAGCTTCAGGTATATACTACCTGATTTAAAGCGATACATTAAATTAACACACACACACACACACACACACACACACACACACAGTTTTGTCAACCATATCATGAAGCAAGAAAGAATGTTTTTCACATGTCATCTTGGTTTAATTCCTTATTTCATGAATGTGACACACATTCCCATCATTTGCACGAGGTGTGGTACTGAGCAAACTTAAGTTAGCAATGGGTTAAGATAGACTAAGTTACAAGTACTCAGGACCTTTAGGTGGAGGTAAGACTGCAGTGCAAAGCTGGGGGCCCAAGTCTGGTGTTGACCTGCCTACACTGAGGGTCTTATGTAATGTGAGTGTTCCTTTTCCTTGAATATGCCTTGTTATGCCCCTCCTTTCTACTCCAGAACCTGAGATTCAAGCTAGCCTGGACCATATGGAAAGTGGGCTTCAAGCCTTACCTGAAATTCCTTTGTGGCATCGTACCATGTCTCTTAAAGTGGTAACTTTGGACTCATTTGGATACTCCCATGGTTCACTTTACTTGATCCTTTATGTAGCCTTTCAAATTCTGTGTAACTTCTTTTTACTGATCAGACATTTCCGCAGGGCTGTAAAAGGGGCATTTGAGTTTACTTGTGTACAGTCATAATTGTGCATACCTATGAGCATGTCTTCTGCCCTATTTCTGTTATCATTTTATACCTTTTCCTTGCTTGAAGATATAGTCAACTTGAGTCCAACCTTTCATTAAATCTAAATGCAAACTTTTCATTCTCCATGATTTTAAGTTTAGTATGACTTGTTTGACCTTCATTTATCTGGCATTTGAAAAAGAATTCTCTAAGGGCTGGGAAGATGGCTTAGTGGAGTGAGTAAGAGCTCTTGCTGTTCACACTAAAGGATTAAGGTCAAACACCAAGCACCCATGTAAAAAATTAGGTGTGGCCATGCACACACATGCATGTAAGCCTAGAGCTGGTGGGGCATACATGTGAGTTTCTAAGGCTTCTTGACCATAAGTTTAGAGTCAGTGAAAACCCTTTTTTCAGTAGAATGAAGTGGAACATAATAAAAAATAGGATATCCACTGTCCTACTCAGGCCTTTATACCCAGGAACATGGGCACATGCAGCAGTACGCAGTTGTGTGTAAATACCACATACCCCTCACACATGTACATACACACACACACACACACACACACACACACACACACACACAAGCAATACACATTTTTTGTGTTGTCTTACCTTTTATTTGTTAATTATCGTCCCCTTAAGATTTATTTCCACCTCTCATTCATGCCATCTGTGGTTCTGCTTTGTGCAGAACAAGGCCTTTAGTCCAAGGGGCTATTTGCTTATACTTTACTGTGAGCTGTTCTTGATGTGTTACCTTTGGTATAATTCTTTTTTTTTAATTTTTTTATTTTTCTGCTCATACAAACATAATAGGTACCCCATCCCCTCCCTTCCTCCACCCCTTCCTGGACCTCCCTATTCCCTCCCCCTTTTTCTCCTTCCTTTCCCCCTCCCTCCCTTTCTCCCAGTGCCCCGTCCTCCCATCTCTGAAGTATCCTTTAATGTGTATATCAAACTTTCCTCTGGGTCCTCCTCTCTGATGAGGTATAAGGACTCAGTGGCATTTCCTAGAACTCTTTCTTGTGTTCCCCTTAAGTATAAGAACACTATTGTGATTGTTAATCCCTTGCTTCTAAGGATCCTAGTGCCTTTAGTCCATGCTGGACTTTGAGGGGTCAATGATATGTTGGTCATTGCATAGATCATGCAGAGTCCTATTATAATTGCTTTGGCCCTAACTTGTGTGGAGTATCTTGCATATCATGACTCCTCCCATCCTTGTGCTCTTATAATCTTACCGCCCCCTCTTCCACAAATTTCCCTGAGCTTCAGGATGGGGAGAAATTAGGCAGGCCTGATTCCAGGTGGTTGATATAGAATCTCTGATATTCTGAATTATGATTTGTTCTTTTTTCTTCAGTTTTGCTGCTCCTGCAATGCCCTTGGCTCCATTCCGATAGGTATTGGATGTCACCCCTTGGCCAGAGATAAAAAGCTGTTAAAATAGAGTCTTATTATAAGGATAGATTCAAAGATAGATGAAATAAGAGTAGGAGACTGTGGTGAGGGATGGGTCAGTCTCCCATTGCAAAATGGTTACCTTTTGTCTGCCAGACTGTATGCTCTCCCTTTCTGGTAAAATCATACTCCATCAGTTGCAAGTGACCAGGAAGGACAGTCTGTGAGCTTAACCAAATGTCTCATTTCTTACTTGCAGTCCTTGATGGTGGCCTATTATCTCTGCTGTAGCATGATCCCCTCTCTCCTTGTTTCTGGCGGGGCCCTCCTTCCCCTTTTCTCCTGTTTATAATTTTTGCAATTACTGTAGGTATTACAGGGATTTATCTTTGAGTGTGTCTCTAAGTGGGTTTGGTACTAGGATCCACCTATTAGGGAGTACATACGGCGCTTAATTTTCTGTGTCTGGGATACTTCACTCAATATAATTGTTTCTAATTCCATCCATTTCCTGGCAAATTGAATTAATTCATCATTTTTGATGACTGAGTAGTACTCCATTGTATAGATGTACCAAATTTTCCTTATCCACTCGTCAACTGTTGGACATTTGGGTTGATTCCATGATTTTGCTATTGTAAACAGTGCTGCTATGAACATGGTCATGCTTGTGCTATCAAGGTGAATTTTAAGTACAATGAAATGCACATGATTTCAATCTTTATTTCTACAAATCCAATATCATACTCCTTAGTTCATTTTTCTTATTACTGGATTATTTCCTCTAGGAAATAGAGATTTATGTGAAATAAAACTTTTGAAGCCTTTGTTCTGACATCTTTTTATGTATCCTCATCTTTAAAGGATTGTGCCCACACATTATTCAAAGTTGAGCATTTAGTTCTTTTGGCTCTTTAAAAACATTCTATTGGGTTCTTTTTTCCACATTGCTATTGGAAAAGCCTGATGTCAATTGAAGATAATTTTCTTTGAAAAACAATTTGTTGTTTCATCACTGTGACAGGAAGTTAAGAAACACAGAAGTTTTCCATATTGTAAGTATATATTTCTTCAGAATATAAGCTTAACTAAAGTATGCACTGTAAGTTCCCATTCTATGGGTATAATTACAGCTACCTACAGAGCAATTTGACATACTGTCTTTCTACCTATTGGTTTATTGGCTGTCTTCCCTATTGATCTATTTCCTTCCCTTTTTTTAGGTTATTATTCTAGTTTGCAGTAACAGGGATGTGTACCATTCTGACAAGTGGGTCTTGAATCCAATCAGAAAGCTGTTGGTTGTCTCCTTGGTGCTCATGCCACTATTACACTGGTGGTCACCTGTTGCCATGGTGATTTATATTACAACTTACAGAATCATGCCTTTTATGGGGCTTATGTTTATTTCTGTTTCCCAGCAGCTTCTACAATATTCCTTGGTACTATGTAAGCTATGCAGCAAGGAGAAAGTCCTCAGACCAGTTCCAGATGATACACTGCTCATGTTCTATGATCCATTTGTGTTGCATCTTTAGTAATAGGGTCTTACTGACAGTTTTTGGAGAGCAACCAAGATAATAGCAAAAGATTATAATGTTTGGGGGCATTTAAGACCTTGCTGACCAACATTTTATCAAGAAGAGCCACATTCCTGTTACTTCTAGTATAATTTTGTCCCGGGGATCAAAATGAATCAGCTCAAGGCTTTTTTTGTTTGTTTTCCCCATTTTCCTCACTCTATGCTTCTCTGCCCATTCTTGTTCCTGTCTTTAAAAGACATTTTTTGATATATTATTAGCATAGGATGTTCCTTTGGGGTTACTTTCCACGATCAGAAAATTAAACACCAAGACAACAAACATTTCAATTAAAAAATAGGCCCTGGAACTAATTAGGGATTTCACTAAAAAAAAAAAAAAAACTGAAATGTCAAACAAATACCTTAAAAGAATCTCAACTTCCCTGATTATCAGAGAAATGAAAATCCAAACAACCCTGTGATACCATCTTACCACAGTCAGAATGGCTAAGATCAAGAACACAAACAACAGACATTACTGATGAGGCTGTGAAGAAAAAGGGACACTTATTCACTGCTGGTGGGAGTGTAAACTGGTAAAGCCTCTATGGAGATCAGTATGGAGGTTACTCAGAAAGCTTAAAATTGAACTGCCATATGGCCTAGCTATACTAGTCCTTGTAATATTCCCAAAAGACTCTACATCATATTATAAAGACACTTGTCCATCTATGTTCATTGCAGCTCTATTCATAATAGTGAAAAAATGGAATCAGCCAACATGCCCATCAAAAGAGGAATGGATAATGAAAATGTGGTAATATACACAGTCGAATATTACTCAGCCATCAGAAAGGATGAGATTATGGAATTTTCTGGTAAATGGATAGAACTGGAGACTTTAATATTGAATGAGGTATCTCGGACCCAGAAAGTTAAGAATTACATGTTCTCTCTTATATGCTGATGATTGAACTGATATCCTTGTCAATATATTTGGATTGGAAGCATTGTAAGAGCCAGAAAATTTGAAAAAGACCTATGAGTGAGAAAGTGGGAAGGGACGGTTAGGGTGAAACCTTTTAAAGGGGAGATTTAGCATCCCATGACAAGGATGAGGGAGGGAATAATTGGGAAAATACATAGCAGGGAATGAGGGAGATGGGAGATAGGAGTGACATGGGAGATAGGAGGGACAAAGGGACTCATTATTCTAATTTTTATACCTTATGAACACAGTGAATTTGTGATGTCTTCATACCTTAATCTCCAATCCCATCTCCCTCCTCTTCCCATTACAACCTGTTGCAGTTTGTCTACATGGTTGCTGATAAATGACCATTCAATGGCTTGAAAGAAGAAGGAGTTCATTTCCTTATGACTGTCTGGTTACAGTTCTCAGTCCAGCTTGACAGGAGAGCATGCACCAACACCAGGGCTAAGGGAACTGACCACACATCACCACATAACGGCTGAGAGACAGACAATCCTTACTTGCCAGACCAGTATGTCTAGCCAAGTGTACAGAAGGATGCCGACTTCTTCAACCAGCTCTCTGTATTTTATTTTTCTGTTCAGTGCCTAGTCGCACCCACCATGGGCTGGGCCTTCCCCATCAGCTAGACAATCTCCTGCAGGTTTGCTCTGGGCTTAACTCAACCATCAATTCTCTACAAATGTGTCCAGAACTCAAACCTTCAACTGTCAAGTTGACACCTGTGCCTAACTATGACACAACCTTTTTCCCTCTCACCTTTAGGTCTTTTCGCCTCTGTGATCCACTGAGTCTCACCTGATCAGTCCCTGATGACATATGCCAGAGCATCTGCTGGAACATGGATCACACATCAGTGGTTATTCTTCCTCGACACACAGTAAGGAAATGACATGATTTCAGATGGTCAGTGGAGACAAAGGAGGTCATTAGTTCATCTTCTTGATTCAGGGAGCCTGGATTCTTTTTGGATGCTTACATGATTAGAAAGATGTAATCTCCATCCTGTAGCTCAGAGCATGTCGTCTGCATCAGTGTGTAAACCAATGATGAACATGCTCACGTTGCTGCCAGTTCCTGTGAACTTCTTTGTTCAAAGTCAACATATGGGAAAAATACAGAAGACTTTTTACAATTACATTTGAATGTAAACCACATAAAATTACATGATAGAATTTTGTTTGCTAAAAGTCAAAAGCCACTGGAGAGTGTTGGAAGGAAGGTGAGATATACACTAATCTTCACATCCTGTTGAGCCCATTCAGTAATATCAGGACCAAATAGTATAAAACACTAGTTTTTTAAAATCTAATAAGATATATCAAAATTATGGATTAAACAAATGAATGTAAGTGAATATACAACAGAAATATCTGCTTACTGATGTTCATTGTGGCATCATTTTCATTGAATCAGTCTAGGTTCCCATGAATGAGGAATGGACAGACCGTGTGCAGACGTGATAGAGAAGACGTTTATTCAGGTATGAAGAAGAATGAAATTATTTCATTTGCAATAAAATGGGAAAAGTTGGTGACAGTCACATTAAGCAAACCAAACCAGACTGAGAAAAGCAGATGTTGCCTGATTTCTGTTATATGTGGTAAAAACAGATTATCTTAGAGCTGTGGTTGGCATATGCCACCATACCTGGCTTTACTGTAGAGGTTCTGGGAATTGAACTCAGATCTTTATGCTTGAGTGGCAAGCATTTTATAGACAGCTATTTTTTCAGTTCTGACATTTATGTTTTCAATTTCATTTATGATATTTTTGGTTATGCAATGATGTCCTCCAAATTGAAACATACTTTGCTGAAGGAAGATGAGCCTTGTCGGACTCAGTAAGCTGAAGAAACAGAACCTCTGGAAACTCAAAGGCCCCTCCCCCAAGGTGATGTGCAGTAAATGATTACTGCAGAGAAACAGACTCTTCTGAGGAGCTGCTGCACCGTGGGCAGGGAACACCAGGATTCAACTTAGGTGCCATTCCGGTGCTGGTCAGCTTTGCTGTCCTGAAGAGTCCCTGCCCCACTTTTTTGGGAATGCTTAGTGTTTTCTTTCTTTTTGTGATGGGTCGCATACAACCATCTCTGTTGGCTTCTTTTTTTAAATTTATTCAATTTTGTGTGTGTATGTGTGTGTGTGTGTGTGTGTGTGTGTGTGTGTACGTGTGTGTGTGTGTGAGTGTGAGTGTGAGTGTGTGTGTAGAACCACAGGCGAATTTGGGAACCACCATGGACCACCTCCACCTCCTCCTTGTTTATTCTGCCCCGGGATTCACAGGCTCTGCCCTACCAGGACCAGAAACGCAGGCCGCCCCCGGCATCCGCCTGGCATCTATACATGGGGTCTAGGATCCGATTTCAGGACCTTCCGTCTGCAAGGCAGAGGCTTAACCTCTGAGCCACCTCTCCAGCCCCTCTGTGCACTTTTTATTATTCATATTTTTAATTCATAACAGAAAACTTAATTAATGCTTTCACCTTACAAATGTGTAGCTGACTATCAGTGGTTATGACCAAGAGCACCATTATTGTGTAAAGGCTGTAGTTTCTCATTTTTAATCACATGGCTCAGTGGCATTTAAGAAGTTTTGATGAAAACAAATCATTCAAAGGACTAATCTTGTTTCATCATATAACACATCTGTGTTAAGAGGTTTAGACAGGGCTGGAGACATGGCTCAGAGATTAAATCTCTGCCTCAAAAGTGGATTCCATATAAAAACTCCAGGCAGAAATGTCAGCAGCCTTTATTTCTGCCCCTGGTAGGCAGTGTTGGGAAACTCCAGAGAAAAGCAAAGGGGAGGTAGCACAATCTAGGATGGTTCCTGAAGTCACCTTTGGGCCTCCACAGACACACATAGTGCCCTCTGATACCACAAACAGTACACACAGACACAAACACAGAGACACAAATGCAAAAAATTAAAAGGTTTAGATAATAAAGATGAATTTTGAAATATATGAAAATAACTGAGCTTTATGTTTAAATAACTGTTTTGCCCACAAAATATCAAAAATATAGAAAATGATAACACTCCAAAATTTATCCCAAATA
Source organism: Typhlomys cinereus (assembly GCA_023101885.1). NCBI lineage: Eukaryota > Metazoa > Chordata > Mammalia > Rodentia > Platacanthomyidae > Typhlomys > Typhlomys cinereus. The sequence goes on along the minus strand of JALPQD010000209.1, from coordinate 1,552,714 downwards.
TTCAACCTAAATATCTTCTAATAAGCTGTACCCGTACCTGTTTTGTCCTAACTTTCAAATCCTTTCCTCAGAGATTATATACCTAACTGTTAGGATAGCAAAGGAAGTCAGAAACAAAAATTCTTCACAAAAAACTTCCAAACTTTTCAGTGGGATACATATTGTGGTGATAATTTGATTTTTGGTACTGCACTAAATAACAATATTTTCAGAACACTGAGGAAACAAAAACCAGTGGTTGGAGCCAACAGCACAGCCTCAGGGTGGCTTCTTGAAGCCTCACCATTGCTTAGCATGGTTCATAAAGAAAAGAGTCTCAGGAGAGGATGAGGACAGACTCAAAAATACAGAGAAACAAAAAGCTTTCCCCTCTAGAAATACAGGGTCCTTGAGATGAACCCTGAAAGGCCTTGATTTCTACGAGAGGAGCAAGGAGGTTGGGCATGGTATGCACACCCATAATTCTAACACCCAGGAGGCAGAAACAAGAGGATCACAGTAAATTCAAGGTCAGCCTAGTTTACATTGGAAGTTACAAGCCAGCCAGGTCTACGTGGTGAGATTCTGACTCAAAACAAACAATAACAAAAAAATGAAATGGTGATATTGAATGTGATAGTGACATTGTGTACTACTCATATCGATCTGAAAGGCAGCAGGGGAAGGGGTTGGATATGTGGTCAGGCAGCATAGTAAAATACAACTTTTCACAAAAGGATTGCTTTAGCACATTAGGTGACTTCAGTAGGAAGTATCGTTCTCAGTTCATTCTGGGGAAAAGCAATAATATATTACATTGCTGGGTGACCCCTAAAATTAGTGATTTTTAATATCAGCTAGAAGTTAGTGAATCTGGAGGATTTATTTAGGTTTTCCTTAAGTAATAATGGGATGTGGTAAATCTGATAAGTAACTCAGAAAAACTCTTATGTTCATACACCTAGAAACATGAGCTTGCTCATAATATGGGATGCAGAATGGAGAGGTAGTTATTAATGTATTTTAAGAATACAATATTAAACATGAATGAACTGCAGTTATACATATTCTCAAAAATATCATGCTGCAACAAGATACAATTAGTTCCTATCAGTGTGGGGGGAAAACCAGAGCTCTGGCAACACTGAAGGCTGCTGATGGAGAGCAAGGGGTACTCGCTCCCTCACTGGGGGAGGGAGTGACAGCACGACCACTTAGAGAACACTCTGGTGGTGTCACGCAATATGATGTGGCAATCTTGCTACCAGGAAGAGTTGAAACCTGGGTGTTGTGATACATGCCTGTACTCCCAGCTGTTGGAGGTTGTGACGGGAGGATCATAAGTTGGAGGTCAGTGTGGGTTCCACAATGAGACCATCTCAGCAGCTAAAGCAAAGCAACCACCACCAACAAAAGAGTGGAAGACTTACGTCCACACAGAACCCTTCACTGATAATTATCGTAGCTGTGTTTGTAATTGCCAGCATGCCCCTGAGTAGGTGAATGCATAAACTGGTGCATCCCTACAGTGGAGCACTAAAGCTGATGACCGTCAGGCCATGAAACACAGAAGCTCAGCTGCACATTACAGGATTGGGAAGGCTACTTACTGTGCACTTCCAACTAGAAAAAGGTAGAACTGTGAAGACAGGAAACTGATTAGTGGTTGACAGAAGTTCAATAAAACATGGGAAAATGCAGGGTTGGGTTAGCGAGATGGCTTAGAGGATAAAGATGTCTCTGTAAACACTGGCAACCTGACTTTCAATTCCCAGAACCCATATGGTAGAAAGAATGAACTACTGAAAGTTATCCTTGGAAAATACACAGATATGTTTGGGGTTCTCTCTGCCTTTATCATTAAATATTTATATAAATATTAAATATGGCTAAAATTTAATATTTAAACAAAATACTAAAATCAGAAAAAGTCATTCAGAGGCAGCAGGAAAACTTCTCTTATGATATGTTGGTGGATGCATGTCATGTAAAATTTAGCCAAACATACAGGATGTCTAATAAGTGTGAATCCTAATGTAAACTGGATTCTGGGTGATAGTGATCTGTCATTGCAGGTCTGTCATTTTGGACAAATGCACCACTCAGAATGGGGGCGATTTGGTAAAACATATTAAGGAGCATATAGGAAATCTACACCTTCAGTTCAGTTTTGCAGACTGCTTTAAAAACTGATCATAAGACACAGCAGACAGCTTCATTTATTAAAGAGTCCGATTACACAAATCTGAACAATATACAAAACCACAATGGCAATCAAAATTATATGATTAACAGAACATGAAGCATAGCGATCCTCTCTCACTGAAGCAGGACAGAAATTGAAGAACACAATGGCGCCTCTAAGTTCTGGGAACTTTCTCTTAGATAATTTGAACAGTGGGCACAGAAGTTCATTGCTCTGGTCTTGTGCATGTCTGCTTTGATATTTGCATTCTGTCCCATTAAAATATTTCAAAAAGTATTTTGTATATAAGTGAGATCACAAGTATTTGATTACAGGCAACTTTGTATACAAGTGAGATCACAAATATTTGGTAGGAGACAAATTGTCAAGGTTGACTGAAAGTAATTAGAAAATCTGAATGGCATGCAAATCATTAAAATAATTGAATTGATGATCCTACCAAGGCAACAGGAAGCCAAAGTGATGTTACTTATAGTCGTGTGCCATATAAATTGTTTGGGAGAGAAGAAATATTCCTCAATTCTTGTGAGGCTAGTGGTATGAGATCTCAGATCCTCTCGCTGCTGCTGTCTTCTGAAGGTCATTTCCTTACTGTCTGTCTCTGAAGGTAGCTACATGAGCTTACATACAAAATGTGAAAATATAAAGATCAGGCTAGGAAAATGGCTCAGTAAGATGCTTGCTGCACAAGAAGAAAAACCTTAATTATGATCCTTATAGTTCATGTAAAAATGTCAGCCATGCCTGCCCCTAGAGGCACTGCACGTGGCTGCTGTGTCCCATGTGTGGCAGATGGTGGCAGAGAGGAGATGAGACCATGTCTACATTCAGTGTTCTGACCTATGAACACCTGAATGACATATCACACTGCCTGTCAAAACCCTGAACTCCATATCTGTGAACTCACAACATGAAGGCCTCTCATGGGGTAGGCTCTATGTGCACACAATGTGGATGGCTTCCCTGGGTTGGGACTCTGTATGCTCACAAGGTGGATGGCCTCCTGTGTGCTCGCAAGTGGGATGGCCTTCTGTGGGCTGGGGCTCCGTGTGCTCACATCATGAACTTAGTCTCACAGAAGATGGACAAAGCTGCTATTCTTCAGCTTTATCATGTGTTCTTAACCATATGGAACTGCGACCTCAATCATAATTATTTACATCCTTAATGTACTTTCTTTTATTTATTACATATCATTTTATATTACCCAATTTAAAAATTAGGATATCAAGGCAGGCGGTGGACATGCTAGGGAAATGTCCAGGGGAAGCAGGAGGGAGAAAGTTGTAGCTATGATCAAAATGCACTGTCTACATATATGAGATTGTAAAAGAGTAAAACTAAAATTAAATTAGTTAGAAAAACATGTCAAGGGGGTGAGGGAGAGGTCAGGAGCAACCACCTATTATGTTTGTAAGAAGACTATTGATAAAAATTACTTTGAGAAAAAGCAAGGCATGGAGGCATTTATCTGTTAGTGCTGGGGAGGAAGAGACAGGAGGATCGCTGATGCTCACTGGTATCCAGTTCTCTGAAGTGACTGGAGAGACACTGTCTCAAAACCTAAGGTACATGTCTCTTAAGGAATGATACCTGAAGTTGTCTCTGACCTCCAAACGCCTGTACATGCACGTGCACCTGAACACACACCATATGCATGTGCACAACATGAAAGCCCCTTAGAAGGCATTACAGAAGAGTCACTTCATACACACATGCTGTATATACTTTGTACTATGTTCTGAGGCATACATAAGTTTAGTATGTAACCAGACCAGCTTATGAACAGCATATACATAGTTGTTACAATATCTATATTCACTCTTTGAGAAAGTAAACAGTATATATGTGCTTGTTACATCACCTATATTCACTCTTTGAGAAAATCAAAGCAGGTTCTTCTCGATTACTTGCTCTTTTTCCTCAGGTAGCTTTGGTTCATATTATCTTTCTCTAGGGTGCTGGCTAGTGTGCCCGAGAGGAAGTCATCATGGGGATACAGATATGCATTTAACATTTTCTTTTTCTCTCAGTGTGTTCACAAGACTGAAGACCTGAGTTGGGATTCCCAGATCCCACAGGAAGGCTGGATGCAGTGGTGTAAGCTTTGAAATCCTTGTACGCCCATGGGAAATATTTTCTAAAAGAAACTCTAGCAAAAGCTGACTGTATTGCTTCCTAATGAAAATATCTATATTGGGCAGGAGAGAGCTCAGTGGCTAACGTGCTCGCTGCACAAGTGAAAGGGCTGGAGTTTTGATTCCCACGTAAAATGCCGTGTGGATATGGCAGATGCTTCTAATTCCAATTTCAAAAAGTGGAGACCGAGAAACTCCATAGCAAACTGGCTAACAAAGCCAGTGCTATTGACGAATTCTGGGTTTAAGCAAACAAGGAGGATTCCCAGTATCAACCTTAAAATTCCATACGAACACACACACTTTGCACTTGCACCTGTGCACACGTGCCTGCACACCCATGAACACGTCTGCATGCACTCACCCCATACTCACATACAAATGAAAATGAAAAAAGAAAAATCATCTATGGAAGGGATTAATCTTGATTTTATGAGAAGATTAGGAATCCATTACACACACGGAGCCAGGTTTTTTTTGTTTTTGCTTTTGTTTTTTTTTTGATATGGTTGGTTGTGTTTGGTTTTGTTGGGGGAAAGAGGGGAGGAGACAAGAAATCTGCTGTTGTTTTGCTCAATGGATATGCTGTGTGCATCAAACTGCCTTCTAAACATTGATGCGCTGCTGCCAACTTTGGTCAGAGAAGCTTCTTTCTGCAGTGGGCAGCAGCTGCTGTAAACACTTGTCACTGATCAAAGTGTTGAGAAGTGACAGTGACTTGCTGAGGCCTAAGTGGGACATTTGTCACCTGCTCTAAGTCAGGAAAAGAATGCAAGAGCTGGAGGAAGAGGAAGGGGCGGAGTGTGGAATGACTCTGTCTTCTGAGAGCACGGGGGGGGGGGGGGGGGGGGGGGGGGGGGAGCCCTGTTGCACTCTTGAACTCAAAATGCCTGTGGTTACCTGCAAAAGATCTGCACAAGATTGGGTCTGTCAGCATTCCATCATGGTGAGGCGGGCTCACAGGGCCCCACCCCTCCCTGAGGATCTGTAGGCAGTTGATAGTTGCTGGAAGAGGGAGAGACATTTTCTTCCTTGGCTGCACCATCGTTAAGTTTCCAATCTCCAGTAAAGAACCCCTCAGCTATGCTCCTGCAACAAACCCTTATTGAACTCATAGGGTCACAAAAAGAAACATGAAAGTAGAAGGGAGACTATTTGTAAGAAGGGGATCAACAGGAGTGAGTGGGAGACAAGAGCAGATAGTGGGATGAATATAATAAACGGTATTAACATGCCATAGTTGAGTCTATTACATATAGCTAATGATGTTAATAAAGTGGTTTCTTCCTGTAAAAGTTAAAAGATAAACTAGAACACCACTGCAGCCCCTGGTTTCATGGCATTAAAATCTATCCAGACTTGATGGGTAGACCTGTAATCCCAAATCTCTGGAGGCTGAGGCTAGGAAGACTGCAAGTTCAAGGGTAGCCTGGGCTACAGAGTGAGTTCAAGACCAGCCTGGAGAGGTGAGTGAGGCCTTGTCTGGAGATGTACAGAGAGCTAAGTCGTGGTTTTACTGTGTTTTACTGTGTTCATCCTCGGCACTGCACAAAGCAACTGTGACTGCTGCATGATCCCATCTTTCTTTCCACACCCTCTCCCATAGCCTCCCTGAAATTTCTGTCTCTCACATTAATTTAGTGTCATGACCAGTTATTCCTATTTCAAAAGTTTTTTCCTTCATTATTCCTTCCTATAATATTTGTAGGTTACTGCCAAAGAACTAATTTAGCAATCTATTTACTCCAAAAGTAGGAAATAAATTTCTGTATTTCGTTCTGAGACCTCAAAGTCATCATCACCTTAAATATTCACTTAAATATACCTCAAGTGCTACTGAGGTATAAAGTTTTCTCTGTCTTCAAACTCTTTTTTGCTTCCACACTTTATTTTTTTTAGTCCTACGAGCTCTATAGGTATCCCCATACTCTCACTCCCTTCTCCCCTCCCCAGTCATCCCCTCTTGAACTCTCCTCCCTTTCTTCCTTTCTTTCACCTCCCTCCTTCCCTCCTCCTCTACCATTGCCTCCTCCTTCCTCCCTCCCATTCCTTGGAGCATCCTTTGGTGTGAATGCCAAACTCCATCTTAGCGAAGGTTCAAGACTCAGTGCCATAGCCTGGACCTCCTTCTTGGGCTCCCCATTAGTATGGGAACTCTATTATGAGTGTTAATTCCTTGCCTCTAAGTATCCTACTGCCTGGAGCCTTCCCTGTGATCCATGCTAGACTTTGTCATGTCAGCCATTGTGCAAAGTCCAATTCTGGCTGCTGCACCTCTAACTTGTGTGGAGTATCTTGCATATCACTGGTCCTCCCCATCTTTAGGCTTTTAAAATTTTGCCACCTCCTCTTCCGCAAGGTTCCCCGAGCTTTAGGATGGGGAGAGGTTTGGCAGGTCTAGTTCCGGGTGATTAATGTAGGGTCTTTGGTGTTCTGAATTATGGTTTGTTGTTGTTTTCAGTTTTGCTTTTCCTGCACCACCCTTGGCTGCATCCTGATTGGTATCAAAGGTCACCTTCTAACCAAAGATACATGACTGTTGAAATGAAGATCTTAATATAAGAGGAGATTCAAAGGTAGATAGAAGAATAGGAGTAAAACATAGCAGGAGGGGGGTCAGTGTCCCATTTGCAGGATGATTACTGTCTATCTGTGAGTCCCTATACCCTCCCTGATTGGTGAGATCAAACCTGTTCAGTCACAAGTGACCAGGAAGGAAGTGAGAGTGAGCTTCATCAGATGTCTTGTTACTTACATGCAATACTTGACAACAGTGACTTATTTCCTCTGCTGAAGCGTGATCCGCTATCTCCTTTTTTTTTTCGGGGGGGGGGAAGGACTCCTTCCCCTTTCCTCTTGTTTATAATCCTTTGTGATTATAGTGGACATTACAGAGATTTATCTTTGAATATGTCATTAAGTGGGTTTAGAACTAAGATCCATTTGTTAGGGAATATATATGGTGTCTAACTGTCTGTGTCTGCGATACTTCACTCAATATCATTTTTTCTAATTCCATCCATTTCCCAGAAAATTTCATTAATTCATCTTTTTTGATGGCTGAGTAGTATTCCATTGTATAAATGTACCACATTTTCATTATCCACTCATCAACTGTTGACCATTTGGTTGATTCCATGACTTTGCTATTACAAATAGTACTTCAATGAACATGGTTCTGCTTGTGTCACTGGGGTCAATAGTGTGTTGGACATTGCGCAGGTCATGCAAAGTCCTATTATGATTGCTTCGACCCTAATTTGTGTGGAGTATCTTGCATGTCATTACTCTTCCCATCCTTGTGCTCTTACAATCTTAGCTCTTTTGGGAGGAGCTGGGAGGTCCTTGAGCAGACCCTGCAGGCATCTTTTTATCCATCTCTTGACCCCTTCCCATAAATGTTACCTCCTGGCACCCTACATGGCCACTTCATAGGCCACTGGTGTCCACTGGGTCTTTTTCAATTATAGTTTTATATTTTGTGTTGTTCAAGTCCCTAGAGCTGGTCAGCCCCATCTACCTATCTCCCTGTCACTCATTATGGCCAGCAGCAAGCACTCTGTCTGAAAATGGCACCCACCAGCTAGTTTGTGCTCTGTGTGTTCCATGCCGTGAGGTAGCTACAAGAATCCCTCTAGTACAAAATTTGTTGTTTTTTTTAAATATTTTTTTAAATTTTTTTATTATTTATTATTTATTCAATTGTGCATGTATGTTTGTGTGTAGAACCACGGACGAATTTGGGAACCACCATGGACGCCTCCACCTCCTTCTGCCCCGGGATTCACAGGCTCCACCCTACCGGGACCAGAAATGCAGGCCGTCCCCGCTTCCGCCTGGCGTCTATACGTGGGATCTGGGATCTGAACTCAGGACCTTCCACCTGCAAGGCAGAGGCTTAACCCCTGAGCCACCTCTCCAGCCCGCATTTCTCAATATTTGAGTTTAACTTTCAGTGTTCGTCGCATTTTGCACTTTGATCTTTGTTCATCAGTTTTCTCGTCATAGTATCCATCTTTATAGACTGTCCCCTGATTTTGTCACTGAGAGTCAAGGAACACACACAATTGCAAGGTTTGCTGTTTGGACTCAGTGATCAGTTTCTGACAGCTGTTGAAAGAAGTGATATGTGACTCCCAAAAAAGATGTATCCAGAGTCTAAATCCCCAGCATCTCAGAAGATTTGGAAATAAGATTTTTGCAGAGGTTACCAAGATTCAATGAGTCCAGTAGAGTGGGCAGGTGTCCTTTCAAAAGGTGACTCAGAGCCCAGACAGATGAGCACAGAGAAGCTGATGTGAAGAAGCAAGAAGATCTCATGACTGGAGCTCTGCAGCTACCAATCAAAGGATGCCAAGATCCCTGGCAAAGGAGGCAAGGAGAAGAGAGGTGGGCTTTTTCAGGGAGCCCTCAGAGGTATCATGAATCCGCCAGAACCTAGACCTCAGGTGCCCAGCCTCCTCCATTAAGAGACAATAAGTTTATTTCTTTCAAGCAACCCAGAATTTCGCACTTCAGTATGCAGTCCCAGGAAGGTATCCCAGTCACTAATCACTACGCTTGTCCATTATTTATGTTCATCAGTGTTTATGGGCTGATGAACTTATACTTAACTGGTAAGTTTATACTGTTTACGGTTGTAGCTAATAGACTGGGCAGTTGAAATTGGAATCATATTGTGGGAGGGATGATGTGGGTACATTGTATTTGTGCACATTGAAACAGTGCAAAGTCAGGATTGTGTGTGCTTCATTTCAGTACTAAGGAAGAAAACATGCTTGCCTCTTTTCAGAGCCAAGATCCCCACCTTCTTCCTACAGTCCCCTTCCTTAGATGCTTCCCGACTCTTCCCATCGTGTCAGTCAACCTTTCCATTCAGTGTCCTGAGAGACTGTCTTCCAAGGAGCCCCTCCCAAAACCTTTAATTAGTTTGCCTGATTTACCTCTTCCTAACATTTTTTAGTTACTGAAATACTCCTTTCCTTTCATTATTTAATTCACTTTTTTGAACCATGCAGATTAAAACTCTAGTGACAAACTGTTTCCCACCTAAAGGAAAGAATATGATAACAGTTTGAGAACATAAACCTGCCTGAGCCTTTAACACTTCATAGGTATAGAAATTTGAAAGCCATTATGATTTAACTTAGCTAAACTGACAATGTCATTTTGACACAATGATTCTGATACTGAGTTGTGTACTCTAGAGAAAAATCTAACTCTATATCTAGGGTTCTCATATGAAAAATAATAGCTGATTTTGTTAAAATAAACATGAAAAAATGAATCGTAACTCAATGTAATAAAATAGAATGCACACTGTAGTCTTATCCCATGGTGGAATTTTATAAAACAATGAGAAAAAGAAGACAAACACAATGAATCCTACAAGCTGAAAACTGAATCAAAAGCAAACTAAAGAAAAAACACACGGTGTCATTTCATTTCTTTGAAGTTAAACTAATATTGCTATATATATTCTGTATCAGTTACATGTTGCTGAGGCAAAAATACCTGACAAACCCTTCAGATAGAAAAGGTTTATTTTGGCTCACAGTCCATCATAGTTGGTAAGTCATGGTGGCAGGAACTTGAGGAGGCAGCTGGTCACAGATTCACAGTCAAGAGGCAGAGAATAGTATCGTGCTCATGTGGCTTTCTCATCCTTATGCCATCCAGGACCCAAAATACAGAGAATGGTGCCACTTATTGTAGAGAGGGTCTCCCCAACTCAGTTACCCTAATGAGGATAATCTCTCACAGGCATGGCCAGAAGTTATCCTAGTCAAGACAACCCTTCACAGGCACAATGAAAGGATTGTCTTATTGGAGGTTGTAGAGCCTGCCAACCTAATAATATTTACATCATATTTTGTATCTATGCATCTATTTTGGCAAAACTGTAAAGGTAAGAAATAAGAACAAGAAACTGAAGACCAAATACAGCTGGGCAGTTTTTAATGCTTAAGTAGGTGAGGTGTGTGTGTTGATGTTCATTTTATTATTTCTCATACCTTCTGGATGATGTCCTTGTAATATTTTGCAATTTGTAAAACATAAGATGTCATGGTAATGCAATGAGACCATAAGAGAAACAGAACATGTAAATTTTTAAAAATTATTTTATTTTTCTAGTTTTGCAAGCACATTGAGTACTTATCCCTGCTTCCCTCCATACCTCTTCCATTCCATCCTCCTCCCTTTTCTTCATCAGTTCATCACACTCCCTTCCACCCTCCTGCCTGTCTGCTTCTATGGACCCCAGGGTTTTCTGACTTGTCTACTCTTACGGGGTTCAGGCCTCTTGTGGCATACCATGTTGTCTCTCTTCAGGCCACCCCACTAATAGGAGCATTTCCCTTCACTCATCCAACTTTAGTCCCCAAAATTTCCAGTGTATGGAAAGCTCAGGGAAATTTGCGGAAGAGGGGGCGGTAAGAGTGTAAGAGCAAAAGGATGGGAGGAGCAATGATATGTAAGATACTCTATACTAGTTAGGGCTGAAGCAATCATAATTGGACTTTGCATGCCCTGCGCATTGTCCAACACACTGTTGACCTCACAAAGTCTAGCATCTGCTAAAGGCACCAAGAGCTTGGAGGTAAAGGATTGGCAGCCACAGCAGTGTTCTTATACCTAAGGGGAACACCGGAAAGGGTTCAGGGAAAGGCCACTGGGTCCTTGTACGTCATCGGAGAGGAGGGCCCAGAGGAAAATCAGACATGCACAAGAAAGGACTCTCTGGGAATTGGGGTGGGAGGCACTGGGGGATGGGGAGGGAAAGGAGTGGGGAGGGGGAGCAGGGGGTACGGGGGGAGGAGGAGGAAGGGAGGGAACTGGTGTACCTAATAAGTTTGTATGAGCTGAAATAAAAAAAAAGACAGTTAAGAGTCCTATCTTATATGAAGTCCTTGTTCAATTTAATTTTAGCACAATTTTTGTTTTTGCAACAGTTAGTGCTGGTTGTTTCTCTCCAGCTTATGATAAAGTTAAAACACAGTGTGTAACTATGCTGATGCTTTGATACATACAGATGGAGCCTCTTTTCCATGGTGAAACAGCAACTGGTCTCTGGTCACCAACATCAGTGGCTGAGCTGGGACACAGTCTAGGTTGTTATTTGCTCCATCTATCTATCTATGTATCTTTCCATCTATGTTTGTATGTATATATGTATGTATGTATGTGTGTCTGTCTGTCTATCATCTATCTATCTATCTATCTATCTATCTATCTATCTATCTATCTATCTATCTATCATCTATCTATACTTTAGGCCAAGTTTTCTAGTTTTCTGCCCATGTTCTTTCTTCTTCATTTTAATGTTCCAAATCTAAAATAGTTATGAACTGTTGGCAAATACAGCATGTACTACATTATTTTCTGTTGTTCTTTGTAATGAGTGACAGGTGAGGTGGCTTCATCCAGGGTCTCAGGCTGCAACTGTTGTCACCTGTGAATCATTTATTCAAAGTCAGCAGTTTTCCCAGGTGGTGTGTCTCTCAGGTCATCAAGTCTGAATGAGGAGGAGATGCTGGTTCTTATTTCTGAGGCATCAGTGGTCCTATAGAATTTAGAAAGTGACTTAGGATTCAGTGTAATGGAGCCAGTAAATTAATATAGTTCTGCAAGATTTGCAGTGCTCTTCTCTCCATCATCTGTGGAATCAATGTCCTTGCTACAGAGGTGTAAATCTCTCTCCCTTGCTGTGAGTGAGCATGTTATATCAGCTTTCTAAAACATTATCTCATGAAATGGATTTTATGATATGTAAATGTTTTTGCATGTTCTTGGTTTCTTCTCTGAAGTGTTCAAAAGATATATATATCTTAGTCATAGGTTGAAATGTGAGTTGTCCCTCACCACAGATTCATATATTTGAATCTTTAGTTGTTTGGAAAGGTCATGGTACCTTTATAACATGGAGACTTGCTGGAAGAAGGTAGTCACAGGGGATGGGCCTTGAGGTTGGTTAGTCCTTCCCTGCTTGAGTTTGGTTAGTCTGCTCTTGAACTAGTAGCAGCTCTGAGCTTCCATCATATCTACAGTGATTTAAGCCTTCTCCACCTTCTACCTCCTGCCATGCCTTTTCAATTCTGAAGGACTGTATCTTCACTCTGGAACATAAGCTCAATATATCTACCTTTCCAGTTGCTTGATTTTGGTTGTATGTTGTCTCATAGCAACAGAGAAGGAATAACTGGTGCATACATATATCTAGATCTTCTCTATATATGTATATAGAGAGATAAGGATAGGCATTTATGCCTATCAGTAGATAGTTGTATTGATAGGTATATTTATAGATAGTTAAATGGCTATACATAGATATTATAAATCTAGTGATCATCACAAGTTCCAAAAAAGATGAAATAACCAGCAGAACTATCAACTAAGGTTACAGTAAAAAATGCCATTTCCAGGGCTGGAGAGGTGGCTCAGGGGTTAAGCCTCTGCCTTGCAGGTGGAAGGTCCTGAGTTCGGATCCCAGATCCCACGTATAGACGCCAGGTGGAAGCGGGGGCGGACTGCGTTTCTGGTCCTGGTAGGGCGGAGCCTGTGAATCCCGGGGCGGAGGAAGTGGAGGCGTCCATGGTGGTTCCCGAATTCGTCCGTGGTTCTACACACACACAGACACACACGCGCGCACACATACATACACACACACGCACAATTGAATAAATTTAAAAAAATTAAAAAAAATGCCATTTCCAAATTGGCCTGTTACTAGAGAAAATAGAAGAAGGTGGAGGCAGTCCATGTGGTTCCCAAATTCGCCCATGGTTCTACACACACACACACACACACGCACGCACGCACGCACGCACGCACGCACGAATGAATAAAAAAAAAGTTCCTGACTTAGAAAATGAGTCTAAATATGTCTTTATAGTTAACTGATCACTTACCATTTACCAGGTTGACAAGCATCTTTTTAACATGTGACATGTTTGCCCCACATGGGAACCCATACCACATATGGAATTACTTGATGGTGGGGTAGGCTGTTCACAGAGTAGAAGACTAGGCCATGGTTTTCAACCTTGGGAAATTAATGACAGCTTATAATTATCTTTGACTAAACTGTAATGACCAGTTGAAGAAATGAATATATCCCTTCATGACTATCTAGGACTCCATAAAGGAATTGCAGAGGTACACCAAAGTGAATCCCATATGTGAAAACCTACAAAAAAATATAGCCACGTGGCACGAAGCCCATAAAATAAAGAGGCACAAGTCAGTTTCTGCTTTTGTGAGTCTGGTTAATAAATTATCTAGTACTACACAGTGCTGAGGTGAATTATATGGTAAAAACAAAAATAACATTTTATGTCAAATGAGTCTTTAGATTACTGAATGAAGGAAAAAGTAAATATAGCATAAGATTCGTCTACATATCAGCAATACATAAAAGTATAATTGACAACAGTTTTATGATGGTGGTTTTTTTTGGAAATGACTCTCTTGGATTTGAATCTAAATTAAAAGCATTTAAACCAATTCACTGGATTTAGTAATGTTTTATATACATATATATATGACATATATATGATATATAGTGTTAATTATATATGATCATATATAATTTGTTAAGAAGTTCCTGACTTTGGGCTGGAGAGGTGGCTCAGGAGTTAAGCCTGTGCCTTGCAGGCGGAAGGTCCTGAGTTCGGATCCTAGACCCCACGTATAGACTCCGGGCGGAAGCAGGGGCGGCCTGTGTTTCTGGTCCTGGTAGGGTGGAGCCTGTGAATCCTGGGGCAGAGTAAACTAGAAGAAGGTGGAGGCAGTCCATGTGGTTCCCAAATTCGCCCATGGTTCTACACACACACACACACGCACGCACGCACGCACGCATGCACGCACGCACGAATGAATAAAAAAAAAGTTCCTGACTTAGAAAATGAGTCTAAATATGTCTTTATAGTTAACTGATCACTTACCATTTACCAGGTTGACAAGCATCTTTTTAACATGTGACATGTTTGTTTGCATTTTGCTTGATGGGTTATAGGATTTGTGGTAGTAGAGAATTTTACATTTTTTTTTTTTATTTTTTGGTGTTCCTGTTTAGATGTAATGTTCACCTATCAGGTCACTGTTACATAAATCTCTGATTGGAAAACTTTAGATGAATTATGATATGCTGCAAGTGACAATTTCATCCTAAGAGCGATGGGAAATTATGTAGAAAAACAGAAAATTAAAGCATGCTGACAAGAAACTGTTTTAATATTAGAGCATAATTATGCATGCGTTTTATTATTTCTATTCTTTTTTATACTTCTTTGAAGTGTAAGCTCCCAAAAGTAAAATGAGGTACAAGTGTCAGATAACTTAGAAGCAATACTTTGAACTATGAGGCTTGAACACTTGAATCATCTTAAGCTGCAGGATTGACATTGAGACAGGTCATGTAGTGCAAAGGGAAAACCACCCGAGACTACTGCTCGACTGTGTGACTATGTTCTCCATTTCCGTAAGTGGTTACTGAAGAATCAAATGAACAAAGTAAGCAAAAATTATCTATCAGACATTTGACCCCTCAAAAAGTTGATGATCTGGGAGCAGTGACACATTCCAGTAGTCCCAGAATTTGAGAGGCCAAGGCAGGGGGATTGCCATGAGTTCACAGCCAATGTGGACTACACAGAAAGGTCTCAGAATAAAGCTTATTTAAGTGTTTTTGTTTTCACTCAAATCTGCATGTGTATAATATATAAGAGTGCACATAGTGCACATATGTGTTTCATAATGAGCCATGGCCTACAGGCATTCTGATTAAGTTTTTCTTTCTTATCTTTCAGAGGGTCTTTGTAAAGTTTTGTCCAAATTCTGTATTATGTATAATCCCGTAGAATACATTGAAATGCATTTTTTTCCTCAGTGTGCATATATTGTTTTCATCACTGTGGATACTGAAAACTAAAATCGAAGATTTTATTTTGACTTTACAAATAGAATAAAAGAAAGAGGAAAGGATACTCTCCTGAGATAGTTAAAGAGAATATTCAATTTAGCATTCAGATAACTATAAATAAGATAAATGAGGGCAAATAAAAGGAAAAAGAGACTACAACATATTAATATAGAGTGTGGCTAAGAACTCCAACAGTTCTACTTACAAGTATCCAGCATTTGTGGACCTCAATTCAAGTAAAACCAGATCCATGGCCTCAACATAGAATCAAGATGAACTAGTATGAAACAGTTGGGGTCTATCAAAAGTTGTTTCTTATATTGATTTTAAGCACAAGACTAAGATGCATCCTCATTAGATTGATACTTGATACTTTTTATGCTAATTGATACTTTTTATTTTAATTGGTACTTTTCATGCTAATTGAAAAAATAACATGCTTTAGATTTCAAAGTCCACCTGTTTGTTATAGAATATAAAATATAAGACTAAAAAGATGGCTCAGGAGTTAAGACTCTGCTTCCCAAGCAGAAGGTCCTGACTTTGGATCCCAGGTCCCATGTAAAAATGCCTCTCAGAAATGGTAGTGGCCTGCACTTCTGGACCTGGTGGACAAAGCCTGGGAAATCACAGAGTGAAGGAAAAAATAGAAGCAATTCAGGATGATTCCTGAAGTCACCCTTGGTCCTCCACAAGGACACATACTCCATTCTCAAACACACACACAATGAATAAAGTTTTTTATAAAAGAATATAAAATAAAAATTCATTTTTGTGTATTAACTTTGTATTTTTATTAGCTTCTCAACTTCCTGTTGCTTATTCCTTGGGATGCTTTGCATAGGCATTTATGTCATGTGATTAGTATCTTTATCTTATCTTTTCCTTTCAAGCCTGTCTTAATTTTTCCTTTTAATTTCTTATTATTAGTATGATGTTAAACAGGAAGCATGAGAGCAAACATCCTTGCCTTGCTCCTTCTTACTGCAAGAACATCTACATCCCACAGCTGAGTAAGACATTAACTACAAGCATTTTATGGATTTCCTTTATTTTAAAGATGCTTTTCTGCTTGACTAACTGAGATGCTGAGAATTCTATCATTAATGGATGCTAGTTTTCCTGTGTCAATTGAATGCAATCAAATGACTTTTTCTTTACCCTGATGCTAATCCAATATTTCATACTTAGGATAAACCTCACTTGATTGTGATACACAATTCTTTTCTCCATATTGTGGGATTCAGTTTGTTAGAATTTGTTCAGTTTTACAGCTGTCTTAATAAAGGATATTGTTCTGTAGTTTTCCTTGCTTTCTTGTCTCTGGTTTTGGTACCAAAGTAATGATGCCATGATAGGAAGAATTAGAAACCTTTATTAGAATTTTTACCTTTCAATTTTTAGCCTCATATATCTTGTTTAAAATAAACAACAGTTCTTTCTGCAACCATTTGATTGATATTAGAGTCAAGGTGTTATTCATGAAGTCCAAACCCTCTTTTCCACAGGGAAAAGCTATTTACCTTTGCCACCGCTTTTGGTTGCCCTCCAAAAAGTGACACTAAAACTCTATTACTGATGCAACACATGTGGATTACAGAATATAGACATAAAACACCATTTGTAACTGGTCTAGAAGCTTCCTTCTTGCTGAATAGCTTACACAGTACCAGAGAGTACAGTGGAAGCTAGTGTGGGAGGGGGGAGAAAAGCAACCAAAGACCTCATCAATCTGTGAAATATGTAAATAGCAATAACAATCACTATGGCAACAGGTGATCATCAGTGTGACAGTGGTATTGATATCAAGGAGATAACCAGTAGTCGTCTGATTGGATTTAAGGCTCACTTGTCAGAATGGAACACATTGCTGTTATTGTAAACTAGAACAGGAACTTATGAAAGGGAACAACTGGTTCCAAGGGAAGAGCAGTCCATGAATCTTTAGCTAGGAAGACAATATACCAAACTTCTTTGCAAATACCTATTATTGTGCCCATAGATTAGAAGAGCACTCAGCACTCAACCTAAAAGCCTTCTACAACAGAAGATGTTTATTGTTGAATAGCACAACTCATCAAAGTGCAGAAAATAAGTGACTGCAGACTGTTGTCCCTAAATGGGACACATATATTTCCTCCACCTATCCCAAGATTCAGAATTCTAGGAAGAGGGGGATAGCAAGATTGGAAGAGCCTCAGGTGGGACAGCTGTGGACCAGACATTATCTCCTGGACATGACAGGAATTTAATATTGAAGATATCATGACAGATTTTCAGAAGAATTGCATGGGAACTATTTTATCAGTGTCTCTCCATGAAAGCAGAAAGATCTCAAGAAGCTCCACAACTCTTACTGATGAGGACCAGCGATTGGGAAAAAAGGGAAGATGCTTTCCTCAATGGTATATCCACTAATCAATGATACTTGCTGAATCATGAATCATGTCAGACTCAGGTCATCAAAGACAAACTTGATGAAAAGTCAGAAGTTTTTTTTAGGTATTTTTCTCTTTTTTTATATATCTTCTCCTTTCAGAATACAGAGCAATATACATATTAATCCATAGCTCCTTAATGTTCTCTTATTTTTAATTTTTTCCTTTTTTATTTTTTCTACTTTTACAAGCGTATTAGTATTCATTCCAGCTTCCCTCCCATTCCATCCTTTCCCTTCACTATTTCCTCCCACTCACTCTCACCCTTCCACCCACACACCTCAATGGGCCTCAGAGTTCACTCTGGCTTGTCTACTCTTGCCGGGGCTTAGGTCTTCGTAGTGTAACAAGTTACACTCTTCAGGTCACCCCATTGATGTGTGCATTTCCCTTCTTTAGACCCAAAGGTTTCCACTGCGCGTTTCTATGGATATAATAACAGCTGCCTACAGAGCAGTTTCATATACTCTCTTCCTACCTATATGTTTATTGTCTGTCTTCTTCCTATTGATCTATTTCTTTCCCTTTTCAGGTTCTCATTTTAGTTTATAGTAATTGGGATGTGTTCCATCCTGACAAGTGGATCTTGAGTCCAATCAGAAAGCTGTTGTTTGTCTCCTTGGTACTCATGCCACTATTACACTGGTGATCACCTGTGGCTATGGTGATTTATATTGCAACTTACAGGTCTTATGCCATTGATGGAGCTTGTGATTATTTCTCTTTCCCAGCAGCTTCTACAGTATTCCTTGGTACTGTGTAAGCTATCCAGCAAGGAAAAAGTGCTCAGACCAGTTCTAGCTGATCCACTTTGCCCATATATGGTAATCAATTTTTATTGCATCTTCAGTAATAGGGTCTTATTGATGGTTTTTAGAAAGCAACCAAGAGCCATGGCAAAAGCCTATAGTGGGGGATACTTCCCAATGGTGGACCGGATAATAGGAAATGCAAGGGGAGGGGCTTGCTCTTCCTTTATCTTCTGTCAACTTGCTTGGAGTCTACTCTGCAAGCATCGTTCACTTAAAGCATCGTGGCCGTCTTTGTTGCTGCTGCTGCTGCCTCCATCCTTGGCTGACTCGGAACTTCCTCTTTTCCACCATGTTGTCGCTGTTCCTGCTGCCTTTGGAGCCTGCCCTCTAGGCCTTGCGGCTGTTTTCTGTTCTTCGCTGATGTTGGCGCCCAGCTGTTCTTCACCGACATTGGAACCAGCATCTTCAACCCTCCAGAGTAGTAAAGGCTTGAGATCTTCTTAGGATCTTTTGCCTTTGTGGAACATTGTGGTCAAGAACAAAGCAGCTATGGGTACCTACTTTGAAAGACACTATTTTTTGAGTTATTTTAATATATATGTGTGTGTATATATATGTTACATTCTATAGATTCTGTTTCCTCAGAGAATCCTGACTAATACACATGACTTGAAAACAGCTGGTCTGTTTGCTTTGAAGAATCCTAAGAAATGTCTGCAAGATTTTCAGTGAAAAGTGATTGTGTCTATACACCTAGCAAGAAGTGTTCAATTATAGCTGGTGGAAACAGACACTCTGACTCTGTTTGAATGTAGGGTACTTCTCTTTCAAATCCTTCCAGAGGTTCTTTCTTTGGTCTTCATGAGCTGTTTGCAGGCAATTGGTGGAATTGATTGACACCATTCAGGATTCTCCAGGGAACCTCCTGCTCTTCTGCAATGGTCTGCTCTGTGCCCCTCTCACATTGCTTGCGATTCACAACCAGCTCAATCAGCACATATCTAGCACTGTATTTTCCACTCTGACATTTCTCTTGACTTGGTTGTTTTTATATACCATGCTGTGACCTAAAATCTCACAAGATAATATGTAATAATGGTCACATGACAAGTTTTATTTCTTTCCTGCCTTTCAGGGACCACTTCTGCTTGTTTCCTGGGGTCTCATATCTGAAAAATATCTTTGTATATTTTATTTCAAGTGAGAAAGTAAATTTAGTCCCCAATTTTTTTCTAATTGCTAGTGCTGTCCACTGTTAACAATATTATTTTCTTTTAACTTGTAAGTTGCTATTAATGTTACTTTCCTTCTCAATGGTAAAAAATTAGTTTTTATGTTATAAACACTGAGACATTATCTGATCCCAACCTCAATTCGAGATTCACTACCTAGTGTCCAAGTGCTTGCCTTAATGTCCCTGACTGGCGGAGTTCTTTTTTTTTTTTAAACTTTGCCCAAGGAAATGAAAATTTTAAGGTAAATTTTGAGTTTTCTTATACAGAGGGTAAAAAATTGGAAACTCCTGATGCCCCACACTATTACAAAGAAACAATCTCTACAGAGGTAAGGAAAACAGTTGTTTATATAACTTCACTAAGTCCAGGAGGAATTCAAGGACTATAGGAATTATAATTGGGTCTTTTATTGCAGGCAGCAAGAGACACCATACTTTTCCAGGACTGGGGAGATGACTCAATGGTGAAAGCCTTTGCCTCCCAATCCAAAGGACCTGAATTCAGACCCCAGATCCCATGTTAAAGTGCCAAGCAGATATAGAAGTGGCCTGTTATTTCACTTCCGGATGGCAGAGCCTGTGGAACCCCAAAGCAAAGCAATAAAGAGGTAGAGCAACCCAGAGTGATTCCCAAAGTCACATACACTCAAGTGCCCTTTTGTACACACACACACACACACACACACACACACAGAGAGAGAGAGAGAGAGAGAGAGAGAGACATACACAAGAAAACTTACCTGAATTCCCTCCCTTCCCTTTCCTTTTTTGCACCAATCATTAGATGACCATGATTTAGATTATAAGACTGAACCTCAGGAAATGAGGGGACAGTCCAGGCTCCCCATTTTGCATCAGGTATATAAAGGACTTCAGATGCTTGGGTGGATATGCCCTGCTTGTCCCCATTGTGAGTAGCAATGGCGATCCTTTTGAGGAAAAGAAGTGGCCTTGCTGAAATTCTTTAAATGAGTGGGGGTTTTTCTTTGTGACTACAACATTTCTAACATATACTTGTCATTTTTTTATAATTTCTCTGCATTATAGAAAATGAAGCACAAATTTGTTTTATCCCAACTTGTAGTTATGAAACTCTTGTCCCATTTTTAGTGGTTTTCATCCTGTCATCTTTATCTATATATTTTATAATGAGTGTATCACAAGTGATTTGAATGTTCAACATTCTTTTTGTAGCATTTGAAAGGGTCATAAGATATTTTCTTTCTTATCTACTTTCTTCTTAAAAATCCCAAGAGTTTGGGCTCCCTTGCCTCTCATGGAACTCTATGTCTGAAGTTCCATGAGTTCCTTTTTTTTCCCTTGACCTTCATGGATTTCATGCCTGGAGTCTGGGAGTCCTTGCCCTTTGGGGATTCATATCTGTGAGTTCCGTTCTTCCTCTCCTCTAATAAACTCTGCTTTAATCCTTTATGTGTGTTCTGGTTTCAGTCTTCAGCTCCCAAACTCAAGACCCATATGGACACAAGACTCCAGAGAACCAGCAACATTTTGGTTGGTGAGCACAGCCAGGGATCAGTACTCTGTATCAATGGCATATGTGTGGTTTCCTGCCTCATGCTGAAAAAAGAAAAAAGAATGCTATGAAACAGGTGAAGAAACTGAGGTCTAGATAGATAGACATTTGTGAGACAAGATCTCACTCTGTATCCCAGATTATATCACAACACCCTCCCTTACCCCAGTCTCCTAAGTGCTGGGATTACAGATATGTATCACCTTGCCCAATTCTTAAGTAAGTTCTCTATAGTCCCACCATGAACTAGAAACTATATGGGAATTGGAAACTGGCTATGGACCCAAAGACATGGAGCCTGTCCCCAACTCCATCCTGAGCAAGAATGAGCCACAGACCTCCTTGGTAGGACATCTATCAACTCCTCTTTGAAGAATAGCTTTACCCCACTCAGTACCCAACCAAGAAAGACCCATGTACAATGGAAGATGTGTAATGCAGAGACCCACAAGTGACTATAATACAAAGTAAAAGCATCTGTGGACACTCAGCTCTATTCAGGATATCTGAACTATCCCCCATCCCAAGACTCAGGAGGGAACCTCGTGCAAGAGGGGGCAGTAAGAATGTATGTAAGAGCTGAAGGATGGGAAGAAGTAAGGTCAGGCACTATCTACTGTTCAAGTCAGGGATGTGATACCCAAGAACTCAATGCAACACCGTCTACTTCCACTAGATCTGTATGATATTTGACCTAGAAACACTCTGCAGTGGAACAGAGAAGATGCCTTCAGACATGGCACTACCCTGAGGGGCTGTACGGAACTGGTGCTAAAAGAGAAGGGGAGCTTCTATATTCTACAGTCTACTCGCTGTTGGGCCATTTGTGCCCTAATAGGTGCCCAAGCACTAACTAGTGCAGGCATCCTAGAGGTAACGCAGTTGCATGTGTGGGAAGGAGTCACAGGAAACAGAGGAAAATGGTGAAAGGGGAGAACGGGAAGGGTGGAAAGAGATGTGGGGTAGGAGTTAGGTAATGGCTGATGAAAACACATAAATTCATGGTTGATATAATTCAAAAATAAATGAGGTTTAAAAAATTCCAAGAGTTTGATATAAGGAAAGTGTAGCTTCCAGATTGAACGATCTTCTGTAGTTATATTGATAAAATTAGGGGCTGGAAAGGTGGCTCAGAGATCAAGCCTCTTCCGGTCCTGAGTTCAGATCCTAGACCCCACATATAGACGCCAGGCAGAAGCGGGGGCAGCCTGAGTTTCTGGTCCTGGTAGCGCTAGCCGTGAATCCCCGGGCAAAGTAAACAAGGAGGAGGTGGAGGAGGTCCATGGTGGTTCCCGAATTCGCCCATGGTTCTACACACACACACACACACACACACACACACACACACACACACACGCACACATGCACAATTGAATAAATAATAATAAAAATATTGATAAAATTAATTCTGGTTGCCAGATATTTTTGCTGTTCCTTCGTACATATTTTGTTCACACATCACAACCATTGTAATATTGCTGAAGTCTCTGCACAAACAGTATCATTTTAGGTGCCCAATGCTTATTTTTTATAAAGTATGTCCTATCAAGATAGAGGATCATGCTTCAGTAGAAAAAATAGGTCACCGTCAAGTATCAAATGAAAGTAGGGAGACATCTGGTACAGCTCTCTCACTTCCCTTCCTGGTCACTTGCAAAGGAACAGGTTTGATCTCACCAATCAGGAAGGGTATAGGGACTGGCAAATAGATGGTAACCATCACGCAAATGGGACACACTAACACCCCCCCACACACACACACTCATGTGTCCTACTCCTATTTTTCTATTTACCTTTGAGTCTCCTCTTATATTAAGATCTTCATTTAAACAGTCATTTATCTTTGGTTAGGAGGTGACCTTCGATACCAATCAGGATGCAGCCAAGGGTGGTGCAGGAAAAGCAAAACTGAAAACAACAAACCATAATTCAGAACACCAAAGACCCTATATTAATCACCTGGAACTAGACCAGCCGAATCTCTCCCCATCCTAAAACTCAGGGAACCTTGCAAAGGGGGGGGGGCAGATTGTAAGAGCCTAAAGTTGGGGAGGACCAATGATATGCAAGATACTCCATATAAGTTAGGGCTGCAGCAGCTAGAATTGGACTTTACCTCACCTGTACAATGGCTGACATGTCAAAGACCCCCCCCCAAAGTCTAGCATGGATCACAGGGGAGAAGGTTCCAGGCAGTAGGATCCTTACAGGCAAAGGATTAACAGTCATAACAAGAGTTCCCATACTAACGAGGAGCCCAAGATGGGGCTCCGCACTATGCCACTGACTCCTTACCCTTACTAGAGTGGAGGACTCAGAGGGAGGTTTGGCATTCACACAAAAGGATGCTCCAGGGCTGGAGAGGTGGCTCAGGGGTTAATCCTCCGCCTTGCAGGCGGAAGGTCCTGAGTTCGGATCCCAGATCCCACGTATAGACGCCAGGCGGAAGCGGGGGCGGCCTGCGTTTCCGGTCCTGGTAGGGCGGAGCCTGTGAATCCCGGGGCAGAAGAAGGTGGAGGCTTCCATGGCGGTTCGCAAATTCGTCCGTGGTTCTACACATACACAGACACACACACACAGACACACACACACGCGCACACACATACACACGCACATGCGCACAGTTGAATAAAAAAAAAAAAAAAGGATGCTCCAGGGGATGGGAAGGAGGAAGGGGGAGGCATTGGAAGAGGGAAAGGGAGGGAGAGGGATGAAAGGAATGGGGGAAGGGGAAGAGTGCAAAAGGGGATGACTGGGGAAGGGAGGAGAGAGGGAGAGGATGGGGGTACCTATTGAGCTTGTATGATTAGGAAAAACAATAAAAAAGAAAAAAAATGTCCTTCCATACTTGTAAATACAATTTCTCACTGAACCATGTTCTAAAGGTAAATAAAACTATCTTTTCCATAAGCTGCGCAGGTTAAAAGTCCAATTTTAAAGAGGAAATAAAATATATTAAAATTAATTGAGAATGTTACAGGGAAAAAATGTCAAGGAAGACATAAGTGACATGTGGAAATGCAGACTAGCAACATTTATTCAGCATGGATGTGGCCCCAGCAGGTCTTCTGCAAAGCAGCACTTTGTTCTGGATTTCTTTTACACAGCTTGGACTTTCAAGTTTTTGAGATGTCCCCGCTGAAGTAGTCTGAGGCAGTTTGAGGTCCCTTGTTGGCTGGGCAAGCAAAATTACAGAAGCAGAGATCAGTGGGCAAAATCATGAACTGTGACCAAACGGAACAAGGATCCACAGTCACTACTTCAGTATATACTTAAGAGCAAAAAAGATGCAAACTTACTTACTAAATGAAGCAATATTTTGACAGTTGATCAACTATATATATGTTTATACATATATAGAGATCAATTTATGTATACATAGGTATATAGATTAGAGATCAACCTACGTATATATAGGTATATAAACAGATCTATAGGTGGACAGATTAAATTGTGTGGCTATGTGCATGCCATGGTATACCTGGGGAGGTCAGGATGGAGTCAGTTCTCTCCTTCTGCCCTTATGGCATTGCAGGGATTGAATTCAGATGCTCAGGGGTCTTTATTCACTGAAGCATCTCTCCAGCCCTGTATATTTGTAGTTTTAAGAAAACAACAAGTTCCCCAGAATGAGTCTTTATGTGGTTAAATTTTGATGAAGAGTAAAGTTTGCTTGAGAAAATAGGGCTTGAAGTTGTTTGACTAATGTTTGGAGAAGCTGCTGGAGCTTTTCCTTTCCTAGTTGTAACAATTATTCTTTACTGTTGCTGTGAGAGAACACTCAAAGTCAAGCAACTTAAGGGAGAAAGGGAGGTTTATTCAGCTTATGGTTCCAGAGGGGAGACAGTCTCTCAAAGCAGAGGCAGCATGGCTGGACGGCCAAAGCTGGAGGAAGCTAAATCACCACAGACATCTTGGAAGCTGAGAGCTGTAAAACTGCTTGCTACAAAGGCAGACTTCTCCTGGAGGTAGGGTGGGACTAATCCACCTCAAGGCCCACCCCTTGTGTCTGCCTTCCTCCGGCAAGGCTCCACCTCTCAAGGTACCATGACCTTGCCAAACACATGAGACTGTGGGGGACACATTTCAAACCATGACACTAGTGAAAGGAAGCCCGCGCCACCAGCTCCCATATGCATCATCTGATCTTTGGCCTTCCATCAGTTTTTGATAGAAGTATAAGGAAATCATGAAGCAAAACAAATAATGATCATGAAACTATATTTAATGATGATTCTGTTTAGGTCCAATTGCAGAACATTAAATTTTACATTTTATAATTATAAATTCACATTGGATATTCAAAATAATAAATATATAGGCACAAAGCCTTTGAACCACAAAGAGTGAACCTTACTCACCACTTGTGTGGGAATTGTTCTAAAAGCTCAGTTTAGGGTGTTACAATAGGAGCACGAGAAGGTCAGTGTGTTAATATTTGATCATATCTTCCTGAGAAGCATAATGTTTTGAAATACCCTTTTGAGGAAATAAGTAGTATATTTAATTCATGGGATGGAAAGATGCTTGGTAATAGTAAATAATCTTCTATTAAGTGTTGTTGGACTTTAAGAAGTTAGTAGGATTCTGTTTCTGTTAATTGATGAAATATGAATAATTTACTGAGTCCTCATATTACAGACAGTGGCACTATGTATAAGTTATTCTCAAATAATTGTCACAAACCATTCAGATGACAGATCTACCATTGTTCCTTATAGATCCATGGAGTGTGAGGATCTGGGTAATCAAGGTCTTATTTTAGGGGTCAAGGGTAGGATCTCCAGGCCATCATCTTCCCCACAGTGAGTTCCCTAAATCTTAAGTGCAGTAAAATATTTTGTTACTTTAGCTTTTACTGCTTGCTTTTTTCTCTGTTTTCTCACCCTCAATATATCCAGTGGTAGCTTTTTTTAAACTTGGGACTAGAAGATGTATGATAACTTCTTTTATTGAGGCTCTTATTTAATATTCTTGGGAAATTAGCTCACCTGTAATCTTTATTCCTCTGTCACTTAGAAACTTTGCTTAATGGAGTGTCCCACAGTCTTAGATGCAATTCATTTTAGATATCTGATTTGGTTTAAACATCTTGTATCAGGAAAAGAACACATTTTTCCCCTCCGCCCTTCCTGTCTCCATTCCTTTTCTCCTTGCTTATCCTCTACACTTCCTTCCTTCTCTCTTCTCTTGATTTCACTTCTTTTCCTTGAGATATAACGTCACTATGGTACCCAGGCTGATATTAAATTCTGAGCTCAAGTAATCTTTCTTCAGCCTCCCCACTGCATCCAACCTGACTTTTCCTTTAATATTTTGCATTATGCAAATTTTGTACTTCTTACACTAAGAAGACAGTAGTATTCTCTTTTCTCTTCATTTTACATTCTTTTTGAAGGGGACGGGGTCTCAAATTGTAGTTTAGACTGGCTAGAATTCATATGTAGCCCAGACTGACTGTCATGGTTTCAATGTGAGTTGTTCCCTAAAGGCTCATGTATTTGCAATGTCAGTTAATATTTGGAAAGGTTGTTGTACTTTTAGGAGATAGAGCCTTGCTGAAGGAAAGCATATCACAGGGGGTGGGCCTTGAGGTTGGATAATTGATGCTAGTTGTCTGCTTTTGCCATTTGCTGCTTGTTTTCTTTGCTTCCATTATGGCTGCAGCGACCTGAGTCGCCTCCAGCTTCTGGTACCTGCCAAGCATTCCCTGCCATAAAGAACTATAAGAACTTCCAGAACCATAAGTCAAATAAATCTCTTTGTCTCCCCTAAGTTGACTGAATATGAATTTTGTCTCACAACAACAGAGAGAGTAACCACAGCTCTGGACTTGTACTCATGATAATCCTCCTATCTTACTTAGCCTCTCTAGTGCTGAGGTTACAGGAAGGAGCTACCACATCCTATTGGCAATTGTCTTTTCTTTCATGCACAGTGGTGACATGATTGGATTCTTTATTATAAATGTGGCGTGTACATGTATGTTTGCATGTACGTGGATATATGTCTATGCAGATGTGTATGCTTGTGAGTATGTGTGAAGAACAGAGCCTAATAAACATGCTTTCCATGCAAGCAAAGGGGGCAGAGTTCAGATACCCAGAATCCATATAAAAATCCTCAAGTGGGGGCGTGTAACCTACCCTGTAATCCAACCTTGGAAGGCAGAGATTGGGGATGTCCAGAGCAAGCTGGCTAGTGAAATAACTGTCTTCAAGCTTTGGGTTTGATTGCGAAATCATGCCTTAAGAAGAAACGTGGAAGAGTGATGGAAGATGATCCTAGATATTAGCCTTGGTACTCCACATGCACATGTGCACTTGTACTGCACCCACACACATCCAAATATGTATACCTGTCTCTCTCTCTCTCTCTCTCTCTCTCTCTCTCTCTCTCTCTCTCTCTCTCACACACACACACACACACACACACACACACACACACAAACATCCACATGACAAAACAAAGGCAGTGCTATTCCTGAGACCTCAGTTGAGCTGGTTGTTCAACAAACACCAATCTGCAGCTTTTCGTATAATTTGCTGGGGGCAGGCTTTTCCCAGAGTCTCCTCCTGGCTGCTAAGCTGGCCAAGGAGACTCATCCAATCCCTCTGTTTACTGCATTTCTTTTCCTTGGGGAGCTCCCAACCCCTAAACTTATTAGTTTTAGAATTTTTCTGAACCACGTACTTGTTTACAATCTAAGTCTTAGGAATCTTTCTCTAGGAGGGAATGTTTCAAATTATTCCACAAAATCTTCTTTAGCTTAGACTAGGGATGAAGTCCAGGATGGTACAAAAAAAATCACACAGCAGTGACAGTGAAACCAGTGGTCTGTTCTGCCTCCTCATGTGGCTATGAGATGCTCCAGCAGTCAAGTGCTGACCAGAACCCCCACCACCGTGTGTTGAAATAAACCTGTCCTTTTCGGTAGCTGTCTCGGGAGCTTTTGATAAATGAGGCTGATTCACAGATTCCCCACATTTCAGGTTTAGCATTTTTAAACCATTGGAATGGATTCTGCTTTCTGCCGTAATTAAGCCAGTGGCATATGCTAAGTGTTGAATTAATGCCATCCATATCACATTGCTTAGAAAAATAATATAAGGAAAAATTTCTAAGAAATATGATGTAGTTTTAAGAGTAGGGCTATTTAGTATTTAAAGTGGCAGGGAAATATACTGACTTTTTTCAGGCTTTTCACTTTACTCTTAGAATTGAAAATGTAAGGACCATAGATGCTTTTATCGAAATACACAGAAGTTATCATTAAGAGAGAAGAAGCTGAAGCAAGTGTGATGTCCAGGCAAAGGTTCACCCCAGTACAATAAACCTGCCTCTTGCTTGGTGCTGTGTTTCAAACAACAGATATTTTATTTCACTGTGTCCACCTCAAAGGCTGACTTTTCCACTAAGCACAGTATGCTACTAGATGAAAACATGAAGAATGAAAGTGAGTAGACAGCCTGGAAATACATTCATCCATATATGGCAAATTAATCTTTTTAATACATTTTTATTATTATTTCAGCTCATACAAACTTAATAGGTACACCAGTTTCCTCCCTCCCTCCTCCTCCCCCCGAACCCCCTGCTCCCCCTTCCCTCACCCCTCCCTCCCCATCCCCCAGTGCCTCCTGCCCCAATTCCCAGAGAGTCCTTTCTTGAGCATGTCTGACTCTCCTCTGGGCCCTCCTCTCCAATGACGTACAAGGACCCAGTGGCCTTTCCCTCAACCCTTTCCCGTGTTCCCCTTAAGCATAGGAACACTACTGTGGCTGCCAATCCCTTGCTTCCAAGGATCTTGGTGCCTTTAGGAGATGCTAGACTTTGTGAGGTCAATAGTGTGTTGCACATTGCGCCGGGCATGCAAAGTCCAATTATGATTGCTTCAGCCCTAACTTGTGTGGAGTATCTTGCAAATCATTGCTCCTCCCATACTTTTGCTCTTACACTCTTACTGCCCCCTCTTCCCCAAATTTACCTGAGCTTCAGGATGGGGAGAGATTAGGCTGGCCTAGTTCTAGGTGGTTGATATAGAGTCTCTGAAGTTCTGGATTGTGGTTTGTTGATTTTCTTTTGCAGTTTTGCTGCTCCTGCAATGCCCTTCACTCCATCGTGCTGGGCACTGTATGTCACCCCCTGGCCAGAGACAAAAAGCTGTTAAACTGGAGTCTTATTATAAGAGCACATTCAAGGGCAGATGTAATAAAAGTAGCAAACCTCAGTGAGGGAGGGGTCAATACAAAATGGTTACTTTTTATCTGCCAGACTATATGCCGTCCCCTTCTGGTGAGATCATACCCCTTTAATTGTAAAGGATCAGGACCAAATGTCTGTGAACTTAACCAGATGTCTCATTACTTGCAGTCCTTGATGGAGGCCTATTTTCTCTACTGTAACATGGTCACTTCTCTCCTTGTTTCTGGTGTGGCCCTCCAACCCCATCCCTCCTGTTCATAATCCTTGCAATTACTGTAGGTAATACATAGATTTACCTATGAGTGTCTCAATGTGGGCTGGGTGGGTTTGGTACTAGGAGCCACCTATTAGGGAGTACATACAGCGCTTAATTTTCTGGGTTTGGGATACTTCACTTAATATAATTGTTTCTAATGACATCCATTTCCCGGCAAATTCCAGTAATTCATCATTTTTGATGCCTGAGTAGTACTCCGTTGTATAGATGAACAACAGTTTCCTTATCCACTCGTCAACTGTTGGACATTTGGGCTGATTCCATGACTTTGCTATTGTAAACAAACAGTGCTGCTATGAACAGTGCTTGTGCTATCGAGGTGAATTTTTGCTGTATGGGGGGTTATTCCCAAAAGTGGAATCGCAGGTCATATGGCATTTCAATCTTTAATTTCTTTAAGAATCTCCAGACGGCTTGCCAGAGTGGCTGTATGAGCCTGCATTCCCACCAGCAATGTAGGAGAGTTCCCCTCTCTCCACATCCTCTCCAGCATTTGGTGGTGATTGTATTGTGGATTTTTGCCATCCTGACCGGGGGGGGGGAGATGATATCTCAGGGAAGTTTTGATTTGCATTTCCCTGATGACTAAAGAAGTGGAGCATTTTTTCAGATATTTGTTAGACATTTTAATTTCATCCCTGGTAAAGTTTCTTTTAAGTCCCAGGGCCCATTTTTCAATTGGGCCGTTGGTTTCCTTGGTGTTTAGTCTTCTAAGTTCTTTGTGCACTCTGGACAGTAGAGCTCTATCAGATATGTGGTTCATGAAGACTTTCTCCCATTCTGTGGGTTGCCTTTGAGCTCATGTTACATTCTCTTTATCTGAACAGAAGCTCTTTAATTTCACAAGATCCCAACTGTTGAGAGTTGGTAGCAGTGACTGTGCCATTGGATGTCTGTTTAGGAACTGTTGGCCTAGCCCAATCAGCTCAAGGGAGTTCCTTATCCTTTCAACTATGGTTTTTATAGTCTCTGGCCTGATATCAAGGTCCTTGATCCATTTGGAATTAAGTCTTGTACATGGTGACAAGTATGGGTCCAGCTTTAATCTTCTGCATGTGGAGATCCAGTTTTGCCAGCACCATTTGTTGAAGATGCTGTTCTTTTTCCATTGGAGTCTTTGGACCCCTTTGTCAAAGACCAAATGGCTGTAACTTTGTGGGCTTATATCTGGGTCTTCAATCCTTATCCATTGATCTGTGTGTCTATTTTGGAGCCAGTACCAGGCTGTTTTTATAACTATGGATTTGTAGTATAGACTTAGGTTTGATATGGTGATACCTCCAGCAGTGTTTTTTGTTGCTCAGGATTGTCTTTGCTATCCTGGATCTTTTGCGCCTCCATATGAATTTTGAAATTGTTTGGTCAACTTCTTTGAAGAATTGCTATGGGATTTTAATTGGTATAGCATTGAATTTGTATATTGCCTTTGGTAGGATGGTCATTTTTACAATGTTGATTCTGCCAATCCAGGAACAAGGGAGGTCTTTCCACCTTCTGGTGTCTTCTGCTATTTCTTTCTTTAGGGTTTTAAAGTTTTCATTGTAAAGGTCTTTTACCTCCTTGGTTAGGTTTATACCAAGGTATTTCATTTTTTTAGGGGCTATAGTAAATGGGATCGTTTCTCTCAGGGATTTTTCACTTCTTTCATTCTGGGCATATAGGAAGGCCTCTGATTTTTGCACATTTATTTTGTATCCTGCCACCCTGCTGAACTTTTGTATTAGTTCCAAGAGCTTCCTGGAGTTTTTGGCATCACACAGGTATAAGATCATGTCATCTGCAAATAGGGATAGCTTGACTTCTTCCTTGCCGATTTCAATCCCTCTTATGTTCCTTTCTTGTCTTATGGCTTTGGCTAAGACTTCAAGTACAATATTGAATAGAAGTGGTGAGAATGGACAGCCTTGTCTAGTTCCTGATCGAAGTGGGAATGCTTCTAGTTTTTCCCCATTGAGCATAATCCTTGCTGTGGGCTTGTTGTGTACAGCTTTTATTATATTGATGAAGGTTCCTTCCATTCCTACTGTCTCTAGCGTTTTGATCATAAAAGGCTGTTGGATCTTGTCAAAAGCTTTTTCTGCATCTATCGAGAGTATCATGTGGTCTTGGACTTTGGACTGGTTTACATGATGAGTTATATTTATTGATTTTCGTATGTTGAACCAACCTTGTGTGCCGGGATGAAGCCTACTTGGTCCCCGTGAATGATCTTTTTAATATGTTTTTGAATCCAATTTGCTAAGACTTTGTTGAGAATCTTTGCGTCTGTGTTCATCAGGGAGATCGGCCTATAGTTTTCTTTTTTAAGTGAATCTTTATTAGGTTTTGGGAGTAAGACGATATTAGCTTCATAGAAGGAATTTGGTAGTGTTCCTTCCTTTGCTATTTGATGGAACAGTTTAAGGAGTATTGGTGTTATTAACTCCTTAAATGTCTGGTAGAACTCTGTGCTGAATCCATCTGGTCCAGGACATTTTTTGGTGGGAAGATTCGAGATTACTTCCTCAATTTCCTTATATGTTATAGGACTATTTAAATAATTCACAACTTCCTGATTCAATTTAGGTAAGTTGTGTTTACTTAGAAATTCATCCATCTCTTTTGTGTTGTCAAACTTCACAGAGTATAAGTCTTTGAAATATGATGTTCTCTGGATTTCTTGGGTATCAGTAGTAATACCTCCATGTTCATTTCTAATTTTGTTAATTTGGGTTTTCTCTCTCTTGCTTTTGGTTAGTTTAGCTAGGGGTGTCTCAATCTTGTTGATTTTTTCAAAGAACCAGCTTTTTGACTGGTTGATTTTTTCTATCGTTTTCTTAATCTCGATTTCAGATATTTCTCCCCTTATTTTGCTAATCTCCTCACTTCTACTACTTTTGGGATCAGATTGCTCTAGTTTCTCTAAAGCTTTAAGCTGCATTGTTAAGTTGTTTATTTCTGATGTTTCCATTTTTTTGACGTAGGCATTAAGAGCTATGAACTTACCTCTTAGAACAGCTTTCATTGTGTCCCAGAGATTTTGGTAAGTTGTATTTTCCTTATCATTCACTTTCAGGAAATCTTGAATTTCCTTTTTAATTTCTTCCTGAATCCAGTTCTCATTCAGCATCATAGTGTTAAGTTTCCAGGAGTTAGTGTAATTTCTCTTGTTTGATGTGTTGTGGATGTCCAGCTTTAGGCCGTGTTGGTCTGATAGGGCACAGGTTAGAATTTCAACTTTCTTGTATATGTGTAGATTCATTTTGTGGCCCAATACGTGATCTATTTTGGAGAAAGTTCCGTGTGCTGCTGAGAAAAATGTGTATTCTTTGGTGCGTGGGTGAAAAGTTCGATAGAGATCTGTAAGGTCCATTTCTTTCAGGGTTTGATTAAGTTCCACAGTGTCTCTGTTAAGCTTTTGACCTGTTGATCTATCCCATGTTGAGAGGGCGGTGTTGAAATCCCCAAGAATTATCGTTTAGGGGTTGATTTCTTGCTTTAGACGCTATAGGGTTTTCTTAATGAATGTGGAGAGGTCCATATTGGGTACATATACGTTCAGTATTGTGAAGTCTTCCTGGTGAATTGTACCTGTGACTAAAATGTAGTATCCATCCGTGTCTCTTATAATTTTCTTTGGTTTGAAGACCACTTTGTCTGATAACATAATGGCACCCCTGCCTGTTTTCTGCTTCCATTAGCTTGTAGAATTGTTGACCAGCCTTTTATTTTTAGGGCATGCCTATCTTTTGTGGTGAGATGGGTTTCCTGCAGGCAGCAGATTGATGGATTGTGATTTTTAATCCAAGTTTGTAATCTGTGTCTCTTGATCAGTGAGTTAATTCCATTAACATTTAGTGTTATAATGGAGAAACTATTTTTAATTCCAGACATTTATTATGTTTAGTAGTTTTTATAAGTATATTGCTTTGCTTTTAATGGTGTTATACTTGCCTTCTTTTCTCCTGGATATGCCTGTTTTTTTCTTCAAGCTTGAGTATCATTTCTAGCATTTTTTGAAGGCCTGGTTTGGTGGACATGTATCCCTTCAAGTTGTCTTTGTGATGGAAGATTTTTCTTTCTCCCTCGATCATGACTGATAGTGTTGCAGGGTAAATCAGCCTGGGTTGACATTTTTGCTCATTCAATACTTGAAATATGTCTCTCCAAGCTCTTCTTGCTTTTACTGTTTCGACTGAGAAGTCATTTGTTATTTTAATAGGTTTACCTTTAAAAGTGACTTGTTTTTTCTCCCTTGAAACTCTCAGCACCAGTTCTTATCTTGAATGTGGAGTGTTTTAACTATTATTTGCTGTGGCAAGCTTCTGTTTTGGTCATATCTGTTTGGGATGTGGAATGCCTCTTGTATATGTATGGCCCTCTCTTTCTTTAGATGAGGAAAGTTTTCCTTGATGATCATTTGAAAAATTTCCTCAGGGGGGGTATTTTGAGATTCTTGCTCTGGTATTCCATGAATACGCATGTTAGGCTTCTTCAGGGTGTCCCATATCTCCTGGATATTTCTCTTAAATATCTTTTTGGCTTTAACAACCTCTTCCATTGAGCTGGTTAATACTCCCACTTTATCTTCAAGGTCTGAAGTTCTGTTTTCTGCTTAGTTAGTTCTGCTGATAAGACTCTCTGTGGAGTTCTGGGTTGAATATAACTTGTCTTTTAGCTCAGTTTTAAACTCTGCTTTAGTCTGTTTTAACTGCTCTCTGCCAGTTTTTGTTTCTTGCACTGTTTTTCTCAACTCCCCCAAATGTCTGTTGTGTAACTCTTCAAAGCGATTGATTTGATTATTTAATTCCTCCCGGATTTCCTCTTTCATAGTATTGAGTATGGTAATGATCATATTTTGAAAGTCGTTATCCTGGGTCAGGCTTTTATGGCCATTTTCCGTGGGTTTGTTCTGGTTGGAGTCTAACATTATGGGATTAATTCCTTCAGTGGGAGATTTGTTTACTTGAGTGTTGTTTCTCATGGATTTGCACTTTGATTTTGGCATTGTCGTTTTAACTCTTGAGATCTTCTTTCAATTTCTGTGCGTTTTTCACTGAACTGAATTGTTTGGCCTGGGGTTCTGGGGGTGGGCAGGGACGGAGCTTACCTAGGTCAAGGTGAGTCCAGGCTGGACCGTGCACGTCCCAGATGGCGGAGTGGGGGAAGGGAGAATGGGGCGTCGGCGGGGCACTACTTAACCTGGGGGAGCTGGGGCGGTGCCCGGACACAGAGGGGGTGTCCTCCTCGCACTCCCTGGGCGGCTCTGGCTGGATGGCGGGAGGAGCTCAGTCCCTTGGGCTCCCTGGGATTCTGGGGTGGGCGGGGGCGGAGCTTACCTAGGTCGAGGTGAGGCCCGACTGGACGGCGGAGTAGGGGAAGGGGGCAAATTAATCTTTTTTTTTTATTTCAGCTCATACAAACTTATTAGGTACACCAGTTCCCTCCCTTCCTCCTCCTCCCCCCGGAACCCCCTACTTCCCCTCCCCACCCTTCTCCCTCCCCATCCTCCAGTGCCTCCCGCCCCAATTCCCAGAGAGTCCTTTCTTGTGCATGTCTGATTTTCCTCTGGGCCCTCCTCTCCGATGACGTACAAGGACCCAGTGGCCTTTCCCTGAACCCTTTCCCGTGTTCCTCTTAGGTATAGGAACACTGCTGTGGCTGCCAATCCTTTACCTCCAAGGCTCTTGGTGCCTTTAGCAGATGCTAGAGTTTGTGAGGTCCACAGTGTTTTGGACAATGCGCAGGGCATGCAAAGTCCAATTATGATTGCTTCAGCCCTAACTAGTATAGAGTATCTTATATATCATTGCTCCTCCCATCCTTTTGCTCTTACACTCTTACCGCCCCCTCTTCCGCAAATTTCCCTGAGCTTCAAGAAGGGCAGAGACTAAGCTGGCCTAGTTCTAGGTGGTTGATATAGAGTCTCTGAAGTTCTGGATTGTGGTTTGTTGATTTTCTTTTGCAGTTTTGCTGCTCCTGCAATGCCCTTCACTCCATCCTGGTGGGCATTGTATGTTACCCCCTGGCCAGAGACAAAAAGCTGTTAGAGTCTTGTGATAAAAGCACATTCAAAGGTAGATGTAATAAAAGTGGGAAACCATACTAAGGGAGAGGTCTATCACCCATTTGCAGAATGGTTACTTTTTATCTGCCAGACTATATGCCCTCCTCTTCTGGTGAGATCACACCCCCTCAGTAGTAAATGATCAGGAACAAAAGTCTGTGAACTTAATCAGATGTCTCATTACTTATTTGGGTCCTTGGTGGAGGCCTATTTTCCCTGCTGTAACATGGTCCCTTCTCTCCTTGTTTCTGGTGTGGCCCTCCAACCCCATCCCTCCTGTTCATAATCCTTGCAATTACTGTCTCTAGGTGGGCTGGGTGGGCTTGGTACTAGGAGCCACCTATTAGGGAGTACATACGGCGCTTAATTTTCTGGGTCTGGGATACTTCACTTAATATAATTGCTTCTAATGACATCCATTTCCCGGCAAATTCCAGTAATTCATCATTTTTGATGCCTGAGTAGTACTCCAGTTGTATAGATGTACCACCGTTTCCTTATCCACTCGTCAACTGTTGGACATTTGGGCTGATTCCATGACTTTGCTATTGTAAACAGTGCTGCTATGAACATGTTCGTGCTTGTGCTATGGAGGTGAACCTCTGCTGTATGGGGGGTTATTCCCAAAAGTGGAATAACAGGGTCATATGGCATTTCAATCTTTAATTTCTTTAAGAATCTCCAGACGGCTCGCCAGAGTGGCTGTATGAGCCTGCATTCCCACCAGCAATGTAGGAGAGTTCCCCTCTCTCCACATCCTCTCCAATATTTGTTGTTGTTTGTATTGTGGATTTTTGCCATCCTGACCGGGGTGAGATGATATCTCAGGGAAGTTTTGATTTGCATTTCCCTGATGGCTAAAGAAGTGGATCATTTTTTCAGATATTTGTTAGACATTTGAATTTCATCCCTGGTAAAGTTCCTTTTAAGTTCCAGGGCCCATTTTTTAATTGGGCCGTAGGTTCCCTTTGTGTTTAGTTTTCTAAGTTCTTTGTGCACTCTGGATAGTAGAGTTCTATCAGATGTGTGGTTAGTGAAGATTTTCTCCCATTCTTTGGGTTGCCTTTGAGCTCGCGTTATAATCTCTTTATCTGAACAGAAGCTCTTTAATTTCACAAGATCCCAACTGTTGAGAGTTGGTAGCAGTGACTGTGCCATTGGATGTCTGTTTAGGAACTGTTGGCCTAGCCCAATCAGCTCGAGGGAGTTCCTTATCCTTTCAACTATGGTTTTTATAGTCTCTGGCCTGATATCAAGGTCCTTGACCCATTTGGAATTAAGTCTTGTACAAGGTGACAAGTACGGGTCCAGCTTTAATCTTCTGCATGTGGAGATCCAGTTTTGCCAGCACCATTTGTTGAAGATGCTGTTCTTTTTCCATTGGAGTCTTTGGACCCCTTTGTCAAAGACCAAATGGCTGTAACTTTGTGGGCTTATATCTGGGTCTTCAATCCTTATCCATTGATCTGTGTGTCTATTTTGGAGCCAGTACCAGGCTGTCTTTATAACTATGGATTTGTAGTATAGACTAAGGTTTGGTATGGCAATACCTCCAGCTGTGTTTTTGTTACTCAGGATTGTCTTTGCTATCCTGGGTCTTTTCTGCCTTCATATGAACTTTGAGATTGTTTGGTCAACTTCTTTAAAGAATTGCTTTGGGATTTTGATTGGTATAGCATTGAATCTGTATATTGCCTTTGGTACGATGGTCATTTTTACGATGTTGATTCTGCCAATCCAGGAACAAGGGAGGTCTTTCCACCTTCTGGTGTCTTCTGCTATTTCTTTCTTTAGGGTTTTAAAGTTTTCATTGTAAAGGTCTTTTACCTCCTTGGTTAGGTTTATTCCAAGGTATTTTATTTTTTTAGGGGCTATAGTAAATGGAATTGTTTCTCTCAGGGCTTTTTCACTTCTTTCATTCTGGGCATATAGGAAGGCCTCTGATTTTTGCACATTTATTTTGTATCCTGCCACCCTGCTGAACTTCTCAATTAGTTCCAGGAGCTTCCTGGTGGAGTTTTTGGGATCTCTCAGGTATAAGATCATGTCATCTGCAAATAGGGATAGCTTGACTTCTTCCTTGCCGATTTGAATCCCTCTTATGTCCCTTTCTTGTCTTATGGCTTCAGCTAAGACTTCAAGTACAATATTGAATAGAAGTGCTGAGAGTGGACAGCCTTGTCTAGTTCCTGATCGAAGTGGGAATGCTTCCAATTGTTCCCCATTGAGCATAATCCTTGCTGTGGGCTTGTTGTATATAGCTTTGATTATATTGATAAAGGTTCCTTCGATTCCCACTGTCTCTAGCGTTTTGATCATAAAAGGCTGTTGGATCTTGTCAAAAGCTTTTTCTGCATCTATCGAGAGTATCATGTGGTCTTGGACTTTGGACTGGTTTACATGATGAGTTATATTTATTGATTTTCGTATGTTGAACCAACCTTGTGTGCCGGGATGAAGCCTACTTGGTCCCCGTGAATGATCTTTTAATATGTTTTTGAATCCGATTTGCTAAGACTTTGTTGAGAATCTTTGTGTCTGTGTTCATCAGGGAGATCAGCCTATAGTTTTCTTTTTTAAGTGAATCTTTATTAGGTTTTGGGATTAAAACGATATTAGCTTCATAGAAGGGATTTGGTAGTGTTCCTTCCTTTGCTATTTGATGGAACAGTTTAAGGAGTATTGGTGTTATTGACTCCTTAAATGTCTGGTAGAATTCTGTGCTGAATCCATCTGGTCCAGGACATTTTTTGGTGGGAAGATTCGAGATTACTTCCTCAATTTCCTTATATGTTATAGGACTATTTCAATAATTCACAACTTCCTGATTCAATTTAGGTAAATTCATCCATCTCTTTTGTGTTGTCAAACTTCACAGAGTATAAGTTTTTGAAATATGATGTTCTCTGGATTTCTTGGGTATCAGTAGTGATAACTCCATGTTCATTTCTAATTTTGTTAATTTGGGTTTTCTCTCTCTTGCTTTTGGTTAGTTTAGCTAGGGGTGTATCAGTCTTGTTGATTTTTTCAAAGAACCAGCTTTTTGACTGGTTGATTTTTTCTATCGTTTTCTTAATCTCGATTTCAGATATTTCTCCCCTTATTTTGCTAATCTCCTCACTTCTACTACTTTTGGGATCAGATTGCTCTAGTTTCTCTAAAGCTTTAAGCTGCATTGTTAAGTTGTTTATTTCTGATGTTTCCATTTTTTTGACGTAGGCATTAAGAGCTATGAACTTACCTCTTAGAACAGCTTTCATTGTGTCCCAGAGATTTTGGTAAGTTGTATTTTCCTTATCATTCACTTTCAGGAAATCTTGAATTTCCTTTTTAATTTCTTCCTGAATCCAGTTCTCATTCAGCATCATAGTGTTAAGTTTCCAGGAGTTAGTGTAATTTCTCTTGTTTGATGTGTTGTGGATGTCCAGCTTTAGGCCGTGTTGGTCTGATAGGGCACAGGTTAGAATTTCAACTTTCTTGTATATGTGTAGATTCATTTTGTGGCCCAATACGTGATCTATTTTGGAGAAAGTTCCGTGTGCTGCTGAGAAAAATGTGTATTCTTTGGTGCATGGGTGAAAAGTTCGATAGAGATCTGTAAGGTCCATTTCTTTCAGGGTTTGATTAAGTTCCACAGTGTCTCTGTTAAGCTTTTGACCTGTTGATCTATCCCATGTTGAGAGGGCAGTGTTGAAGTCTCCAAGAATTATCGTTTAGGGGTTGATTTCTTGCTTTAGACACTGTAGGGTTTTCTTAATGAATGTGGAGGGGCCCGTATTGGGTGCATATATGTTCAGTATTGTGAAGTCTTCCTGGTGAATTGTACCTGTGACTAAGATGTAGTATCCATCTGTGTCTCTTATAATTTTCTTTGGTTTGAAGACCACTTTGTCTGATAGCATAATGGCACCCCTGCCTGTTTTCTGCTTCCATTAGCTTGTAGAATTGTTGACCAGCCTTTTATTTTTAGAGCGTGCCTATCTTTAGTGGTGAGATGGGTTTCCTGCAGGCAGCAGATTGATGGATTGTGATTTTTAATCCAAGTTTGTAATCTGTGTCTCTTGATCGGTGAATTAATTCCATTAACATTTAGTGTTATAATGGAGAAACTATTGTTAATTCCAGACATTTATTATGTTTAGTAGCTTTTAAAAGCTTTGCTTTTAATGGTGTTATACTTGCCTTCTGTTCTCCTGGATATGCCTGTTTTTTTCTTCAAGCTTGAGTATCATTTCTAGCATTTTTTGAAGGCCTGGTTTGGTGGACATATATCCCTTCAAGTTGTCTTTGTGCTGGAAAATTTTTCTTTCTCCCTCGATCATGACTGATAGTTTTGCAGGGTAAATCAGCCGGGATTGACATTTTTGCTCATTCAATACTTGAAGTATGTCTCTCCAAGCTCTTCTTGCTTTTACTGTTTCGACTGAGAAGTCATTTGTTATTTTAATAGGTTTACCTTTAAAAGTGACTTGTTTTTTCTCCCTTGAAGCTCTCAGCACCAGTTCTTTATCTTGAATGTGGAGTGTTTTAACTATTATTTGCCGTGGCGTGCTTCTATTTTGGTCGTATCTGTTTGGGGTGCGGAATGCCTCTTGTATAGGATGGGCCTCTCTTTTTTTAGATGAGGAAAGTTTTCCTTGATGATCGTTTGAAAAATTTCCTCAGGGTTGGTATTTTGAGATTCTTGCTCTGGTATTCCATGAATATGCATGTTAGGCTTCTTCAGGGTGTCCCATATCTCTTGGATATTTCTCTCAAGTATCTTTTTGGCTTTAACAACCTCTTCCATTGAGCTGGTTAGTACTCCCACTTTATCTTCAAGGTCTGAAATTGTTTCCTTTTTTTTTATTAAAATTTTAATTATACATTTTAAAATTTTTACCAGTTCCCTCCCTCTCCCCTCCTCCCCCTCCCCTTCCCCCAGTGCCTCCCCCCCAATTCCCAGAGAGTCCTTTGTTGTGTACGCCTAACTCTCCACTGGATCCTCCTCTCCGATGACATATAAGGACCCAGTGGCATTTCCATAAGCCCTTTCTCTTGTTCCCCTTAAGCATAAGATCACTACTATGGCTGTCAATCCCTTGCCTCCAGGGGTCTCGGTGCCCTTAACAGATGCTAGACTTTATGAGGGCAACAGTGCGCTGGACATTGCGCAGGGCATGCAAAGTCCCATTATGATTGCTTTGGCCCCAACTATTGTTGAGAATCTTGCAAATCGTTGCTCCTCCCATCCTTTTGCTCTTACAATCTTACCGCCCCCTCTTCCGCAAATGTCCCTGAGCTCCAGGATGGGGAGAGATTAGGCTGTCCTAGTTCTATGTGATTGATATAGAGTCTCTGAAGTTCTGGATTGTGGTTTGTTGATTTTCTTTTGCAGTTTTGCTGCTCCTGCAATTCCCTTCACTCCATTCTGCTGGGCACTGTATGTCACCCCCTGGCCAGAGACAAAAAGCTGTTAAACTGGAGTCTTGTTGTAATAGCACATTCAAGGGTAGATGTAATAAGAGTAGGAAACCTCACGGAGGGAGGGGTCCATCACCCATTTGCAAAATGATTACTTTTTATCTGCTAGACTATATGCCCTCCCCTTCTGATGAGATCAGGAAAGAACGTCTGTGAACTTAACCAGGTTTCTCATTACTTACTTGCAGACCTTGATGGAGGCCTATTTTCTCTGCTGTAACATGGTCTCCTCTCTCCTTGTGAAATTCTGTTTTCTGCTTCGTTAGTTCTGTTTATAAGACTCTCTGTGGCGTTCTGGGTTGAAGATAACTTGTCTTTTAGCTCAGTTTTAAACTCTGCTTGAGTTTGTTTTAAATGTTCTATGACACTTTTTGTTTCTTGCACTGTTTTTCTCAACTCCTCCAGATGTCTGTTGTGTTCCTCGTCAAAGCGATTGATTCGATTATGTAATTCCTCCCTGATTTCCTCTTTCATAGTATTGAACATGGTAATGATCATATTTTGAAAGACTTTATCCTGGGTGAGGCTTTCTTGTCCTTTTTCCGTGGGTTTGTTCTTGTTGGAGTCTAACATAATGGGATTAATTTCTTCAGTGGGAAATTTGTTTACTTGAGTGTTGCTTCTCATGGATTTGCACTTTGACTTTGGCATTGTCATTTTAACTCTTAAGATCTCTCAATTTCACTAAACTGAATTATTTGGCCTGGGGTCCTGGTGGGCGGGGCCCGAACTGAGACTTACCTAGGGCACGGGGTGAGGCCTGGCTGTACTGTGCGAGTCCCAACAGGCGGAGCGGGGTGGGGTGTAAAGGAAGGATAGAGGCGTTGGGGCGGAGCTATTTAACCCGAGGGCAGCTGGGGCGGGGCCCGGGCGCAGGGGGTGGTCCTCCTCGTCCCTCGGCCCCCGAGCGCGGCTCTGGCTGGATGGTGGGAGTCGGAGCCGGGTCCCTGTGGGCTGACCTGTGGTTCTAGGGCGCGGGGTGAGGCCTGGCTGGACCGCGCGCGCACGTCCCGACCAGCGGAGCAGGGTGGGGTGTAAAGGGAAGCCAAATTAATCTTTTTAAAAAATTTTTTTCACATATTAGAACAAAGAATTTTAATTATTTTGGAGTATTATTATTACAAGATTACATCTACATGAGAAATTTATTTTGAAAATAATGTACCTTTCTTCAATTACTGATGACACATATTATTGATTGTATAAAGTTGAAGTTTCTGTCTTTTCATTTGCTGAAATTGCAAATATCCCATTAGATCTGAGAGATTCATACTTTACTCATTGTCCCATGTCAAGTGTGTTAAAGTTGGAATTCAATAATCATTCTGAGAGAAGGAATTGGTCTCCATGCATTTGCATTGCATTGTTGAAGTAGACTTTGATAGGCAGAGTAAGATGTGTGATGCAACATAAGAGAGAATGAAGATATTTAGTAACCACGTCGTAGACTTAACATCATTTTAATACAAATGCAAAGAAAATGGTTGCTTGTGGTTTTTATGTTTACATAAGTTTGATCACTGTCTACTTCTCTTCTGAGTTCATCTTGCACTTTTATGTCCCCAGTGTGTCCTTTCTGTTATGGAAGCAATTTCAGAATAATCTTTCAGATAGCAAAGGATGGAGGAACGGGACCTTTAATTTTTACATTGCTCCTAGAGAAATAGGAGCTCTAATTTTCTTCTTCTTCTTCTTCTTCTTTTTTATTTCCACTCATATAAACTTAACAGGTACACCGGTCCCCCCCTCCCTCCAACCCCCTATCCCCCTGTGCCCCCCTCCCCTCCCCCTTCCTTCCCCATCCCCCAGTGCCTCCCCCTCCCATCCCTGGAGCATCCTTTAATGTGCATGCCAAACTCTCCTCTGGGTCCTCCTCTCCGATGAGGTGCAAGGAACCAGGAGCATTTCCCAGAACCCTTTCTTGTGTTCCCGTTAAGCATAGGAACACTACTGTGGCTGTCAATCCCTTGCTTCCCAGGATCCTAGTGCCTTTAGCAAATGCTAGACTTTGTGAGGTCAATAGTGTGTTGGACATTGCACAGGGCTTGTAAAGTCCAAATATGATTGCTTCAGCCCTAACTTGTGTGAAGTATCTTGCATATCATTGCTCCTC
This sequence comes from Typhlomys cinereus, assembly GCA_023101885.1. Lineage (NCBI taxonomy): Eukaryota > Metazoa > Chordata > Mammalia > Rodentia > Platacanthomyidae > Typhlomys > Typhlomys cinereus. The sequence continues at coordinate 1,509,408 of JALPQD010000209.1, read as the reverse complement.
CCATCCTTGTCCACTTACAATCTTACCACCCCCTCTTCCGCAAATTTCCCTGAGCTTCAGGATGGGGAGAAATTAGGCTGGTCTAGTTCCAGGTAGTTGATATAGAGTCTCTGAAGTTCTGGATTATGGTTTGTTGATTTTTTTTTTCAGGTTTGCTGCTCCCGCAATGCCCTTGGCTCCACCCTGATGGGTATTGAATGTCACCCCCCTGGCCAGAGATAAAGACCTGTTAAATTAGAGTATATTCAAAGGTAGATGTAATAAAAGTATGAAACCGCGGTGAGGGAGGGGTCAATCACCCATCTATGAAATGGTTACTTTCTTTCTGCCAGACTATACACCCTTCTGGTAAGATCATACCCCATCAGTTGGAAATGATCAGGAAGGAAAGTCTGTGAACTTAACCAGATGTCTCATTACTTACTTGCAGTCCTTGATGGTGGCCTATTTTCTCTGCTGTAACATGGTCCCCTCTCTCGTTATTGGTGTGGCCCTCCTTCCCCATCCCTCCTGTTCATAGTCTTAGCAATTACTGTAGTTATTACAGAGATTTATCTTTGAGTGTCTCTAAGTGGGTTTCGTACTAGGAGCCACCTATTAGGGAGTACATACGGCGCTTAATTTTCTGGGTCTGGAATATTTCACTTAATATAATTGTTTCTAATCCCATCCATTTCCCGGCAAATTCCATTAATTCATCATTCTTGATGGCTGAGTAGTACTCCATTGTACAGATGTACCACATTTTCCTTACCCACTCGTCAACTGTTGGACATTTGGGTTGATTCCATGAGTTTGCTATTGTAAACACTGCTGCTATGAACATGGTCGTGCTTGTGCTGTCGAGGTGAATTTTTGCTGTATGGGGGGTTATTCCCAAAAGTGGAATTGTAGGGTCATATGGCATTTATATCTTTAATTTCTTTAAGAATCTCCAGATGGTTCTTTTTAAAAACTTTTTAAAATTATTTATTCAATTGTGCATGTGTGTATGTGTGTGTGTGTGTGTGTGTGTGTGTGTGTGTAGAACCATGGTCTAATTCGCGAACCACCATGGACCACCTCCATCTCTTCCTTGTTTACTCCGCCCCAGGATTCACAGGCTCTGCCCTACCAGGACCAGAAACGCAGGCTGCCCGCGCTTCTGCCCAATGTCTATACGTGGGGTCTAGGATCTGAACTCAAGACTTTCCGCCTCTGAGCCACCTCTCCAGCCCCTGGCCAACTAATCTTTGCAAGGGAAAAAAGAACATGTTTAATAAATTGTGCTAGGGAAACAATATACACAGGAAAAAGAATGAAACAGGACCACTTGAATACAAAATTTAACTGGAAATGAACTAAAGACCTTTTAAATATCATTGTTGAAACCACTAAAACCTAGAAGATACTAGAGGAAAAGCCACTTGTCACTGGTCTGAGAAATGTTTCCTGGATATGACATACACAGCACAATAATATCAGCTTGTGGACAAGGGGAAAAATAACAGCAATGAGAACAGTCTGAAATACAGGGGGAAATATTTGAGAACCATGTGTCTGATAAGAGGTTGAAACCTAAAAACAATCACACAACTTAATAGAGAAAAAGGGAAATCCTTATAACAAATGGGCAAAGAATAGTAGGAAAGATAAGTGAATGATCAATGGATTCATGAAGGCTTTCAACACCATTAACAGGGAAAAGCAAATCAAAAGCAGAGCTCAGGGGTTAAACCTCTGCCTTGCAGGCAGAAGGTCCCGAGTTCAGATCCTAGACCCCACCTATAGACGCTGGGCGGAAGCAGGGGTGGCCTGTGTTTCTGGTCCTGGTAGGGCGGAGCCTGTGAATCCCGGGGCAGAGAAAACAAGGAGGAGGCGGCCCATGGTGGTTCCCGAATTCGTCGGTGGTTCTATACACACACACACACACACACACATACACACATGCACACACATACACACGCACAATTGAATAAATAATAAAAAAAATTTTAAAAAAAAGCAGTGAGACATCACATCCCATGGCTAGCATGATTAACATCAAAAAAGATCACATGACTAGTGGAGAAAAAGGAGCCCTGTGCACTGTAGGCTGGGGGGCATACTGGCATTGCCACTGTGGAAAACAGTAGGGAGACTCTCAAATGAATCAATTATCCCATATCTGGGTATATACCTAAGGAAAACAAATCAGTATCCTGAGGTATCATTAGTCTCATGTTCATTGCAACTGTGATCCCAATTCAGTCATAGAATAGACAGAAATCGGGCTGGAGAGGTGGCTCAGGGGTTAAGCCTCTGCCTTGCAGGCAGAAGGTCCTGAGTTCGCATCCTAGACCCCACGTATAGACGCCGGGCGGAAGCGGGGGCGGCCTGCGTTTCTGGTCCTGGTAGGGCGGAGCTTGTGAATCCCGGGGCAGAGTAAACAAGGAGGAGGCGGTCCATGGTGGTTCCCGAATTCGTCCGTGGTTCTACACACACATACATGCATACGCGCGCGCACACACACATACACGCGCACAATTGAATAAATAATAATAAAAAATTAAAAAAAAAAGAATAGACAGAAATCACACAATTTGAGATAGCCTGAATGGATCTAGAGGTCATTACAGTAAGAGAAACAAATCAGACAGAGAAAGGTAATCATCACACACTCTGTTACATGCAGTGTCTAAAAAATCTCAGTGCACAGACAGAATATAACAGCTATGGCCAGAGGCTCTAAGGTCAGGAAAATGGAAAGATGTTGCTCAAAAGGATGCAAAACTATGTTGAACACATTCTAGAAATCTAAAGTACAGCTCTAAGTATTGATTACAGGACTGTATTTTGTTTCACAAAGCTGAAGGATCTCAAAGAAGTCTTCAGCCTCTATAATGCTAGAAGTTTGAAGATGCTGGGCTCCGATGTCAGTGATGAAAAGCAATAAGGCCTGCAAGATCGGACTCCAAAGGCAGTGAGAACAGCAGCACAGTCGAAGGGCCCAGCCCTGAGTCAGCCAAGGATGGAGGCAGTAGCAGCAGCAGCAACAAGGAAGGCAACTGTGCTCTAGAAGGCAATGATGCTCAAAGAGCAGACTCCACAGCAAGTCGACACAGAATAAGGGACAAGCAAGTCCTTCCTCCTTGCGCTTCCTTTTATCTGGTCCACAACTGGAAAGCGCCACTGACTATGGGCTAGGTTTTCCACATCAATTAAATAAGTACCTGCAGGCTTATTTAGGGGCTTGATCCAACCATTGATAGTTCACAGCTATGCTCCAAACAGCCTGCAACTGTCAAGTTGACACCTCAATCTAATCATCATGAGAGGGAAGACCTTAAGTGTGTCATCCTGCCACCAATTAACAATGGAATGCAATGCGTGTGCAGAGTTTGCTGTGGTAATTATTTGCACAAGGCATATAAAATCATTAGATTTCCTTTTCCTTCTGCCCTATAGTATATCAATTCATTGGCAGTACAGAAATAGCCTTCTAAGCACATGAAACACCTAAGTACAATGAGATAGGGAGATCATAGGTGGATAGTATTCAATAATTTTAAGGCAGATATTAATATAATTAAAGTAATTTGATTACTTTGTTACTCAAGTAATGCACTTCTTAATCCTTGTGAGCCTGTGCACTGTAATTGAAATATATTTTCTTTAAATAAAGATACTGTAAAAGTACATTTGTTTTCTATGAGTGATCAAGGGGTGTCTACAGCTAAAATATACAGCATATCCTTATGACAGCTTTTGGCTCATCTTTGGCATCTTTGTGTAATCATCTTATAATTACTGTATATGATTGTTTTATTTCAACATCAGTGTATTTTTTATTTATTTTAACTAATAAACCACACAACTGTATGCCATAACAGAAAAAAAATCATTAGATTTCACATCTTAACTATATAAAATTTTATTTGCCTAATGTAAAATGTATGTATAATATATATGGCTGGAGAAAACTTTTTTAGAACACAACTTTATTTTTTTTTAATTTTTTTTATTTATTCAATTGTGCATGTGTGCGTATGTATGTGTGCGCGCATCTGTGCGTGTGTAGAACCACAGACGAATTTGCGAACCACCATGGACGCCTCCACTTCCTCCGCCCCGGGATTCACAGGCTCCGCCCTACCAGGGCCAGAAACACAGGCCATCCCCGCTTCCGCCTGGCGTCTATACGTGGGATCTGGGATCCGAACTCAGGACCTTCCGCCTGCAAGGCGGAGGCTTAACCGCTGAGCCACTTCTCCAGCCCCTAGAACACAACTTTAAAAGACAAACTTATAGAATCTTCAGAGGCATATCATGCATCTGTCTTCAAACTAAACATATGGCCAAGGGTGACTTTGGACTCCAACTTTCACCCTCCATATGCCAAGACTGTGTACACAACCACACCAAGCTTTCTGAGCTGTTTGGCGAAGAAACCTTATAACTTAGCATGAAGACCATTTTTTCTCCAAGGACACTGAAGTCTACTATTATATAAAAGGAAAGATGATCAATAATGTCATATTTTAAAAATATTTCTAGTAATCTATCTTATTGCTCAGACAACCACGGTAAGAGTGTAAGAGCCAGAGAATGGGAAGAGGTAAGATATGAACCTTGATATGAAGAGAAGTCTCTGCTCATATCAGAGCTGCTGAACCTAAATACTCGATGCAACAGTTTCTACTTCCTTGGACCTGCACGCATAGCTGGCCTATCAACATTTTGTCATGGAGCAAGGAGATCCCTTGTAGTGTCCACTCACCCACGGTGTGGCATGTTTCAGCCACACTCATTCACACGCTGTATTACACAGCTGCTGGCTGCGTTGATGAAAAGGCCGTTCCCACCTCTGCCTCTATTCCCCAGAGACTCGGTCCCAGAACGGGGAGTCTGTCTGGTCTTCAGCAGATCTCAGTTTATTGGGGGAAACAAAGGAGCTTATATAGGCAAAAGACAAAAAGCGCCAAATGGCCGGCCAATTATGTCAAAGGTCAAAATATCCTTTAGGTGCTAGTGGCCAAGTTCAATGTCAAGCAGCACAGAGAGCAGGTAGATACCTGAAAGCCAATTAGGGCTCTCTGTGAAGTAATCAGGTTACGCCCAAGACCCTTTCCCTCAGCACTATCTTTAGTCCCACGTGCCCAGCCATGCCCTGGGGCAAATCCTGGGTGGGCCCAACAATCCCTCAAGATAGAACACCACCCTGAAAGACTGTACGGGTCTGGGGCGGGATAAGAGGGAGGGCTCTACACTCTATGTTTTACCCACTGGTGTCATTTGCCTCCTGGTGGGTGCAGAGGCACTAGCTAGAGCAGGCATGTAGGTGAGATCCAGTGGATCACATATGCAGGGGGACATGGAAGAGGGAAGGATGCTTGCTGGAGGGGAGGTGGGGTGGGATGAGATAGGGAATGGGGATAGGTAATAGGTAATGAAAACACATAAATTCATTGTTAATATAATTAAAAATAAAAATGTGAAGTAAAAAAAAAGTAGTGATACATTTTCATGAAGATTTGTTGCAAATAAACATTAACTAAAACAAGAATCAAACGTGAAGACATCTGGCTACTGTAAGTGAAAATCTCCCTGAGACAAGGCAAATTGTGAGTTTGGTCCCCTACCACCCTGAGGACAGTCTTAGCTTGGATCCTAATCAACTTCTTACCTTGCTTTTTGACCCAGGGACGTTGTTCAGCCTTCCTAAGCCTCATTTCCTGAGGAATAGCAGCGTCTAGTCACAGGACTGCTGGGAACTCTCCCGGGCAGCTTTCCCGGGCAGGATGCAGAGAAGCAAGGGCCCCAGACCCCAGGGCCGTGGGGCAGAAACTTGCTGTGTTTGCAGGAGGATGGAGGTGTGAGCCAGGGACACCTCAACACTTACCCATCCTGGCAGGACAACAGGGACTGCAGGATGTCAGGATGCCAGGCTGGAAGGTGCCCAAGGTGGGCAGTGTGAGGGGGGCTGCAGGAGCTGACGGGGTCCCTCTGCTGCTGCGGGTGCTGATGCCCACGCGGGCCTTGTGTGGACCCAGGCGTGACCCAAATGTCGGAGCCTCTGCGCTGTCCCTCAGGGGGAACAGGCGGGTCCTTCAGGGGCCACCGGGTCCTTCATTGAGGTGACCATGTAGGTACCTCAGGATGGCTCCATGAGTTCCTTGGGGCAGCTGCTCCATCCCTCAGATAGCAACCTCACGGCCCCTCATGAACAGCGATCACCAGGGTCCCTCATCGACAGCGTGGGTCCCTCATCCTCGTGGTGGTGGCTGCTGTCACAGCTACTGCATTCGTCCATCACAGAGGAGGCAGCAGGCATCCACTACAGGCATCCTGGAAGCAATGTGGGGAAAGATGACCTGAGACGCCACTGCGTGGACCCCACAGGACTGGGTAGCAGCACTAGGAAGTCTTCCTGCTGTCCCTCACCTAGGTCACGCTGTGCCTCATGGTGAATTGCCTGTCCCTCACTGTGACACTGAAAAGTGGTTGTGACTTTTCTTCCTGGAATCCAGTGCCTTATGAATGTCCTGGCGTGAAAGTCGCTGCATGTGACAGGACGGTGCTGGGACTCCGCTGCGTGTACACAGGAGGACAGGTAGCAGCACTCAGCGGGCCTCTGCAGTGCAGCAGAGCACAAGGTTTTCATGGAGCCACTGCGGGCAGAGAAGCAGGTGCATGGTCTCAATGCCCCAATCTCAGCCCGTCCTGCTTCTCTTGCATGTCCAGAGAACGGTGGGCCCTGCCTGCTTTGATGGGGTCGCTCTCTCCCCAGGCCTCTCTCCTTGGTCTTGGTGTTCTGAGAATGCCTGAAGCTTATGGGGTCCAGACTGACCAGGTTTCCACGGGATGATATTTGCAGGAGGAATTAGGTAGGGTCTGGGGCACCTGGATCCTCTGGTGCCCAGGCACTGTGGCTTCCCAGGTTATCATGCAGAAGCCTGGCAGTACCTGGAAATTTCTACTGTGCCCATTCCCCCCCCCCCAAAACGTGGCTGAGCTGCCACTCAGGCATTCTCCAGTGTTGCCCATGTCCCATGCTTCCCATTCTCTCTAGGGTAGGAGCAAGTGCTTAAACCTTGTTCTGTTATGACAGTAGTCACCAAGGCGATGACGCTTTTTTTCCTACCATTTATTTTTAGTATGTATATGGCAGTTAGTTACAGACGTCAACTTGACAACTGAAGGTTGAGCACTTAGACCCATCTTTGTGAAGTTGTTTAGTTAGGACAAGTGCTGAGCCTGGGAGATTGCCTGAGTGGGAAGACCCAGCTCACAGTGAATGTTCCCATTCCCTGATCAGGTGGATAAGATGGAGAGAGTACATTGGCCTACCAACAAGAGAAAAAGTATGCTCCTCTTAGTAATTCTGATAGATACAGTCTGACCAGGTCCCTTGGCTCCTGGTGCTGGCATAGGTTGGAATTAAGCACCTACTCCCCCCTAAGTGGTTTCAGATCTAGAATCATTTAGCCTTTAGCATTTCTAGTGAAAAGCTAGAAAGAAGATGAAATTAACACACTCTATATGCGTGTATGCATGCATGCGTACTCATAGTACCCATGTGGAGTTGACAGGGCAACTTGCAGGTCCCAGTTCTCTCTTTCCACCCTGTAAAGTCAGATCATCAGCCTTGACAGTAAGCTCCTTTGCCCCAAGAGCAATCTCGCTGGCCTTGGTGATGCTCTTTCTACTCATACCCTGTGAAATGCTTGAAACCATTTCAGTGGTGAAGCATGACTAGAGGACAGTAGCAATTTTAGAGTTAGTTTACAGATATTGAGAGCCTCCATGTGCTAGCCATTTGCCTGCGTTTCTTCTCCAACTAAGAAAATCCAAAACTGGCTTGTAGGATTTAAGTTTCCTGTCTGTGATGTGGGGTTCCTAGATCCCACACTATGTAGAAACTTTAAAACATCCACAGAGGTGAGACGGGTATCACACGAACTATTTAGCAGCAGTAGAATGTCTGACACACAGCCATTGGATTGACTTCTCAAGACAGTTTTAGTGGATATTTGTTTATTTTTCAGTTTGGGAATCATGAGGCCTGGGAAGCAGAACAATTAAGGGCAGTCCTTGTGGATCTCTGAGGGCATAGTTCCTTCTACTTGACTTAGTTCTACTTGTCTTAGAGTTAAGCTCTGAGTATCAGCAAGAATAATTTTACTTTGAAATTATGCACTGGAATTACAGGTGGATCATTACACCCACCTAATCAGCATTTTAAATGGGATGTAGGGACATAAACTCAGCTTCTTTGCTTGTGCAATAAACACTTCAGCTGATGAGACATCTCCCCAGACACAAATATGCTTTGGATTTCACCTCGGAAAAAGGTGGGTGGTATTTCATGTGCCCCAGCTAGCAGTATTAACATCCTATCTACTTCATATATTTTTTGCCTTAATCATCAGTGCTTTGGCCCATTTCTGGTCAGGTCTTATAGAATGATTTGTCAGGTGTGGTCTTGTGCTGCCTTTATTTAATCTGTGCTCTCTATGGCTATCTTAAATGCTTCCTGTAAACACATTTAGTATATTACAATCTTCCCAGGTACACTACAGTGTGCATGTCAACTCCATAGGATGGTGACCTGCCCAACCAACCTCCCAGCATTCTCAGACACCTCAGTGGCTTATAATCAGTGACCATTACACAAAGGGATGGGGATAGGGATGAAAGTCAGTTTTCACTTGTGTTCATGCCAGACATTTAACATAGTGTAGTATAATTAATGTGAATAACATAGTGTGAGATCCTTCCTATGTACTAGTGGTAGTATTACCATACTACACACATACCAATGTACATACATTACATTAGTGAACTGTGGCTTCTCTCCCTCTACTAGGACTAAATTTTTTGTAAGTTTGTTTTTCTAAGATCGATGTCATGTCTGCTCTTCCTCTGAGTCCTACAGATGCTTTTGACATCCATCAATCTGAATTTCTAGAGATGATGAGGTGTGAAAAGAGCTAAAGCTACATAATTTCAGGATCAAAGTGAGAAGACCATTGAAGCATCCTACACATCCACTGTAACTAGTTGATGCTGATGTCCATAACTCAGGGATGATAAAGGCCCTGAGTCTATCTTTATCATGGTTACTACTGCTTTTCTTGCTATTAAAATGGCAAAAGATCCTAGTTATGGTTCAAATGTGCAATGTTTTCACAATGTCTTACGCTGGACATATAGTTCCCTGAGAGGTGGTAGTAGTTGGAGAAGTTATGGGACCCTTGGTAGGTGGAGAGTAGCTGGAGGAAGTGGGTTACTGAAAGATATGGCAGACTCTCAAGGTGTAATACCTGGTTTTTACATATCCCTGATGTCCCAGCTACCAGGTGTTCCCAACATCATGCTACTCTGTCCCCTAAATGTGAGACAAAATAAGCCTTTCCCCCTTCAGTTGCTTCTTCTTAGGTGTTTTGTCACAGCCGTGAGAAAAATAAGTAATGCAGTCCTTGAGGATGGAAAGTGATTAAGAAGCACTGTGGCTCATACCCAGCTGTGATTGGTCCATTACTTGCTGTGATCTCACAGGAGCCATTGTGAGGAATCCTAGATAGCTGACATGTAAGGCAGTGTCTGGGGCTGAGTTTTGTCTTTGTACTTGTGACAAGCAACCTCCACCCGTACACTTGCTATGTCGCAGCTATCAAGGAAACAGACACAGAGTCCTTCTTACCAGTTCCAAGATTCCCATGGAGACAGGTTCCTGGGTGCACATCTAGGAGGCTCCAAAGGCTGCCACCCTCTCGGGGTTTCCTCAGAGGGTCAGAGCCAGGGGTGCCGGACACTCAACGGTCACCATCTGGGATGGCCCTCAGAATATTTTACCGAGCCTCCAGAGTCTGCCATCCTCTCGGGGTTTCCTCAGCAGGTCAGAGCCAGGGTGCCGGACACTCAACAGTCACCATCTGGGATGGCCCTCCGAGTACTTTGCCAAGTCGGGTGTCAGTTCTCCGGTAGGTGTGTGGACTGGGGGTTTGGGCTCTACAGAGACAGAGCCTCAGGCTGCTCTTGTCTCCCTTCCCAACTGTCTCGTGTGGCCCAGGCCTGCTCCTTAAGTACCGTTCTTTATTGCTTATCACTTTGCTGCACATATGGTTCAATACCACTCAGGGAATCTCCAACATACGTTGTAGTTCCTCCATTACATTTCTTTGTTTTTTTCCACAAGGCCCTGTACGCACACAGCACACTTTGGCTCGCAGGCCCCACACTTGCTTACTCTGCTTCAATATTAAAACTCAAACACTCCAAACTTGGGCTCGCAGGCCCTGTACTTACTTATTCATCTGATTCTCTTTCTAACACTTCAAATTCCATCATAGATATTCCTATGCTACTTGAGTCCATACTACTGTCTTTATGCTGTTCTACACAGTACTGCATCGAGGGAGGAGAGCAGTAGGTCTTTAGCATTGGCTTGTAGATTGACTTAGAATGACTTGATCTATTTGGAACTGGGTATTGCAACTAGCTGGATCTCACCACAGTGAGTTTGAGCCCTAATTAATAGATTTTGGTTTTGGTGTTTGGACCTTTATTTTTACTTAATTCTTGTTCACTCTTGATTTATTATTATTTTAATTTTTGATGAATTATCGCTCATTTTCCATTAATTTTTTTCTTTTTTTTTTTGCTTTATTCCTTCTTTCTTATTTTAAAACTGTTGTTGGTACATACTAACTGTACAACATAAGGAATCTTATGACATCTCCATACATACATGTAATGCACTTGTATCACATTCATATAATTCATTATATTTCTTTGTTTCTTCCAATAGTTGCCCTCTTTCAAAAGTTCAGCCCCCACGTCTGTCCATGCATCTTACGAGACAAAACATATAGTCCTCAGCTATATGTTTGAGTACTGGTTTGAGTAACAAGATCTCCAGTTCCATCTGCTTTCCTCTTTACTGGTAAAAAAGGGACTCCTCCCTTGATTCTCCTTATATGTTATGATCACAGGTATGTGGAGTTTTCCTTGTAATCCTGGGTGAACACATCTAGCTAATGAAGTTGGTGTTTTCAACGTGTTATTGGATTTATTGTGCACTGGCAGGCATTCTAAGGATTTTCATATCTGTCTTCATCAAGAAACTGCCTTGCACCTGCTTGTTATGCCTCTAACTGGTTTTAGTGTCAGGCTAATATTCACTTAATATTCAAACTCACAAGTTTGAAGTATTCCTTTATGGAGAAGCCTGAGGAGCAGTGCAAGTTCCTTTTAAAGGTGTTCCATTCATGGAACTCTCTGGTCACTTTACAAGTCTTTGTTGAGCTGTGATTCTTTTGTATTGTATTGTTTAGTTTCGTGTTTTCTATTGATAACTGTTTTCTATTCTCTTTTTCTTCCATGCTGATCAATGAAACATTTTATATGAGATCTATCCTTTAAAATTGAGAGTTAAATTGCTCCCTAATTGGCAGACTGTCTTGGTTCAAGTCCCACATCAGAGAAAGAAAGGGGAAGAGGGAGAGAACAAACATATATGCATTCATGCCATGGTAAGCTTGAATGATAGCCAAAGGACAATTCTGTAAGTTAGTTCTCTTTCCACCTTGTGGGTTCTGGGGGTCAAGCTAAGGTCACCAGGTTTGCATACCAATGCCTTTACCTGTGACCCATCTCATTGACTCAGAGATTTTATATGAGATACAGGGTAACATATTAGACAGGTAGAATATATTACAGAATATCATGCGGTCCCATACCCTGAGACTATTGTCATCATTGTCTCTGGAGCTTTTATTTTTCTTAAAGTGGAAAAGTCCTGGCTCTATATGAAAATGTCCCAAGCTGTTTTTCACCTTGTGTTCCTAGTAGGGGGTGTTATGGGATATTGAGGGATCTTTGGGAGATGGGGCCCAGCTGTTAAAAGTGAGGATGTGGAGACTGTCATTGAGATGTGACCACTGACAAACATCCCTGTGCCTAAACTGTCAACAGTTCCCACTATTACATCTTCCTTCCCTACATCTTGTAATATGAATCAAAGAAAACTTTCCCTTAAGTTGTTTCTGTCAGGTATTTGGTCACAGTCATGAGAAAAAATGACTAATACAGTCCTTGAGGACAGAAAGTGAGAAAATCCACTGTGGGTTGTGCACAGCATGAAGAATGATCTTTTTAAGGTGTTATTAAATTTACTGTGATGGATCAAATTCTATCATTTTTTTTCCCACCTGAACCATCAAGTACTCTCACTGGTGATTTCTCATCTATGTTTATGAGGAAACTAGTTTACACTTTGCTTTTTCCATCACTACTTTATTTGCTTATGGAATGCATGTGAAGATGTTCATACTATTTCTAGCTTAGGGAGAAATTCAGGAACATTCTTATTCATTTTTTTCTTTAAGGTATGGAAGAATTCATCAGTGTTATCTGTTATAGTTCCAGGGCTTTCTTTCACTGGGAGATTTTTTTTTATTACTATTTCAATCTAGTTGCTTATAATGAATAGATTGTTAAGCCTCTGCCTTGCAGGCAGAAGGTCCTGAGTTCGGATCCCAGATCTCACGTATAGACGCCAGGCGGAAGCGGGGGGTGGCCTGCGCTTCTGGTCCTGGTAGGGCGGAGCCTGTGAATCCAGAGGCAGAAGGAGGTGGAGGCGTCCATGGTGGTTCACGAATTCGTCCGTGGTTCTACATATACACAGGCACACCCGCGCACACATACACACGCATATGCACACAAGTTGAATAAATAATAATAATAATATAATGAATAGATTGAGAACAGTTTATATCATGCTATATCAGTTTTATTGCTAGTCACTTAAGTCTGTCAATTAGTTCATTTTCTTTTGTTACTAATTCACTGTGAAATAGTTTGCCAAGTGCTTGGTAGAGTCTCTGTAATATTGCTTTCTTTCTTCTCTAATGTTTTTCATTTTATCCTCTCTTGGTTAGTTTGGGTTAGGGTCTGTCATCTTTCTTTTTTTATTTCTTTCATTTTTTATTATTATTTATTCACATGTGTGTGTGTGTGTGTGTGTGTGTGTGTGTGTGTGTGTGTGTGTAGAACCACGGGCGAATTTGGGAACCACCATGGACCGCCTCCACCTCCTCCTTGTTTACTCTGCCCAGGGATTCATAGGTTCCACCCTACCAGGACCAGAAACGCAGGCCACCCTCGCTTCCGCCCGGCGTCTATACATGGGGTCTAGGATTCAAACTTGGGACCTTCCACCTGCAAGGCAGAGGCTTAACCCCTGAGCTACCTCTCCAGTCCCCTGTCATCTTTATCTTTGATTGCTCAGCTTTTGTTTCTTTGCTCCTTTGTACTATTGTTTTAGTTTCTATGAAATGAAGCAACTCTACTTATCTGATCTGTATGATCTGTATATATATGATCTATATAATGCTTTGCCGTCCTGCTTTGGGATGTGGTTTCTTCTTTTTCCTGTGACTTGAAGTGAATCATGAGGCTGTTTGAGATATATGAAACTTTTTGAGCTAAAGTTTTGACTATAAACTTCTCACTTGGTCTGGATTTTAATAGTTTTTTTTTAAATATTAAAATCCAGACCATCATTGTATAACAGTGTTGTTCTCCAGACAGGTGCTGTCTATGGAACAGGAAGTACCAGTCAAACGTGGTGAGGACAGCCTCAAAAATTACAAGTACTTAATGACTCTCAATACAAACCGCTTTGTCACCGTGAAGCTGGCCTTACACCGTCCAACTACTACCCATGTGATTATGAACATCAAGAATAGCAAAACATCCAATGCCAGAGCTGAGGCAGAAATTGTAAGGTCACTAGATCATCCAAATGTGCTGAAGCTCTTTGACCTCATTAATACATCCAATTATACCTACACCATCACGGAACGGGTGTTGGGGGAGGATTTGGACAGGTATATACATGTATTGGGCATCTTAAATGAGGTGGATGCTTCATACATATTCAGGCAAGTAGTATTTGCAATCAACTACTGCCATAATAAACGGATTGTTCATGGAAAAATCAACCCGAAGAGCATCCTGATCAGTTTAAAAGGTACTATCAAACTGTGTGACTTCAGCATGGCCACCAGAGTCACCAAAGGACAAACGATGAATGTAATGACCAACTATCTTCCATACTCGGCCCCAGAGATCTTACAGGGCAGAGAGTACAATGGATTTGCAGCGGATGTTTGGAGTCTTGGCATTCTCCTCTATTTGATGATGACGAAGCATTTCCCATATAGGTCGTCAAACCCTTCAGATACACTCTTGGCAATCAAGACCACAGAGTATGAGCTTCCATGTCACCTGTCTGATGACCTTGGAAACATCATTTTACAATTGCTTAGTTGTAACCCTAAGTGCAGGCTGGCTTTTATGCAAAAATTTTTGGACCACCCGTGGCTCAATCAGGGTGAAATTTTATCACCACCTTCTCCAGAGACATCCCCCAACATTCCGATTCCAAAAATTGTGAAGACCATGGTAGAAATGGGGTACAAGCTCCCTGAAATTGTGGAATCTGTGAAAAAACAAGTTTTTAATCCTATCATGGCGACATACACTATCCTTAAGCATTATGACAACGAGACAGGCTACCATCATGAACTGAAGTGTGCACAGCTCTTGGCCACCTCCCTGCCTATAATTCTGCACAAGTGTACAAGTGAACCTGTTCTTCATACCCTCACCATGAAGAGGAAGAAACTTCCTCATGACTATATGAAAATTAGAGGACAGGATGACATAGCCATCCCACAGTGGTCCCAGAAGGTGGAATCCCTCATCAACAATCCCCCATCAGCAGTCACCCAGCAGCCTAAAGAGCTTGGAAAAGTCTGTACCTGTTCCGAGGAGTGTATTTACTGCAAGCCACCTTGTGATACAGTAGGGAATGTTCCAGAAGCACTCAAAGAAGAAATAACTGCAGGCATAAAACAAGATGCCAGGAGCTCCTCCCCACAGACATCAGCGCCTAACCCAGACAGCACCTATGACCAGCCCCAGGTTGTGAGCACAGCCTCAGTTACCAACAGACCCAGGGGCTGGAGAGTGGCCAGAGGAATTGAGAAGGCTGTCAGGCGTCTGTGCTGCTGTCTGCCGACCCCAAGGAACAATCGTGTCTTTCCAAGGTGAGGGAAAGGGAGTGGACAGTAGAGCCCCAAAGGAAGCCCAAAATGCTTATCTGTGTCTTATCATTTTTTAAACTGTCCTTTGTGAGTGACAATTTGTACCATTTGTGGGGGAGGCAGCTCAACTCTGTTACCACCTGAGACGGATGAATGCAACAGCATCCCCCTCATGTGGGACATGAGACAGCAGAGGACGGTGACCAAGAGGCTAGGGAGGGTTGCGTGCATTAGCAAAAAGACTTCAAGGAGAGCCAGCTCAAGGGAGGGGGCTGCTATGGTACCTTGGAGTACACATACTCGTGAACAAAGTTATTCTTATGTCATTGATATCGAGAGTCTCTTACATGTGTTTTTCTGTTTTAAGTGGTGAAGAGGAGGAGCTCCGGCTCCGTGGCCGTTGAGCCACGGGTCGGGATCGGCCTGGTGTGCATTGAGAACTGCAGGATTCAGCCAGGCCGGAACTTCAAGGACCTGTGTGGGCCACAGAGTCATCAAGGTGGGACCAAGACACAGAGCCCCCCTGCACCCCTCCTTCTGCTACCCTATCCAAGCGGCTAGGTCCCCACTCCTTCACCCCACTGTGGCCCATGCAACGTCCAGGGACAGAGAGGCAGTCACAAGTGCCTTCTGTCAGAAGAAACTCATCTTCTCAGCTCCCATACACAGAGTCCAGGTCATTTGCCCCTGAAAATACACTTGACTCTCATCACAAGCGGCTCGGCTTTTCACGAACTTGGACATGTTGATCTTCCAATCTTCTCACTGAGAATTGTAAAGAAGAGGGAAGGAATGTGTGAGTGCTGGAGGATGAAGAGGGAGGAAGTGAGGGGAAGAGGGAGGAAGATGAAGGGGGTTTAGACAAAGAAGGGACTGTCCTGACAATAGTCCAGTCCCTGAGGTGAGATGAGGTGAGGTGAGGTGAGGGATGAATGTGTTGGGATGGGGCAGGGGCTTGTGCTCAAGGAGGAACCAGCTGGAGGAAATTTCCCAGAAGAAAACTTTTGCAGCAATATAGGGCTTGGTTAGTTGCTGAGGAAAGGAGGGATTATTCCTGGCAAAGGCCCAGTTTATGCCAAGTTACAGAAGGGAGATGGAGCCTGGGAAACCTATTCCTGTGAAGGATTGTAGTAGCAGTATGCAGCAGAAGGGGAGAAGCAAAGTCTTATCTTGTATGAGTTTCCTTCTCTTTTTCCTCCTTTTCTACCATTTCCTCCCCCTTTTTCTCTTGCTCCCTGTTCCAAATCCATCTTTGAGTAGCTCTCCATCTATCTGTGTCTTTATCTTTACAGCCTCCTTTCTTCGGCCCATGTAGTGTCGCCCCTTCCATCTCAGTCCTGCTACATCAGCCTGAAGTTACTTACTCCTCCTTTTGTTCCTTCATGTTGACCGGAAAGTTGAGCCAGTGCTCCACTTTGGATGATAAGTGGATCTAGACATGCCTGGAAACACAACATCCCAAACATGGGCCATAGGATCACTTTGTGCCTAGTATCCAACCTTTGTAACTGGTATTGGAAGGAAACCTTGATCACCATTTTGCTGGATCTGTCAGGAGTAAGGAGGCTCTGCTTTGTATCTATGTTGTTCTCCTGGGTACCTCCTATGTGATAGGGGCTTCCAAGCATGAGTAGGGGCCACCTATCTGGCACTGAATACAGGAGGCTAATCTGTGGAGTTCTCACCACTAAAAGGGACAGTGAGCACTCTAGTATTGGCCTGTGGCAGACAACAAGTTTCTGGCCTGGTCTTGCCTTGACCCTGGCCTGAGTATAGAGAAGGGAAACATAAGGTCGCTGAGGCCTACCTCCCCCAAGTCCCAGAGAGAGGTGTCATTGGCCCACATTGCCAAACAACAAAGGGCAGTTCAAAGATGGCAGAGGTATGACTTGGGAGGAGACATGAGGCCTATTGGGCTCAAGCAGAGCTCCATTGTGACCTTTGGTCAAGGTCCCTAAGCTTTTTCAGGAGAAGCTGGTATTGGAACTGATGACTAGTATCCTCTTCCGCCTGTATGACATGAGGCCATGCTGCCTCAAGCTGTTATTGCACTCTGGAGCCTTGATTTGCCAGTCATCCTCACATGACCCCACACTAGAAGTATACTTGTAGGACCAGAGCCAGTTTGGATCAGCCTTTGGTTCTGCTGCACCTTAATGAAGCTAGATATTGAAGAGGGACACCGTTGGGGACTCATCTGAAACAAGAACGAATAGATGACTTAAGTGCTCCAGGCCTGTGATTTGGAAACATGATGGGTCTTGGGATTCACTAAAGTGCTGCCTAATGCGGTGCTTGACATTCCTGTGGCCTCTAGCCTGTTCCTTGGAGAAAGACAAAGGTGAACAAGAGGCATAAAACCCCAGCTATTGTTCTCCACCCCAGTCACAAGCATCCCTGTTCATCAGGCTCCTCACACATTATTTGCCTCAGTGTAGAGGAAACACCGTGGACTGTAGCAGTGGTGCTTGAGTAGCTTGCTCTAGGGACCAAATGAGTTTGTCTGCATACTGTGTAACTTTTGAGTCCAGCCATGATTCTTTATGTGGTTGATGCTAATCCCTTGGAATTCAGAGGTCAGGTCCAGAGCGCTCAGAGAAATCCTCTGTCCTTGGTTCTGCAGGATCTGTTGAACCACATAGTCTGTGGAAGAGTATTACCAGTATCTTTGCCCTGTCTCTGCTGAATCACTGTAAATAAGGTGGGATGGAGGACCAAAAGGCCCAGATCCAGGCAGTATTGATGGGGGAGCTGTTTGTCTCTGTCTGCTGGTAGAACACAGTCAGCCAGGTCCAACGTGCTGTGCAGTTGGAGGCCACTGAGTCGGTTCTGCTAATGTCTACTGAGGGAGGTCAAACAGGAGAAATACAAACATTGTACCCCTCTGGGGCTAGAGCCCCTGAACACCAGTCAAAATGAACTCAAAGTTCCCTGAAGAGGTTGCACGCCTTAATTCTGGGGAATATGGGACTGTCTGTGTGTTTGCTTGACATATTCTCTCTCTTTTGTAGGTGTTTGGCCACATCTGACAATGTGTAGCAAGGCACTCCCTGACCTGGGACAGCCTGAACTACCTGTCCCTGGTCCTAGTGATTGTGGAATGAGCTCTCATGATTCAAATGCTGAAGCGATTTATATGTGACTTCCTGAGGCTCTGGAAAAGCCCAGGAGCCCAGCGGGGGGCTACGAGAGAGGGGCATGCCATGGAAATGGCAAAACAGTTCTCCTCCAGGGTCCATGTATTAGGCCCTCACCCCTCCCTCCAGAAAATTTTAGGAGTTGGACGAGGATCCTTGGAGGTAACAAGAGTGGTAGCTATCTGCTGAAAGCATCTCCCTCCCCACGGCCTCACGCATACTTTCAGTGCAGAGCTCACCCCTGCTTCTCTTCTTTTGCAGATGAATGTACACATTAAGAAAATATTTCCGGAGAGCCTGGAGGAGTCATTCTACTCCTCATTGGGGAAAGGCTGTGTCCCTGTATTCCCTGCCCCAGGCCACCACTAATGCGACCTTGGGATACTTGGAATCTTCCAGCACACCACAAACACCTTACTCATGTGCCCTGAAGGGCTTTCTTTGCCATGAAGGAGCCATAGCCAGGTGAGGTCCTACATCTGAGCTCATGGTTTCTGAGCAAATGCTGAGAATGGGCTTGTTGATGGTGTGTGCAGCTGCTCTGGCAGGTAGGTTAGAAGGCAGTTTCACTGAGCTACAAAAGCACTCATTTCATTGAATGCAAAGCCAAAATAAGCACGGATGAGTCATGAAGAAGGGGAGAAAGATTAATTATTCAGCAGACAAGGAAAGCATTGACATAATTTCAACACCAAAGAAAACATGGGACATCGTTCAGGAAGTCCCACAGATATTCCCAGATGTGGTCTATATCTGAGTTGTTCAGTGAACCATACTCCTGAGAGTGCTATTTAAGGTATTTAAGATTTGAATGATGGAAGGAAATGCCTGTAGACATGTGTAGCTTGCACTGTAATGCTGAAGGAAAAAACAAAGGGACTTTTTGGAGGTGCACTGATGTGGAATTCACTCTAGAATGTGGCTGGCCTCATTTTGTGATTTGACAGTACCACAGTGAACACTGGGACACGTGTCGCCACATGTACAAGACTCACAAGGAACTGTTTAAGGCGTGAGCAGCTCTATCTACATTACTCCCTTGAAACTATGACATTTCAGGGATCATTGTGTGAAATGTTCCTTCCAGCCTTCATGTCTGTTCATTTCTTCTGAACAGGTCTTACATGGATATTTGCACAGCTTTGAAGATCCCTTTTGCAATAGAACACAGTTCATAGAACACAAGGCTCGTGATGTAGACTATAGCTTCAGGGTTGCTGTAAGGGCACATTTTCCTTTGCAAGTTTTGGTCTTATGCTTGGAGAAGATGAGGAGATGCAGAAGTGGCACTGATAAGGCCTATGAATTCTCCTGGCGCCTTTGTACGGTTGCTCAAGGTACACCGAGTCCTCACATAAAGCAGGAGGTTCACTCTGGGAATGCCCAGCAAACAGCCCTACAAATAGGACATGAAGAACAACAGGTGGACCTGTGCAGGGTCCTGAAACAGGATGTGAATGAAATGGTGGTGCTGGACTAATGTCAAGATATAAAAACAGTAGTGGTGGTCGACTGCAGATGGCCTAGCTCACAGTCTCCAAACAGGATGCAAAGATGGTGACGATCATCAAAACAGGACTTAAAAACCAGTATGTGGTTGTTGCCACTAGCTGAGACAGCTCCAACTGACTTCAAGGCCTTCCTGGCTGAGGGAATGTGCACAGAGTGCTACTCCCCTTTCTCCTAGTAAACTTCAAATTGTGGGTAAATGAGCCACTATAGAGATTCTTGCACGATGACAGCTCTGAATTCCGAATTTTAGATAAAATGGACTTCCAAGAGAAGTATACTCCTTTCCTTGAAGTGCCCACCCTGAGGGAGGCACAAGGGAAAGGGATAACTGTGAGATGAAAAATACAAGCCCGATGACTAGAAGAACTGGATTTTTCTAGGCCTGCTCTTTTTCTAAAGAGCTATTTGCTGTTCCATTTTCTGTTCTCATTAAATTTTTTTGTGCTTATCTACTGATGTGTCCAATCTGAATTCTTTCAGTAAGCACAAGAACTAAAGCCACTTTATGGAGTTGATAATAAAGGAAATTGAACTCCTGCCTGAAGTATTTGTATATTATCTGTGGGCTTCAAGTCTGACTTGAACCCTTGGGTGCTGGAGCTCTTGGAACAGGGAAGAGGGAGGCCAGGATCTCTCTCTCTCTCTCTCTCTCTCTCTCTCTCTCTCTCCACTTCTCAATAATGTCTACATATCCAAAGGCCTAATTACCAATTACCATTTAGTCTGTCTGAAAATCCTGGTTTTCTTCACATATGATAATGTGGGGAATCCCCATATCCCCCCTTGCATTTTTTTCTTGTCTTCACTAGTAAGGAGGCCAAGGATGTGTGGTGGGAAGATCACCCTGTATCGCAGCAGCATGCCTTGCAGGCCTGTGCTATACGGCTGCCCATTGAAGCCTTCAAAGTTGTCAGCTCTTCTGCCTTTTTCATAAACTGTCCCTTGTCACCGGTTGTCCTCAGAGATTAGGGTATCATATTTAGCTTTGTGGATAGATTTTTCTGGATGACCTCATTGCTACATAAATTCATGCCCTTCCTGAACAAAACCGAAGGCTCTGCCATAAAAAAAATTGAAGGGTTCCATGTCAATGAGGGGATCTGTCTTCATATAATGATATACAAAGGAGGAGAAAGAAACAGGTAGGTGCTGCGAGAATTGGTGTTGGAAAAGCCATGCCTCTGGTTGCCTTTGCTCTTCCCAGAAAGCTCCAATAGCATTCTGAAGATGGAGTCAGAAAGTCCTCACTAGACCTCATAGCTCTGTCTTCAACGGACCAGAGGCTTAGAGGTCAGTCCTGAGTAAGAGAATTGAAGCTGTAGAAGTCACTAATATACCTTTCTAGGCCCCTTTATAATCAAGAAATTGGGTCCAGAGCAGGAAGGGTTTTTGTTCCAAATGACACAACTAACTTCTCACATGGGTCTAGGATCCAGGCCATCGGACTTCCAGCCCCATCTCTATCTCTTCCTATAGACCCATTCTCAATCCTGATTTCATAGTCTAGAACACATGGGTACAAATGGAGAAGGATGATCGTGCAGATGCCAAGTGGGCCAGTACACCAGGAGATCCATTTCAAGAGCTCCTGTCTTACCTGTTGGAAGCTTCTGAGTTGCATGCAGAAGGGAACAGATCAAAGAAGGGCAATGACATCTTGAACATAGCAACATCTGGATAATGTAGGTTCCAGTTTCATCTCTCCCAACCTAACTCAGGCTTTATTTAGCACACTAGCAAAGAGTGTATTTTCTTCCATCTGTAAATCACAGAACACAAGCAAGCTATGAGGAAAGAGGTCACTAGTGACCCCTCTGCTCTTGCAGAGGTCCCTGCTCTGAAGAGTGGCAGTATGAGTTCCCGACCTTGGCTTTAGATACACTTAGGAGAAATTTTCCTCTGACTCCTGGTGTGTGGATCTTTCTTGTCTCTGAGAAAGGAGGGGGCAAAATTCTACTGGGACAAAATCAAATTATGAATGACTACGAGGCCTTCCCAGCCATTATCAGAAGCAGCTGGGGAGACGGTGACAGTTTCTAACACTATAAATGGTGCATATAATTATCTCAACTGAGAGGCGCCAGGTATGTGATGGTCACAGTAAATGTCATGTCAACCTGATGGTTGCTTCCAATTCTCCAAACAATAGAATTCAAATCTTTTGGATCCCTCTGGCTACAGTTATCACACCTGAGGATCTTGAAGTACTTTGGGGAGCTTCTAGTATTTCATCCCTTACCAGCATAAGAAGCCAATGCTGTATCTCTGGCTCCCTCTGGTGGTCTGGCTTTCTGCCCTACGTTTTTCTTTCTAGGTTTTTCCATTCTAGCAAGATGCCAACCAGATGTTGCATCCTCCTCTAGAACAAGGAAATGCTGGGGATTGGAGGACACATTCCAGAGGTGAGACTATGTGTCAAATCTGGTGCTGACACACAGGAGACAGATGTCAGGTGGAAAAGTAATGGTAACTTAGAGAGTTTAGAGCATCTCGGAAGTTGGCTGTGAGGCAAGGAAATTTTTACTTCTTTCAACTAGAGTAGAAGCAACAAGAATTCTCCCATAACACAAAATGCAGAAAACAAAAAGATGCTCTGATCCAAGGGGCTAGAATAATTACAGGTGCTCAGAGATTCCACACGCACACCCTTGGAGGAACGGATGAGCAAGTATGGGACTCCCTTGTTCTGGATGTCCGTATGTTTCATTAACATTTGGTGGCTTGAGCTGGAGCAGTAACGACCTCACAAAGTAGGTGGGCAGAAAGGAACATTTAATACTAGAGAAAAAAGAGCCAAAATTCTCTTAAGTTGACAGCAATTTATACTTATCATTTGATAAATTATAGACTCACAATGAACAGATCAGCAGTATCGTGATCGTTAGTGATATTCGTCACCCAACCTGCTCTACATTCAGCAATGGAACAAGAACCTCTGGGCACCCCCGAGAAGGATTATTTAGATTCTTCTGATGTTAGCCTCTGAGCGTGGTTAGTTGGCACCCAATTACCTGAGTTTGATCCCCTATGTGAAACACACATAGCTGAATCCTGAGGTTGTGTTCTGATCTGTAGATGAATGCTATATCACACACAGAGACAGTGATAATTGCAAATTTAAATAAATTAAAAAGTATCTGAAAATGTCTGTGAAGGACAGT
Organism: Typhlomys cinereus; assembly: GCA_023101885.1. NCBI lineage: Eukaryota > Metazoa > Chordata > Mammalia > Rodentia > Platacanthomyidae > Typhlomys > Typhlomys cinereus. The sequence goes on along the minus strand of JALPQD010000209.1, from coordinate 1,486,524 downwards.
CTTTACTAAAGTACCTGATGCACTTGCACACAGACACACATGAAATCAAAAGTAACCAATGTCAATTCTGTGCTATGTCCCTATTTAGGCCTTTCTTAAGCCTTAGGTCAGTTTTTCTTTAGATTCCAGATAAATGTTGCTGCTGTTATCCAAATTTTTATTGTTTCTTACATTGTTTCATAATACTGCAATGTTTTGGAAACTGTTGAATTTAGTAAGAATGACATCTCAAGATTGTATAAATTAATCTACTTCAGTACAGGGATGAATTAAATTTAGTTTGTACTCCCAATGTAATATGCCCAAACTTTGTTACTTACAAATACATTTTAGTATGTTTATGGGAATCTACAAAACCACCATTGGTACAAATTCTTTATCTAGGTTTCTTAGACCAGATAGGCAGTAAGAACACGTTAGGTAACAAATCCACTTTTGAGTGGAGATACAAGATTTACAGGTTTATGTGTCAAAAAAGCAATTCTGCCTAAGGTTCGGGAGAAGGCAATTGGAGCATGAAGTGAAGTGATCCATGATCTGCATGTCATAGGTCTTCATGGGTTACATATTCAGATGGAGGCATTAGTGTGACTCTGAAGATTTAGCCTGCTGACACCCAAAGGTCACTTACTGGAGAGTTGGATAGACCCAAGTGAAAGGTCAGTGATTCAATCAATTTGAGCTAAAGAAGGCTGTTTCCATCTTCCCAAATAATCATTACCATAATGATTGTATATCAGTAAAGCTAAAAAGAACCTGGTGCTTTATGGTAAACAGGTAAGCGACTTTTAAATTCAGTGACCAAGCAAGTAGCAAGAAGTAAAATGAAACAAAGGGATTCATTTAGGCTTTTGCCTCGATGGATTTTATGATTACCACTAAATTACTTTTTAAAAATTACATAGATTGTTCATTCTGTTTCATTTGGTAAACCCTAAACTTATCAGGATTGGTGACTTTTGCCTATAATCCCAGTACTCAGGAGGCTGAAGCAGGATTGTCTTGACTTCCAGCAGCCTCGGTTACAGAGTAAGACTGTCTCACAAAACAAAAGGAAGTAAAGCAAAACAAGAAAAACAAAACACCCCTTTGGACAAGCAAGTATTGTCTAATCAAAAATATTTCAAGGAGCATTATAGTAAACAGCCTTGCCATTTAAAGTATTATTTCAGTACGTAATGTCATAGTACAACCATGGTCACCTCTTCTAACTCTGCTTCAGTCAGTTGAGGGCTGGTTCCAGAGCTTTGCTAACTACTTACTATAGGAAACAGCTCTGAAGAGCTGAAAAATAAATGAGTTGAATAAAGAAATCAATTAACCCAAACATCCATTCTTGCTTCTCAAGTTGATTAAAACATCCTGTTAACGATTGTCTGGGCTAGCAATTTGAAAGGAGGGTTTTTTTTGTTTTGTTTTTTTGTTTTGTTTTGTTTTGTTTTTGGTTTGTTATAACTAGAAAGTATTTTTATGAATATTTGAAAAAATTCAGCTAGGTCTAGGACTCCTCTGAAAACTGGGCATGGCAGGGGCTGTAGAGGGGCTGTGGGTGGCCAGGAAGAGCTACATGAACACTATGCCAGCCCTGCACCCCCAAGAATCTGTGTGCCTATCCTGTGTGTCCAGAACTCCCTGCTGCCCTGTGCCAGCCCCTCCTTTCTGCCCTCTCGATGCTTCCAAGCCTCCTCTTCAGATACAGTTGTGGGCACCACGACATCTGGGGTAGCAGTTATCTGAATTTCTAATTATATAAAAGCCAGGAAATCTACAAGCAGAGATCAAAAAGAGAAAGAAAGAGATCATCTTCTATTTAAGCAATGACCAAGGACAGATAATTGTGGAGGAAGCAAAGCAGATCTTGGTGTGTGACACTGGTGATACTATAGAGGAACCATACCCATCTTTTGTAACGTTGCTACCCCTGAATGATTTTTGATAAGCATTGAACAATGCTACACACAAAACAACAGTCTAAGAAAAAAAGTAGTATCTATATTCTGGGCTCTTGAAAATGCATCTTTAAAATCTAGATGATTTATGCTTATTCTAAAGATGCTATTTAAAAGAAATTTACAGGTATTAAACATGAGTGGAAGTAAATGGCTTGGATGATATTAAGGACCGCTCAACACCTGGAGAGAAGAAATCAGGGGCAATGTTATAGTTTCACTTGAAGAAAAATTGTAATAAAATACTAAGTCCATCCAGATCTTCGGGAGCTTACTTTCGTTGGAACAATACTACAGATTACTTTTGTTTTATTGGTTTTCTTCCCCTTTCCACTGGGCCATTCCTACACAACAAATGAAGGAGAAATGATTCACACAGGCAGCCTGTCGGTGACTTCCAGTAGACCTACAACTACTTTTCTTAGAAAACATCTTATTTTAGCCAAAGCATCTAGTCCTATGCCTTCACTGCAATGAATGAGATTGCCAATGCGAATAGCTGAGTCCTGCAAAAAGGTAAGCTAAGTGATTGCCTTAGAAGTATTGTCCATCGATCAGATGGCAAGCCTTTTTCAGTATTATAGTTGCACTTGTAGTTCTGTGAGGCGCTGGGACATTTGTATGCCCCACTTGCCTTGGCAACCTTGTGATATGGCAGCACGGATAGAGCTTTATGTATTACAAGTACTGTTTTGTAATGAGTTTGAACCCTTACAAGAAATGCCAATTAAACTTCATTACTGTCATCCATTTATTCTAATACCTTAGGTTTCATTCCTGTTACCTATATACCTTCCTTAAATAGCTGTAGTGATGCCTTTTGTTTTCCATTAAGTGTACACTACTAAACACATGTAGGAGTTTTGTGCTTACCATATGTGTCTTAAAATACTAAAGAGATTTTGAATATCAGTCATGATGGCAATTTCTGTGTAAAAGTCTTAAATGGAATGCTCTCTTGAGATCAAATCTCTCCGCTCTCACAAAAATGGCCATATTTTAAAAAGAAAATTGCGGTCCACTAACACAAAAAAAATCCATTTTCATTGAAATGAAGCGTTAAGAAATAAAAAATACTTCTGATGAAATGTACACAGTTTAATAATATAAGATGGAAGTAGAAATTAAATGTCATATCTACAGGAGGGATGATCCAAGATTCTCTTCAGAATTTATTTATGTCCTAGGCAATGACAGTTTTGGTCTCAGCATACGTAACAGTAGAAAGCTGAGAAGCTGATCATGTGAAAATACATCATTTTCTTATCTATATTAGAAATGTGCACTTTGGGGCACAAAAGCCACAGTGCTTACATCCTGTAGAAAATCCAACAGGGGCTGGAATATGTTAAGTCTCAGCTCATTGAAAATCCCTCGGAGAGGATGACAACTTTGTAGCAAAAAAAAACACCCACACAAAACTATCAGAGCTGTGACTATGTGATTCTTCAGGCATTGAAACTGCTCTAATACTACAGGATTACAATGGCATCTTTATGGAAAATCCTCTTCTACCTTAATCTTAACTGTATTAGTTACTTTCCTGTTGCTGTGACTTAACTACCTGACAGAATCAACTTATGAGTTCACCAGGGAGGGAGGACTTGACAGAGGCACTCAGTCAAGGCAGCAGGAGCAAGTGGTAGAGTTGTTCACATGGCAACTCACCAGGAAGCAGACAGTGTGTCAAAACCTGCCCCCACCCATGCCTAGGGACCTACTTCTGTCAGCTAGGCCCCACCTAGTGAAGATTCCACAAATAGTGCCATCAGTCAGGGAACAAGTGATCAAAACATAAACCTGAGAGACATTTGAAATTCAATTCATAATCACAGCACTGTCAACATCGTCAGTTTCCTAACAACAGGTTTGTTGTAATGTCTATTGCCACATTCCACTACTTTTCCTGTGCAGATCATAATTTTGAAGTGCATCACATTAATTCCATGCAATTGTATTTTAGTATTTTAGACATGGTAAATCCATAAGGATGAAAGCACTGCTAAAAAGGGGCAGGCCAGGTTGAAGAGATGGATCAGGGGTTAAGACTCTATCTCGAAAGCAAAAGGTCCTGAGTTCAGATCTCAGAGCCCACATAAAAACTCCAGGCGAAAGGGCAACTGGCTGCCTTTCAGGCTCTGGAGGGCAGAGCCTGGGAAATCTCAGAGGGAATCAAAAAAAAAAAAAAGGAGATAGAAGCAATATACGATTCTAAAGTCACCCTTGGTCCTCCACAGGAACACACAGTGTGCCCTCTGATACACACACACACACACACACACCTGCTAAATAAAAAAAAATTAAAAAGGAATAGGGCCAATTTGAGCAAACAATTTCCTTGACATAATCCACGCCAGTATTACAAATACTTCTCAACTGCCTCCAAGTCTCTAGCCATGGGGCCTTGCCCTGAGCTCTGACATTGCATCCCATTTCATACTCCAAAGAGCTGCCTGCTGTGCAGGGGCCACAGTGCCTTTATCCCTCAAGACTCAGACCCAGTGCTGGAAGGACAAGACTGGAGTTCCTCACACTCTCCTTTGTGTGGGAATCTGTTTACTAAGAGAGGGATTATCCAGCTATTGCCCCCAAGCTCTCAAAACAGAAGCTGATTATGTAGGCTATGAGGTGATGCTAAAGCGGACTGTCTTCCAACTAGAGAAGAGACTTGAAAGGAGGAAGCCCTCAGGAAAGAGAACAAATTCATCGACCTGCCAAATCCATATATTAGCACAGTGAGCCAGTCAGTTATTGACAATTAAGGAAGGATTGTGCCTCTGCACATCTGTGAAAAATTAGTAGTTAAGGCAAGCACTGAACAAGCCGGCGGAAGACTATGTCCTGGACGTGGGAAGATCCTGCTCATGGTCGATAAGATCATTCCCTAGCACGTGGATAAGATGACCAGAGCTGGTTCAGTATCCACGTGTCATACAGTCATACAGGCAGGTAACAAGTAAGAAAGTATGCTCTTCTCTCAGCTCTTGTGTGGATATGGCCAATTCTTTGGGCTCCTGATGGTGGTTGTGCTGATGAAGGGTAGGTAACCAAGGATCTCAATCAAGAATAAACCCTGGGCTGAAGAGATGAAATGGTTCAGGGGTTAAGACTGCCTCGTGAACAGGAAGTCCTGAGTTCGGATCCCAGGTCTCAAGTAAGAACGCCAGGAGAAAACGGCAGTGGTGTGTACTTCCTGTTATGGTAGACGGACCCTGGGAAATCCCAGAGCAAAGCAAGAAGGTAGAAAAAAATCCATGATGATTCCCAAGTCTCTCTTGGCCCTCCATAGTGACTCACAGTGCCCTCTGACAGACACACACACACACACACACACACAGTAAATAAAGAATTTTAAAAAAGAATAAACCCTTCATTTTCAAGTCTTGGTCCATTGTGTAAACAAAAAATTAAAAACAATAAAAACATTTTTAAAAAATGGCTTCCTTCACCATTGAAATAAAGGACTTCAGAACTCTTTACCTCAAAAAAAAAAAAAAAAGAAGAAACCTCCTTTCCCCTAAGTTATTTTGGTCATGTATTTATATCAGCAATGGACAAGAAACTGCAGTAATAGCACAAATGTACTTAGCATGAATAACTTCTGATATAATTACTGTCTTCTGAGCATTCATTGTCTTGCTTCTTTTCCATTCCAGTTCTGATACCACAAGTGTTTTGCATCACCAATTGTGCAAGACATTTCATAATCCTGAGTGATACATGCTATTCTTAAATTTGCATGTATGTAGTCTCTATATAACAAGAACAGCATCAATAATAACAAAATTTTATTATACTTACAATTAATAATTTTGCTGAAATTAAGGGTCCAAAATTTAATGTAATATGTATACCTTTATTGCTCATCATCAGTCCACAAGTTCTTGTCAGAATATCCAAGTGTGTAGTTATAATTAGAGTCAAGTTTGAAATTTTGCCAGTTTTTCTCTTAATATATAATATTAATACAGAATTTTAAACCTATTTCCAAGTCTCAACTACTCTCCTGGTTAACCTTTAAATAAATACAAAAGATTTCTACATTTTGTGAAACAGCACTAGCTAATTAATTTTTCTTCCTGCGAGAAATCTTATTAAGGCCTGAAGCCATTAATGCTTTGTTCTCCCTCTGAGCCACATGTAATTTTTCACCTTATTTTCAAATGCATAACTTCACTGCTTTGCATTTAGCAAGCTTTGGTCTTAGAAGATATTCAGTGAGATACATAAACCAAATATCTGGGGAATGAGACATTGTAATGAGAATTTCCAACAGAAAAGCTACCATATTAGATATTAGGTAGTTAGTATGAAAATTTCCCTGGATTTGTGCAATATGAGATTGAATGATCAGGATTTTTTTTTATTTTTAACATTTTTTATTATTATTTCCGCTCATACAAACTTAATAGGTACACCGGTTCCCTCCCTCCCTCCTCCTCCCTCCGACTCCCCTGCTCCCCCTCCCCTTACTCCTCCCTCCCCGTTCCCCAGTGCCCCCCCAATCCCTGGAGAATTGTTTAATGTGCATGCCAGACTCTCCTCTGGGCCCTCCTCTCCGATGACGTACAAGGACCCAGTGGCATTTCCCTGGACCCTTTCCTGTGTTCCCTTTAAGCATAGGAACACTACTGTGGCTGTCAATCCCTTGCCTCCAAGGATCTTGGTGCCTTTAGCAAATGTTAGACTTTGTGGGGTCAATAGTGTGTTGGACATTGCGCAGAGCATGCAAAGTCCAATTATGATTGCTTTGCCCCTAACTTGTGTGGAGTATCTTGCATATCATTGCTCCTCCCATCCTTGTGCTCTTACAATTTCACCACCCCCTCTTCCGCAAATGTCCCTGAGCTTCAGGATGGGGAGAGATTAGGCTGGCCTAGTTCTAGGTGGTTGATATAGAGTCTCTGAAGTTCTGGGTTATGGTTTGTTGATTTTCTTTTGCAGTTTTGCTGCTCCTGTAAGGATGTTTTTAAAAAATAAAATTTCTAAGAGACCAGGAAAGGGAAGAAGTACAAGCATCTATTTCTATACCCTAACTACACGTAGAAAGAGAAAAGACTTGGAGAGATGATTTTGCCCAAATTTTAAACTAATTCAGTGGAGATCCAGCAGAATCATGGATCTTTATGCAGGAAGTTAAACTCAGAAGTATTTTTTCCCTATCTTAGCTCTGTAGAAAGAAAGGAACACATGCCTAAAAATCTGTAGCTACTTCTAAGTTCTTTGAAGATGACAGAATAGAGACATGTGAAACATTTTCCAAAAGTTCCTGTCGTTTCTCTCCCAGGAAGGATCAGAATCACTCAAAATCACTTCAGTAGATCAGCATCCAAAGACAAGGTGGGGAAGCTCCCACATCCAAGGGAATGATTTCAGAATTCTCAGGGCATTCCTTGGCACTCCTGTCTCTTTCTAAGTAAGCAGACCCTCATGCATGCTAAGCATGTGCTGTCCCAAAGGGCTGCACCTCTGACAATCATGGGAAATTATCTTCAAAGCACATCCTTGAAAATATTTTGTCTGCTTAAACTTAGGGTTTTCAGGACTGTTATTAGTTCTAGTATTCCAGAGCTCTTGTACTTTAGGCTGCAATGGGCAAAGTAACATCTCTGTACAGCCTTTCTTGTCAGAACTTTGTGATCACATATTCTATGCCAGGCCCTGGTCAGACCAGCATCTGGAGAGACAGGTATGTGTAACACAGGTCCATCTGCCTTGACACAGACTTGGTCCATTGTGTTTGAGAATATACTGAAGTACTAATGGTTGTGTTTACAACCTTCCATCTTTCACCACTCCTTTCCCAAAGGAAAAAAATGGCATTGTCATTGGCGAACATTATAAAACCACAGTCATCAAAGTGTCTGATATCTAAAAAAGAATTAGGCTTATAGAACGATACAACACAAGACACTAATGGGTCTTCCCCCAAACATAGCCAAATTCTGTTGAATGGTATAAGGATGGTGGTTCTATGGTAGCCTGTGGTCAAACTAGAATGTCTCTAGGGACAGGACTTGCAAACAACTTTGAAAGTCATCGCCATACACATCTTCACAGGGAATGTCAAAGGGCATCTAAAACTCTCGAGGTGAGGAAGCATGCTGAATCCATGAAACAGAGATTTCCAGAAACAGAGTGGCAAGAAAGGACTTAAATTAGGGAGAGGACTTGAGCATCGTTACAGCTGAGATTTTCCAGTGTCTCGGCAGCCATGGGATTACCAAGAGGAGTCTTTATCCACTGAGAAGTTGTTCTTCAGTTAGAGAACTGTGTGCCACTGAGAGCAAGTGAGTACCCGGCTGAGAGACACTGGCCATCATAAAAGGAAACACTTGCTAAGCACAAGCATAGTGGGTATTAAGATTTTACTGTTTTGCTTACTGTTCTGAGTTCTCGAGGAAGAACAGAGAGCCTAGACTGGAAATCCTGGTGGCAAGCTGTCCTTTATCAGCCATGCGTCTATAGGTCTACCAGATTATCTATAAGGCGAGGAAAACAGATCATCTGCACAGACCCCCAGGACCTCTGTGTGCCATGAACTTAGCTGCCAAAGACCAGTAGATCAGAGACGTGGAGAACACTTGTACATATTCACTCACTAAATGAATAAATGAAATCTGGGAAGGTGATAGAAATATGAGGGACAATGAGAAGCTTGGATGTTTTCCATGTTTACAGTGGTATTGAGTAGATTATACTGATCAGGAGAGTCTAACTTGTTAAAAGTCTGTTATACCTGGGCTGGGGAGCTAGCTCAGTTGGTAAACTGTTTGCCACTCAAAATATGAAAGTCCTCATGATTCACACACAAAAAAGCCTGGATGTTGGTACAAGTTTGTAATTGCAGTGCTGGGGCATGCTGGCATGAGTCTAAGTGCTAGAAACACAAAGACGGTGGCTCTCACTGGTCTGGCTGTCTCGCCCAACTAGTGAGGATGCTTTTTGTCCCATGGTAGAAAAGTGCCTGCAGAAGGAAAGAGGGGAGAGTTCCTCAGCGGGGAGATGCTCACATCTGAAAACTGCAGCATGGGTGTTCCAGCAGGGCTTCCACTCCTGTTTTTGCCAGGTGTCCATTTGATATCTGTTGCTTCTTAGTTCTTTTCCTTGGAATTCTCACCTGAGGGGGCGTTCTGCCCTGTCCCATCCAGGAGTGTCAAACAGGAACTACAGTTGACTGCTTCCTGGGGCTTCCCCCATAGATTTCTGCTGGATGCTTGTCACCTGCCCCCATTTGATGAAGTTATTTTTTAATCTTCATTCTCACAGGGTTGTTCTAGTTGTCTACACTGAATGTTGTGGTCACCAGATTTGATGTTTAACTATTATTCCGCTGCCTCTCATTACTTTTTACTTTTAAATGCTCTATATTTGGCACTTATTCATAACTGAAAGTATGATTATCATAAACGATTCTCCAAACCATATAGAATACCTCTTAAAAATGATATGAAGATCACTAGTCTATACAATAACTTTAACACTACAGGAAAGATTTTCCTTTTACGGCTGATTTTAGGAAAGGTATTATCCTTCACAAAAAAGATTTATCCTTCAAAAAAATGTCACAGGATTCCTTGTAAGGAATGATCCCTTTACTGGGACATGCTGCAATGTTGCATGTTCAGGAGTGTTTTATTAAGAAGCTATTTAAGTCTTGGACTTAGAAAGAACTTAAGAAAGAAAGAACATTTTTCTTTCTCAGAAACTCCCTGAAATCTACAAGCATCATATTTGAGGATGATATTTTGTCATCTCTACAACCTCAAAATTCTGAAATTGTGATCATACCAGACTAAACCCTCAGAGGGTAGGTACTTCCTGCCTCTGAGATTGTTGAGCAACACAAGGGTGAGGCAGAAACCAAAAACCTGGGGCTCAGCCCAGTTCTGTGATCTTTACCAGACTGTTGGGCAATAAAAGCTGTTACAGGACAGCTTGATATGGACCGAACTGTATCGGAATTGGCTTCGTTTCTCTAATGAGGAAGCAGCACTCTTCAAGCTGGAAATTCTCCATCTAACTTAAGACTGGTGAGCAGTTAGATTGCTCTTCCAGTCAGTTCTTTATGGCAACAAAAATGAAAGCTGTCTTGTAAATCAAGAAACTTCTTTGTCCTAGAGAATTACAAATGAAAGGAAAGTTTTGCCTCTTCCTAGCCTTTTTAAGAGACCTTTGGGAAAACCACATGGCTTAAGATGTCTTTAAAAGGCTATTCTTAGTCGATCTAGGATTAGAATATACAAAGAAATCCTTTACAACTCATTATCAAAAATATCACACCCAATTAAAATATCAGTTAAAGAACCTAAATAGATATTTTCTCAAAAAGATATACAACTAGACAACAAATATGTGAAAAGATGCTCAACATCGTTAGAGGAATGTAGATTAAATCACACTGAGGTACCACTTCATAGTAACAAGGATAACTGTGGTATGACTAAACAGCTTTATGCATTTATTTATGAAGGTGGAGAGAAAGTCAAGGGTCTTGTGCATTTTGGCAGGTGCTCTATCACTGAGCAAAACCCCAAGTGAAAATAATGACTAATGTTTTGAATGTGGAAACTGAATTCCTTGTATGCTGCTGATAGAAATTTAAAATGAGGTAACCAGACTGGAAAAGTTGGGAGGTTCCTTAAAAAGTTCAATGAGAATTATCATACAGCCAGAAATTCCATTCCTCTCTATGTAATAAAAATTGGAACCAGTATTCAAAGAAAAACTTTTTCATTGGTATGTATAACAACATTATACATAAGAAACACCAAATCACATCAGTGTATATACTAAATGTGGTATATACACTTGAGTCTTAATCAGCTTAAAAAGGAAATTTTGACAAATGGGTGAACATCAAAGACAAAAAATGGACAAATATGGGATGATTCTATTTTATGTCTCTAAAACAATCAAATTTACTGAAACAGAAACAATAGCATTTTCTTAGGGCAGAAAGGAATGAAGAATGGAAAGTCTATCTCTAATATATCCAGAGCTATAGACATGCATGGTGGTGATCATTCCACAGTACATACAATGCCATATAACTTTGTACTTGGAAACAGTAATTCTGCTATGATTAGTTTATTATAACTTAAAAAAGCAGTACTGATTATGCTAATTTGCAGATGTACCCAGAAATCACTATGTCAATCAAAATAATCCAGACATGAAGGTTATAGATTTTATGATTCTAACTATAGGAAACTTTCAAGATGGGCAAATACTTAGAAAAACAGCACAGATTCCAGAAAAGAAAGCAGGAATGACTGATGGGTTCTGATAGTATGATGATATTTTTGGAATCATATAGAGCAGATAGTAGCTATCACACTATGAGTGTACCAAATGTGTCTGAAATCTGTTTTTGAATTGTCAATTTCAAGTCATGTGATGAGTAGCTAATTTTTTAAATACTGGAGAGACTTCTTTAGGGTGAGCAATGGTCATCTTTGTTTTTAAATAATACTTTCTTAACCATTGTAACTACTGTTTTGCTCTCAAAAGATGCTTGAAAAGCAAGACAAGTTGTATTTTCAAGCACATCACAAAGAAGAACAGTGGCCAGAGGTTACCTACAGAAAGTGCATGCAGAGCAGTGGTGGAGAAATGCAGAACAAAGGAGATCTGAGAAGTTAGGCAACTTGTAAGAGTGACTCATGGAGCAAGTGCACAATCCTAGGCCTGGTAAGAGGCTAGTCCTTCAGCATTCATGCTATGGTCTGAGATTCTTGTTACAAGGAAACTGAAGACCAAAGATCTGGGGGACAGCTGACTTATACCAACAAACACACACAGCAGATGTCTATCAATGGAGAATTCTGGAAAAATTCATGTTTAAAGTTAGAATACAGATACCCGCAGCAGCAGCTCCTGTAGCTCCTGAGAAGGGTATTGATTTTTTTTTTTAATCTTGGCAGCCCTTATCCTAAATATTACAGAAGAAGAATTTGCATAAGGCTAGTGTCCTTGAATCCTTGCCTATGGTAGCACTTGTAGGTGAAGGGTAAAATCCAAGAAATTTCATAAAAGATTATAGGAATTGTCAAAGAACTTACCTGGCCTGGGTAGAGACTGGGATTGGAAGTATATATGGGGAGGCTAGGAACATGCAACACACCAATTTCTAAGCCCTCTCATGATGAGATTGACCTGCAGCTGGAAGAGAAGAACCCTGACATTCAGGTTCTACACAGACAGGAGCTAGTCTTATTCGCAGCTTCTATTCCCTAGAACATCATCTTGCATATAGCAGGTGAGAAAAAAATGACTGTCAGTAGTTGAGTGCTAGAAGAAAGGCAGGAGAGAATACAAGATCCAAGCTTCAGACGGAGAGACCTGATTAAAGCCTTTTATATGGGCTAGGGAAGTAGTTCAGTGATAGATTGTTTGCGCAGCACACACTACCACTGGCTTCCTTGTCTATCCAGGAACAAAAATAAATAATGTTACAGGAAATAGTTAATACTTAAATAGAAGAGCTAAAGGAAAATAAGGAATGGACAATAAAACTGCTAATAAGGAAAACTAAAATAAAATACTAGATAAAAATAAACAAACCTCACCTGCGAGTCTATCAGAAGTATTAAAAAGAGGCTGTTCTATGGAGTATGGCTCCAATTCCATTTTTATTCAGTGTGGAGGCATCACTACAATTGCTTCATTACCACTCACTTGGGGATTATTGTTGCTATTTGTTTTTAAATTTCTCTACTTCCTTTATACATACACTAAAAAAAACCACAAAAGCGTGCTTTAAGGGTTTTGTGCGTGTGTGTGTGTGTGTGTGTGTGTGTGTGTGTGTGTGTGTGTGTGCATGTCCCTTAGTATTTCTTGGACACTTGACAAGGTATAACAACAACCTACCTTTCAGTACTGAGTAAATTCTAAATACAATTCACTGCCTATACATCATAAAGCCAAAGTTAGGGTCACATGTAACTTTAACTGAGGTTCACATGTCTTAAAATGTTCTTCCTAAGCAGAAGTTTTCAGTTTTGGGCTATTGACCAACTGTTGGGTCTAGAACGCCCCCCAAAGACTTTATGTGTGTAAAGGCTTAGTCCTCAAAGTGGTGCAATTGGAAGGGGGTTGGTTTGCTCAGTGATGCACACTTAGGCTGCTATCCAAAAACTATCCAAACACACACACTTTAAATTTTGTATATTAGCTTATAGATGCAACAAACATATTTTTCAGAATAGTGCAATTAACATACTTTTGTCAAATTCTTTAACCTGTTTCATTTGTTCATCTTATTAAACATAACTATCCTTTGACCTGTTTGCTAAAACCAGTTCTCACCACCAGCACATTAGCCAAGCCTTTGTTTTGTTTCTTTGAGACAGGGTCTTAGGTAGCCTGACCTGGCCTTAAATTGATCCTCTTTCCTTCACTTCCTAGCATGCTGAGATCATGGGTTTGTATCACTATACCTGCAAAGGTTCCTATTTTATGGTTCCAATTCAAACAAACATGGTATTAAGAGTCCCTGACAGGAGACATGACCAGGGTCTCTTGCTTCGATGAAAGAGCTCTTGGCGCAATATTCTCATATCATCGCTTGCACCCTGGAAATGCCAAGATCTCAGAATGTGCTCCATGACTAAGGTTGGGAGCAGTGCAAGGCTCTGGTGAAGTAGGTGTTGGATTTGGAGATGGGAAAGAACTCTCAGAAAAAGGAAACTTTCTTTGTCTATGGCCATGCCACTCTGACTACTAATCTCATCAGAAAGAGAACACCTTTGGGAGTGTCCATGATGTCAACGTTGACTGTAAGGAATAGTACGTTCTAGGGTGAGGACCAGGGAACTGATTATCTGTAAGGTGTCTAGGGCCATGTGACCACTGAGAAATCTTCCCATATATCCATCCAGAGGAACATATGCCACAGTTTGATCATCAAAGGCTTAGGTTTCTTGGATTCACAGTAGGGGCCAAGATCGAGTGAACCAAAAAGTACAATGCTATTTAGTGTGGTGGTAACAGTTTATAATCCCAGCATGTGGAAGGCTAAAGCAGGTAAGTTATTTAAATTTCAAAATAAAGAGATATCATTTCTATCGGTGTGATAATATTTGACCAACAGACCCATTGAGGGACATTTGACTCTTTAGGAAAGCATTGTGAAGATCTTTAACAATATGTTATTAGTTAGATATTTTACTGACTTAAAAAGTTAAAAGTTATGAGGGGCTGGAGAGGTTACTCAAGAGTTAAGCTTCTGCCTTGCAGGTGGAAGGTCTTGAGTTCGGATCCCGGATCCCATGTATAGATGTCAGGTGGAAGGGAGGGTAGCAGAAAGGGGGGGGCGCCTGCGTATCTGGTCCTGGTAGGGAGGAGTCTGTGAATCCCCGGGCAGAGTAAACAAGGAGGAGGTGGAGGCGGTCCATGGTAGTTCCCAAATTTGCCCGTGGTTCTACACACACACACACACACACACACACACACACACACACACACACAGGCCCACATGCACAATTGAATAAAAAAAAAGTTAAAAGATATGAGAAACTAATGAGCCAAGTTTCTTTTCTCACGTGAATAAATGAGTGCTAGCAGTTTAATCGCCCTGTGAGACACTAACTAGGACTGCATACAATCTTGTAGTCGTGTCTTAAAATTTAGATCTGGGGGGCTGGAGAGGTGGTTCAGGGGTTAAGCCTCTGCCTTGCAGGCGGAAGGTCCTGAGTTCGGATTCTAGACCCCATGTATAGACGCCGGGTGGAAGCGGGGGCGGCCTGCGCTTCTGGTCCTGGTAGGGCAGAGCCTGTGAATCCTGGGGGCAGAGTAAACAAGAAGGAGGTGGAGGCGTCCACGGTGGTTCCTGAATTCGTCCGTGGTTCTACACACACACAGACACACACGCACGCACACACACACATACATATGCACACACGCACAATTGAATAAATAATAAAAAAAAATTAGATCAGGGTCTGGGGTGTAGTTCAGTTCTTCGCCTAAGAAACACAAGGCCCTGGGTTTAACCCATAGCTCTGTAAGTTAAATTACGCGGTCTTACATGCTGTTTCATCTGACATGTACACTCAATCCCAGCTTTAAAATTGTTTTGAACCCGTTTTAATGAGTTCCTTTGTTAAGTGATAAAGTGTTGGCATATGCCCAAAGTCTCTTTGTGTGTATTTCTCTGTTAACATGCAATTATTTAAATGCTAAAAGAGAAATATCTTTCATGAAGTACACAGAAAATGCAAGGAAAGGGAAGGCAAAGCCAAGGAGGGGTCATGGAACGACCTGACAGAGAGGATATTTGAGCTGAGTATGGCCATGTTAACAGGACCTGGACCCATGCTGGAGAGAGGAAAGGGAAGGAGGCTTCCCAATGAGGCAGTCTCACAGGGCAAGGGCATGTTATGGCACAGGGGAAGGGACAAGGGATCAGGCTGAATTCTGAGCCGCACAGCTCATGCTGCTGATCTGAAGTCTTATTCTGCATGAAAAGAGAGCTCGGATAGTATTTATAAAGAGAATGACATAAATTGATGGATTTGTGTTCTGGAAAGATGAATTCTGTCTAGAGAATGCATGCCCATGAGGAAATAAACCCAAAGGCAGACATTACAAGTAGGCCATGGAAGGTGGCAGGGATAGGGTGAAGTATAAGCATAGAATGATTTGGAATAAACAGGTCAAAGTGGTTGCATGGATGTAGGAGTGGGAAAAGAAGGGTAGGAGGTAAGCAAGATATAAGTAAGATTTGATAACTGATTATGAGGGGGTGGCTAGGACAGGGATGGGCTGACCTATATCAACTACACTCCCTACTTACAGCATATTGATTGTATCATGCCTCTTGTGAATACTGCAAGGGCAGCAAGTAGCAGCTGCATGTACCTTCAGGATGAGAAATGTGAGGATGTGAAGGAATTCCTAACTCTTTCATAGTTCACATATGTTCTACAATAAACCTGTTTTCTGCCTAGGCCACCCAAACTTCTATCCTTTGGATCAGAGAGAGTGAGCAAACTTTTTTTTATCAGTCTAAACAGAGCTTTCCTAGGCCTGTCATTTAGCCTAGTGCTAGATGGAATGCCAAGAATTATGGCAATACAGTAATGCTAGTTCTCCATGTTAGAAAAGTCAACTAAAGTGAATCTTCTAAATAAATAACAAAAGAAGTTTTGATGAGAACTTTATCTTAAACTAAAATCTATGAAAATCATAGATTTATAGACACAGGCCCACTATGTCCACAGCCCACTTACTTTATAAACCTTTTGTTTCAACTTCCCAAGTGCTGCGATTTTAGGTGTATATCACCATGCCTTATGGAAAATGAATTTAACACATGAGGCTATTGCTTAAATTATGAGCATACTCGGAACAAATACAAACAAGTGTAGCATAGTCCAACACGAACATATTGTAAGGCAACTTGGTATTTCCTTGTATCGGGCAGCATGGGGTGGAGAAACAGGTAACAAGGACACCATGAGGAGGTGAAGTGTCAATCACTGGTCTAGACTTTACTGTGATGGTACCATCTATGGGTCACTTTTTGGTAAATATGGCAGGTGTCAGGTGACTGCTGCAGGATTCTAAACAACAAAAGTGTATCGTCATTTAGGAAAATCTACAAATTGCATAAAAAGTGACCTATTGAATAAAAAATTTCCCACAAGGGAATTTTTTTAAGGATAACTAAACTTTTCTATATGGTCTTCTAGTGGTGATATGTCAACTTTATCCACTGGCTAAAAGCTAAGGAGCTGGGTTCCTTAAGGAGATGAAGTGATTCGGTTTAAAGTCTTTGTCTCACAAACAAAAAGACCTGAGTTTGTATCTTCAGATCCCACATAAAAATGCCAGGTGGATGTAGCAGTTCACCTGTAATTCCTAGGTGGTGGAGCCTCGGAATCCCCAGAGAAAGCTGGCTAACCAGACTAGCCCTAATAGTGTGGTCTGGGTTAGAGACCCAGGCTTACAATAATAATGTGGAAGAACAATTGAGGATATCTCTCCATATCAACTATGGGCTTCCACTTGCACACACATTCAAGTACATTCATGTACATATGCCCTTACACAAACACACCAACATGCCAACACACTTACTCACCTCCCTCGCATATACACATACCCCATATACACATAACACAAAAGAAAAATAAGCCAAGGAACTAACTTCAGTCTGTGGAAATTAAAAAGGGATTCTAGGACAGAATGTAGAATAGATAAGCAAACTAAATTATATTACAGACTTACAAACTCATTGGACCTTACTGAGGATAAACTTGGAGAAATGACTAATAGATAGTATAAGGACAAAGACAAACAAGTATATAGTTGGTACATATTCTTCCACAGTTTAATTCTTAACGTAATGCCCGGGTGATCAAAGAGAGACATACACAATATAAACACTGGTACAATACTCGGACATGATGGGGCAACATTCCTGTGATCAGGACTTAAGTTAAAAGAAATGATCCTGGATGGGAGTAAATTAATTGGGTAAGCCATTTAAAGAAGGCTCTGTCAGACAGACAGACAGACATCTGAAAGAGCGAACTGCGATGGCATGGAGAGAACCATGTGACAAGGACCCGAGAATGATCTTTAGGAACAAAGAGCAACAGCCAGTTGACGGAAGCAAAGAAGGCATTTCTCTTAGTCATAGGACCACAAGAACATTGATTTTGGCAATAACATGATTGAAACTTCATATTAAAAAACTCTAGAGAAACCAGTCTATTTTCATTCTTTCTTCTTTACTTTTTTGGTATCTGAAGTAAAGTCTTGCCATGGAAACCAGACTGGCCTTGAACTCATGATCCTCCTCCCTCCGCTTCTGACTACCAAGTCCTAGGATTATAAATGTGTGCTACTCTGCCTTGTCACATGGTTCTCTCCATGCTTCAAAAGCATTATAACTTTTTAAAGCCTCAAATTATATAAAAAGTGATGAACTGAAATAATCTCCTTAGGGGCTATCAATTCATAGACAATGCTTTGACAAAACACCTGAGAACATCAATTTAGGAATAACTGCAGTTCAGAGGTTTCATTCCTCTGAAACCTTAACGTGGCTGCTTTGTGTCTGGGTCAGTACAGCACATCATGGATTAACTCGTGGCAGCTAGAAAGTAAAGTGAGCTAGAGAACACAAGATCAGGGTCCTGGGCTCCCCATCAAGAGCATACCTCAAACACCTACCTTCTTTCCACCACCTCAGTTGGATAGCCAAGAGCGAGCGTGTGGGCCTTTGGGAGGCAGTTTAAATTCAAACCATAACAGCGAGGAAAGCTTAGGGTGGACGTCGGCTTAGCAATCTCCACGTGAATACGCATTCAGCAGATGCTCTGACTCCAGTAGCCAGGCCCTTGCAGAGGATGCGGCTAAAACAGCAGGACTCAGAATACTATACTTGTGCTGATGTAATCCAAGTTTGTGGAAATTAGTTGTGTGATAATAAGAAGCAAAAACAAGAAAAGCCACTGTATTTTTCAGTTTTTAGATTTTTTCTTTTTTTTTTTGACAGAGAATCCCTATGTTACCCAGGCTTTTAGCTTTTGGAGTTAAGTAGTGCTCCCCAATCAGTCTCCAGAGTAGTTGGGATTATAGGCAAGTGCCACAGTACCCAGTTTCTTTTCTTTCAGAAATTGGGTTTTTGTTTTTTTCTGATTATGAAAACAAATTACACAAACATGAAAATCAGATATTTCTGAAATTCACATGAAAAATATTAACTCTAGTATAAACCACTAAAAAGAAAAAAACTGATTTTTCTACTTCAAGCAAATTCTTCTTAGACTGAGGAGATGAATCTCCATGAGTAAAGTACTTGCCAGGCAAATGTAAGCACTGAAGTTCAGACCCCCAATCCCATGACAATGCCAGATGAAGTAGTGCAAACATCTGTAGAAATCCCTGCAATCCTATAGGAAATGGGAGGTGGAGACCTGAGCATCTCCAGAAGCTTGGCCAGTCAGCCTGGCTTATGCAGCAGTATGAATAGCATACAAGGTGGAGAGGAACAACATCGGAGAATTCTCCTCTACGTCCATATGTGTGTTGTGGCATGTACATACCTACAACTCATACACACACACACACACACACACACACACACACACACACACACGCTATGCTGCTCAGGATTTTTTTTTAAACATGTTTGTCTGTGTGTATCAAAGGGCACTGTATGTGCCTGTGGAGGTCCAAGGATGACTTCAGGAATCACCCTAGATTGCTTCCCAGGCTCCATCTTTCAAGACTGGAAGTACAGGCCGCTGTCATTTCTGCCAGCAATTTTACATGAGATTTGGGATCTGAAATCAAGACCGTCTTGCTTACAAAGCAGAGGCTTAAACCCTAAGCCATCTCTCTAGCCCATAAGATGGTTTTGAATTTATGCAATCATCCTGCCTCTGCCTCCACAGTACCTGGGAGTATAGGCATATGCTACTGTGCCCAAATAAAAATGTAACGTATTATTTACAGCCCTTTATGCAACATTTTTATTTTTCCAATTGTGTGTGTGCATATGCATGTGCACACGTTTGTGTGGGAGTGCAGAGTTCAGAGTTGATGTTAGGTGTTTTCAATTACTCTTCACATAATTTTATTTATTTATTTATTCAACTGTGTGTGTGTGTGCGTGTGTGTGCGTGTCTGTGTAGAACCACAGGTGAATTCGGGAACCATCATGGACTGACTCCACCTCCTCCTTGTTTACTCTGCCCTGGGGTTCACAGGCTCCGCCCTACTGCGCCCCGCGCCCCCTCTTCAGTCTTGCATCTATAACCAATGTTCTCAGAATTTTGGGAAACACTACATGAATGTGCTATGCATAAATATATTGAATATACATAACATACATATAAGATATATATGTAAAATATACATATATCTTAAATATGTAGCATTTGGAGAAATATAGAAATCTTCTGGAATCATTTCAATTTTGCTGTTATTTAACACAAAGATATTTCCACTAAGAGAAAGATGCTTCCTCTTGCAGATCTTTTCATTAAATCTACCCACTGTCTAAATTCACAGTAAACCACACCTGAATCCCCCCCCCCCCACAAAAAAAGATGATCCTCATAGAAACACATGTCTTAAGTCTACAGGATTTTGAATTAAAGTATGTGGAATCCATGGATTCCATCCAATTGGCATATAATTCATTCCCATGGCTTAACTAGGAACATTAAACAATAAACAGTCTATTTACAATTACTTAAAAAAAGAAGCTAAAGCCAAAGAGCTGGGGATTAGCTCAGTGGTAGTGTGCTTGCCTAAGACCAAGTCCAAATTCCCAGTACTACCAAAGAACATTTACAACTCTTCACACCAAGGGAACAGACTCCAGTGTACCATTACCAAATATTATTTACATGGCTATATTTTTAGCATTGCTTTTAACCAAGATTTTCACAAAGTGGAATATAATCAGGAGACAATCAGAAAAATGAGAGCTGACATCTTACACAAATGACATTAGATGTGTTTGTGTAGATATGGACCAGAATCAACAAAACATGATTGAAACACACAAAAGGCCTTTGTTTCAATAAAAGTATGAAGAAAAAAAAAAAAAAAAGACAGCAATCTATCTTCTCCAGTATTTGAGGTATGGTGGCTACAATTTAACACATGGTAGACTGAGGCAGGAGGATGGCCACTAACTAATTGAAAGGCAATCTAAGCTACATGTGGGAAGAGTTGAGAATAACCTGCCTAAGATACCGTTAGGGAAAATTTCTGGTTGTTTTTGTTTTCTTCTTGTGGTACTTGAAGCTGAACTCAAGAGCTTGCACACTCTGGGCAAGTGAAATTCTGCCGTAAACTTCTAAAAACCGTGCCTTGTGCTTGAGCACCACTTTGGCAGTTCAGGATTCCGGATTCAAGAGCTGTGTTTCAGGGCGTGGGCACGTTTACAGGAGAAATTGCTAAGGAGCTAAGCTCGATTCATACAATCCACTACAAAGCTGGGTGGGGTGGGCGCCTGTGAAACCCCAGGGCCGAAGAGGAGTCAGAGACAGAAGGTTCCCTGGGACGCCTTCGACAGCAAGCCCACCCTGGAGAGCCCCCACGTCCAGGCTCCTAGGAGGCACCGGAGGCCGACCGCGATCACCGAGCGCACACGAACAGGCATCTACACACACACACGCTCACACACACACGCTCACACACACACACAGTCAATCGTCCACCTGGTGGACTGATGATAAAACAACAAAGCAGCGGCGGCTAAAAAAAAAAGTCAACCTTCACTTCCCACGGAAATCAGCAAGCTTGCAGGCTTGGTAAAAAGCAACGGTCGTAGAGTCTCCGGAAGATGACGTGGGTCCCTCGCTCTCCCGTCGGCTCTCCCTGGCGCCAGAGAAGGGGCGGGGCTCGCCTGAGTGACGTGGGCGGGGCTCGCATGATTGACTGGGGCGGGCCCGCCGGCCGGCGGCACCGGCGCAGGGGCGGGGCGCGGGCTCCAGAGCGCCGGGTCTCCGCGGACGCTGCGGGCGGCGGGTCGTCGGCGGGCGTCTGGCCGCAGGGGTTGGCGGGCCGCCGCGGCAGCCACTGAGCCCTCCTCGCCTCCCGCGTCGCTCCCGCTCGGCGTCCCCTCCGCCGTACGCGTCGCCACTGGCGCCGCCGCCTGACCCGCCGGCCGCCGCGGACCGCGGAGCCCATGAAGGCGCGGGCCCCGCCGCCGCCCCCGCGGCGTCGCCGTCTTCCCCGAGCGCCCCGAGCCTGCGGGGACATGGCTGCGGCATGAGCGCGGACCCTGCGCGGGAGCCGGGGCGCAAGGCGGCGTCGCAGCCGGCGGCGGGAGCCATGCCGGAGAAGCGCCCCGGCGCGCAGGCCGCAGGCAGCAGCTGGGTGAGTACGGAGCGCGGCCGCGGCGGGGAGCGGGAGCCGCGGCGCTGGGGCTCACGCTCGGGGCGCGCTCCCTGGAGACTCCTCCGGGCCGCGCAGCTGATGGTTTCCCGGCCGTCTCCATCCCCTGACCCTGTGCATCGGTTGGTAAGAGTTTTGGGGTGCAGTTTTCATTGCAAACCGACTAGGTAGATGCAGGGAGCCCTCGCAGCCCCCATTTGGCCCCTTCTCTCCTGGCAGCCAGTGCGGGAAGCTGGCGGCCCTCCTGCCCCTTTCCTGTTGTCGAGGCGGCGGCGGCGGCACAGCAGCGACTCGGGCTGGGCTGATTTCTGGTGGAGGAGCAAGTTCAGGCCGGTCTCTCCCAGCCGGTGGTCTCACTTCAGAGGACTTCGACGGCAGTACGCGAAAGCTCGTCCCAATCTCGGATCTGGAGAGCAGGAGGTCTCGTTAGTGCTTCTCAGGAGTGAACATCCCTAGTCTTCGTTTTCCGCCCTAATTTTGAAAAGGAATTTTTTTTTGAGCGGGGGTGGGAGGATGCGGGGAGTTGGTGGCGAGGGAAAGGTCTATTTATGAACTAAAGTACAGAAAGTATTGCAGTGAATTCAGACGTTTATCATCATGGAGAAGTTTTTCAAAAAAGAAAAGAAATTTGAAGAATAACCCGTGCGACTAATTTTCAGTTTTTCAGCGTGCATGTTGCTTTTAGTTAAGAAGGTTAAGTGATAGGTATGTGTTTAATAATGTGAAAACCCCACTATCAGTGTTCGGAGGGCAGAGAAGTAAGAAGAGCAAGAAGTTGGATGGAGTCCTAGGTCAGAATTACATATGAAAAATATTGAGAAAATCACTCTACCTAATATTTATTAAGTGTTTGTTAGATGCAAAGTCGAAGCAACCTTCACAACATTGCCAGATACAGATTTTAGGGTTTAGTTCTCTGCATTCTCATGGTTTTCCACCTGACTGGGAGCAGATTTTCTAGTCTTGGTTCTACCAAAGTGATGCTATTCTGGGCAGAATATCCAATCAGATTAACCATTCAAGGGTCTCATCTGTAAAATGAGGACTTGGTAATATATTTTTACAGAGGTACTTAGTCCTCAAAGACCTGGCTAATAATGTGAAAGCTTTCCTGGGGGTACAGGGAAAGAGTTCTGTAGCATTGCTTTGCTCATTTTGACATTAAGTGGCTTTCATTTCTTGCTACCCTTTAAAGGAAACTAAATCACCAGTTCCTCTTTTTGTCTTCCGCAAACTTGGACAGTAATTGCTAGTTATTGGCCAAGCTAGTAGCCTGAAAGGTGGCTTCCTTCATCTCTTCCAGTAACTGTAACAATGTATTTGTGTTTACCAGGTTCCAATTTGAGTTTTGTGTTCTTGCCTTTGCATTCCTAGGGTTCACTTCCTTAGTATTTTGACCCTCCATCCCTTAAGACCCTTGCTGTTTGTTCTTTCTATCATTCTGCCCTCCACATTGCTGATCCATGAGATCCAACATGTGGATGGAGTCATTAGGTTTCTCCCTTCCCAGAATATGCATAAACTGTCAGGCAACATCTTGGCATAGTGATTAGGTGAACATGCTTGGAATTCCAGTTTCCATCTTTCTTACCTGTGTTACTTTGGTAAGTTACATAACTTCTTCTAATAATAGTGGTTACCTCATAGCTCATAAGAGCCGCCATAACCTGGCACCTTGTAAGCCCTAAATAAATATTAGGTGATGTTATTGTAAATATTTTTGCATGTGCAAATTTGTGTGTGTCTGTGTGTTGTAGGCCAGGGATCAACATTGGGTGGTTTTCCTTTATTGCTCTACACCTATTTTTCAAAACATGGCCTCTCTTGGGGGCTGGAGAGGTGGCTCAGGGGTTAAGCCTCTGCCTTGCAGGCGGAAGGTCCTGAGTTCGGATCCTAGACCCCACGTATAGACACCGGGCAGAAGCGGGGGCGGCCTGCGTTTCTGGTCCTGGTAGGGCGGAGCCTGTGAATCCCAGGGCAAAGTAAACAAGGAGGAGATGGAGGCGTCCATGGTGGTTCCCGAATTCGTCCGTGGTTCTACACACACACACACACACACATACATACACACACCTGCACATATGCATACACGCACAATTGAATAAATAATAAAAAAATTAAAAAAAAAAAAGACATGGCCTCTCCATGAACCCAGAACTCACCAGTTGGTTAGACTGACTGATTAACAAGCTTCCAAGATCCTCCTGTGTCTGCCCACCCACCAACCTCCAGCACTGGGTTACAGACATGTGTCACTATGCTTGACTTCTTAGAATCATCCTGGTTACAGGATGATTATTTTTTATTTTTGTCTGGTGTTTCTCAGGCTCTGCCTTCCAGGGCCAAAAGTGCAGGCTGCCACCATTTTTACCTGGGTTTTTAGAAGGAACTGGAATCTGAACTCAGGTCCTTCTTCTTGCAAGGCAGAGGCTTAACTCCTGCACCACTTTTCCAGCCCCCACATGTGCATAAAATGTATGTGAGTCTTGTGATGAAAATATTCAGTTCCCTCCCAGTCTAGATAGGAACCAGAGCCCAATCTAAAAATTAATGTTGTTCATTTTATGTGCTTAAACCAGGAACTTCTGAGAAATGTTCAGAAACTTAGATTCAGTTATTCCCCATTCTTTCTCCTTTGCATCCTGCAGTTATCTAATTTGGGTATCGCTGAATTCTTGCCCATGTCTTCGCTCTGAGAGTAGAGCAAGCAATATTGATGAGCTGCTGAGGATGTTGGAGTTTTTCATTGTTTGCCATAGTGAGGTGATGGACACAGGCCAGTGCCTTCTGGGTGTATGAAGACAACGAAAGCTGGGAGTTCCTTTAATTGTTGGTGCTCCTGTCATATGCCAATATGCCAAAATACACATTTTTTTTTTCTGCTCGTAGTTTCTTTTGTATCACTTTCAACTTTGTGTTCCTCAGTGCCCATGATCTGACTAATTGTAATGAGTTTTAATTTATTTACTGCTTGGTTCATAGGACACTTACTGTTTTAGGTGCTTTGATATTATTACCAATCATAGGGAAGATTGCTTGGCTGTAGGGAATCATTCAACTGAAATGTTTTTCTGCCTCATTTGGCCAAAAGATGTATGGATTTGAACAACATTGCAAATGATAGGGGAATTTCTATTTGTGAAAATTCCCCAAAATAACTAGATAAGGGGCTGGGGAGACGGCGGAGTAAAGCGCTAGAAGTTGCTAGAAGTTACTGCTTATTCATTGAATCATTTTGCATTTTCATGAAAGTCACTTGTCTATTTACGTGTCAGTCCGTTTCCGAGCTCTGTATTCTTTCTTACCTTTGATCCATTTATCTGCTACATCAACACTACACGATTTCAATTATAAGTGGTTTACATAATAAAGCTTAGTGTATTTAAATGGATTTTTATTCCTCCAGCCTATTCTGTTTTTCAAGTTACCTTGGCTCTTGTGGGTATGCTTTTTGAAATTTTAGTTTCAGATTGTCAAATTTCAAAAAGAACCCTTTTTTTAAAGTTGGGGTTTTGTTGTTCCTGAAGATCATGAGAATTAAAAACAAAGCTGTTAAGCCTCTTTCTCCAAATTATCTGTTTACTTTAGATCTGTAATTTCTCTTAGCTGAGTTTTTCTGTTTTTAGCTTCTAGCTCCTTGACATCTGTGGTCAGAATCGTGATATTATAAGTGGTATGATTGCATGAATATAAGTATAAATTTAAAAAAATACATATACAATTGAGTATTGTCAGTATGTAGAATTTCAATTCACTTTAAAAAATCACTTGTAAAGTACATATAGCATAGCATTTATCATAGTACTTGTTTTTAACTGTTGACTTCATTAGTGTTAAATATTTTTATATTGTTGTGAAACTTCTAAATTTTTTTCTTTTTAAAAGCAAAATCTATACCCATTAAAAAACATTCCATGTCCACAATACCTCCTTGATAACCACAATTCTGTTTCCAATCCTAGATGCTTCAGAAGTAGATTCATGGAATCATACTGCATTTTTTTAACTGACTTATTTCAATTGATGTAAGTTTACACTCACAGGCATGTGTCAGGCCTCACTTTTTAGTATTTCATTATACACTGAAGCATGTGTGCCACCTTTTGTCAATCCATTCAACTGTTGACCACTCGGTTGCTTTTACCTTTCTGCTAATGTTGCCAATGTTGTGGAGAATGCGGAGAGAAATGTGATGTATAGCTAGTCTCTTCAGACTTACTTTCTGTCTGTCTGTCTGTCTGTCTTTGCTTTGCCAGAAGTGAAATTGCTGAGTCATAGAGTAATTGCATTTTTAATTTTTTGAAGAACCACTAAACTGAAGAGCATAGAAGTGGCTTTACCTTTGACCATATCTTCTGTAGTAGTCAGGATTCTAGTTTCTCTATCTTTACTAACTGGTTATTTTCTGTTTCCTTTTGTGTTTGATAGTAGTTATCCTGAGGTGTGTGAGGTGATAACTTGTAGCTTCATTTTTCACTTACCCAATCATCAATAGTATTGCATATCTTTCACATACTTGCTCACCTTTATGTATTTTTTTTGTAGAAATGTCTGTTGAAGTTCTTTGACCATTTTTTGGTTTGTTTTTGTGGTGGTTGTATTTCTCTCTATAGTCTGGATATTCACTTGATGCTATGATGTGTGTCTCCTCCCACACTATGTATTACCTTTGGGACAGTACTAGGAGTTGGGATCTTTAAAAGGGAATATAGGTCACGAGAACGCTATTCTCAGTAGTAGATTAGGGCAGTCTCTGAGAGTGATTCCTTACCAAAGGACAAGTTTGGCCCTTCTTGTATCGCTATTTCTGCCTCCACCTCCTTCTCTTTCTCTGTCTCCCCACTACATCTGCTCTCTTCTGCTCTCTACCGTGGGATGATTTAGACAGAAAGTTCCACAGCAAGGTCACACTTGGCCATGATGTCCACTCTCCATACTAGGAACCAGTAGATTTCTCAGTCTGTAGTATCTGTTGTAGCCATAAGCACAAAAAGAATAAACTCATGTGGTCAGTCTTAGAAAATTTTACATTTAGTTCCAGAATTAGCTCCAAGATTCCCACCTTCCATGTATGAATTATAATTACCTCATATGAAATGTTCTAGAATTTACACATCAACCATATAACCCTTCCTATATTATACTTTACATCTTAGTTTCTTAAACTGTATTGCATATTTCCCCCCATAGGATTATATCATTGAATTTTGGAATTTGAAAAACTTTGGCAGCACTGAAAGGTTTCTGAATACATAATGACAAAATTACTTCAAAATGAAAAACAGCATCATGACTGCGATGTTTTGTAGTGTTTGCCTGTGCTGCAGCCTTGCTTCTGGGCACCCTTCACACTGCATATGCCGTCTTGCCAAGTGGTACCAGTGAACGCTGCCTAACCCAGCTCGAGATTTTAGACTACTTTGTGTTATGAATTGCACTGCTTTTACTGTATAAAGTTTTCTGCTCCTATAGAAACAATGATTTATTTATGGAAAGCACAAACTTAGTGTTTTCCTACCTTCACTCTACATGTAAATATCAAATTAGGATATCTTTTCTCCTTCATTAAAGGTTTATTTTATAGATATTTTCCACTAATGATAGATGATTAATTCATTGATTTTTCAGTTTTTCTTTTCAAATACACAGTTATTCTAATTTAAAATTAACAGCATCTTTCTCTTTTGAAAAGTTATTATTCTCTGAAAAATCAGCATTTCAGTTTTTATGTTACTTTGTTCTATATGGGCCTTGGATCATCCGCTAGGTATAATTTTAATTAATTAGTTCAGTGATTGATTGATTGGATTGATCGATCGATTGTTTACACACATGTGCAGGTCAGAGGACAATTTTGTGGCATCCGTTCTCTCTACTTTTTTCTGGGTTCTAGGGATTGAACTCAGGTGGTCACACTTGGATGGCTAGTGCATTCATTACCAGCTGAACCACCTTGTCAGTATTTTATTTTATTTATTTATTTATTTATTTTTTGAGAAACTGCTGTGGCATTCATTAAATTAGTAGGGGAGGAGTCCTTCCTATAAAAGCCTTCATATGCTCAGGACAAGTTTTGTGTTCCCTCAGTTTATTCTGTCTCCCTCCCAAGCCCCTTTTGAAATCCATTTTTCTTCCAGAAACTATATTGATAATAGTTGTGAGTGTAGTGTTTAGTGAGGAAAAGTAGCATGTAGTATTTAAATATCTGGGTGTTTTTCTATTTATTTTATCTTTCTAAATAAAATGAATGGTTCCTATGTCATTCATTTGGATTTGTTGGAGTTGTGAATAACAAATCATGGTTTGTTATTATTGTTTGTAGTCTAAGGATTGTTAGTGTGATTTTATTGACCCCCCCTTCATCTGTTCTTAGAGTAACCCTTAAGTGATAGTGCTGTGTGATAAACGTAAGTACTGACTTGATCCAAATGGCTGGGCTGCCTGTGGTGGTGAGGAACTGTCCTCTTCTCTATTCTTCAATATAATTTTTATTTGATATCTCATTTTCTCATCTTTCACAGTTTAATGTAGTTTTGCTTTTCTGACTTACTAGCAAAAGAAGAGGAAAAACACCTCCCAAGTTATGCAAGCATCGTCTCTTGTTTGTTTATGTGCAATCACAGAATTGGAAATTGTCAGTTGCTTCTTGCCTTAGTAGCTCCATTGGCACTACTCTGATAACTCGGGACAAGCCAGACGATCTGAAGAAAAATGTAGATTTCTTCTTCTTTTGGTGTTGTCTATTTAAATACAGGGTAACTTTGTAACTCTGGATGACCTGGGACTCACTATTTAACCAAGTTGACCTGGAAGCAATCCTTCTGTCTCTGCCTCCCAGGAGCTGGGGATACAGGCGTGTACCATTGTCCAAGCCCAGGCTATTTCTTAATCATTGATTCTGTACACCTAATTCTTACAATTTGAAAGTAACAAATGCTCATTTAATATTATGAATTGTATGTGTTCATGGTTCTTTATAGACAGAACTATGAAGTACATAAAGGAAGTACTTAACATCTGTTCCTTTGTAAATAAGATAGAGTGTTACAGTATGTTGTTCCCTGAAGAAAAATAGTAGCTTCATTTTTCAAATTATCTGTCCATCTCTGACCTACATGAGTATCACTGATTATGAAATTGTAAGATAATAAAGAGATGGTTTGGGGCATTAAGATTTTTAAATGCTCTTTCTGCCTGCGGACGTGGCCAAGGAAGCATCGTGGAAGGCTCTCATCTTCCCGTCGCCATGTTGAAGTCAGAGTCGCCCAAGGAGCCTGAACAGCTTCGAAAGCTCTTCATCGGAGGACTGAGCTTCGAAACGACCGATGAGAGTCTGAGGAACCATTTTGAGCAATGGGGAACGCTCACCGACTGCGTGGTCATGAGAGAGCCAAACACCAAGTGGTCCAGAGGCTTCGGGTTTGTTACATACGCCACCGTGGAGGAAGTGGATGCAGCCATGAATGCAAGACCACACAAGGTGGATGGAAGAGTTGTGGAACCAAGAGAGCTGTATCCAGAGAAGATTCTCAAAGACCAGGCACCCACTTAACTGTGAAAAAGATCTTTGTTGGTGGCATTAAAGAAGACACCGAAGAACATCACCTACGAGATTATTTTGAGCAGTATGGGAAAATCAAAGTGATTGAAATCATGACGGATCGAGGCAGTGGGAAGAAGAGGGGCTTTGCTTTTGTTACCTTTGAGGACCATGACTCCGTGGATAAGATTGTCATTCAGAAATACCATACTGTGAATGGCCACAACTGTGAAGTAAGAAAAGCCCTTTCGAAACAAGAGATGGCTAGTGCTTCATCTAGCCAGAGAGGTTGAAGTGGTTCTGGAAACTTTGGTGGTGGTCATGGAGGTGGTTTCGGTGGCAATGACAATTTTGGCCGAGGAGGAAATTTCAGTGGTCGTGGTGGCTTTGGTGGCAGCCGTGGTGGTGGTGGATACGGTGGCAGTGGGGATAGGTATAATGGATTTGGTAATGATGGAAGCAATTTTGGAGGTGGTGGAAGCTACAGTGACTTTGGCAATTACAACAGTCTTCAAATTTTGGACCTATGAAGGGGGGAACTTTGGAGGAAGGAGCTCTGGCCCCTATGGAGGTCGAGGCGAATACTTCGCCAAACCACGAAACCAAGGTGGCTATGGCAGTTCCAGCAGCAGCAGTAGGTATAGCAGTGGCGGAAGGTTTTAATTTGCTGCCAGAAAACAAAGTTTAGCAGGAGAGGAGAGCCAGAGAAGTGACAGGGAAGCTACAGGTTACACTAGATTTGTGAACTCAGCCAAGCACAGTGGTGGCAGGGCCTAGCTGCTACAAACACTTGTTTTAGACAATACTCATGTGTATGGGCAAAAAACTCGAGTGTATTTGTGACTAATTGTATAACAGTTATTTTAGTTTCTGTTCTGTGGAAAGTGTAAAGCATTCCAACAAAGGGTTTTTAATGTAGACCTTTTTTTTTTTCACCCATGCTGTTGATTGCTAAATGTATAGTCTGATCATGACGCTGAATAAATGTGTCTTTAAAAAAAAAAAAAAGATTCTTAAATGCTGATTTGAAAGAAATCTTCAATTTTTTAAATTTTCTTCTTTTTTTTAAACCACTCGTAGATGGTAAAAACCAAATGAATGACATAAAAAAAAAACCACTCATGTGGTAAAAACACATAACACATGTAAGTTGTTTTTTTTGAGGAAATCAATTTGTCCACAGTGGAGAACTTACCTCCATATCCTTTCATGAACCCAGGGTTCAGGGAAATTGGAGATTATCTCTGTGGAGGATCAAAATAGGATGTGTTCCTTCAGGGTAATCCTAGTCTTGTGGGAGGACCTTCAGAGACCTTCCTAGCATGGCCTTTCTACTCTGACTAAACTGCCTAACAAAGTTTTCTCTCTGGGTATCACCACTTTCCATAATTTTTTGTTAGTTTTGTTTTTTGACCACTTCATATATGTATATAACATTCTGATTACTCTTTTAAAATTTTTTTGAATTTTTATCATTTTATATTTCCATCCAAAGATTAAGTAGCATTGGTATAAATTCTAGCATAAATTCTTAAGAAAAGTAGTAAAGCCGTATCTTTTTTTTTTTAAATGTTTTTTTTTCCTCTTTTTATTTTTTTCTGCTCATACAAACATAATAGGAACCCCTGTCCTCTCCCTCCCTCCACGCCCTCCCTGGACCTCCCTGTTTCCTCCCCGCTTTGTCCCTTCCTTTCCCCCCTCCCTCCCTTTCTCCCAGTGTCCATCCCCCCATCTCTGAAGCATCCTTTAATGAGTATATCAAACTTTCCTCTGGGTCCTCCTCTCTGATGAGGTGTAAGGACTCAGTGGCATTTCCTAGAACTCTTTCTTGTGTTCCTCTTAAGTACAGGAACATTATTGTGACTGTTAATCCCTTGCTTCTAAGGATCCTAGTGCCTTTAGTCCATGCTAGAATTTGAGGGGCCAACGATATGTTGGTCATTGCGCAGATCATGCAGAGTCCGTTATAATTGCTTCGGCCCTAACTTGTGTGGAGTATCTTGCATATGATGACTCCTCCCATCCTTATGCTCTTACAATCTTACCGCCCCCTCTTCTGCAAATTTCCCTGAGCTTCAGGATGGGGAGAGATTAGGCAGGCCTGATTTCAGGTGGGTGTTATAGAGTCTCTGATGTTCTGAATTATGGTTTGTTGATGATTTTTTTTTCAGTTTTGCTGTTCCTGCAATGCCCTTGGTTCCATCTTGATGGGTATTGGATGTCACCCCTTGGCCAGAGATAAAAACCTGTTAAATTAGAGTCTTGTTATAAGAGTCTATTCAAAGGTAGATGGAATAGAAGTAGGAGACCGCTTTGAGAGAGGGGTGAATCACCCATTTGCAAAATGGTTACCTTCTATCTGGCAGTCTATATGCCCTCCCCCATCAGTTGGAAATGATCAGGGAGGAAAGTCTGTGAACTTAATCAGATGTCTCATTACTTACTTGCAGTCCTTGATGGTGGCCTATTTTCTCTGCTGTAACTTGGTCCCCTCTGTTTCTGATGGGGCCCTCCTTCCCCATCCTCCTGTTTATAATCTTTACAATTACTGTAGGTATTACAGAGATTTGTCTTTGAGTGTCTCTAAGTGAGTTTGGTACTAGGATCCACCTATTAGGGAGTACATACGGCACTTGATTTTCCGTGTCTGAGATACTTCACTCAATGTAATTGTTTCTAATTCCATCCATTTCCTGGCAAATTGCATTAAATCATCATTTTTGATGGCTGAGTAGTATTCCATTGTATAAATGTACCACATTTTCCCTATCCACTCAGTCAACTGTTGGACTGTTGGACATTTGGGCTGATTCCATGACTTTGCTATTGTAAACAGTGCTGCTATGAAAATGGTGGTGCTTGTGCTATCGAGGTGAATTTTTGCTGTATGGGGGGTTATTCCCAAAAGTGGAATAGCAGGGTCATATGGCATTTCAATCTTTCACTTCTTTAAGAATCTCCAGACAGCTCGCCAGAGTGGCTGTATGAGCCTGCATTCCCACCAGCAATGGTGAGATGATATCCCAGGGAGGTTTTGATTTGCATTTCCCTGATGGCTAAGGATGTGGAGCATTTTTTAAGGTATTTGTTAGACATTTTAATTTCGTCCATGGTAAAATTTCTTTTAAGTTCCAAGGCCCTTTTTTTTTTTTTTTCAGCTCATACAAACTTATTAGGTACACCAGTTCCCTCCCTTCCTCCTCCTCCCCCCCCCCCCGTACCCCCTGCTCCTCCTCCCCACACTTCTCCCTCCCCATCCCCCAGTGCCTCCCGCCCCAATTCCCAGAGAGTCCTTTCTTGTGCATTTCTGATTTTCCTCTGGGCCCTCCTCTCCGATGACGTACAAGGACCCAGTGGCCTTTCCCTGAACCCTTTCCCATGTTCCCCTTAGGTATAGGAACACTGCTGTGGCTGCCAATCCTTTACCTCCAAGGCTCTTGGTGCCTTTAGCAGATGCTAGACTTTGTGAGGTCCACAGTGGGTTGGACAATGCACAGGGCATGCAAAGTCCAATTATGATTGCTTCAGCCCTAACTAGTATAGAGTATCTTATATATCATTGCTCCTCCCATCCTTTTGCTCTTACACTCTTACCGCCCCCTCTTCCACAAATTTCCCTGAGCTTCAAATGGGGAGAGACTAAGCTGGCCTAGTTCTAGGTGGTTGATATAGAGTCTCTGAAGTTCTGGATTGTGGTTTGTTGATTTTCTTTTGCAGTTTTGCTGCTCCTGCAATGCCCTTCACTCCATCCTGGTGGGCATTGTATGTTACCCCTGGCCAGAGACAAAAAGCTGTTAGAGTCTTGTGATAAAAGCACATTCAAAGGTAGATGTAATGAAAGTGGGAAACCACAGTAAGGGAGGGGTCTATCACCCATTTGCAAAATTGTTACTTTTTATCTGCCAGACTATATGCCCTCCTCTTCTGGTGCGATCACACCCCCTCAGTAGTAAATGATCAGGAACAAAAGTCTGTGAACTTAATCAGATGTCTCATTACTTATTTGAGTCCTTGGTGGAGGCCTATTTTCCCTGCTGTAACATGGTCCCTTCTCTCCTTGTTTCTGGTGTGGCCCTCCTACCCCATCCCTCCTGTTCATAATCCTTGCAATTACTGTCTCTAGGTGGGCTGGGTGGGTTTGGTACTAGGAGCCACCTATTAGGGAGTACATACGGCGCTTAATTTTCTGGGTCTGGGATACTTCGCTTAATATAATTGTTTCTAATGACATCCATTTCCCGGCAAATTCCAGTAATTCATCATTTTTGATGGCTGAGTAGTACTCCATTGTATAGATGTACCACAGTTTCCTTATCCACTCGTCAACTGTTGGACATTTGGGCTGATTCCATGACTTTGCTATTGTAAACAGTGCTCCAAGGCCCATTTTTTAATTGGCCCATTTGTTTCCTTGGTGTTTAGTTTTCTAAGTTCTTTGTGCACTCTGGATAATAGAGCTCTATCAGATATGTGGTTCGTGAAGATTTTCTCCCATTCTGTGGGTTGCCTGTGTGCTCGAGTTACAATCTCTTTATCTGAACAGAAGCTCTTTAATTTCACAAGATCCCATCTGTTGAGTGTTGGTTGTAGTGACTGTGCCATTGGATGTCTGTTTAGGAACTGTTGGCCTAGTCCAATCAGCTCGAGGGAGTTCCCTATCCTTTCAACTATGGTTTTTATAGTGTCTGGCCTTATATCGAGGTCCTTGATCCATTTGGAATTAAGTCTTGTACATGGTAACAGGTACGGGTCCAGCTTTAATCTTCTGCATGTGGAGATCCAGTTTTGCCAGCACCATTTGTTGAAGATGCTGTTCTTTTTCCATTGGATTTTTTGGGCCCCTTTGTCAAAGATCAAATGGCTGTAGTTGTGTGGGCTTATATCTGGGTCTTCAACCCTTATCCATTGATCTGTGTGTCTATTTTGGAGCCAATACCAGGCTGTTTTTACAATTATGGATTTGTAGTATAGACTAAGGTTTGGTATGGTGATACTTCCAGCAGTGTTTTTGTTACTCAGGATTGTTTTTGCTATCCTGGGTCTTTCGTGCCTCCATATGAATTTTGAGATTGTTTGGTCAACTTCTTTAAAGAATTGCTTTGGGATTTTAATTGGATTAGCGTTGAATTTGTATATTGCCTTTGGTAGGATGGTCATTTTTACAATGCTGATTCTGCCAATCCAGGAACATGGGAGGTCTTTCCGCCTTCTGATGTCTTCTGCAATTTCTTTCTTTAGGGTTTTAAAGTTTTCATTATAGAGGTCTCTTACTTCCTTGGTTAGGTTTATCCCAAGGTATTTCATTTTTTTAGGGGCTATAGTAAATGGGATTGTTTCTCTCAGGGCTTTTTCACTTCTTTCATTCTGGGCATATAGGAAGGCCACTGATTTTTGTACATTTATTTTGTATCCATAAAGCAGTATCTTGTGTATTTATTGGAGAAATGCTTAGCACATATTGTTAAAATTTTAAAAGTTGCAAAGAATTGCTATTTTAACTTTACACTTGTATGTAAAAAATACATGTGTAAAAGAAACATATATAGTATACATAATGAGAATATATGATAAAAAGATATTCCAGATAGAATTACTCATAAGTTTCTCAGCAGAAGCTAAAACAGTGCTCCAAAGTTTTTGTGAGTCTTTACTCATCACATTGTTTTTGTACTATTTTATTGTCTTTTTTTTTTATTATTATTATTCCCTGATCCTTGAGGGGAGAAGGTTGCCCAATCTGGAACTTAGTGATCCAGTCATCTGTTTTCTGTGACCACTAACTATAACGAAGCAAAACTTCTGGACTCCACATCTATTTTATTTGTGTGTGTGTGTGTGTGTGTGTGTGTGTGTGTGTGTGTGTGTGTGTGTACGCACACAAGAGGGCACTGTATGTCCCTGTGGAGGACCAAGGGTTATTTCTGGACTTATCCTGGGTTGCTTCTACCTTGGTTTTGCTTAACTTTGTGGTTTCCCAGGCTCTGCCCCCTAGGGCCAGAAGTACAGGTTGCCTGCATCTCCACCTGTCAGCAACAGGTTAAAGCGTAGTCTTAACCCCTTAACCATCTCTCCAGCCCTGAGTGCACATCTTTAACTGCACAGTGTGGAAGTTTAATGTTAGAATCTGCATATGAGAGAGAGCATGCAGGTATTTCTGATTCTCCAGTCTGTTTTATCTTCTATTTTTTCAGCCTTACCTCCCTACAGTCCCTTTCCCATGTTTTTGTCTTGTTTTGTGACTCACTGAGTTTAATCAGGGCCATCTCTGTGACTAGCTGTGCGGAACTAAAAAATGGAGCATGGTAGGTTCACCAGTGGAGATATTAAAGACAATAACTGCCCCTCTCTCAGAATTCACATAGTAGAACCCCCTCCAAGCCCCTTCCCCACCCATTGATTGTTGGCAAACCCAGTGTACACAACTGTAACTACTATGAGTTCATGATTGCAATTGCCAGAAGGTGGCATTTCACAATCTTCTCCTTAGCTTCTGAAATCCCATGTCTTGAAGGCTTGTTCCCCAGCTCATGACACAATTGGAAGATGGTGGAATCTTGTTAAGGAAATATATATGATATTAATATATCTATATTTGACCATCTTTATTTGTATAAGCTACAAAGGAATCCTTAATAATGTCTTCAAGTCTAATCTTTTATCATGTTGATCATTTCAGTTTATTCTCTTTAGTCTGTGTCTTTCATCTCCAAGGTGAAAAAACCGGCTTCCACATCTGCTCTCCTATTTACATAATTGCTGGATTATTATGTAGGTGCAGTGGTTTCTTAGCTATTAGCTGTTCCCCTCTGGGAGACATGCAAGTTGCTTATGTGCTTGTCTTTTTATCTGTGGTTTTACAGACTGCATTTGCTCCCATAGTTACTTAGAATATAGCATTTTTTCCTCTACTTCCTTCAGTGAGATTGTTTTATGCATCTGTAATATTATTAGATTATTTTTTATTTGTCACATCTATATTTCATCCTGAGATTCCCTGGCCTCCCAATCCTTATTCTTTTTCTTTTTTTAAACCAAAACACCTATATTCAGCACTTTGGTGACTTAGAATAGTTGATACTTAAACTTAGGACAAAACTAAGGAAGACAGCCATTTTCTAAACTTCACTTGAGATGAGAGCTATTCTGTGAGGCATTATAGAGACCATATAGATTAATTCAATGCTTAAAGATACAAAAGTAGTTATTAATCTACCCACCACCCACCAAACAGTACTGTTACAGGAATTGTTAGGGTCAGGGTCTCAGCCCTAAACAAGTCAAACTTGTCTACCTATTCTTTGTAGGTCAGTTAAAGAGAAGAGAGTAATAGTGAAAGCAGAAAAGGGAGATTTATACAAGGCGGCTTCTTTGAGAAGAGGAACAAAGATTGACACTTCTGCCCTACCCTAAGTTTATCTTCCTGGTCCTGATAGGTTTAATTTCAAATGAAGGCCAAAAATATGCATAAATAAGCAGTTCCGCCCAAAGTATGCTCCTGCTCACCATTGTCTCCTGCATATGGTATGCAAGTCAGAACCACCAGTATGACAGTACTACATAGATTTCGATTCCCAGAGGACCATTGTTTCAGTAGTCTGATAGCCAAAGGGAGAGGCACAAGTGTGTCTGTAGAATATGTTTGCTCCTTTTCAGGATGGTTACAATGCTTGCCTCCTATGGCACCTATAGAAAAAAACAATTCCAGAAGAAAGTTTCATAAGGAATGATATGGGAAATGCATTCGGCATATCCATTGTATCTCTAGCCAGATGGCATATCACCATTAGTTCTCTGCTTTGAAGTGAAGATGACTTTTGCTAAAACCTAATATAATGGAAGACAAGGCAGCATTTAAATTCCAGATTCCATGAGCTTCCTGTTCTCAGGTTGCCCCTTTGCAAATCAGAATTTGAAGTGATAACAACTTAACCATGGGTATTTCAGTACTAGCACCATGAAAATGAAGGAATGCAAGTGGAATTACTGCCATTCCTTACATAAATCTTAAATTCTTCCTTCTGTATTCCAGCTTTTCTTTGTCACTAAATGTCCTCTGACCCTGCAGCTAAAAAATGTTTTCCAGTGCTGCTGAGCACTTACACACTTCTTCCCTTTCAAACTGCTGAACCGGGTGATTCCCTGTTATATTGATGGAGCATTGTGAATACCCCACTAAGGATAAGATGGTCCTATCATCCTGAGGGAATCTGGTTCTTCTAAGTCCCCCAAAACAAGAGGGAAAATGAAAGCCACTATGTGTGGATATCCAAAGTCCCCAGTTTTCCCATTCACCCTGTTCCATCTTTGCTTGAGAAACGTGCAAAGAGATATCCTGCTAAACAAATGTAATGCCATAGGGTTTTCGAAATCGTTTGCCAAGATTGAAGAGTTCAACACTGTCATCAACAACATTTTGGAGATTCCCTGTATCACAGAGTAAGCCCAGGATACTAGAGTCTTAACCCTGTATCTCTGAACTCTTTAAAGCACAGATTCAATTCTTGAACTCCTGAAACTGTAAATTAATTGGTAATCTTATCTCCATTCTGCAAATGAGAGGCTCAAATTCAGATCATTTGATCAGATTGCAAGTTAATTTTTGATTCAATCTGGACTCCAACCCACATTAACCAAACCAACACAGATCTGTACAGTAATCTGTAGGTCTCCTCCCAATAAGATCTAAGCAAGTCCCGTAGTGATCTTAGTGATACTAAGATCTGTCAGAGGGTACTATGTATCCCTGTGGAGGATCAAGGGTATTATCCTGGATTGCTTCTACCTCCTTTTTGCTTTGCTCTTTGGGATTTCTCAGACTCCACCCACCAGGGCCAGAAGTATAGGCCACCACCATTTCTGCTTGGCATTTTTACATGGGACCTGGGATCCGAACTCAGTACTTTCTGCTTTTGAGGCAGAGGGCTTAACCCCTGAGCCATCTCTCCGTCCATTTTATCCATTTTGATTGTATAGTAGTGTATTTGCTATCATTGCCTATCTCCAGAACTTCTCATCCTGAGTTGAATCCATTTTATAGTCATTTTTTCACCTCTATTAATTATTACTGTTTTTCTATGAATTTGATCACTGTGGGAATCTTGTGTAAGTGGAGTTGTACAGTTTTTGCCTCTTTATAAGTGCTTTGCTGTGCTTAACCTAATCCTTAAGGTTCATGTATGTGGTGCCATATGTCAGAATTTTCTTCTTATTTAGGCTTAAATAATAGTCTGGTGATTATACCACATTTTGTTTTATCCATTCTTCTGTCAGTTGACAATTGGGATTCTTTTACATTTCTACTGTTATACTGTTTTGAATAATGCTGCTATAAATGTGGCATATAACTGCCCAAGTCCCTAGTTTCTTTGGGGCACGTTCCCAATTTATTAGATCACAGCGTAATTCTATGTTTAGTTTTTGTGTGACAACTTAGGGAGCCCAAGCTGGCCTTGAAATTCCTTTTTCCGCTTTTGAAATGCTGAGATCACCCTTGTGCACTCTTACCAAGTCCAACTTTTGTTTAAAGCCATGAGTGGAAAGGACCTACCCTTATAAAGATTAAATGCCTTCATAAAAAGGGCTCCTGAGAAGGTTTCCTCTTGCCATATGAGCAGGTGTCATCTGATGTCGCACCTTTGTCTTGAACTTCCCATCCTTTAGACTTGAAGTAACACCTCCTATTTGTGTGCTTGTGTTGTGTGTGTAGAACAAGGCACTTGAGTGTTGTGTGGAGGCCCAAGAATGACTTTAGGAATATAATGGTTACTCTTAACTATTGTTGTGAGAGAACAGCCAAAGTCAAGTAACTTAAAGGAGAAAAGAAAATTTATTCAATTTAGGGTTCCAGAAGGGAGAAAAACAGTCTTTCATGATGGGTAACACTTAAAGGCTGGAGGATTCCTGGAGAGTCTCTCTTCTTTTCAGTCTCCTGTTCTATGGTTCCTTTTATCTGGTCCAGCTACTGGGAGGTTCCAGTGAGCTCTAGGGAGGTTCCAGTGAGGTGTAGGACTGGTCTTTGCATTGTAAATGTATTGAATCAGATAATCCCTTATAATATCTTCAGGTGGTCTCAGTTCTTTTAGTTAATGCCAGGTGTGTCAAGTTGACACCCAGGATTATCACAAGGAATCATCCTGGATTGTTCTCTTACTGCTTTTGCTTTTGGGTTTCCCCAGGCTCCACCTTCGGGGGCAAAACTCCAGTGTTGGTGATTGCAAAGCCCACGTGTGTCAAGTTGACACCCAGGATTATTACAAGGAATCATCCTGGATTGTTCTCTTACTGCTTTTGCTTTTGGGTTTCCCCAGGCTCTACCTTTCGGGGGCAAAACTCCAGTGTTGATGATTGCAAAGCCCACTTAACTTCTGTGTTGTCTCTCATGTGTTTTAGCAAGGTCATGGCACCTTGAGAGGTGGAGCCTTGCTGGAGGAAGGCAGTCACAAGAGGTGGGCCTTGAGGTGGATTAGTCCCACCCTACCTCTAGGAGAAGTATGCCTTTCTAGCAAGTAGTCTGCAGCTCTCAGCTTCCAAGATGTCTGCGGTGACTTAGCCTCCTCCAGCTCTGGCCAGCCAGCCTTGCCGTCTCTGCTTTGAGAAACTCTACCTTCCCTCATGGAACTGTAAGCTGAATAAACCTCCCTTTCTCTCTTAAGTTGATTGACTTTGAGTGTTCTCTCACAGCAATACAGAGGTGGATCCATTTTGTCCTTTTATAACTAGCTTTTTTCAATTGTGATATTTCCAAGGTTAATTCATTTTACTATATGTTGAACATGCTCACATTTTAAGTCAGATGCTCCCTTCTTATTTCCTGGCACTATTGATACTTTGATATGTTCATATTTAGTCTGTCTTTCAAAATGTGATATCAAGTGACTATAAGTGCCTACAAGGCAACTATTTGTTAAAGTAGTAGCTGTGCAAACATTCTACCACAGGGATGTCCCTAGCCCCAAGCC
Organism: Typhlomys cinereus; assembly: GCA_023101885.1. Classification (NCBI taxonomy): domain Eukaryota; kingdom Metazoa; phylum Chordata; class Mammalia; order Rodentia; family Platacanthomyidae; genus Typhlomys; species Typhlomys cinereus. The sequence goes on along the minus strand of JALPQD010000209.1, from coordinate 1,446,208 downwards.
TTATAAGTCTTTCATTTCTCCAATGTTTCATTGTTTTGTATATGTGGGAGATGATATTAAAAAGCTACAAAAGGATCTCATGGAAAGTCTTTTTTTTTTTTTTTTTCTTTTTCATGTGTGTATGTGTGGATATGTCATGGTTAGAATGTGATTTGTTCCCCATACACTCTTGTGTTTTAATCCTTAGTTGATGTTTGGGAAGGTTCTGGCAACTTTAGAAGTTGGAGCCTTGCTGGAAAAAGATACAGGGGTGGCACTTGAGGTTGGTTAACCACACCTTGTATTCTGCCAGCAATCTGCTCTTACAGTCTGCAGCTAGCTCTTGAAGTCTCCATGATATGACCTTAAGCTCCTCCATCTTCTACCAGCCAGTCATGCTTTTTCCCCTATAAAGGACTATATCTCTCCTCGAGAATGGTAAGCCAAATATCTCTTTTTCTCCCTTTAAGTTGTTTGAGTTTGAGTGGCGTCTCTCAGCAATAGAAAGAATAACTTGACAGCAATTAGTACCAGGTGTGAGGTGTTGCTGTGAGAATAAGAGAATCTAGTACCAGAGCGTGAAGTGTTGTAAAGCTAAGAGAACTTGGTATAGAGAAGTAGAGTAGTATGACTATCGCTGTGATGTGGGTGATGTGCCTTTGGAAATGTTTTTGGGAGAACTTTGGGACTTCACACTGGGAAAGCTTTTGTGTCTTGGAGACAGGGCCTAAAGAGCCATTCTAGTGAGAGCTTGGAAGAGAGTAATACTGAGAGAGATGCAGACAATAGAAGCCTAGCTGTAGGGTCCAGAGGGAAACAGATTGTATTGGTAACTGGATGTGGGGCAAATGGAGTAATAAGTTTGCAAAAAGTTTACCTAAATTTTATCCATGTCCTGAAACTTGCCTAAAGTTAAATTCAAATGTTTGGGAGGGAAGTTAGCACTCTTGTTCAGAGTTATAATAAAAAAAGAGCAACGAATCAGGCAGAGGAGATGAAAATTTTGAAGTTCAATGAGGAAAAATATGAGAGCAAACTTAAAGAGAATGCAGACAGCAAAATGGAGACTGTTGTTAAAGATATCAGCACCATTAGTGAACCAGAGCCTGTTCTTCATTTGAGATAATAGAGGAGGTTGTACCCTGAGAACAGGGTCCTCAGAGAAGGCTCTCACCCATAAGAATGCAAATTCTTTTGGCAGGGAAGATCTGAAAGTCAGTTTCAAGAAATATTCTGTTCAACTAAAGCAACTGTCCAGGAGAGATTTCCCCATGTTAGCACAAAAACCTGAACCAGGTGTAATTCAGAAGGGCCAATTTCCACCTAAAGCTATAGCAGAACTTGGCAACATCATTCTTGTACTGGTTTTAGAGGCATTAAAGATGCAAGAGGGAGGAAGTCATGCATCCCTCCTCCCGTGTTTCAAGAGCAGCTAAAGCCAGGCCATGTGTGGGCAAGACTAGTCCAAGAAGAGCATTTTGTGCTGTGAAGTTAAAGCCTGGTTTGCTGTTGAGACATGGAGATAATAGAGATGTCAGAATCATTGTGGGTTATTTGCCAAGGAAAATCGTATACCATGGGAGGAGCCAGTCCAAGAGAATGATTTGTTTTGTGAGTAGCTACTCTGGAAGGGTGGAATGGAAGTCCTTTGAAACTGAGATAATTTCAGCAGGAATTTTCTTATGTTGAACTTGGATATACAGAATTTGGAGTTCATCCTGCTGATTTTCAGTCCTGTTACTGACTAATCTTTCCTGGATATGCCCTTAGTTTTCCTTTTTGGAATGGGAGTGTTTATTCTGTGCCATTGTATGTTAGGCGTATGTGACTTGTCTCTTTACAGGAAGCTTTAGACTTCGACTTTCTTCCTGAACTGTGTTTGGACTACTGGTGTAGTCTATGGACTTTTAATAGACTTTTAAAGTTGGATTAAATACAGTTTATATCACAATGTACTATGAGCCTGTGGGGACAGAGATGGAGGTGTCATGGTTTGGATGTAATTTGTCCCCACAGGCTCATGTGTTTGAATCCTTAGTTGATGTTTGGGAATTTTGCAGCAGCTTAGGAGGTGGAGCCTTGCGTGAGGAAGGCACATTACAAAGGGTAGCTCTTGAAGTTGGTTAACCCCATCCTGCTTTCTACTAGCCGTCTGCTCTTACAGTTTGCAGCTAGCTCTTTACATCCTGTGTGATGTCTGCAGCCACCTAAGTGTCCTCTAGCTTCTTCTGTCAGCCAGCCATGCCTTCTCTCTGGAATTACAAGCCAAATAAATCTTCTTTCTCCACTTGATTTGTTTGAGTTTGGGTCTCGTCCCACGACAGCAGAAATAACAACTGTGATAGGGAGAGTACTTATGTGTGCATATGTGCGCTGGTTGTATGGATATACATGAGTGTACTTGAGTGTGAGTATCTGTGGAGGCCCAAGGGTGATATTTGTAATCATTCTCTGCTCTTCCACCTTATTATGAGTCTGGGGATTCCTATGTTCCACCTTCCAGTTTAGAACTGCAAGGGGACCTCCATTCCTGTTTGGCAATTTTTTCATGGGACCATGTGGATCTGAACTCAGGTCCGTTTGCTTGTGAGGCAAAGATTTTAACCACTGAGCCATATTCCCAGCCCGGCATGGAAATTCTTAATCTTCATTATCCAGGCAGAGATGAAGTTACATTAAATAGCTGTTATACAAATTCTGCTAAAGTGCAGTAGCCTAAATCAACCCCCATTGATGATGGTTCTTTGGGGTAATAATTTAGGTGGAGTTCAGATGAGACTTTGCTGGTTTTACTTGTGTTTCTCGTTCTTCTCCAATCACCTGCAGCTTAATTGAAGTCAGCGATGCATTCCTAAGCCTGGCAGATGGTAATGGATGGTGGTCTTTAGATCTTAAAAGCAAAAACTGCAGATATTATTAGCTTCTTCTGACTGCGAGATATTTCTCCATATGGGAGTCTTAACACAAAACACTTATGTTCACAAGTCTGTGTTGTCATTTCCCTTGACTTCTGTTTGTACAAGTTGCGGAGTCACCTTGATCTAAGGAATCAGAGAAATAGATGTCTACCTTTTTATTTTTTCTTCTCGTATATGTGTGGTATTGAAGATGTAAAACAATTCAATGCAGACCAAGCCTGTGCTCTGTAGCTGAACTGTATATATCCCTAGCCTGAGACTTCACCTGTTAATGAAATCTGCAACACTGTCACATTGTGAACAAATTCATCAGGGATGAGAAGAAGTTACAGCTTTTTCCTTTTTATCACACTTCCATGGCTTACAGGGTGATACTTTTATTTTCAGAAAGATATGTGTATGATCAAAACAAAGATTTGAGAGGATGGGGAAAATGGATGGGAAGTCACAAACTGCAGAAAATTTGTAGATTGTGCAGTCCATCAGATGAAACAGAAAAGGACATCTTGACACCCTGACATAGTGTGTGTCTTTTTAGATATGACTTCATCCTTGTGGCTGCTGCTGCTGTTGTTGCTGTGATAAATACCCAAGGAAAAACAGTTTAAAGGAAAAAAGATTATCTAATCTCATAATTCCAAAGGTTTAGCCCACAGTCTGCTGCTGGCTGTGTTGGCTGTGGACCCTTTAAGGCCTGACAAAATTTAGTAACATGTTAAGAGCCCAAGAGAAGGGACAAAGCTCAAGGAAGGACACATTCCCAGAAACTGCTTTATCCAGCTATGTTCATTTCCTAGGATTTCCAGGACTTCCCCAAGTGGCACCATCAGCTGGTAGCCAAGCCTTCAACACATGAATTTGTAGACAATATTGTATAATCAAACCATTGTAGTCTTCCATTATGTGCTGTCCACTGAGGCTTTTGATCCCATGTCCATCTTTCAGCATGCTGCTAAGGAAGTTGTCATGGTTGAAACAGGTTGTGACTGAGTAGTCCATAATTAGGAAGGGACAGACAGAAGGGAATCAAAGTCTTTTGACCTACTGAATTCCTACCAAACTGCAGTAATTTGCAGTGAGGGACAAGTACAGTCTTTGATCTTAACACCTTCCATGATTAGAGAAGGCAAGGGAATCAAATTTCATAGGATGACAATTTGCTTGCTCTTTTTTTCTAACCTTTGTGGTTCTGGGGATGGGACACAGCCTCAAGTTTAGCTGAGCATATACTCTACCTCAAAGCAGTATTTCTGGCTCTTGGCTTAAAGTTATCTTAAATAATAAAGGTAGTCTATATTTTGTGTGGTAATTTTCTCTACCATTTTAAAGTGGTAAATTTCTTATGTTTCTTTGCTATTTTTAAAATAGTTTTATTTCTTTTTCAGCTGCATGGATTTGGCCAACCAAGTGTTTACCATGCTGCTATTGTCATCTTCCTTGAATTCTTTGCCTGGGGCCTGTTGACAACGCCTATGTTGACTGTAAGTACTACTAGATTGAATCTTTTGTTTATGAGAGCAAAGAAAAGTATTTGGGCATAGATGTCCACATTTGGATATTGGGGGATGTGTGTGTGTGTGTGTGTGTGTGTGTGTGTGTAAATAGTTCCTTTTTTAAAAAAATTGTTGACTTGTTTGAGAGAAAGAGCAGCACATACATGCTATACGTGGCAGAAGAGCGGAAGTGAGAAGGCAACTTCAGAAGTCAGTTCTCTCTCCACATTGCATGGGCTTCCAAGAATCAAACTCAGGTGGCCAGGTCTATGAGCAGGTTCACCTAACCTGCTGAGCTATCTTGTTGGTTCTGAAAATAGTTCTTGATGGTGATTTAAGACTGCTTGTTCAGGTAGGTTATTTGTAGCACAACATTCCAAAGTATCTTCGTATTCTGCCAAGTCAGTGACTTAAGGATGCTTTTGCATCTGTGAGTCATCTTTTAGATACCATATAGGAAATGCAAAGCATTGTCCAAGTTGTTTCTTTATGTGGATGTTCGTGACCTTTGATTTAAAGACAAACTAAATAAAATATTGATAAGTAGTTTGTAATAAATGAAGGTAATAAATAATTTCTCATGATGGTAGCTTATCTAAGGCCATTTCTTTGGATTCAGTATTCAATAATGTTTGATATATGAAGGAGGAAAGATAGGACTAAAGAATAGATAAGGAAGAGAGAAGATTTTAGGTATCTGGAAACTTAGTCCAGATAATTTTAATAAAGACAGATAGTCTTTGTTCCAAAGTTTAGAAAATAGGGGAATTTTATGGGTGACCATCAGCCAATTACTCTCTACTATAAGTTGTGAAGTATGTGTGTATCTCTGTATGTACATGTGTGTATGTACGCATATGTGCGTGCACTTAAGTGAAGGTTAGCAGATAACAGGTAAGGCACTTGCTAGGCAAGCCTGGTAATTTGTTTTTCAAAACTCACATGGTCAAAGGAGAGAACTGGTTCCCAAAAATTATTCTTTGACCTCCACACTCCTTACATGACACATGTGTACCTGCATATGTGCACATACGCACTAAATATGTTTTAAAAGGGGATTAATTTATATTCTTTTAGGGTTTTATAGATGTATTATTTTTACCTCTTATTTTACCCCATCCTAGTCTCCATTTTTCGCCTTTCAAGCCTTCTCCTTCTCTACTTATCTCCCTTCCACTCTCATGTCCTGCTATACATTTTATGATTCATTTGGTCCCATCTAGGTTCCTGTTAAGAACAAGTGTCTGGGCATTTGCTAGAATGGGGACAGTGTACCAGTCAGCATCTCTGTCGACAGTTACCCCCTTCTCCCCATTGCTAGTCTCTAAGGTGTGGTACTTCTTGAGTTTTTTACCCTTCATGTTGTAAATTAGCCAAATTTTACCTCATAGAAGTATACCCAGCTGCAGTGAGTTCATGATTACAAAGGCCTGGTTATGTCTGGAAAATATCATCTGGCCTTGTCTCTTGCCACCTTCAGGCAATTACGTTCTTCCCACCCCCTCTTCTGCCATATTCCCTGAGCTCTGTGGTCGGCGTTAAATATCCTGTTTGGGACCAAGCAATCCACAATCACTTATTTTCTGTACTTCGGACAGTTGTGACCTTTAATAAACAGCTTTCCATTGTAAAGCTTGTAGGCTGAGTGCTAAGCATTCTTAATAAATGAATATTTTTTTAAATGAAGTATATATAAAAACACCAGGTGGAAAAAGTGGTGCCCTGTATACCTAACTTTGGAAGGTGGAGCCTGGGAATTCCCAGAGTAAAGCAGAATGGAGATTGGGATCCAGGATTATTCCCAAACACACCTTTGGACCTTCACAGTGCCCTCTAATACACACAAACGCACATGCACTCATGCTCAAATAAAAAAATTTAAAAAAACGAAGAATACTTAAGTTTACAGAATTTCTAACACCTGACAGACAGTTAACATCCTTGGTCCATTCTAGCCTTTTGCCTGATTGTCAGATCCTATTCTATTATTTATTTTCATTTTTTAAGTTAATATACAAAGTAATAATGTTTATTTTTGCACATGATCTTGTTGCTGATCCTCCTCTCGTACATGTCTCAGCATAGTTAGTCCCCTTTATCCTCCCACTGCCCGCCTTCCTTTATGCCTCTTGCTTTCTACTGTATATTGCCTCCCACCCCCTTTGAGACCTCTTTTTCATCTCATTTTCTATTTTCATGACTTCCCCCAACACATACACACCTATGATTTGATTTTATGTTTAGGAACTTGATTTTATATTAGGAATTTATCCATTTCTGTTTCTCTAGATTTTCTAGCTGTTGGGTATGTAAGTTTTCAAAGTATTTCCTAAAGATCTTCTGAATTCCATTGGAGCTTCTTATACTTCTCTCTTTTTTAATAATTTTGGTCTTTTTTTTTTTCCTTCTGGTTAGTTTCACTTGGAATTTGTCGGTACTATGTTTTTTAAAAAACTAACTGGTGATTCTTTGTTCTTTAGTCTCTATCTTTAATTTCTGCTCTAATTTATTACTTTTGTTATCTATTGCATTTTGATGTGATGTTCATTTTTCTGAACTGTTTAAACTTAAACTTTAGTGTGTGTGTGTGTGTGTGTGTGTGTGTGTGTGTGTGCGCATGTGTGTATTAGAGGGCACTGTGTATTCTTGTGGAGGATCAAGGATGACTTCAGGAACCATCTTGGATTGCTTCTACTTTTTTGCTTCACTCTGGGATTTCCCAGATTCTGCCCACTAGGACCAGATATTTGTTTGTTTGTTTGTTTGTTTGTTTGTTTGTTTGTTTGTTTGTTTGTTTGTTTGTGTGAACTGGAATCTGAACTCAGAACCTTCTTGAGAGGCAGCTTAACCCCTGAGCCATCTTTCAGCCCTAATTTTTCTGAACTTTGAATGCTTCATTTTATTGTTTGCGATACCTCTAATTTTTTTAATGTTAATACTTTAGAGGTATTAAGTATTCCTCTTTAAACTGCCTTAACTGTATCCCAAAAGCTCTGGTAGATAGTCCTATCATTTTTTCCTTTTTTATTTATTCAGTGATTCATTGTTCATTCAAGAGCATATTTGTTTATGATCTCCAACTTTGTATAATTTTTGTGCTGTCTCTTGCTACTGATTTGAATTTTATTGCACTATGGTCTGATGAGACTAAAATGAATTATTTAGATTTTTTTTTTCATTTGTTAAGGTTTGCTTTGTGACCTCTCAACATTATCAAGTTTGGAATAGTTTCAGGGGGCTGTTAGGAAGACTATTTATTCTCTGGCTGTTAGATGGAATGTTCTATACATAACTGTTAAATCCAATTGAACCATGATGTGGTTTAGCTCAGAAGTTTCTTTACTGACTTTAAATTTGGAAGACATATATAAATATAAGATTGGTGAGTGGGTATAGAAATCTCCCATTGCTATTGTATCAGGAGCTACATGACTTTCTGCCCTTTTGTGTAGGTGTGTCTATTTTCATGAATATGTGTGTATAGGGTGTATACTTGCGAGTATGTGTGTTTATGTCTTTATGTGGATGGGTGCATGTGCGCAGGTGCCCATGCAAGTGAGTGCATCAGTATGTGGAGGCCCAATGGTGATATTGAAATCCTCCTCTATTGTTCTTCCACCTTACTTTTTTGATACTGGGTCTTTAAACTCAGAACTTGCAAATAGGGTTAGACTGGTTTACCAGCTTGCTCTGGGGATTTGTAGGCTGACATTTTTACATGGGATCTGGGGAATCTGAGCTGTGTTTCTTTGGCTTGTGCTACAAATGCCTTAACTGCTGCGCTATCTCCCATCCTGCCTTTCTAGTTCTTTCTACAGGTTTGGGGCGTTCTCTGATGTATTTTCATGGAATAAATTGTCTTTGCCTAATGCATAGGCTTTATCTCAGTTTCTTCTCCATAAAGTGAAGGTAGGGACTTACATCTCTGTCAGAATCTAGGATATTCTATAGCTTCTTGGTAGTTTCTGAGTAGTTATGCTATTTGTGTAAAATTTACTTATAATGAATATTTAAGTGTAAGGATTCCAAGTTGGTAGCATAATTTTGTGATGCTGTTTAAGGAGCCTAGTTAAGCAAGTAGATGTGTTCACTTTCCTTTTCTGAGTTCTTCAGTATATTGATAAACAAATCTTACATGTTCTCTACTTTGCTGATCTCCACTACTCTTCACCCCAAAGTGTGTAATATGCGTAATTATCTTTCATTTTTTCCTAGTAGGACAAAAATGATAATTTTGCAATCTTTGATAAAACAAAATTAGAATTTAGTGCATCACAGCTAATGCTCATTTATTCTCTTACTTTTTTTTCCCAACAGGACTGGGAATTGAACTTATGCCTAATGCATGTGCTGTACCACTGAGTGACTGTACTAGTGTTTTTATGGTGTTAGCTGTTCTAGTCCTTAGCATCTTGGAACCATCACCCAGAGATGATGATACATGTTTTGCTTGTTTGTTTGGTTTTTACTTTACTGTAATCAGTGAATATAGCATTTTCTTGTTTTCATCAAATTAAAAACAGTAACTAAAACAGTGTTGGGATTATGATTTGGAAACCCAGAACAATACATATCTATTAAATACTTTGTCTAGTCTGATTAACCTAGTGTCATGGTTTTAAATGTTAGTTGTCTCCCACTGGCTCATATGTTTGATTTGAATCTTTATTTGGGAAGTTCATAGCACTAGTTAGAGGTGGCATCTTAGTGGAGGAAGGCAGTCACAGGAGATAGGGCTTGAGGTTAGTTCCATCCTACTTCCAGGAGAAGTCTGCTATAGCAGTGGCAGTTTCGCAGCCCTCACCCTCCATGAAGGATGTGACTTAGGCCTACTCCAGCGTCTTCCAGCCAGCCATGCCTTGGCCTACTCCGGCTTCTACCAGCCAGCCGTGCCTTTTCTGCCATCATGGACTGTATCTCCCCTCTGTAACCATAAGCTAAATAAATCTTCCTTTCTCCCTTAAGTTGTTTGAGTTTGAGTAGTGTCTCACAGCAACAGAGAAGAGTAACCAGTACACCCTATTCTGACAATAGTTAGGGTATATTTGAAGCAGTAAAAAGCAATTTTCTTATTATTCTTAATCCATGGTCATCTTCCGTAGGTAGTCTGACTTAGCTTACAATTTTAGCTTGCTCTCGTACATTGGTGATAAAAACCTTTCTGATAGTATTAGCTAAAGAGGTATATCAAATTGCCCTATAGTGACCATACTTTCTGGCTATAGTAGGAAGAATAGCTTGTACATTAAAATGACCTCCTCTTAATTTGCCCTCTAGTCAACATAAACTTCCTCTTAGAGAGCCTGACATCAATCTACTATAGATAATCTAATTAAACTAATACCCTCAGGTACTTTAAGTGAAATACTTATTTTGAAAAAGTATACTTAGTCTATTGAGAAGTAAAGAATTTCATTTGTTGTAATTATTTCTGACCTTCAAATCATGGTAGAGATTTAAGAAATCAGAATTTCCCCACTTCATTGTCCTTTTCATGTGGTGATCTGAAAATTCCTAAGGCCACTCTTTAAGCCTTTCATGTGACATTCTGTTCTCTTATCCCTTTTTCTCTAGTTACTCTCAAGATAATGCATCTATTCATTTCTCTATTAGGAAGCATTATTTGATTTCGTGTGGCCTCTCCTTGCTCTCCAGCTAGCCTTCCTGTCTCTAATCATTGTGTCTTTTCAGGAATTAACAGTGACTGGCTTGGGATGGAGCAGGATGCTGATAAATACTTTTGTCACATTACATTGATACTTTGTCAAATGATTTTTCTCTTTACATTAAAAAAAGAAACAAAAAGTCCTAACTAATAATATACAATCTTACTTCTAGAATAGCAAGATATCTCAGACTTCTTGGTTTAGGGAGTTTTCAGTTTTTGTTTTTTTTTTCTTCCAAGAATATCAGAATCTGCTTGTCTATGTGCAAAATAATAATTAAAGTCAAATAAATACCACTCACTGATACATTAACACTAAATTTATTAAATCCTTGCTTTGCTTTCATAACTTATAGTTCTGTATAGATACTAACCAAAGAAGTCTACTAATAAGCTTTGCTTGGCACTTCTTTTATTGTGTTATCTGCCACATATTTTTATAACAGTAAACAAGTGAGTGCTTAAAAAAAGGCAATTGCTGATTTTAACTTTTCTTTTTTTTAAATTTTTTAATTATTATTTATTCAATTGTCCATGTGTGTGTGCGTGCGTGCGTGTGTGTAGAACCACAGGCGAATTCAGGAACCACCATGGACCGCCTCCACCTCCTTGTTTACTTTGCCCTGGATTCACAGGCTCCACTCTACCAGGACCAGAAACGCAGGCCGCCCCCCACTTCCACCTGGCATCTATACGTGGGGTCTAGGATCCGAACTCAGGACCTTCCGTCTGCAAGGCAGAGGCTTTACCCCTGAGCCATCTCTCCAGCCCCCAACTTTTCTTAACAATATTGTAAAATTAAAAGAACTGATGTGGCAATGTAAGGTAAATAATGAGTCGTCTTGTCTTAAAATTTGAAATATACAACATTTTGATGTACATTCTGATTTCATTTTATATTTTCCAGTATTTTAATATATCATTACTGCTTTCTGAAATTCATTATATTTGATGGGAAGACAGCCATTAGTAAGAATTATCATCCCCTGTTGGCAATCTGCAAGCTATTATCCATTGAGCTGTCAGTGTGCTAAGAACAGTTTTATGGTTTTGACTTTTCAGCATTAGGACATATTATCAATATTTCATGCAATCAGCGTTTAGTTCAATTTCCTCTGGTTCTTCTTTCTTATGTTCTTCCTTGTTCTGAACCCATTTTCTTCAGAAATTGATCTTTGAAGGCCTTCTGGTTTTGTGTTGCTTTTCTTTGTGCAGATCTGCAGCATAGTGTGTTGTTTAATGCATAAGGGTATTGAATTTGTTGGAGAAGAACTTACTTTTTAAGGCTTTGATTTCCTACCATGATTGACTTATTAGAAAGGAGACAAATTTGTGTTTTCTTTTTTTACTGTGTCCTTTTGATAATGATGCAGGGAAGAGGAATTCGAACGTCCCAATGTTGAGGGTTCTTGTGTTCTGGAGTCAAAGATTGAAACCAGAACACATGTAGAGGATTAAGGTAGAGTTTATTAGAGTGAAAGTTTGTAACTCTTGCACTCCAGCCGTGGAGGGCCATGAAGAGCTAGGATGTCCTGGAGAACTCAGGGAGCCTAGGCATGGAATCCATGAGGAGTAAGGAACTATGGAATGCATAAGAAATAGGAACAGAACAGAATTCATGGCACTAACGCCATGAGGGGCTAGGGTGCCAAAGATGGCTGCCAGAGCCAGGCATATTTATACACCTAGATAAGCCCCGGAGACTGGCTTTTTCTCATTGGTTAACTCCCATTGGGGCCCAACCCAGTTGCTCTTGGGCCTGTGTGGGCTAGAGATCACATTGTTTGTTTCATGTGAAGAGCTCATCTCCATAATCTCTTCATAGGGAAGTTGGCCATCTATCTCTGGGAGGATTGAAGTCAGTTCCTCAGCAGGAGTGTTCCTTCTGGGAGATTCCAGCTGTGGGGAATGATCTTCAAGAATTCCAAAGTCCTTCAAAGACTTTTGAGAGACCCATCCTAGCAAGGCTGCTCTAATCCTGCCTCAACAGCATTCAGACTTTTTGTTGAATTTTATATATGTTTATATTTACAAGTGAGAGTATGGATTGGGGATTGAGAAGTCAAATGTTTTCTAGAACTAGGCAAATAATCTAAGTATATGAAGTAGGGTAAGAATAGAGTGGGCTGGTGTTACAACAATAGTAACAGTTACAAAGGACTGCTTTGTTTACAACAGTAGCCTCCAGTAGGTTAACCATAGTAGTTTACATCCCATGTGTTGAAGTCCTGTGGGCGTCCATGAGAAGCTGGATAATGAAATTTTCTGAAATGTACACATTTGCATTTATACTTTGAAAATCACAGGGAGTCAATAGTTGTAATATTTTTGAAAGTTTCCCTTTTTGGAAAAAAAAATTGGCTGGCTCGTTTTATTTATTTTTCCAAGGAGATTTTACTGTTGCTTTTTTTGTGAGTGAATGGGAAGCAATAAAGAGTGTTTGTCTGTTTTGTTTCCTTCTGTTTTTTTTTTTTTAATTGTTTTAACAGCTTCTATCCATGTTGCTGGAGCTGTCTTAATCTCAGAATTCTCCCTTAATCTCAGAATTCTCCCATATGCTGGGGTTAAAGGTGTATACAAACATGTTTAGAACAAAAAGATGTTAAAATAAAAACCAAAAAATTTATAGAGAAACAGCTTTCATAGTGGCTTGATTGTCCAGAAATGTTCCACAGTACCAGAATTGCAGTAGATCTACAGGTTTACCATGCAGTTCAGTAAATGAATATGGTATGTGCATAGGTATGTTTTTCCAACATTTGTGTTGTATCTTGTTTCTATGAATTAGCTATCTCTCCAGCCCCATTTTTTTCTTTTTTAATTAATGTCTTGACGTGTAACTCAGACTGGCTTGACTCTGATTGCTTAGTGCTGTGATTATAGATACAGATAGACATGTACCAACACACCAAACTGCAGTTCATTTTTTTGTGTTCTACATTGAGTAGGGGAGAAGACTCAACAGGTAAAAGTTCCTACTCAACAAATCTGTTGACCCGAGTTCTACCCCTAGAGCCCATGTAGTGAAAGGAGACAACCTACTTCCATAATTGTCCCCTGGCCTTTATAGCCCATGGCATGCATGTAACTGCACTCCCTTGTGCTTGCGCTCTCGCTCGCTCTCTCGCTCTCTCTCCCATAAACAAATAAAACATTTTTTATTATTATTTCCGCTCATACAAACTTAATAGGTACACCGGTTCCCTCCCTTCCTCCCTCCTCCTCCCCCGACCCCTCTGCTCCTCCTCCTCTCACCCCTCTCTCCCCATCCCCCAGTGCCTCCCCCCCAATCCCCAGAGAATCCTTTAATGTGCATGCCAGACCCTCCTCTGGGCCCTCCTCTCCGATGACGTACAAGGACCCAGTGGCATTTCCCTGGACCCTTTCCTGTTGTTCCCCTTAAGCATAGGAACACTACTGTGACTGTCAATCCCTTGCCTCCAAGGATCTTGGTGCCTTTAGCAAATGCTAGACTTTGTGGGGTCAGTAGTGTGTTGGACATTGCTCAGGGCATGCAAAGTCCAATTATGATTGCTTCGGCCCTAACTTGTGTGAAGTATCTTGCAAATCATTGCTCCTCCCATCCATTTGCTCTTACACTCTTACCGCCCCCTCTTCCACAAATTTCCCTGAGCTTCAGGATGGGGAGAGATTAGGCTGGCCTAGTTCTAGGTGGCTGATATAGAGTCTCTGAAGTTCTGGATTGTGGTTTGTTGATTTTCTTTTGCAGTTTTGCTGCTTCTGCAATGCCTTTCACGCCATCCTGATGGGTATTGTATGTCTCCCTCTGGCCAGAGATTAAAAAGCTGTTAAACCAGAGTCTTGTTATAAGAGTATATTCAAGGGTAGATATAATAAAAGTAGGAAACCACAGTGAGGGAGGGGTCAATCACCCATTTGCAAAATGGTTACTTTTTATCTGCCAGACTATATGCCCTCCCCTTCTGGTAAGATCATACCCCCTCAGTTGTAAATGATCAGAAAGAAAGTCTGTGAACTTAACCAGATGTCTCATTACTTACGTGCAGTCCTTGATGGAGGCCTATTTTCTCTGCTGTAACATGGTCCCCTCTCTCCTTGTTTCTGGTGTGGCCTCCTACCCCATCCCTCCTGTTCGTAATCCTTGCAATTATTGTAGGTATTACAGAGATTTATCTTTGAGTGTCTCTAGGTGAGCTGGGTGGGTTTGGTAGTAGGAGCCACCTATTAGGAAGTACATACGGTGCTTAATTTTCTGGGTCTGGGATACTTCACTTAATATAATTGTTTCTAATAACATCCATTTCCTGGCAAATTGCATTAATTCATCATTTTTGATGGCTGAATAGTATTCCATTGTATAAATGTACCACATTTTCCTTATCCACTCGTCAACTGTTGGACATTTGGGTTGATTCCATGACTTTGCTATTGTAAACAGTGCTGCTATGAACATGGTCGTGCTTGTGCTATCGAGGTGAATTTTTGCTGTATGGGGGGTTATTCCCAAAAGTGGAATAGCAGGGTCAAATGGCATTTCAATCTTTCACTTCTTTAAGAATCTCCAGATGGCTCGCCAGAGTGGTTGTATGAGCCTGCACTCCCACCAGCAATGTAGGAGAGTTCCCCTCTCTCTACATCCTCTCCAGCATTTGGTGTTGTTTGTGGATTTTTGCCATCCTGACCGGGGTGAGATGATATCTCAGGGAAGTTTGATTTGCATTTCCCTGATGGCTAAGGAAGTGGAGCATATTTTAAGATATTTGTTAGACATTTTAATTTCATCCATAAAACATTTTTAAATGTGTAATGATGTATATTCAGCAGTGTAGTGTCAAAACAACAACTTTATTTATATTCTCTTAATCATATCTTATACAAGATACTATTGAAATTTTAATTTTAATCTGTCTTATCAATTCATTGTTTTCCTGGCTTGTGCTTTTTTAGTATTATCCCAAACTAAGTCTTTTAGTATCATATCCAAAACTAGGTCCTCTGGATTTTCCTCTTATGTACTCTTCAAGGAGCTTTATAGTTTGGGTTTTAAATTTAGGTTTGTGGTCCATCTTGAATTAATGCTCATGGAGGGTCTCTTCTTGATTTTGGTGTGTATTCAGTCATTGACTCCAAAAGAATAATTTCTGTCTCATGCAACAGGTTTGATGACATTTGTGTCAGACTTTGTTTTTATAACCTGTGTCTCTTAATCTATAGTCGTTGGTTTTTATATTATGTTCAGAAAACTTTTTGTCCATGCGGTTTACATGTTTGTCTGCTACAAGTTTTAGAGTTTTCTGCAAGATTGCTGGAAGTGCTGCTAGTTAAAACCACTGTAATTGAACTTAAGGTTTGAGGTTTTTCTGGACCACCCATATGTGATGAAACTGGGTCCATTCCTGAGCTTGTGTCTCACTCAGGAGTTATCCACTGGAAGCCTGCAGTTGAGGAGAGTAGCCAGTAAATGATACCTTATATTTGTTGATTCAAGAGTGTTTCATGATAGAAGCAACTATGAGTTCTGGGTCTTATCTTTTGGGTGTTGCTCTACTATCTTACTACCTTTTCATGCCTTCATGCTTTTTTAAAATCTCTAATTAATGTTGTATAATTCATATGGTTCCTTCTTATTTTTGTAGTCTATTAATCAAGGCAGAAGTCTTTATTTTATTTTCTTTTTGTTTATTTAAGTGAATATATTTGTCTCTGTATTTCAGAGAGCACTGTGTGTTCATGTGGAGGCTCAAGGGTGACTTTGGGAATCATCTTGGACTGCTTCTGCCTCTTTTTTGTTTCAGTTTAGAATTTTCCAGACTTCACCTGCCAGAGTTGGAAGTGTAGGCTACTGCCATTTCCATCTGGTGTTTTCATGTGGACTCTGGGATCCAAATTTAGGTCCTTATGCTTTTGAGGCATCTCTCCAGCCTGAGGTAGCAGTCTTTCTATTCACCTTGCATGTGAGTATATCTTGATATCTGTTTGCTTTTGTAGGTTCTACATGAAACATTTCCCCAGCATACATTCCTCATGAATGGACTGATTCAAGGTGTGAAGGTAAGAGCAACTTCTTTAGTAGTTTGACTCTACAGGTTGAATTATTTGTTTTGGAAACTTAGATGTAAATTTTCAGTTGGACCACCAAAGTCGAAATGGAATACAATATAAATACATAAAATATCTAACAGTTTGCTATTAGAAGCATTGCGAATACTCTGTAGACAGTTCATTCTTATCAGTGTACACTTGACAGTTTGTAAATGTTAACTATTATATGCACTGCTGTTATCAACAGAAAAAAAGAATAGGCCACGGCTGCTGTCATCTTAGATAGACTGTGAGACTAAGAAGGAAACACAAGTCCTGCCTTGTCCACCAGCCTGGCAAAAAGAATAAATGTCCACTGAATTCTGAGTTTCCCTAGGCTCAATTTAGTTAACTTATCATTATTTCAGTGTTAGCAAGACATTATTGGAAAAGTTTGCAAATAAAAGAGTAAAACATACAAATGTATTCCAGTTTTCCTTTTATAAAGTATGTAACTGTTAGGTCTACTTGGCTTGTCAAACTTATATTTGTCTGTGCATATTATACTTTGTGTTCAACAATATACTTGAACTTAAAGTTATTCTCTAGTAGTTTACTGAATTTGTTTGAATCCCTTACTTTGAACAGTGTTAAATATAATGAATATTATTTATTCTTTGTTTTTATCAAAATTTAAGGATTCTATTATTACACATAAACAATATGATTCTAGGAGACAAAACACAGTATTTCATTTTATTTAACGGTTTGAATAAACACTGAACTCTGTCCACAGTGACAAGGGCTGTAACAATGGCTACTCTCTCTGCATCTCTTTGATCAGAAAACAGATCTTTCTCCCATATTTGAGGGAGAGTTCCAGTCTTCACAGTAGTTTGCAGATACTCCAGAGCACAGCTCAGCTGCCTGCCACTGGAGTGTGAACAGAAAATGTATATTTGCTACTGTTTCAGGACCTACAATTTGTTGTACTTCGGTGGTACAAGCCTTCCCTTAAAAGTGGTAAGTCTTCAGTAGACCACCAGAATTTCAAAGGAGTTTCATCAGTCAGAATCTATCCTAGCCAGTAAAAAGCACTAAATATAAGTAGGCTGATAGATAGATTATTCTGAAAGATTTTCTGAAAAAAATGACAAATAAAATATCGTAATTCTTTCTAAATGATTTTCCCTCTTTTTATAGGGCTCAGGATTGAACTAGAGCCTCAGGAATGAATATTAGAGAAGAACTATACCATTGTAACCACATCCCCAATCCTTGGTGTTTTTGTGTTGTAAAAATGAGTTATCTAGGACAGTAAGAGTTTTTATTATTTTGGCAAAAATTTCTAAAGGTCATTAAAGAACTAATGTTTTTATTTATTATTAGGTGCTTCACAGTGTGACAGTTAAGGACAGTCTATTATTTGTAGTGCTTTGTATCACACTGTCATTGTACATGTGCCTATTTCCTTTATAGACGCTTTTCAGATCATTGAAAAATTCTATAATAAAATGTTTATCTGTCTTAATCTTCCTCAAGGTATAAATTTTAAGGCCTTATACACCAATCTGTGGAATCTTTGAGCCATCTTGCACAGGCAGTGTATGTCTCATCAGGTTCATGCAGATGCTGTTTCCCCATACTTGTCAACTGCATGGGTTGAAAATGTTCTTTGCTTTTACTTTTCTTTGTATTTCTTTGATTATTTTAAGCGTGTATGTTACATATGTTTGCTGTCTACTTTTGAGAAGTATCCTTTAAGTATTTTAGTTTTCTAAGGGATATGTTCAGTTTGTGTGTGCATGTAAGTATATAAATATATCCGTATTTGTGTTTATATGTGTGTGGTGCTGGGCACATGCTAGGCAAGCTCTCTAAATAAACATTTTCTAAGCCTAGATTTTAATGTACTTTATTCTCTCAATATAAAAGATTTTTTTCTTTTTCATTTTTCGTGTATGTTGGAGGTTCATGTGTGTTCACATGTGTAGCCGTATGTGCACACACGGTGCTGGAGGTTGATAGCAGGAATCATCTACAATCACTCTTTCACTTTAAGTGTTTTGTACCAAGACTCTAACTGAACTCAGTGTTCACTGATATGGCTAAACTGGCTAGCCAGCTTCCTCTGGGGATTCCCAGTCTCTGCCTTTCAAGGATTGAATTACAGGCAGACCTCCACATTCACTTGGCAATTTTTGTGGGATCTGGTATTCAGACTTGAGTCCTTTTTCTTATATACCAAGTGCTATAACTGCTGAGTTTTTGCTCTGATTTTTACTAAGTAATGATTAATCAGTGTCTGTTCATCTTTACAACTATAAAATATTCTCAGATTGATTCCACTTCTCACACTCCCATTTTTGTTGCTTTATGATGCTTAAACACATAATAGAAATTTCTCTGACTAGCAATAAAAAGTTATAACAGGGTTCTCCAGAAAATTAAAACAACTAACATATATACACACATATGCATGTGCGCATGTATACATGCATACATATATGCACATACTATTATTCCTACTCTACTTTTGTATTAAGTTTATTTTCTCTATTGAAGCATGATTCCCTGTCTCCTTATTTCGGGGGCGGGGGGCCTCCTTCCCCTTCCCTCCAGTTTATAATCTTTGCAATTACTGTAGGTATTACAGATATTTTTCTTTGAATATGTCACTAAGTGGGTTTGGTACTAGGATCCACCTATTAGAGAGTACACATGGTGTTTAATTTTCTGTGTCTGGGATAATGCACTCAATATAAATTTTTCTAATTCCATCTATTTCCTGGCAAATTTCATTAATTCATCTTTTTTGATGGTTAAGTAGTATTCCATTATATAAATGTACCACATTTTCCATCAAGTATTACAAGTAAGTAGTGAGACATCTGGTTAAACTCACTCACTTGCCTTCCTGGTCACTTGCAACTGAGGGAGTTTGATTTCACCAGTCAGGGAGGGCATAGAGTCTGGCAGATAGATGGTAACCATCGTGTAAATGGGAGAATGACCCCCCTCACTTCAGTGTCCTACTTCTATTCTGTCTACCTTTGAATCTACACTTATAGTAAGACTCCATTTAAATAGCCTGTTATCTCTCGCTAGGAGGTGACCCCCAATACCAATCAGGATGGAGCCAAGGGCAGTGCAGGAACAGCAAAACTAAAAACAACAACCAACCATAATTCAGAACATCAGAGACCCTACATTAGACCAGCCAAATCTCTCCCCATCCTAAAGCTCAGGGAAATTTGTGAAAGAGGAGGCAGCAAGATTGTAAGAGCCTAAAGATGGAGAGGAGCAACGATACGCAAAATACTCCACACAAGTTAGGGCCACAGTAGCCATAATCAGACTTTGCATGACCTGTGCAATGACTGAAATGTCAATGATCCCCCAAAGTCTAGCATGGATCACAAGCACTAGGATCCTTAGAGGCAAGGGATTATTACCAGTCACAATAATGTTCCCATATTAAAGGGAGCACAAGAAAGGGCTCTGGGCAGTGCCACTGAGACCTTTTACCTCATTAGAGTGGAGGACCCAGAGGGAAGTTTGACATTCACACTAAAGGATGCTCCAGGGAATGGGAGGGAGGGAAGGGGGAGAGACTGGGAGAAAGGGAGGGAGGGGGTTGAAAGAAAGGGGAAAAGAGGGGAGGGTGCAAGGAGGACTGGGGAGAGGGGGAAGGAGGGAGGGGATGGGGTACCTATTAAGCTTGTATGATTGGGAAAAAATAAACAAAAATAAATAAATAAATTTTATTTTTCTTAAAAAAAGTTTATTTTAACCATATATGATCATAGAGCTATAATCTCAATATTCGGGAGATAAAGACAGGAAGATAGCAAATTCTAGGCCAATTTGGGTTATATAGCAAACACTGTTCTAAAAATGGGTTGAGGGGGCTGGAGAGATGGTTCAGGAGTTAAGCCTTTGCCTCAGAAGGAGAGGGATCTGAGTTTGAATCCCAGATCTCACATAAAAGAGCCAGATGGAAATTTCAGAATCCTGCACTTCTGGCTAAAGTATTTGCTGATGAATTATGAGTGTAAGCAAGTCTTAAAGTTGGTGTGTGAGTAAGTGCACATGTGTGTGTGCATGTGATGGCCAGAGAACAACCTCAGGTGTCGCTCCTTATGACATCTGTCGTGGTTTTTGAGACAAGGTCTCATTGTCTGGGAGCTTTTCAAGTATGTTAAACTGACTGGACAATGAATCCCCAGGGATCTGCCTTTCTCCACTGCCCAGCACTGGGATTACAAGACATGCAACCTACCTAGCTTTTTTTACAAGAGTACTGGAGATCAGACTCAGGTCTTTACATGGCAAGCACTACATGAGTTGAATTCTGTCTTCAGTCCAAGTTATAAATCTCATGATCTAGAAAGTTCAACCTGCTGGATAATATAAGCAGGTAAAATGATCTTTTTGTCCCCTGTTGAGACTACCGGATCTCATTGTCCAACATCTACTTTAAAACTGCTTGAAATTTTTAGTCAGTAGTGAAAAAAACCATCTCTTAGCCATAATTACCCTTTTCACTACCGATTTTACAAGTGTATCTACACTTAAGTGAAACTGGCAAGAGGGCTCAGCCTTCTTAATCTTGGGATTGCAGGGATACATTCACAGTACCACTGAAGGTTGAATGGAAGACCCGGCAATTCTGCCGGGGACTCGTCAGTGTGGGGTTCTTCACAGGCTCCCTGATAGATACGCCACTTTCCAGTAAGCATATGCTGGCTACTCATTCTGATAGAAACACTATTGTGATCTTGGGACAGGATGTTTTCCAGGGTGTTTCATGAGTTTTTTACAGCTCTAGGAATTGTAGTGAATTGTCATGGCATTTTAAATCATCCAATATGCATAAGTACACACAGAAACATAATGGCTAATATTAAGAAATCTTAGGAAAAGAGCAAATATCCTTCTCCTTATTTGTAATTATTAAGAAATGTTATACACATATCACATACATGAGAACAGGAAAATGACTATCCTTTTATTATGTATCAGTGTTATAAGAATAACTTAGTTGAGAAAGATGTCTTCATACATTTTAGTGTAGTCTTTTAATGATTGTCTTGGCAACAATTAATAATTGGTCTGAATTATGGTCCTACGGTTAGTGCCCCAAGCTCTGCAGAAACACAGACATCTGAACTGAATCTTCCTACTACCAGTTGTGACTACTTCCTGACCTTGACATCTACCGCATGAGAACAGTTAGATTCTTGTGAAAAGTGTGAGTGGTAGCTGTTGATATCTGTCATTTATGGCATATGTGCAGTTTTGGGGGATCAAAATTTGAGTCAGAGAGAGAGAGGTGGGGGGCAAAAGGAAAGTTGAAAGGGCTTTTCTCTTATTACCTTCTCCACCTCCCAGGCCCTTCTGTAGTGCATAACATACTTTCATAAATCCCCATTTTTAGGATTAACAAAATTGAATTGGCCTCACATGTGTTATGCTTTTGGTCTGATGAACTGATTTGTATGCATCCAAGGAAGTCAGCTCTACCAGGGAAGATTTCAGTATGTTGTAGGGCAGAGATAGGGACCTGGCTTTATTGTTACTTTTGGATGAAAGCTTTGTATTTGTCAGTTACATAGTCAGTGTAGTTCTATTGGTTTAGGTTTTATTTTTTTTAAGTTAAAGAGAAAAACCATAGTAAACTAGCATATGAAAAAACAAAATGAATCTAGTTTAAGGATAAAAATTTGTTTACATACTGCATGCTCCTTTTTTGTTAGTGAAGATTTGTCATAAAATGTTAAATTCATGTAAGAATGAAAGGGTTCAGCAATTGATAACTTTGCACTTTGACATTCTTACTTAAACTCAGTTGCCAACTTCATTATCACATTTGAAGGTAAAAAGTTCTACTTTTAAAAAGATTTATTTATTTTTTTGTTTGTTTATGTGTACCAGAAAACTCTTTGAGTGTGTGTGCCTGTGGCAGCCCAATGGTGACATCAGGAATCATCCTGAATTAGTCTACCTCCTTATTGTTTGCTCTGGGGTTTCCAAACTCGGACTTGCAGGGGCAAAATTGTAAGCTCATGCCATATCCATCCAGCATTTTTATATGAGCTCTAGGGATCAAACTCAGGTCCTTTTGCCTATGTGGCAAAGGCATTTACCACTGAGCCATCTCCCCAGCCCAAAAGTGCTTTTAAAGGAAAGTAACACAGCAACGTAGATACTGTTCTAATTGTTTATGTCAAATAAAATATGTGCTTAAAACTTTTATATTGACTTAGAATTAGTAAGAACTGTATATATATTAACTTCAGGTGAGTTTTATTTGACTTTTTTATACACATTAGAAAGTTAGAAAATTTATTGGGCCCATTACTCAGGAGACTGAGGCTAGGTTAAGGCCAGTGAGTTCAAGGCCAAGCCCGAGCTTCAGGTATTGTACAATTGCAGTTCACTTAATAATGAACTTCAGTTGCCATGTTGTCAAATTAGAACCTTTAATGTTATGACATAATTATTAAATTAGAACCTTTAATGTTATGACATGATTATTAACCTGTTATGTCATACTATTCAGAAATAAGGTATAATTGACAGTGTTTCACTGTTGGTTAATTTTGCATTATATATTGTTTTATCCAGTAAATCTGTATGAATATAGTCAATCCTTATTATTTCTAGACTCCTGTATGTACAAATTGATTTACTTGTTAAACTTATTTCTGACCTACAGATCCCATGCCCACAGTGCTTTTGTTTATGTTCATTTACTAGTATGCTCAGAGCAGGGGGAGTTTTCAAGTTGTGTTTCCATGCGAGGTTGAAGGAGGCAATACTCTTCACTGTTTCTTTTGGAAACAGTGACTCCGTATTTGCTAACCCAGTGTTTGGTGACTTTATCAAATGTGATTGATACTGTGAATGAGGCAATCAACTTTATTTAAATAAAGCCTAGGAGTTTGCTCAGTCTGGCTTAATTTTGTAAGTGGCAGATTGTATTCTGCATATTTAATACTGGTAAATCACTTGTTAACTGATCAAATGGCAAAATGTCTTGCTCACTTTCCCAACTTTGAGTATGTGACCTAAATATATGACCTATTGTTACCTAAGGGCCATTAGGTTAGTAAAGAAATGACTAGACAGAAGAAAGTTTTATTTTTAGGAAATTCTAAAGTGGCAAGGGTTTTCATTAAATTGTATCTTAGCATCTCAGTAACAGAAGACATTTTCAGCATTTGACACTGTCACTGAGAATTTTTTAGTCAAATTAAAGTACAATTTCAATCTTTCATCTAAAAGATTATGTAATTTTTTATAAAAGTACATTATTTTAAATGTAACTGTAATATTTTCTTGTGTTTTGTTTAAAAATGGCACATAGAATAGGAGACGTATGTGGGTCAGTGCGTGTTGTAGCTTACCTGACTTACTCGGGGTCCTGGGGTTCAATCCTACCTCTTGGGAAGAAGCAATTTTTTAAAAAAGTGTATTATGTGTACTTAATTATATATACTTAATATTTGAAGGACTATATAAAATCTGAAACCACAACTTCTCTTACATTCTTTGCACTAAAAAGTTTTTATTTCTCCGGGGTTTGGGGGGGAGGCACTGGGGGATGGGGAGAGAGGGGTGAGGGGAGGGGGAGCAGGGGAGCCGGGGGGAGGAGGAGGGAGGGAGGGAACCGGTGTACCTATTAAGTTTATATAAGCGGAAATAATAATAAAAAGGTTAAAAAATTAAATTAAATTAAAAAATCCTGAACAATTGCCCCCCCCCCCAAAAAAAAAGTTTTTATTGCTGTTTTGGTTATTTTTTGTGGCTTTGTTCTCTTATTTTTTTTCCTGACTGGCTTTATATACTATGTAGCTACTTAGATCTTGCTATTTAATTTTGAAGCAAAAGTAAAATGATTTCTGGAGTTTATGAAGCTGTCATAAATGGTATCAATTTGAGGTCCTTCTCTGAAGTCTTTTGTCTTTTAGCTGTCAGCTTAAGAAAAATCATGTAGTCCTCCATTAGCTGCTGTCATGTTAGAATACACCAAAATGTCCTTGAAGTCCACTGGGACTTTTGGGTCACAAGTCTTGTTTCATAAACTTTTTTGTCTGAAAAGATCCAAAAATAATTTTTCTTCTGCTTACCTTTCTTCTGTTGAGTCACTGCCTGCCTCCTCTATTTCAGTTTTCCCTGGTCTGCTGTTTGAGCTTTTAAAAGTAGTCTATGGGAGACTAGAGTCTGTTCCTTTTTCTTCCTAGTTACATGACCTTAGAAACTTCAGTGAGTTGATTTCCGTTTTAAAATTTAATTCACCATTAATCTCTGAAAGCTGCTATTTACCAGAACCTTGGTATAGGCACCAAGAGTTCAAAGATGAAAAGGAATTGGTCTTTGTGATGTTATCTGTACTTTTAATCCAGTAAAAAGGACAGTCAAGTAGCTAGAAATTGTAGAGTGTTAAAATTATACTAGAAGTGACATGTGTTAAATGGGGGAAGTTTGTATTTTCCTTCTCTTTGCTCCTCATAGTGTAATGAATTCTGCTTCAACAATAAGATACTAGGTAAAGAAAAGGTTGCATTTTGCTTCTGATCAGGAAAATGAACTAGGAGTTTACTAACTTCAAGTTTGGGAATGACAGCAAGGACTTGTGTAAAAGCTCTTTGACAAAAAGTAAATTCAGAAAACTTGTATAGCAGAGCACAGAATATATTTGAGGAGCAGATTTTGCTGAGGCCCATTTTATGTACTATGTAGAGGGACTTTTTAAATGTATCTTTATAACAATTCACATATACAAAGTAAAGAATAATGTAACAGATGTCTGTGTACTCAATACCCAGTTCGCTAACAGCATTTTCTGCTTTTACGTTTCTACCTACTTCTCCTTACTTGAGGTAGTTATTTAAAGGTGGCCAGCAGTGACTGGCAAATTATGGATAAGCAGTGCATATAAGTGTCTTTGCTCTGCGCCCTTTAGCTTCAGCTCTTGTTAAAATGGATTATATTCTCCTTTAACTCAGTGTCTTAGGTTACTTTTTGAAGCCAAAAAAATTAATCTATTGCATTTAGAAAATAAGTATGAGTAATTGGGAAGTCATAGTTTAAATCCAACCTTTGCTTCTCTTTGTCTTCTAGGGCCTGCTCTCTTTCCTGAGTGCTCCACTCATAGGTGCTCTCTCTGATGTATGGGGCAGGAAGCCGTTTCTCCTTGGCACAGTCTTCTTTACCTGCTTCCCTATCCCACTGATGAGGATCAGCCCATGGTGAGTGGCCCTTCCCTTCCTGTCATAACACTCTGTACGTGTGTGTTCATGGAAATACAGGTTGAGTTACCCTAATGCAAAAATCCAAAATGTGAAATTTTTCAACATCCTAACCTTTTGGAGCACTAGCATGATAGCACAAATCTAATGGTTCAGTGTACACAAAATCTGCCCTACACAGAAGTGTTTTAAATAGTGCATAAAATTACCTATAGACTATGTGTATAAGCAATATATGAAATATAAATGAATTTGTAGCTTAGATTTGGATTCTACCCCCAAGGTGTCTTATCATGTACATGCAAAAAAAGAAAAAAAAATCTGAAGTACTTGGGTTCCAAGCATTTCCCAAAGGAATATTCAGCCTGTACGTGGATCTGCACAACGTGCTTTAATCATTTCAAAGCATTTGTCTCTACTTTTTTATTATCTTTGATAGTATTTATAGGCAGCTTGTATGCCTATTGCCATACTTATTTTATTTATGGAAAAGACATCATAGAATTAAGTCTGAAATATATCACTTGGTGCCATGGTGTCCAGTTATAGGTCAGTGCTGAGAGTGAGTTCAGGATCCCTGTCCTTGGCACTGGGCTCAGTTGACTCTGAATTTGTTGTTTTTGTCAGCCAGTTATTTTGTGGTCCTGTACAACATAGTTCATATCACAGGGAGTGGAAAGATAGCTCAGGGGTTAAGTCTCTGCCTGGAAAGTAGAAAGACCTGACATACACAGGGTGTGCACACGAGAAAAAAAGAAAAGAACATAGTTTATATCAAAGTAAATAGTCACCATAGTTGATTATAAATCATGATGTGTGCGTTCATTTTCCCCCTTCAGTTGTGACGAGTCCATTTAATTATCACAGAGGAGTTTGAATTTTTTCCCTGAGCCTTAGCATTTTTGGAAGGTCAGAGTAGCATCTTGGCCCAATTCCTATTGCTGAAATGTTTTGTTTTTTTTTTTTATCTTATGCAAAAAGATTTCCACTTAATTATCAAGTTATCAAGTAGGAATTCTTTTTAATATTTATCACTTTCTAAATTCGTTAGATGCTATAATCATTTTATTTTCTACCAAGTAACAAGTTTATATATGAAATACTTTTTAGTGATGTGTCATGCCTTTCCCATGACTTGGGGATATTTTTTTAACTGTCCTTTTGATAATTTAAACTTTCTTTCTTTACATCTTATACATTTCTTGGTAATTTTCATTCCTTTAAATGCTGTGCATTTTGTTCTAATGGAAAGTGGACTTTTCTAATTATCTGCTTCTTTTTGTGAGCTAATGTCTAATGTCATCTCTAACAGTTTCACCTTTTTCCAGTTTTTGTGCTGTGCTTTTCCTGCTAATTGTATTTGCTAACAACTAATATTTAGTAAGAGTGATCCTTGGGGCCTTTTTGTTTGTATAGGAGTGTTAATGATGCTTCATCATTAGGCCTTAAGCTGCTTTTGTGTTGAAAAATATTCATTTTGGGCTAGCACCTTTTTAAAGCCACTTGCCAGCAGGCCTTGACAACCTTCTATGTCTTCCGGCTTCCACAGGTGCACTGTGGCAATGTGCCATGCACTCACAAATACACACTATTAATAAAAATAAAAATAATAAATTAAAAAATACTTTTTTCTATTTTCTCCAGCAGTTTTCTTTTCTCAAAATTAAATTAGATATTGAATTTTATTAAATGACTTTAACATTAAAGAAAAAAAAATTTAACCACAAATAGGACTGTGGAGATGGCTCACTGTACAAGCAAAAGGACCAGAGTTTGGATGTGCAAATACCATGCAAAATGTTGGGTGGGCATAGTATTTCCATAACTCCAGCCCTAGAAGACAGAACCTAAAAATCATCAGAACAAGCCAGCTAGCCAGACAAGCCCTGTTAGAGAGAGAACAGCCTCAAAGAATAAGGTGGAAGAAAATTGAGGAGGATGTTTCCCAGCCCCCCTTTTTCTAGGGGGCACACGCGTCCCCCGCCCCCCACACACACAATGGGGAAAAGCTATTAATGTGGTTATGTTGCTGTTAAGACGATTATATTAGTAGATTCTATAATAGTAAAGTATCTTCATGTCCCAGAATAAACCCTACTTACTATATTGGCTATGTTTAAAACTGCAACAGTACCTAAAATTATAACTTTTATTTGATCCATTTTTTCTTTTTTCTCTTGTGAACTATTTTAGGCTACATATACCCTTTTAAAAATATTACTTATTTTGAGAAAAAGAAAGGTACATTTGTGCCATGATGTGTGTGGAGGTCAGAGACTTTCAGAGGTAGGTTCTCTCCTTCAGCCATGTAAGCTTTAGGAATGGAATTCAGGTCACAAGATTTCTGCACAAACATCCGTATTCCCCAAGCTATCTTGCTGGCTCACGTGTACAGTTTTGATATAGTGACAAAACTATTCTGTTATTTCTTCTTCCTAGTCTTAATTTTCTGTCTTTAAGTGTATATACATAGATAATGAGTATTTACTTACTTACTGGGTTGTTAACCTTTGCATGTTATGTTGCACTTTTGATTATAAAAGCCCTTTTTCTAGGGTAATTAAAATAATCCTTAAGTTGGTGGAAGATGATAATTTAATCATTCTTTGTAAAATCATCTTTTTATAGGTGGTATTTTGCTATGATCTCTGTGTCTGGAGTCTTCTCGGTCACGTTTTCTGTGATATTTGCATATGTAGCTGATATCACTCAGGAGCACGAGCGAAGCACTGCTTATGGCTGGGTAAGATGGTCGATTGTTATTTTACTTGTTGTTTTAAAAACAAAACCTTAATGTAGATAAGTCAGATTGGCTTCAAGCTTGTGATCCTTTCCTCAGTCTTGAGGGCTGGGAATGCAGGCATGTAGTAATTCACCTAGCTTAGATTTGTGTGTGTTTTTTGAGGTTGGTCTCTAATTTACTACATAGCCAAGGGTGGCTTTGAACTTCTTACAGACCTGCCTCCATCTTCTGAGTGTTGGGATGACAGGTGTGCACGACCACTCCCACTCCTGGCTTTTAACTGACACTCAAAGATAAATCTCTGTAATACCTACAGTAATTGCTAGGATTATGAATAGGAGGGATGGGGTAGGAGGGCCACACCAGAAACAAGGAGAGAGGGGACCATGTTACAGCCGAGAAAATAGGCCTCCATCAAGGACTGCAAGTAAGTAATGAGACATCTGGTTAAGTTCACAGACTTTCGTTTCTGATCATTTACAACTGAGAGGGTATGATCTTACCAGAAGGGGAGGGCATATAGTCTGGCAGATAAAAAGTAACCATTTTGCAAATGGGTGATAGACCCCTCCCTCACTGTGGTTTTCTACTTTTATTACATCTACCCTTGAATATACTCTTATAACAAGACTCTGGTTTAACAGCTTTTTATCTCTGGCCAGGGGGTGAAATACAATACCCATCAGGATGGAGTGAAGGGCATTACAGGAGCAGCAAAACTGCAAATGAAATTCAGTGAACCATAATGCAGAACTTCAGAGACTCTATATCAACCACCTAGGACTAGGCCAGACTAATCTCTCCCCATCCTGAAGCTTGGGAAATTTGTGGAAGAGGGGGCAGTAAGATTGTAAGAGCACAAGGATGGGAGGAGCAATGATATACGAGATACTCCACACAAGTTAGAGCCAAAGCAATCATAATAGGTCTTTGCATGCCCTGCGCAATGTCCCACACACTATTGACCCCACAAAATCTAGCATTTGTTAAAGGCACCAGGATCCTTGTGGGCAAGGAATTGACAGCCACAGTAGTGTTCCTGTGCTTAAGGGGAACACAGGAAAGGGTCCAGGGAAAAGCTACTGGGTTCTTGTACGTCATCAGAGAGGAGGGCCCAGAGGAGAGTCTGGCATGCACATTAAAGGATTCTCCGGGGATTGGGGGGGCACTGGAGGATGGGGAGGGAGGGGGGAAGGGAGGGGGAGCAGGGGGATAGGGAGGAGGAAGAGGGAGGGAGGGAACCGATGTACATATTAAGTTTGTATGAGCGGAAATAATAAAAAATGAAAAAAAAATTAATTAAAAAAAAAACTTTCTTTAAAACCGGGACTGTAATCAACATTTTGTTAAAAATTCAGCAGAAATTGAGATTTAAAATAACAGAATCAGAGGCATGTTAGAATCTCAGTGGTTTCAATCCATCATTATCCATTTGCTAGTTGTGTGTATCAGACACTCATATGAGACATAATACCATAGAAAAGGAACTATTCTTCATTTATTGAGCAAATACATTGAGTCATGTTAAGTGCACACTGTAAGGAAAATGATCTGGTAACAGCAAGTGGTAAGTGGAAGAAAGATAAATGCCATCACTCACGTAATCTGTTCTGTATCTTTAAAAATCCTGCTGCCTAGAATGGAGTTAAGTAGTCACTTACTCACTGGTTAAATGAACACTTTAATAACTCAATGATCAACTCATAGCAGTAAGTTGCTGCTATTACATACTACACCTTTTATTTTGTTTACTTTAAACATCAGTAGTTTGCAAACTTCTTTCTCAACTCTACTTCCCCTCTGACTACTGGCAGGTCTTCCTCTTTTCTCTCATCCATAGAATGTTGTATAAGGCAGAGAGAAAAGTGAATAGAGAAGTTTCATAAAAGGCAGAGTGCTCAAAGTGTGCTGAAAGAGTCAGCCATCGGAGTTCATCACACTAATGTAGCTAACTTCTCTACTATAGGAAAAGTCTGCAGACATACTCATTTCCTTGAAGTGTTACTAGACTAGAAGATAATTGGTACATTAATGTGCAAAGATTTTATTTCTATATAAAGCACCTTATAATGTGTAGAGTATGTGCAGAATTGCAGAATGTCTAAATCAGGTTGAACATTTTATTTCCTTAAAAGGTTCCATCATTCTTTCTTTATGCTAAAATTGTTAGTAGATGTCAATTCCTTTCAGCAAGAAATTCATTCACCAAAGCTGTTTTGCTAAGCAGAAGTACTTGTAAAAATTTATTTGAGAGAGAGACAAAGATAGTGCATGTGTACATTGCACCGGAGAACAACTTTGGAAGTCAGTTCTTTCCTTCTACTTTGTGGGCTTATGGGGGTCAAACTCAGTTGTCAGGTTTCCCTCCACACCTGTCGTAGTTGAGCTGAGACATCTACTTCCATGTCATTGGCCTGCAGTTTTATTTTTTGAGACAGGACTTCTGTAGCCCAGGCTGTCCTTCAACTCAGAATAGTCCTTTTGCTTCAACCTCCTGAATGCTAAAATAATAGCCACAAACCATTGCACCACATGCCAGACAAGCTTAGTGTCATTAAGCTACTCTTACTGCTTCAAAGATTCTTTTCTTAACCTTTTCTCTGCAGACTGAATGCTTTATGGGAAAGTTTTCATTTCTAGGACACTTTATCAATTGTAAACTCTTCATTATATCCATTTAATAATTTGTGAATAATTTTTTTAAAAATTAATATAATTGAGTGTTAGATAGAGAGAGAAAGAGAGAGAATGTGTATAGGCCATGGCAATCAGGGGACAACTTTCTGAATTCAGTTCTCTCCTTCTACCATGTGGGGTTCTGGGGATCAGACTCAAGTTGCCAAATTTGTGAGCAGGAGCCTTACTTAATGAGCTGTCTTGCCAGCCTTGTGAATAAATTATAAGCAAAATTGCTTCACTTCTCTTGATCTTAAAGCACAATTGTGTTAACACCAGGAAAAAATGAATGCAGGCTGCATTCACATTTGGGAAGAAAGTGTTTTCCTAAAGGTGCGCACCTGCAGCAGGTGGATCCTGAGGAACAACACGCTCTGTCCACCGAGACTCCCCTGATGACTGCGTGCTTTCCCACAGGTCTCAGCCACCTTTGCAGCTAGTCTGGTTATCAGCCCAGCCATTGGAGCTTACCTTTCTGAAAGCTATGGAGACAGCCTTGTTGTGCTTGTAGCCACGGTGGTAGCTCTTCTGGACATCTGCTTCATTTTGGTCGCAGTTCCAGAATCTCTACCGGAAAAAATTAGACCTGCTTCCTGGGGAGCTCAGATTTCTTGGAAGCAAGCAGACCCTTTTGCGGTAAGTGAAAGCATGAAAATATTTACTGCCTAAATGTCTCTTTTCTATGCGTGCAGCCTCCAGGACCCCAGCATGTTGCTCTCTTTCTTTTTCAATGAAAACAGAAAAACTTTCATTACAAACAAGGCACTAAGATAGTCTGTATACCAAGAAAGACATAGACATACTTAAGTCAAGTATATCATAAGGGAAGAGGTAATAAATATCCAGATTGTGCCTCATGACAGTTTGGAAAGAAGTGATTTTCTGCACAGTTGTTTATGTCCTTTAACAAAATGAATAAAGGTGGTTATTTGAAGTGATAACATGTTAATTCAAAAAGGATAAATATATTTGATCTGATTAAGGTAATATATTTAAGTTGTCAATATATAGGCACTGTAACCAGAGGCTTTATATTTCTGTTCATAGATTAAATAGATTTCTTTGTTTTCTGTAATCTTACGGGGAGAGGGGAACTGGATGTGATAAGGAAACTATTTCTATCTTCTCCCAAATCTGGTTTGAAGTTGTTCTTGATAGAAATAATTGGCCATGGGGCCGTTGACATAGCTTAGTAGGTAAGGTGCCCATTTGAACACTTTACAACCTAAGTTCAGTCAGTAGTGGGAGGAGAGAACCAGTTTCCAAAAGTTCTTTGAGTTCCACTTGTTGTGCCATGGCATGCATATATGTGCCTTGTCTCTCACTTTCTCGTTCTAGCCCCTTACCCCCTCTCTGAGAAATAGTCTACATTTAATATGTTTATGTATGTATATATGTGTATGTATTAAGAAATATGTGCTAGGGGAAGCAGGGTATAGACCAGAGACTTGACTTTTGGTTTTTTGTCCTCCAAGTTTAATTTTTAAGAAAAATATGTACAGAAAGAAAAATAATTCATCTAAGATTTGTGTGTGGCATTTGCATTCTATACATGTTTGCATGCACACTTATGTTCAGGTACTCATACATGTATGTGCATTTGCTTGTGGAGGCCAGAAGTAAAGGTCAGGTGTCTTCTTGCTTTCCACCTTATTTTTTGAGATGTCTTGCTGAACCTGGAACTCAATAATTCAGCAACACTTTCAGGCGGGAAACTCTAGAGATCTTCCTGTCTCTACCTTTCCAATGCTGAGATTACAGGCACATGCAACCATGTCCAACTTTTTATGTGGGTTCTAGAAATTGAACTCAGGTCTTTATGCTTACATGGCAAACACTTTACCAACTGAATCATCTTCCCAGCCCCCAGAAATTCTTTTCTAAAATTCTTCCTCAGAGCATTTCCTGAAGACCTTGGCAATTCTTTTTTTTTTTTTTTTTTTTTGCCATAGTGTCTGAAGGTGAGAGAGGAGTTTGAAGGAAGACAAGTGTGCTTGAAGAAGAATAGTATGTCATGGAGCCTGCAGTTATAATTCCATCCTTTGTCATGTCATAACCAAGTTACCCATAAAGAATCCTATGTAAACTAGAAATGCCACAGCATTTCTAGAAATGCTGTGGCTGAAGTTAACTTGTCTAAAGAACGTTCTGTAGCAAGGTTTCAGTGGACATGAGCTGTTTGGGTATTGGTATATAAAGGTTACCAGTGGTCAGGGCTTGGATCTCCTAAGCTGAAGGACCTGAGTTCCAATCCCCCAATTCCATGTAAAATTACCTTGTGGATATGGTGTAGATCTGCAATTCCAGCTCTGAAAGGTGGAACCTGGGAAATCCCAGAGAAAAATAATAAGGAGGTAGAGCAATACAGGATGATTTCTGCTCACCTTTGGGCCTGCACAGGTATACACACTCTCATGCCCTCTTGTACACACACACACATACATACATACATACATACAAAAAAGAGGGTGGTAATAATAGTGACCTAAAAGTTCTGCAACTCTTGCCACATTCAGTAAATCCTGTTCAAATAAAGTTTCTTCCCCAAAGCACTGGCATCCTAAGGATTTTTACAAGTCTGAGATATATGAGTTCTGTAACTCAAATCACTTCAAATAAGTTACGTTACAAGGAAGAGAAAGAAGTGATTTCCTTAAACGTTCTATAGGATGTTCAGGGTCTGTTTAGAGGAATGCTTAGAATGTAAACCAATGTTAACAAAGATCAACAAAGTTTTTTGTTTGTTTGTTATAATGTTAGAAATACATGCTCTAGATAAGGACTCAAAACTTCCACAGAAGAATGACAAGTTTAATGTTTAATATTGATGTTCACTTGAATATTCCACTCAGCTTTTGTCATCCTTTGTAATAGATAAGCAAAATGGTTTCACAAGTACTGCCAGCATCCATGCCTGTTAACTTGTGTTTTTGTTTTCTGCTCATTCCCAGTCCTTGAAGAAAGTTGGAAAAGACTCTACTGTCTTGCTCATTTGCATCACTGTGTTTCTCTCATACCTTCCTGAAGCTGGGCAGTATTCAAGCTTTTTTCTCTATCTCAGGCAGGTGAGTAATGGGTGTCTTGTAGCCTTTGAACATGCAGAATATCAAAGATTGGGACTTGTCAACAGACAATTTACAACCATTGTAAAGAAGAAAACATATGATACAATTTCTAATGATAACCATAAAAGCTGGCAGAGAATTAGAGAACAGGGACTGTTGCAGTCAGCCTGCAACATTGCTGATAAATGACCATCAAATGGCATAAGGGAACAAAGGGGTTTATTTTCTTATGACAGTCCAGTTATAGTTCTCAGTCCAGCTTGACAGGGCTGAGGGAACTGGCCACACCATTACTACGTAACGGCTGAGAGATGGACAATCCTTACTTGCCAGACCAGCATGTCTAGACAAGTGTACACAGGATGCCAACTCTCTCAACCAGCTCTCTGAGATTTATTCCAGGGCCTAATCCCTCCCACCATGGGCTGGGTCTTCCCCATCAGCTAGACAATGTCCTTCAGGTTTGCTCTGGGCTTAACTCAACCATTAACTCTCTACAACTGTGCCCAGAGGTCAAACCCTCAACAGTCAAGTTGGCTTCTGTGTTTAACTATGACAGGGACAATGGTGACTTCAATGATAAGGAACCAAACCGTTCTATGTACTTGCAATCCCAGCTACTTGTGAGGCTGAGGCAGGATGATTGCTTGACAGCAGGTTTAAACCCAATGTAATGACAGGAAGCACTAGTGTGAAGGAACGTGATGTGATTTTTGAACCGTAAAGGCAATTTTAGAAGATGTCAGAGGAATTGTTCCTTTCTAAAGCTTAGCAGTTACAGGCACTTCAGAGCTGCTGTGATGATCAGCTGTTTAGAAGTCATCTCCAGCCAGCTTTGGCTTCTCAGAGGGGAACTTTTTAGAACATTCCCATCTCTGAACTATAGCTCAGAGTCTGGTTTATTGGTTTCCAGTGGGTTCTGGTGTCTTGTCATCCCATCCCTCTTTTTTCCTTGCTTTTCCTTTCTCTGTTGCTTACATGGTTTTAAAATACAGTCATTGCCTTCACCAATAAGAAGATTTTGCCCTGCAATCATCTTCCTTCACCTCCCTTTATTGCATGCAACATTAGTCTATCCACAGTGTGGAAACAGGAATTATGTTTATAATATCTCTGTTAATGAAAGTGTTTCCTTCCATTTCTGTAGGTCATAGGTTTTGGATCTGTGAAAATCACAGCATTCATAGCTATGGTAGGAATTCTGTCTATTATGGCTCAGGTAAGTGTCATTTCACCCATATTTTTTAATGTTTATTTTTGTTCTTTTAGTATTTCACATATGAATACAGTGAATTTAGTTCATTTTTACCTCATTGGTATTCAGTCCC
Organism: Typhlomys cinereus; assembly: GCA_023101885.1. NCBI lineage: Eukaryota > Metazoa > Chordata > Mammalia > Rodentia > Platacanthomyidae > Typhlomys > Typhlomys cinereus. The sequence continues at coordinate 1,411,081 of JALPQD010000209.1, read as the reverse complement.
ATATTGTCTTCCTTCTTACTCTCCTGCTTCTTGCATATTTGGCCCACCACATTTCATCTGGATTGCCTATACTGGCCTGTATCTGAGCACCTGGTGGAGTATTGATGATATGTCAGTGTCACCATACTTTAAAAAAAAAAAAACAACTTTATTTTCTCTAATATTGGTAACTACAAATCCACAAGAAAGTACATAATACAAGTACAGAGAGGTCCCCTGAATTATTGCATCAGCCACTTAGCCCCTTCTGTAACATATCTTGCACAACTGGAGTATAGCACCAAAGCCAGGAGATTGTAGGGCACAATTTCCAGACCTGGTCCTTGATAGAATGTCCAGGTTCTCAGGATACAGCTGTCAGTAGAATATTAGGTGCTGGAAATTAACCCATGCTAGAGAAGTACCTGCTTTACTGACAAATGAGAATCAGCACATTCGAATATGCAATGAATAAATACTAGTAAATGGTAGAAATGTAAAATCCTGAAAGGCAGCAAGATGTTATTTATTTTAACTTACTGCCATAGTTAGGGAAATTTACTAGAACTTATGAGACTTTTGCCTTGAAACCAGTCAGAGTGCTCCTGTGGTTAGCTGTCTGCAGAGGAAATGAGATGGCTAGGAAACTGATCTTCCAAACACAAGAATTGGACTTAAGGGATTGTATCCAAGCAAAGGTCTTTTTTGGTTTGTTTTGACTGTATTGGCAAATGTAAATTATGTTAAACTTTCAAGGTGGTTTGATTTTAGCTCCTTTTGCATTTTCAGCGGTGTTTTTCTCATATTCCTTTCAGATTATCACAACTCATTGAATTTAACAGTATATTTTTATTACAGTCAAATTTATACCAATCCCAATTTTATAAAATTGTTTCCAGCCGCAGAATCCCATATGTTTTGCAAATGCTTAACAGACTTTACTCACAATTTAGTAGCATTTCTCCAATAGTCCTCTTGGTCATGATAACTGAAGTATAGCTGTATTACCTGTTGAGAGAAATCAACAAAGAACCAGGGAGACATGCTTCTGTAGAAGGCAGCCAAAGGCCCCAAATCCCAAGTCAGCATAGGAGCTTTTGAACCACCACCCCCCTCCTCTCCCTCATGAAGAAACACATCACTACTGCCTATCTTCAGAGGTCAGTCAGACAGTGCCTCTGTCTATCCATGAGTGGACCTCACACATAGATCTTACTGCTCTAAATGAGTTCGTGACCAAATTCATGTGTACTCACAACTCTTCTCAGAATTCTGTTCTTCTTTTGCAGACAATCTTTCTTAGCATCTTGATGAAATCACTGGGGAATAAGAATACTGTCCTCCTTGGTTTGGGCTTCCAGATATTCCAGTTGGCCTGGTATGGTTTTGGATCTCAGGCCTGGTAAGCCTCTCCCTTTAGATTCACATATAATCAAAATAAATGATAATTACTTAATAGATGTGATGAGTCTTGGAGAAATTAAGGCGATGAGTCTTGGAGAAATTAAGGCAGTGTGATAAAGGAGGGATTAAGACTACTTGAGTGTGATAATGGAAACCAGGGCTATTTCACTGATTCGAGTATTCGACATCCTAGTCTTTGACAGGAATGGAGGTAGATAATTGAAGTTGATAAAAAAAAATTGCCTATACTTCTCAGGCTTCAGTGAATCTGGAATCCTTGCTTAATTGAATGTGTCCTCCCAGTCCGCCATTAAAGTTTCCTCTCTGCTTTTTTGTTGTTTCTGAAACAAAGTCCAACTCTGTAGCCTAAGGTGGCTTCAGATCTGCAGAAATCTTCCCATTCAGGCCTCTTGAACATTGGAAATTGCAGTTGTAAGCTGCCATATTTGGCTACATTGTCCATTTTTAGGGACATCACATGTAATTGAAACAAAAAGTTTATGACTATGTACTTTTTATTACTATAATCAATATAAGCAATAATAAAATCTTTGTGAAATAAAGCATTTGACTTTGATAAATACTGTTAACTCCCCCACAAATCATGTGAGTATCTTCAGTGAGTTTTTTAAAAAAAAATGGGAAAATGGACAAAGATAGGATCTGTGGACAAAAGAAACTAAAAGTTCCATTGAGTTTTATTTTGGCAAGTGACTTTGTATATTTGGTTGCGAAATAACCAGAGCCTCTGTCTCCACTTCACATACTGAAATTGGTCTGTGTTTTGCATTCCTAAGTGAAGGAAATAATTTAAAGGAATTAGAAATACTGAAGTGATAAGAAAGTAGTCGAAAAGCAAATGTATGAAATTCTGTTTCATTTAACAATTGGTTCTATGTTGCATTTTTACTTAAGATTAACTTGGTTGATTCTTTCTGTTCCATTTTATTTTGTTTCCATGAACCTTGATTCAGTAATCTATTTAGTCAAAATACTTGTGGTATTGGAAAGACTTAAGGATCATGAAGGGTTTTCTTTTTCAAGGATGTACGAATCCAGTGGGTCACAACTATACTGACCCATGTTGGAGCGTCTTTCCTTGAGGAAAGGGCAAGGTCTGAGCAGCACAGCCTCTGTACATTGAGTTGTAGCACAGTGCTCTGGGCTGCAGAGCACACAGCTCAAGGGCAGTGTGAGGAGAGAATGTCTAAGAAGTCTAGAGAATGACGTAAATTCATGTGTAAAGGCTTTTTTTTTATTCAATTGCGCGTGTATGCTCGTGTGTGTGTGTGTGTGTGTGTGTGTGTGTGTGTGTGTGTGTAGAACCACAGGCGAATTCGGGAACCACCATGGACGCCTCCACCTCCTCCTTGTTTACTCTGCCCTGGGATTCACAGTCTCCGCCCGGCGTCTATACATGGGCTTTAGGATCCTGAACTCAGGACCCTCCGCCTACAAGGCAGAGGCTTAACCCCTGAGCCATCTCTCCAGCCCCATGTGTAAAGTCTTAAAAAGTGTACAAATAGGAAAAAAATGAGGAAGAAAGAATAGAAAATTAGATAAATGTATTTATTTAAATAAGAAAAATGTCTTTGTAGAACAAACATGCAAATGGCAATAGGGAAAACAGAAAGAACAATTTTGAAAGAAACCAAAATAAAGAAATATAGACCAACTGGCCTTTAACTCATGAGCCTACTGCCTGAGGCTCCTAAGTGCTATGATTGCTAGGATTATAGGCCACTGTGATATGCCATCCCAGCCTAAGAAGTTATTTATTAGTGTTTATGTAGTGTATGCGTATATGTATGCATAGTTTATGTGTAAACACTAGAGGAGAACAGCTATTCTGCTCTACCACTTTCTACTTCTCTTGTGAGACAGGGTCTCCCATGGAACCTGGAGCTGGACTGGTGACCAGCAAGCGCCAGCAATCCTCCTGCCTCCATTTCCGTAGCACAAGGGTTACAGGTGTACATGATCATACCCAACTTTTAATGGAGTTGGTGGGGATTTGAATTCATGCCCTCATGCTCACGCAGCAAGTGCTCCACCAAATCACTTTCCCTGCCCCAAGAAATCCATTTTAAAGAGGAAAAAGTAAATAAAATGAAAAACAGATGGCATTTTTGGTCTTGCCTCTGATGACATTATAAACCAAAAGCACCTTGTATCCTGACTAAAGCCTGTGTTTTTCAGGATGATGTGGGCAGCAGGGACTGTGGCCGCCATGTCCAGCATTACGTTCCCAGCAGTCAGTGCCCTGGTCTCTCGGAATGCAGAGTCAGATCAGCAAGGTGAGAGTGTAGCCTTTGTTGTTTGTTCCTTGAGAAGAACCTCTCTCCATAGAAGCAGGAGGCTCTGTGCTCTCCACAGGGCCTGCAGGTCCAACCCTGTGGTCCTGATCTAGGAGCTGCCTGTTTACTTTGCCAAGTAGGATGGTTCTATTTTCCTCCCTTTTCACTGCATACTTCAGCAGTCCAAACTCACCAATTCAGATTAGTAGTAATTAGAAACAAAATATTTATTTTCCTGTTTCAACTTTGACTCTTATCGATTATAGGCAGAATTAACTGGACTATAATCATATTTCAGCAGATTTTCATTAAATAATAGCTTTTGGTAAGTAAGGACTGCCCTGTTACTCAAGGCATAAATTAGGCTGTTTTTATGCTTGCACATACCAATTCAGAGGCTTCTAATTGTTAGCGTACAAAACTACTATAATACATTGTATTATGTCGAATTAAAAAAAAAAAAACTGAGAGAGGGAAAGTGGAGGAGAACAGGCACATACCTGCCATGACACACATGGAAGTTAGAGGACAATTTTAGAAAGTAGTTCTCTCTTTCTGCTGTGTCTCTCTGGGGAGGGAACTCAGGCTGTCAGGTGTGCGTCTCACTTTGAGTGCCTTTTCACTTTGAGCCATCTTGCCCGCTCTCGTCTGAATTTCTTTTGACTTAACAAAAAACATTCATTTGTGGTTCAGATTTATGTTTTATGTAACTTATTAGGAAGTAAAGATACTTATCAGTTCGTACTTGCAGAATTTTTTAGTGTGGGTCTGCATTCAGATAGGGTCTGGACTGCAGATGTGAGAACTGAGTCTGTCTGGTGCTGAGGACTGCAAGGAGCTGCTCTGTAGCCAAGGCTGTCTTTAATGAAGGCCAGACTTAATTATAGCTAAGCCGTTACATGAGACAATCAAGGAAATCTCAATCCAAAGAAAAATGGGTATTACCTGAAACAGGAAATAATTAATTTTATATTTTATTATTCCCCATTTATAGGTCAATGTCATCCAAAAGGATGTCAGAAGTTAAGCTTGCCATCATTTTGTCTACTTACAGACTGTAGTACAGAGGATGCATTCAATAGGTATCATTTAGTTCAGTCATTAGAAAGACTTCATTTATTATTTCAAATGTTTCTTGCTGTTAGACTAAGATAATTAAACTTAAAATGCGATGGCTTATGTAGCCAAGTGTGCCTATCAATAGTTTGTAAGAAAATACTGGATAAGCTCCTTCGTGATACTTTTCTGACAAGACTGGTTCTCTTTTCTTTGTTCTGGTTTAGGAGTTGCCCAGGGAATCATAACTGGAATACGAGGACTTTGCAATGGTCTGGGGCCAGCCCTATATGGCTTCATATTCTACTTGTTCCATGTTGAACTGAGTGAGTTAGGCCCAAAATTGAATTCTGATGATGATCCCCTACAGGTAATTTGATGTATTCTTTTATAAACAATAGTTATATCTGGTTACACAAAATTTCATGACCTTAAGTTGGAGCTGTCTTTCCTATGTATTATCATTGTATTTGACAACAGTAAGCTCCTTGTTTCCTGGGTCTAGAGATAGGTTATTTTCAGACGTTTAGTAAGTGTCCTTAGGTGAAAGATTTTTCAGATTCTGTCCTCATCTACATAGGCACTATGTAGAATGTTAGTCTGTAACTGAGCTTGGACATAGTAGATGTGAAATGACCTAATGTAGCTCAGTTGGTAAAGTATTTGTCTACATGCACAAAGCCCTGTGTCCCTTTCCAGCAGTGCAGAACTCAGCCGTGGTGGTGCATGACTGTAAAGCTAGCGCTGGGAAGAAGGCAGTAGGAACAGAAGTTCAACCTCATTCTCAGTTGTAGCGAATTTGAAGCCAGCCTGGATTACATGAGACCCTGTTTCAAAAAAAAAATTGAAATATTAATCATAAACTAGGTAAAAGTAAAGCTAGAGTGATTTTTGTGCAATTGAGACATTTAATTAGATTTTCTTTCTTAGTTTGTTATTTTAGATAACAGAGCAAGATTATAGATAAGAAATTATTTTTAATACACTTACATGTTGGATTAAGATACATAGAAGTGATATGAAAAGCAATGATTAGTTGCCCTGTGTTATATTCCAAACACTAAGCTGTTTGTCTTGACCTTTAATATGTGCTTATGAGAAAACTATTCACTGTTTGGTGACTTTTTTTGCTTCTTATTTTTTGTTTGTTTAAATCATTCAAGATTAATTTGGAGTTAAAGGAACTGACTAGGCTGGTGTGGAAGTGAAATGCCAGCACTTAGAAGCAGAGGCCAAAGGGTTGCAAAATAAGCCCAGCCTGGCAGCCTGGGCTACATAGCAAGATTGTATCAATCAGTCAATCAATCAATCAATAACCAAACTCTCTTGTTTTCATTTTTCTTTTTATTTCCCTTATCCATTAGGGATCTTTCATCCCAGGCCCACCATTTTTATTTGGAGCATGTATAGTTCTTATGTCTTTTCTGGTTGCCTTATTTATCCCTGAATACCGTAACGCCAGTGGAGTTCAAAAACATAGCAACAGCATTAGTGTCAGCTTAAGCAATGCTCCTGAACGAAGCAGTGACGAAGACATTGAGCCACTCCTACAGGACAGCAGTATCTGGGAGCTCTCCTCCTTTGAAGAGCCTGGGAATCAGTGCACTGAGCTATAATTCAGCAGAAAAGAGGATTCTGCAGACATCATCTCTGACAGCTGTGGAGGAATCTTCATCACGGGGAGACTTCATGGTGCTGGAGGGGCGATGCTAGCTGCATCCTTTGGGCCAAGCTTAATAAGTGACTTGCTCTTCCCCCCCCTCCTGCCTCTGCCCTTATTTTTTCCCATTCTTTTTCTTCCTGTTCAAACATTAGAGAACAAGGTAAGATTAGAAATGTTTCCCTGAAAATAATGTGCAATTCTCAAGATTGTCTGGAGTCTAGACTTTGAAATTTAAATAGAAAAGTAGTATTTGTGATAGAAAAGATGGCTTTCTTTTGATATCTGGAGTAAAAATGACAGCAATCTTTCCATTCACTCTTCAGTTCAAAGTACAGAATTGTAACAGAACTGCCATCTTGGACAAGATTTCAGCTAAAGAACTCTTTCCTCCTTTCTTTTCTCTGAATTCTTAGCACTTAGCCCATAGGTGTTAATGAGGAGCAATTCTTCAGAGTTACTGGTATCAGGGATTTATGACTATGTGCAAAGGTCAAATGTGAATCTAGTTTTACCCTCCTTTTATTTTTTTCTACTTCCTATGCTTGTCTAAAATGAATGAAAATATTGGTCAGATATCATCTTTACCAAATAAAGGAAATTTTTTACAAATTCCAATCATGTTGAACTATCAACTCAGATTCTCGGGCCTTTTTTCCTAATTGGATCCAGGCTGACTTTATAGAAGAAAACTGCATGAAGCCTGTAAGCCAGCCAGCTGAGGGCAGAAGCCAGTAAGACCCCATCTCAAAACAAAAATAGGAAGCAAGTTTTTAACAGTTTAAACATTCTTGAGGGAATGAGAGTTGGTGATAGATTTAGTGTTTATGTCCAAGTTCAGACTCAATGCATAGTTGTTTGCCTTTTCCACATACCGCACGTCCCACATCCATCATACTCCTGCCTTAACTGTTGTGTGGTGTGCATTATCAGTTATTGTATGTCTCAGTCTGCTCATCTCACTTTTGAGTCTCATAGGGATTCTTGCATCAAACTCCTTCCTAAAATATGAGGGTTAGTGAAGCTCAGTTTCACGATAAGTGTCTTGCTAACTTTTTGAGATGTTTTATGGACAAAGAAAACTTTACAGATTTATATGTATTTTGCTGCACAGTAACTGGACCATTAACTGGGGCCTCCCTTTAACGAAGCACTCCTTCGAAAGTTTTATAAGTATGAAATACATGTAGATATTTGTAAGGGTTTTAATTTTTGATGGGGTGCTGTGTAAATCTTGTATTTATAAATGTAATGGAGGTATTGACAGAAAAAATATATACAACTTTTATAAAGGATTGTGTACTGACTGAATAAATTTAAAAGAAAATATATTTTGAAACCTGTTCTGCCAGGAACAGAGATAACCTATCTTTTTACTATGCTGTGGTTTTTAGGTTAAGCTTCCTAATGCATAATAAATTTGCAATGGATACTTTTATGGCTTTTGTGTTTTTTAAGAACAAGTTCTGTCATCATTCTTTTAGGTTCTCTCTTGGGTGGCTATGAGCCAAGTTGAGTTGATAACCCGTCAGCTAATGCAAAAGAAAAATACATTTTCAAAAAAATGATTTAAAAAAACTTTGTTTGTTTGTATGTGTATGCACCAGAGGGCATTGTGTGTCCCTGTGGAGGCCCAAAGATGACTTCAGGAATCATCCTGGATTGCTTCTACTTCCTTTTTGCTTTGCTCTGGGATTTCCCAAGTTTTGCCCACCAGAGCCAGAAATGCAGGCTGCCATTTCCACCTGGTATTTTTACGTGGACCTGGGAGCTAAACTCAAGACCTTCTACTTGTAAGGCAGAGTCAACCCTTGAGCCTTCTCTCCAACCCCAAAAAAGTGGTTTTAACAAAGTTCCATCAAGATCCCCCATCAGACACAGATCATAATTGTATTTATAGAACAGAGTCATAAAACATATTTCTATATTTATAGTAAGGTTGTTCATACTAGCTAGAATGCATGAAAAAGTAAATGAAAACAAGTGCCCACTGGCTGATGAACAAATAAGCAAAATGTGGTATATACATATTCTTCCCTAAAAAGAAGGAACATTTTGATGTGGATGAATGCTGAAGGCATATTAAGTGAAGTAAGACAGACAGACACGAAAAGACAAATACTGTATTATTTCACTCCTGAGATGCCTAGTCACTGTTGGAGAGGCCCAGCTGTGGTTGGTGGGGACTGAGATAGGGGAGAAACAGGAGGTTACTTTAGTACTAAAAGTTTCCGATTGCAGTATGGTCATTTTTATTATGAATAGCAGTGGTACAGAAGAATGAGTTTGTATTATCAGTCTACCTTTTAAAATAGTTAATATGGTGAATATATGTATTTCATCACTTTTTTAAAAATGTTCTTATAGTGCTTTTGAAAATCATCATGTGGCTTTTGTATATCCATGTTGTACAGACATCCACATTTAATTCATAAACATTTCCATCACCTCCAAAAGAAATACACACTAGTATGTACTCCCAGTTTCCCTTCCCCCATCCTTTGGCCCCTAGTAATCTACTTTATGTCTACAGGCTTGCCTGTGGGGGAACAACAGAATGTTATCCTATAATGAGCGACCCTGTTTCTGGCCTCTTTTAGTTCCCCATGTTATATAGCATATGTCAAATTTTATCCCACGAAGACTGAATATTCTATTGTATACATGCTGTGTTTTGTGTGTTTATTTCTCAACTGGTGGACAGTGTTTTGTGTTTTGTTTTAATTTAAATAATGCTGCCTTGACCATTCGTGTACAGATTGGGTTTTCAAGGTCTCAGGTGTGTCACTGGGAGTGAGCTGTTAGGTCATGTGACAGTTATGTGGTGCTATTTGAAGACTCACTGTGTCATGTGCTGCACACCTGAATTCTCATCTGCAGAAGGGGAGAGCTGCAACTTTTCCACATCCTTGCCAATACCTGTTATCTTCTATTTCTAGCTATCCTAGTAGTTGGAGGTATTTCATCATAGTTGCTTGTGTTTCCTTAATAACTAATGATGTTGAACATCTTTTCATGAGCTTATTTGCCACTGCATGGTGTCTTTAGAGTAGTCTTGTTAAAGTTCTTTGCCCATTTTTCCACTAGATGTTTGTCTTTCTGTTGTTGAGTTTTAAGAATTTTACCAGATGTATGTGTGGTTAGTGTCCATTGTTGTACAAAAGTTTAAAATTTTTCTGAAATTTGATTTTTTTTGTTGTTGCTTGTACTTTTGGTGTTTCTAGTTCCAGGATACTGAAAATTTACTTCTGTTTTCTTGTAATAGTTTCAATCTTTACATTTAGGTCTTTGAGTGATGTAGAATTAATTTTTGTCGATGGCGTTTGGTGATGGCATTTGGTGAGAATCTAGCTTCATTCTTCTGTATGTAGATATTCAGCATTCTTTACTCAACTTGTTAAAGCAATGATTCTTTGCACTCTTGCTAAATTGACATGATTTTTAGAAATGTGGGTATATGTCCCTGAGTTTCAGGATGGGGGGAGATTAGGCTGGCTTAGTTCTATGTGGATGATATAGAGTCTCTGAAGTTCTGGATTGTGGTTTGTTGATTTTCTTTTGCAGTTTTGCTGCTCAGGGACATCTGCGGAAGAGGGGGCAGTAAGATTGTAAGAGCAAAAGGATGGGGGGAGCAATGATTTGAAGAGTCTCCACACTAGATAGGGCTGAAGCAATCATAATAGGACTTTGCATGCCCTGCGCCATGTCCGTCACACTATTGACCTCACAAAGTCTAACATCGGCTAAAGGCACCAAGATCCTTGGAGGCAAGGGATTGATGGCCACAGAAGTGTTCCTATGCTTAAGGGGAATACGAGAAAGGGTTCAGGAAAATGCCACTGGGTCCTTGTACGTCATCGGAAAGGAGGACCAAGACGAGAGTTAGGCATACTCAATAAAGGACTCTCTGGGAATTGGGGGGGAGGCACTGGGAGATGGGGAGGGAGGGAGGGGAGGGAACTGGTCTACCTATTAAGTTTGTATGAGCAGAAATAATAATAAAAAATGTTAAAAAAAAAAAAAGAAATGTGGGTATATTTCAGGCTCTGTTTATCTCTATGTTAATACTGTACAAGTTCGATTACTATATAGCTTTGTAACAAGATAGGCTGTTTGCTTGCAGTGCTGGGGATTTAACCAAAGTCCTTATGTGTATTAGGCAAGTATCATAGTTATGTCCTAACTGTATAGAAATTTCAAGATCAAGAAATACAAGTTTTCTAATTTTGTTCTTTTCAGCCTTCATTAATTGTTCGAAATCACTTCTAATTCCATATAAATTTTAGTTTGAACTCTATATTTTTGCCAAGTAAAAAATGGTCGTTAGGGGGCTGGAAAGATGGCTTATAACGACTTTGCCTCAGAGAAGGTCTTGAATTCTGATCCAAAGCCCACATAAAAAGGCCTGACAGAAACAGCGGAGATCTGTACTTCTGGATCTGCTGGGCAGAACCTGGAAAATCCCAGAGCGAAGCAAAAAAAAAAAAGGAGGTAGAAGCAATCCAGAATGTTTCCTGGAAATCACCCTTGGGCCTCTACAGGGACACACAGTGTGCTCTGTCTCTGTCTCTCTCTTTTTCTCTCTCTTCTTTCTCTCCCCCCCTCTCTCTCTCTCTCTCTCTCTCTCTCTCTCTCTCTCTCTCTCTCTCTCTCACACACACACACACACACACACACACACACGGTTGTAGGGATTTTAACGTATTCCATTGCATCTATAATCACTGGAGAGTGTTGCCTCTTAGTAATTCAAGTCTTCTATCCCATTAGCATAGGATGTCTTTTCTTTTGTGTCTTTGTTTCAGTCGAGATTTGTAGATTTTAGTGTATAAATCCTATGCTCCCTAACTTAAATTCATTTTTATAAAGAGAATATTTTACTTGATCTTACTTTCAAAATGTTCATTGATAATATATAGGAATACAACTGACGTGTGTTAATGTGTCCCGCAACTTTGTTGAATGTCAGTGCTGGTAGTTTTTGGTTTGTAGACTCTCATATTAGCTCATCTTGCATGTACCAATAGAGATAGTTCAGTTCTGTCCAAGGCTGGATATCTTTTTATTTTTTGGTTAATGTTTTCAGCACATTTCTGAACAGTGGTAAAAAATACAGGCTTCTTTGCCTTGTCCTATCTTAGAGGAGGGTGTTCTTTATTTTCTACTGCCATGTACAGTGACACACTGAAGCATTCTGAGCAGCGGTCTCAGACATCTTCGCTGCTGCGTAAGTATCATAGAGTGTAAGTACACAGATCTAAATAGTAACCTACACATACCTAGGCTGTTCAACTCATCTTCAACCAAAGCATCATTCTGTGGTTCTTTTTCTAATATTTATTTTGCATATGTGTCTGGGTCCATGAACCAGCGTAAACCCAGACAGGTAGGAAACAAAAGTGGGAGCGGTAGGAATTGGTCACATATGTGTGTATCTATGCGTATCAGAAGACAGTCACTGTGTGTCCCTATGGAGAATTAAGGGTGTCTTTGAGAATCATCCTGGATTGTGTCTACTTTTTTGTTTCCCTCTGGGATTTCCAAGACTCCGTCAACCAGTGCCAGAAGCAATTTCTCCAGCTCATTATGTGATTCTTGAAGACCTTTCATCATTTGTAGATTTTTCATAAGTGCCCTTTATCCTGTTGTGGCAAGTAAACTTAACTCGTTGAATATGTTTATCATGAAAGAGTGTATATTGGTCCCAATTTTCATTGCTGACCAGTACTTGATGGTACCTATTTAAAGAGGAAAGATGTGTTTTGGCTCATAGTTTTACAGGTTTCAGTCTGTGGTCTGCTGCTCCCTTGCTTTGGACCCGAGGCAGGGTAGACTATCTTTGAAAAGTGGAGCTGGTAGCGGAGGCTGCTTCACTTCATGGCAGAGAGGGAGCAGCAGGGGACATGTACGGCCTTAGGTGCTTCCTGTTTAGCCAGCCTATCTCATACCGTTCAGTACTTCTCCATAACACCATTGTATTTTGTATCAGTCAAGAGTCAAATCCTTTGTTCACTTTAGACCCCTTGGAATCTGGTCACTTCCCAGATCCCATCAGCTGCCCAAAAATAAACCTTTAGAACATTTTGATAATCATTTCAGTTTTTTCCTGAATCAAGGTGTCTGATGTGGATTTTCTTTGTTTTTGTCAGTCAGATAATACAGTGTATTTCTCTGTGTGTGTGTGTGTGTGTGTGTATGTGAGAGAGAGAGAGAGAGAGAGAGTCTCACAGTGTAGTCCTGCTATCTCAAAACTGATCCAGTGCCGTGCTTAGAGACAGACAACCCTAGGCTTCTTCTCCATGTTAATTCACTAATTCACCTGTGCATTGTTAGCATATACCGCAGCATATTGATGTTATTAGGCACAATGATGTTTTTGTACAATGTTTCCAACAGAGTTCCTGAGGAATACTGATCTGTAGTTTTTGTGTTTATAATTTTACAACAGCAGTCAAAGGATCTCAAAAGTATTTGAAATAACTAGTTTATGGCTTTACATTTGAAATATTGATTCCATTAACTATCATGGAACAAAAAGATTAATTTTCAAATATTTTGATAACTTTACAGTATTAATTAGAACTTGATAATAGCTCCCCCCCAAAATATGGCAGATATCTGGTCAGGAATGTGTATGATCTATAATGTAGAAAGCTATAAAATACCCCCGAAAGAAATCTCTTAGTGGAGAGTCAGCCAGTTAAGGCTGTGATTTCCCCAAAGTGATTATCTATATAGATTTATCATTCTTACCAAAAAATGCACTGATATAGTTATAAATAAGCTAATTATGGTATTATATAGAAAACTAGAGAAGCTATAACAATTTTGAAAGAAAATAAGAAAGCTTACTACCCATTTTCAGGATCATTTTGTAATAAAGACCCTGATGTTGGAGAATCCATAGACAGCCCCACACAGGTTCAAGAACAGTTAGAGAAAGGTAAAAGTAATCATACTTGATTAAACTGCTATGCATATTTTATAGCAATGTGACTGCTTAGAGCTTGTTGCTGTCTGTCTGGCTATTCTTTTTACACATGCATGTATGTTTCATGTGTGGGCAAGTATACAAGAGCGCACTTGAGTATGTGCCTGTGGAGGCTCAAGGGTGACATCGGAATCAGCTGAATTGCTCTATCCCCCTGTTGCTTTGCTCTGGGGGTTCCCAGGTTCTACCTTTCAGGGCTGGAATATCAGACCTCCACCATATCCACCTAGCATTTTATGTGAGATCCTCAGGTCCTTTTGCTTGCAAGGCAAAGGCTTTAGCCGCTAGCTTTATATCTTAAATTTATCTCACACGTAAACTAAATGCAGCCAAGATAGACACAAAGGTGCAAAAGAGCAGAGGGGTATCAGTGGGTCAGGAGGTAATATAATCAGTGTCACTGGGGTTAGAAAAAGTCTTAACACTTTAAAAACCTTACATTTTCTAAAATTTAAAGTAAGGGAAACATAATTTGAAAAAAAGCAAGAACTTCCAGATGGAATGATGTTGAGATTATTAGTCCCTTCATACTTTTGTGGGTAAATGTCCTTTTTCCACCCCATCTCAGCTTGGTTTCATTAAATTGAATCATTTAGAATGCATACCATGGAAAGGTAATGTGTTATAGGGTATTTTAATGCATTAAATGTATTATAATATTTAAGTGTTTGAGTGATTATGACTTTTTCATTATGTGTTATACTGCAATGATCACTCCTTGGCAGTAGAGCAGTTTTTAAAGTTAAATCCAGAACAATGAAGTTGCTAGTTAATACACATTACTAATTCTAGTATTCATCATTTTAGTATACATTATTAATATTCCCATATACATCAACTCTAGCACATAATGTAATATTAACTACATTATTTCTGGTACATTATTAACCTAGTAAGCAATGCTATTAAGCATTAACTCCTATTAACTTCCAGCATGCATTAACTTTAATACATATTAATGCCAGTTCACATTATAAACTCTATTAGTGTATACACTAGTAACTCTAATAGTGTATACACTATTAACTAGTATACATTAATGCTAGTAAACAATAACTCTAGTATACATTATTTTCAGTATACATCATTAACTTCTAATACATTATTAACTCTAGTACACATTAGTGGTAATATGTTACTGTTAGTACAAATTAGCTGTAGTACATATTAATTGCATTTAAATTAATAGTAATGTGCAGAAAGTTAGATCTCCAGAAAAATTTGTTCATCTCATACCTGAAAAATGTTATCCTTTGACTTCCTTCCATTTCCCTCCCTCTCAGTACCTAATAACCATTACTGATTTTTCAAACAGAAAAGGAATAATGTTTTAGATTTCATCTTTGACTAAGATCTTGGAGTATCTGTCTCCTGTGTCTGGCTTATTGCACTTAGGATCGTATCGTATCCTTTGTTGTCATGATGACTAGGACAAAAGAGATGAAGTCGTCATGCTTGCCTTTAACAGTAGCCAGCAGGTTGCAAGACCACCCGAGGAGCCCTGCAGACATGAATTCTCCCAGACTTGGCTTGTGAGAATCAGTGGGCTCTCAAGAAATCTGTGAAGGCCACAGCAACTGGGCCCAGCCCAAGGAACTCACTGTGTCATGTCCATCCCCAATTGACCCCCAGCCATTAAGCACTCTAAATTAGACATTGCTTAAGGGAGCAGGTAACACAAGTGGTCCAGTCCAGCCTCAGGAGTAAGCATTTCAGGCTCATGAAGACCTTTGGTTCTTGTGCCCTCTTTGCTCTTTACAAATCTGGGGATTTACACCTTGTAACTTAAGGGAAGAGTGACTGTTCATAGAATTAAATAAAACCTTATTCAGATCCTGATTTCAAGGTTTTTTAGATATAACCAATTACCTATTTTAGTTAAAAGGGAAGCTTTAAATTTACCTATGAAGAGCTGCCCTAGATTATGTTTTGCAGTCAATACCCTTTTAGTATTGGACCATGTTCATATTAGGCAAACGATCTTACCACTGTGCTGTGTCCTCAGCCTACATAGTATTTCAAAGGGGCTGAGTTTTAGCTTCTCTAAAGGGGGGCTCAGGAATATCAAAGCAGTGGGTGAAGCCTTCTTGCTGACACAGACAATGGATTTCCTAGGGCAGAACCAGTCATCCCCTCAGGCCATCCAGAAATGGGGAGCATAGAGACAAAGACATGGGGAAACCTCAGGAGTGGAGTTGGGGTATAAAAGGAAGAATCTCAGACAGTTGAAGACCATCCTAAAGGAATAAAAGTCCTAGATTCCTGAGGAGAGCAGCACAGTGGTCAAGCTGCTTGATAGATCCACTTAGGGTAGTTAGGGCACTTCTCACTTTTAGGAACTCCAGCCAGGATTAGCCTCCTGAGATCTTCCTCATCCTAAACTCACAATGGAAGGGCTGACCCTGGCCAGTCAGGACCAACAAGGGAGATGAGTTTTAACCTGGATGGGAACTGTGCAAGGGAAGGTGCCCTTAAAGTGTGTGTTCTTAGCAGGGGAGCCCGGCCTGACTTGCCATTGCTGGGGTTCCATTGCTTCCAGCAGGTATCCTGATGAAGCCTGTGTTTCTTGGAGTGGGTCCAAGTCCTTTCTGCCTTTCTATACCCATGAACAAGTCCTTGCAGCCCGTGGGAGTGATGAGTAAGTACGTGGAGACGATATGCAGAATGAAGGTGGAAAGGCTGGTGAAAGGATAGGGCAAGGAATTTAATCAGAATGGAGACAGATGACCATAGGATGGTGGAAATGGAGGAGGCAAATAGGGTCTTTGTAGGGCAGGGATTGGAAACAGGCAAACCCCAGAAATGGGTAGGGAAGGAATCTGAGGGGTAGCAAGCAGATCCTGGGAAGGATCAGGCCACCATAGGACGGTCTGTACAAGGTAGCGTGTAGCACAACCACACCCTGCCTGCAAGACCTCGCCAAGATAGGTAAGAAGCTGGGAGGAAAGGACCTCTGCTGAGTCTGCTGCCCACCAGAAATCTAGTCTCTGCGTCTGGGTCCCTCTAAAATCTGGGTGCATGTGGCTAGACAGATGGTTCAACTGGTGAAGTGCTTGCCTGGCAAGTATGAAGATCTGAGTTTGTACCCACAGCACCCAGATAAAAGGCCAGGCATGTAATGCCACTGCTGTAGAGAATGAGCCAGGAGGATTCTGAGACTTGCTGGCCGGGTAATCTTTCCCAGCTGATGTATTCCAGGCTCAGTGAGATACCCTGTCTCAGAAAATAAGAGCGACTGAGGAAAGCACCTGACATTGACCTCTGGCTTCACACACACGGCTAATACATGCATGTGCAAACGTGCATATATGACAGAGTAAATGTTAAAATGAAATTCAGAGCCGTTTTAGACATGCAAGATAGTTTTGTGAGATCCCTTTCTACCATGAGGTAGCCTGCCTTCTCTGTTAACTAACAGAAAATGATTTGCCTGAAAGAAAATTATGTTTTCTAGAGGTAAAGGCACAAGGTGGTTTTCATTTCTGTCTCCCTGTTCACCCAGAGGCAGACACGGACCATAGGAACAGATGTGGGAAGTTCCTGGGCCTGGGAAATCTAGGCTGTGGGACAGGAGGCTAAGGCCCTGCATCACGATAATATATTGTTCATGTATGTGGAGTTCCTCTTCTCTGTATGTTTAACTTGCTGCCATGCCTAGTTGATGAGGTGCTGGACATTGAATTCACAGCTTCATGCATGAAATCAACTGAGCCACATCTCGGGTCCTAGAATTGCTTTAGAATCACTTGAAAGTTGCACCTCAGAGTTTGCTGCAAGATCTCTCTGTGTGTGTGTGTGTGTGTGTGTGTAGAAGCCCAAGGTTAACTTCAGGAATCATTCTGGATTGCTTTACCTCATTGCTTTGCTCTGGGGTTTTCTAGATTCCACCTTCCAGAGCCAGAAGTGCATGCTGCCACCTTTTCTGCCTTGTGTTTTTCCATGGGACCTGGGGATCTGAACTCAGGTCCTTCTGCTTGAGTCATCTTTCCAGCCCTATAAGGGTGTTTCTAGAAAGACTTACTTAGAGGGAAGGACTCACCCCAAATGTGAGATCCATTCTGGGGTCCAGACTGAATACTAAAGAAAAGAGTAAAGCATCAACCTTCACCTGTCTCCTGAAGGAGCAATGTTACACGCTGCCTCATTTTCTCAACACCGTGCCTTCCCTACCATGATGGACAGTGCCTTCAAATCATGAGCCAGATGCACTCCTCCTTCCTTAAATCATCAATATGAGATACTCTGTCACAAAATGAAAAGCAGTAACTAATTCACTTGGATTTTACTTCTCATACATACACAAAGATGTTGGTGTCACCAGAAACAATTAGTAAGGATGCTCATTCTCTCATATTAAACATTTTAAAATATTATGAAGTTAGAGTTCTAAATTTTAGTATCTTCATTCATATACTGAATTACTATCTCTTGTTTCTTAAATATGGTATAGTTCATGCAGGCTGGAATTTGGCAAGATTAGGTCCTGACAATTCATGCTACAGATGTATTGTTTGTTTGTTTATTTGTTTGTTTTTAGTTATTTTTTTCATATTTTTGTAGAACGGCAGAAAAGAAAGGTCAGAGCAGTGAAGTAGGTTTTGGGGAATGTGGGTGACTGAGACCCAGGCTAGGTGACACCCCACCCCCACGATTAGACCTTTAAAGGTCTTCTCCCAAGAGCTGGATTTCAGGAAAACAGATGGAAAACTCCAAGCTCTGAGACCCATCTCTAGGAACTGACCTGGTCCTGCAGCCTTGCGAGGAGCCACAGGGCCTCAGGCCTGGCTGTAACAATTTTGCTATTATGACTTTTCCTGAGAAGACATGAACAAATGTCTACTCTGATAGGGCACTTGATGGCAGACCAGAGAAACAATTCCACCCAAATGTGACTTAGTGGCTCAGAGAGTTTACTGCAGTTCCTTATAGGAGCAAGGATGATTCCAAGTCAGCTGCATCACAGACACACTCACCCCAGCTTGGATGAAGACTCATAAAAGCTGCACCCCTGGAGCTTCTGCACAACTTGCACAATTCAGTGTGGGAGATTTTTCCCTCCCCAGTACTTGTTCCTGAGGGCTGTCACAGTTTGCCTGAATGCCATGCGTGAACTCTCGACAAATTGGCTTATGGGAACCAGGGATTTTATTTTGCCTTATGACTGTTGATTACAGTTCTTAATCCAGTTTGGCAGGAGAACTCATGCCGACACCAAGAGCCAAGGGAACTGGCCATACCACATCCAAAGTACCGAGAGAGAAGCAAATCTCACTTAACGGACAGCATGTCTGTCCCATATGCCAAAGTATGCCGACTTATCCAGCTAAAGAAATAGGGCAGTGAGTTCATGCTCATGGAATTCATGGTCTTACCAGCTCAGTTCAGGCGCTGAGTCTGGTGCTGAAAGCCAGAGAATTTCTTAAGAGTCTCTAAATCTCAATCACACTGGAGGGTCAAACAAGACGGGCTTGAATGCCAGCTAAGAGCAGCAGCATCAGAAAAAATAAGCTTGCCAGCACAGGGTAAGGAAGAGTGGAGCTCTTCCTCCTATTTGGTCTACTACTGGAACACACACCCACTATGGTGGTACCTTTTCTTCCACATCAATTAGACAATTTCCTGCAAGCTTGCTCAAGAGCTTCCCTAAGCTATCCATTCTTCAGCTGTGCCCAAAACTCAGCCTGTGACATTGAATCTTTTAAGTTTTAGGAACTTCCTGTAACTTATGAAAGTCGTTCATTTCATGAGTCCTGACTAGCCTCCCCTCTGGGTGCAAGGTTTCAGTTCAGAGATAATTGCTACACAACATTAGGCAAAGGAAGAACTCTCCAAAGTGGAAAAGGATTCAGCCGTAGTTCTCGGCAGGTGGTCTGGCACAACTGCCCCCAGAGAAGCCATCTGGAAAGCCAGGGCCTGTGGGAAGGACATGGACATGAACAGCAAAAAGTATCAGGCACCCGAACTCCTTGAGGTCCCAGAGATGTGATAGTGCAAGATGGTATACAGAGAGTGGGGGGTGACCAAGACAGATTAGTTGGCGTGAGGAATCACCCATGTGACCTACAGGCAGGCCCAGACTCAAATATTCCTAGGAAGAAGAAAAGCACGATTCCCACCAAGGACACCGAGCAATCTGTGGAGGGGTATTGTGTGTCTTGGGGTACAGTTGGGAATCTTTGAAGTCAGAGCTCAGGTTGACCACACAGCATAAGGTGAAGGCAGAGATAGGGGAAAGCAGTTTGGGGGAATGCTGGGACATGAAGACGGGGAGTTCCACATGTGGGCTTCTGAGGGCAAACTGGGGTGGAGCATGGCCGGGGGACTCCATCCAAGGTGGAGCACAGGATCAGAGCAGCAGACAGAAACCAGTTTTCCAAGCTCCTCAAGAGTTGGCAGGCCCTAGTTGTGGGCGAGCGGTATATGTCCTGCTTGCCTCACTCTGTGCTCTGGCCTTGAGAGTGCCCCTACTTCAGTCACTAAGCAAATGACACCGAAGTCAGGACAAACTTTTTTTTTTTTTGGAGGTGGTTCCTGAGCCCCAGTTGACTGTACTAGCACCTCTGGGATGTTTTCCATCACCACAAAAGCCAGGCGGGGCTTGTATCCTCTGCCCACAGGTCAAGGATTTGACCCCAGGGACCCCATCAAAACGTCTCTTCTGAGATACAGGACCCCACCGCCGAGGATATACGGGCAAAGGTCCCATGGCAATGGACATAGTTTAGGACCTGCAGTGACAGTGCTGTGCCACCATCTTGCCTTCATGGGGTCTTCGGGGTGCTTAGCTCTCAAACCCAGGGGACTAGTCACAAATCATCATGCCCCAGCCAGGACACAGTGTCCGAGCCTGAGTGTTTCAATGTCCTTCACCTCAATCCCATACCTGGCCTGAGTGACAAGGATGCTTCAGGCAGCCAGGGTCACCCTGATAGGCAGGTGCTAGCTATAGAAGTGGTTCCCATCAGTGCCAGGGTCTAGAAAGGCCAGGTGACCTGCCAAGTGCTACCCTGGGACTTGAGCATAATGGTGGGAGCACTCAGCCCTGTGAGCCTCCTGTGCTCAGCCGTCTCCCATGAGGTCCTGGCCTTTAATGGCCTTTGACTCAGGTTTTTGCCTTTGAGTGACCAGAGCAGACAGATCCTGGGACATCTTTCTTCTTCTCTCAGTAGTGGTGCACCCTACTTATTTACAGGGGCTCAATTTTCCCTGGCAGAAGTGTGCAGAGCAAAGATACCAGGAAAGCAGGAAAAGAAAAGGCTTTTGCTGGGGTGGACATGGAATACCTGATAGTCCATGATAAAATGACTTCAGAGAAAAGTCCAGAAGGAACTTTTCACATGCACACTCAGGGCTAGACCTGGGTGTGGGAAGGAGCCTGGGGGATCCCAGCAACTCTTAACTAGGCCAGGGCACAAGGCTCAGGATGGTTGTTGAGAAGTAATGGGAAGGCTGCTTGTGTCCAAAGAAACCAACCAGGACACCCCCCACCAGACTGTCCCCACTCTCTATCCTGAATCCTAGAATGCTACCTGCCTGGCAGGCTAGCTGACAGCCTCCAATGGATATCTCATGACTAGCCTTGACATCACATTACCAAGACCATATAGAGGTGACAGCATAAATGGGACCTCAAGGGAATGTCTCAAAGGAAAATACATGGCTCCCACATGGCTGGAGGGGTGTGGGCAGTAGCAGGCTGGTGGCACTTAGAAGCTGGGAGCAGATCCTAGGTGACCTTGGGCATGTGGGGAAGTGGGTCCACATGTCCTTGCTGCATAACCCCAAACTCTCGCCCTCCACTTTCACTTTGCTCCTGGCCTTCTTGGCAGCCCTGAATCTGGAGGAGGCATGTTGGGCAGGTGACTTGGATGAATACCTCAGGTTAGTAACATTCTAGCCTTTGCAATGATGACTCCCTGCTTCCTGTTACCAGAGCTTCCCCTGTCTTGCTAAACCCCATTTAGAGTGTCCCTTGGAACCCACAGCACACAATGGGCAGAGGGCTCCCCACATCAGAAGCACTCTGATAGTTCCCAACACTGCTTCACAAACCCAGAGCAAAACAATAAGGAGGTAGAGCAATCCAGGATGATTTCCAAAGTTATCCTTGAGCCTCCACAGATATATACACTGAAGACTTAAGTACATTCTGGTACACACACACACTAATAATAGTAAAATAATAATAATAATAATAATAATAACCAGGGGCCAGTAAGATGGTTCCGCAGGTAAAAGCACCTGCTGGTGACTTGAGTGTGATCCCTAGAGCCCCATGACAGGAAAGAATGACTTCTAAAACTTGTCCTAAATAATATCTCTCCCCCATCTTCCTTTTCTCCCCCCTTTCCCTTCTTCCCTATTGAATAAATGAATATAAAAAATAGTTCATGGAAAAAAAGATAGGGTTGAAACTCATAAAGTTTCTTTATTGAATGATACTGTTTCTAAAGGAATCTCTGAAATCCATATTGAACCGTCCCAGTCGCTTATTGCCAGGCAGCACAAGTATCGAAATCAGTTAGATGAAAGACAATGCTCCATCAATTACAGCACAGTAGCTTCCTCATGCAATATGTGCTTATGAAAGAATTTTCGTTTTATCTCCCTGAAGAAGGACATGCAAGAGGGGAAGATATTTATCTTAAAGTCCATGAATTTATCCAAATGAACACTGGCTTTCAGGGGAAAGATTGAATTGGTATTTGTACAGCTGGAATAATTAAGGGTGAAAATGTGGGATTTGGTGGCAATGAACAAGTTGCTTATGGCACTATCCATCAGGAGGCACTGGAAGTTCAGAGCTGGATGTTATGTGTCAAAAAACCCAGTAGCTTCATGAAAAGCAATGCTGTTGAAGCCATTTATTTTGAACCCTCTGCAAAGACACAAACACTGGTTCCAGTAGCTTATTTTGCATAGAGAGCCGAGGTGGCTGTTTGTACAGCAAAATTTGCTAAAATTTAAAGGCAATCATCTATTTTTGAACTATGCAGAAATCCAATATTGATATATTTTTTTTCATAATGGCTTCCAAAACTGTAGTCAGATACTTTTGAAAAACATGTGGCTTTGAGGAAACGAGTGTAAGACATTTCTGTTAAAAGGCAATGTGAGGACTGTGCAGCTGGGTCAGTGGCGAAGAGCACGAGCTCTGTAAGCGTGAGGACCCAAGTTCAAGTCCTTAGCTCCCAAATTAAAAAGCTGTTACATATGCCCGTCTCCCAGTGTTTGGGAGCTCATCCGTTGGACTCAGCAAAATGGTGACCTTCTGACTCAATAAGAGATTCCTGTCTCAAGACAATATGGCAAGATACCCAATATCTCCTGCCCTTGCTGCCAACAGACATATACTACTGGTGACCGTAGGGCCCTGAGGCTGCTCTACGAACACTATTCTAGCCACCCCACCCCTGCCATAACCCTATACACTGTTGTTACTTAGTCATGTGTAAAGCTTTTGTGGCAGGAAGAGAGCCACACAGCAATGCCTGACACCTTACACTGTGTATGTGTGGCACTGGTCTGGGGCTGTTGTCCCGTTGGTACTTAGACATTTCTATGAGGTGACAGGGTGATGTTCAGTATGGCCTTAAACTAGTAGTGTACACTGAGGAGAAGACACATGTCCGAGAGGGCCTGACAGTAATGCCACGGCTGCCCCAGATACCCTGGTCAGCATTGGGTCTGCTGCCCAGGCCCCCAATTCACCGCTATCTAGCAGGCTTTGATGCTAGGCATCAGACTGGATACCCTTCTTTGTTGCCACCCAAAGCACGCTACTATTTTGCAGGCCCAGCAGGGTTTTGTCCCCACCCCACCTCACTGCTTATGGCTACTTCATATAGCTACCATGCAGGACATAACCCCCCCACCCCCTTGCATGGCATTTTTTTTCTGAGCATAGTTTTAAGGCCGCCTTAAACTTTGTTTCCAGTCTAACCTAAGAAGGATATTATATAGCAATTTAAACTCCCATCTAGGAGAAACTTAGTAAGAAAATAGCTCTTTAGGGTCAAGGGGTTTCTGAAACCTACAAAGCTTCAGGAAGGCCTTCATTAGGATGAGGAAAAGGCATAAACAAGGTTCTTCCTGGTCAAGCAGTCTGAAGGAGACCTGGACAGTCCATCAATCTGGTAGAAACTGCTGAGCAGGCCAGCCTGGCTGTAAGACACACTGAACAGTTCAGAAGACTGGGGCAGCAGGGAGCTTCAGGGGTGCAGTTTCTCTGAATCTCATCCATCCTGGGGGGGGGAGGGTTCTGGTGATGTAGCTGCCCTTGATCATCCCTGTCCCTGACCACTACTCCTGTAAGTAATTCCAATAAAACTCATTGGTTCGTCAAGTTAGCCTGTTGTCAGATTCCTCTCTGAGGTGGATAATTGGTTGTGTGGCATCTCCCCAAGAAAAATGTACATAACAGTAGTGCCTTCCCACTGAGGCCTAACATGCACTGTTATATTTATGAGGTCCTACTGGACAAATACCTGCTACCGCCATATACGCACCCCACATACACTTTCAGATATCTGGCCTTACTACCTGTATTAGTCAGGGTTCTCTGAAAGAATCTATAGAATGTAATATTTATAAATAAGTTTATTAAAATAACTCACAATAAAAATAGTGTCCAAGGTAGCCACCCACAGCAGCCTCATTCTTGACCAGAATGTTCCACAAAGCCAAAAGATCCCAAGAAGGTCTCAAGCCTTTACTTCTCTGGAGGGTCAAAGATGCTAGGTTCCGACATCAGTGATGAAAAGCGAACAGTAGCAAGGCCTAGAGACCAGGCTCCAAAGGCAGCAGGAACAGCGACAACGTGGTAGAAAAGATGAAGCTCCAAGTCAGCCAAGGATGGAGGCAGCAGCAGCAGCAACAAAGAAGGCCACAATTCTCTAAAAGCAAACGATGCACGCAGAATGGACACCAGATAAGGGAAGAGTAAGTACCTCCTCCTTGCACCTCCTATTATCTGGTCCACTGCCCGTCCTTATCCGACCAATCTGGTAGAATAGGTCTCAGTTTGGAAAAGATGGATTCAAAGAAACATCTTTTAAGGAAAAATGTGGGAATTGTCAGGCCTTGGTGTTTCTGCCCAGTTCAGGCCTAAAGCTTGTTCCCTGGGGAAGGTCACAGTAACCCCATGGGTGGGTACTAGGCATTCTTTCCTAGGTAATTTAAGTTTTGCCCCTGGCAGGAGGAATTCTTCTGGAATTAGGAGTGCCTTTTACCTGCTCTTAGGTTTTTTGGGACTAGCTTCCTGCTCTCTGACCTAGAGAAAAAGCCTGCTTTTTAACTTTAAGTCAAATTCTAAATAGAGATTTCATGTCTAGTCACTCACAATAAGTAGACTTGCTAGCCATAATGTGTGCACTGATTTTTTTTTATTATTTCCGCTCATACAAACTTAACAGGTACACTGGTCCCCTCCCTCCCTTCACCTCCCCCTCCCTGTTCCCCTCTCCCCTCCCTCCCCATCTCCCAGTGCCTCCCCCTCCCCAATTCCTGGAGCATCCTTTACTGTGCATGCCAAACTCTCCTCTGGGTCCTCCTCTCCGATGAGGTGCTAGGACCCAGGGGCATATCCCAGAACCCTTTCCTGTGTTCCCCTTAAGCTTAGGAACACTACTGTGGCTGTCAATCCCTAGCCTCCAAGGATCCTAGTGCCTTTAGTCCATGCTAGACTTTGTGGGGTCAATAATGTGTTGGACATAGCGCAGGTCATGCAAAGTCCTATTATGATTGCTTCAGCCTTAACTTGTGTGGAGTATCTGTGTGCACTGATTTTAAAGAAATTAGAGAATAACTTCAAGAGTCTTAAAACATAGGTGGGTAAAATTCCCACCTATGTATTAACTCAGAAATTCCAGAAGTATAAGACTATGCTATCAGTTCACTAGAACTTTAAAAGAAACTGTGATATCCTCTTACCCTGGCTGAAGGTCAAGGAAAGACCATCATACCAGAAAGTCTAGACACCAAGACTATCCACTGGCGATGGTATTTGCAATCCAAACTGGGAGAATCCATGTCGGTAGTAAAGGGGGCCATGTCTTCCCTTTCCCAAACAGCACTCTTCTGGGAAATCACAGAAATGGATCATCTGAGTGCACCCCCACCAATTATTGCCTTTGCCCCAAAAGAGACACCCTTGGCGATATGGGGCCCAACAGTATGGACACCAGGTATGGAGAATGCATGGTTCACAGATGGGTCATCAATAACTGATGGCAATATACTTCTGGAATTCCTCAAAGGAAGACATAAGCAACCTTACAATTAAAGGAATGGAAGGATGCTATCATAGAAGGAATTATTCTTTTAATAATTATATTGCTTAAGCGTTTCCTTCAGCACATATCTCAGTAGTGTTCCATCAACAGGACCATGCTATAAGCGCTTATGGCCCTTGAATATCCAAGCCATGGCCCCCCTAGAGACGTGGTTCAAGCTTGGATTGCAGAGACTGCATGAACCGCATGCAACTTCCCAAGCTAGAACCTGCTGCTATGCTTGGTGTCATGCCTGGTGCCCATGTCAACCTGCCTGACTGAGAGGACCAACCTGGACAGGACAACAACAAAAGCTCATGCTGGGACTTATGGGATGTTGGATACACCTATAGTTAATTGTTGAAATCAAAAGGAGCTCAATCCTCCTCTGTGTATTTTAAAAATGCAGTCTCTGTTAAAACAATGACAACTATGTGGACTCAGCCCCTTGGCTATCCGATGAAGCATTATAGATTAGCTAGGTTTGGAAATACTGGGAGAATGTTTCTGTTAAGTGCCTTTACCCTCAAGCAATGGGTTAGGTTCTTGAAAAAATGTCCTTCCTGAAGGTGATTGCTGACTAGGAAATTATATGTCTAATTGTAGGTGTGACATTCTTTACCTCTAAATTTTTTGTATAAAAGCTGTCACAAAAGTTTCAGTAAATGGGTTCAGATTCACTCAGCCTAGAGAGTTGTGTGTGTTTGTTCTCCACCTGGCCTGGGGGAGCTCTGGTCTTGAGGCCACAACTCTGGTCTGCAGCAGTCCACCACTGAAGAGTACCACCCACTATGGGCTGGGTTTTTCACAGCAATCAATCAAGTACCTATAGACTTGTTCAGGGGCCATTCCAAACATTAATCTTCCACATCTGTGCCCCAGTCTGCAACTGTCAAATTGACACCAAAATGCAACCATAACACTACCCACGGTTTCCAAAGCTTATTATTCAGAGCTTGCTGGACAACCTGTCTGGACCACTGGACCACATTCAATGCTATGCATCAGATCCTGCTGCCACATACACTGCTAGTTCAGACCCTGCTGCACAGCACCCAATTGCTACTGTTCTATACCATTAGGAATCAGGATGTACGGGGCTTCTGTAGTGGAAGATACCTAGCAGTATATGTGACTGAGATGCTGGCCAGGGATGTGGTGTCCAGCACAGCCTGACCAAAGCAGCACTTGTTGGAAGTTCTTGGGAGTGTCTAGCAGGGCCTAATACGAATTACTTTTTGAGGGACAGAGAGAGGTTTCCAGCTGGGCTTGACACGTAGCAGTCAGTGCGTGAGGGTCACCATGGGCAAGGGGTGTCCAGCTTGCAGAGCCTGATGCTAAGTGTATGTGGGCATTGTCAGGGTGTAGAGCGTCCAGCAGGACTTGGAAACTACAAGCATATGTGGTTTGACTGTGGGTGTGCGGAGAAGTCCCGAAAGATGTGGTGTCCAGCATTATATGTAGGGCAGCCATTCAGGGAATTGGCTGGAAGGTCTGATACCTGGCATTTGCATGGAATTTATATGGGGCAGCGGCAAGGGGGTGTTCAGCATGGCTTGGAAACTAGCAGTATATGTAGAAAGGCAAGAAGGTGGGAGGAGATGTGTTCTACAGGGCTTAGTAGCACTTTATGTGAAGAAGGCAGAGGGACCCATCAGAACCTCATATGTAGCATAGTTTATGTCATGGTAGCATGGGGGGTGTCCTTGTGACTGGATCCCTAGGAGTATAGAAATTCCTAGGAGTGATAGAAGTCCATCAGGGCCTGATCTCTACCAGTATATGCGGGTGCTAGTCGGCTGTCCAGCAGTGCCTGGTGTCTGTTGTTCACACAGCACACCAGCAGTCACCTCCTGCGGGGACAGCTGGCTGGCAGAGGCTTCGGTACAAGTGCTGCTGTGTGTTAACGACCAGTGGATGAATGTGAAAAAGTCCTTCTTGACCGCCCACGTCTATGATGTCTTCAAGATGGGCCTGGAAGTTATGGCCTCAGAACCCACCTCCTGGATTGCTGACAGCGGCTCAGCTTTAACTCAAGAAAACACCCCTCAAGTTTGCCTCAAAAACCCCTCAGTCAGTCGCTTCCTCAAATCAACCATCTTTGCCCATAACTTGGCTCCAGGACAAACCACACTTGGGGGACAAGGTGGAGTGATAAAAACGTACTGTCTCTAACTCAGGAAAGGAAGATGACTCTGCAGAGGCCACCTGATCCCCAGTGTTGATCCAGGCTTTGGAGGACAGCAACACAGCCACGGTCAAGCCCCGGCCACGCTGGCCTGGGTAGGCGGAAGACACAAATGCCACTCTCTCTGCTGTCATCGTGACAATGTGGCAGCTAGGGTGGGTCTTTCCTTGCAAGGGGCCAGGAGTGATTCAATATTTAGCTCTCCCTGAACTCTGAACACACACACAAGGAAACATGAATACGTCTCTCTCTCTCTCTCTCTCTCTCTCTCTCTCTCTCTCTTCTCTCTCTCTTTCTCGTGATCTCTCACTCCATCAGCCCCAGATAACCTAGGATGGGCACTCACCCCATCAATCTACCAAACACCAAAACACTCTACTAGGACCTGAACTCGAGGAAAAGAATGAGAACTCTCAGAGTGGCTGATAAGGGGTGCACAGGGCAAGTGCTGGACAACATGTACTGCACATACTGCTACTCTGGTGAACAGGCGCGCTCAGCAGTAAGGCAAAAAGAAAGCGGGGGAGAGGATTACATGTGCTATGCACCCAGGAAATAGCATCCACTCAGGAGTGGACAGCGTAAGACAGCTGACTGGCAAGGTGAGCCCTGACACAGACCCTGCTAGAGGGACACCGAATGCTAAGACAGGTTCAGCTATGCACGTGGCAGGCTGTGTCCTGTTCACCTCCAAATATCAGAAAGACAATCCCAATAAACAACAAATGTTATCATGCACCCAAGCAGGAGGGTAATGGGTACAGGGTGGACCAATCTTGGACACATCGTGCAGAGACAAGACACGCCTAAGCAGCAGAGTGAAATAGGGCTTTGACTCCAGGACTATACTATCCCTGGGCACAGATAAGCATTTTGACTATGCCACCTACAGGTAGGCGATGAGGAGTAGTCTTCCAGGCCTTGTTTCCCCATCTGTACAATGGGTAGAACAGCAGTTCTGCCTCATTGACAGCCTGCAGGTGCTCACTGCCGCATACACACATCTACGTGTCAGGCTCTGCTGGACACCACTTCTACCACACTCAGTTATCAGCACCCAGCCACCCAGAGTCCTGCTTGCCAAGAAGGGAGGGTGCATGCTGCTGGCCAGCTGCACAATGCAGGCCTTGCTAGGGCCTTTGGGGATCAGGGCATATTAGTATACCAGATTTCGAGAAAGTAATTGTGCCGCCCAGCTGTCAGGCCCCCACTGGATTCTCTATGTTTATGGAACCTGCTTGCAGATGTGCAGGGCATGTCACCTGCATGGGAGTGGCAGTTGCTCCATTACTCACAGTAACTGGTGCAAGGAGATGCCATGGATGGGGGGGGGGGAACTCCAGAGAAGTGGCTATTTCCCTGGGCACTTTGGCTAACTTTAAAAACTCTGGTGTGGCTGACATGGACAGCACCCAGGGATGGATACCCCACCTGGTTCTTCAAGACTACTTTCTTGCCCTCTGCCACCTCTGTGCTGAAGACAAAAGGAGCATCCTGGGAAGGAAAGGTCTATCTCAGACCAGTTATGAGCAGTGGTTTTGGACTCTACCATCTGATGTCATCCATGAGTCAGGGTCTTTCTTAGTTACTCAGGGGTGATGGGGGGAGAACCTTCTCTTTAAGAAAGAACTGACATCTCTTCCATTTCTTTCTTGTGAGGAATCCTAGCATCTTGCCTACCCCAACTCCATTTTGCCTGTCTTCACCTTAAAGAGAGAAGCAGGTTTAAGACAACTCAGCCAGGATGCATGGCTTGCTGCTCAGTGACAATGGGCAAATCTCTTTGCTCCTCTACATAAAATCTGAACTTTTAAGGGGGAGATTAAGGACATTACAGCAAGTAAGGTGAGAAGGGAATAATGGAGAAAAATATCTAGGGAAGTATGAGGGGATGGGATATAGTCGGGACAGAGGGATTTACAGAAAAATTCTAAGATTGTGGGAGGTAATCTCATAGGAACCTCCTATGCTAGTAATATATCAAAAAAATCTCTTTTAAAGAAAGGAACAAGAATGGGCAGTCCCTATGTAGAGGAGCACAGAAAGATGAAAACAGGGTCCAAAAATATGCCCTGAGCTGGTCCACTTAGAACCCAGTGACAATTAACACTATACTAACAGGAATGTGACAGTTTCTGATAAAATGTTTGTCAGAGAGGTCTCAAAGGCCCCCCAATATTATAGGCTTTTGCCATCGCTTTTAGTTGTCCTCCAAAAAACTGACAGTAAGATCTTATTATATTACTAAAGATGCAACACAAAACATGGGCAAAATACATCAATTAGAATTGGTCTGAGAACTTGCTGGGTAGCTTACACGGTACCAAAGAATACTGTAGAAGGTACTGGGGGAGAGAAATAGTCACAGGCCTTTCAACTTGTGAGATCTGCAAGTTGCAATGAAAATCGCCAACAAGTGGCCACCAGCGGAATAGTGGCGTGACCTTCAAGGAGACAACCAACGGCTTTCTGACTGGACTAAAAACCTGCGTGTCAGAACAGAATGTATTGCTGTTACTGTTAACTAGAATAATAATCTATAAAAGGGAAGGAAATAGATAACTAAGGAGAATAATCTATGAACCTATAGGTAAGAAGACAGTACGCCAAACTGTTCTGTAACTACCTGTTATTATACCGTAGATTTGAAGAGCACTCAACCCTCAGCTTAGAAGTCTTCTCCTACAACAGAGGGAGAGGATCTCAACACCCTGATGGAATGCAGCCGAGGGCAGTGAAAGAGCAAAGAAGTGAACAACAATGGTCAGCTAAAATGCAGACTACCTGACACCCTGCAGTGCTCACCCAGAATCAGGCCAATCTAATTTCTCCCCATTCTGAGGCTCAAGGAACCTTGCAGAAGAGGGGGTGGTAATATTGTAAGAAACCGCAATTGGACAAGACATTACACTCAAGGCGGGGCTGCTGCATCCAGGAACTCACTGCAATGAGACTTGTCCTTGCCAGACCTGCATAATCACTGACACACTAACATGCCCCATAGACTAGCCAGGATCTCAGGAAAGATAATTACATGCAGTGGAAACCTTGGGGAACAGGGCTGGATAAGTGAAGGGGGAGTGCCCCTATCAGTGGGGCATCCCAAAGTGGGACCACTTGATATGCTACAGAGGCCTGAACCTCAAGAATAGACAAGCCATGCCCAGCAGAATGGAGTGAAGGGAATTGCAGGAGCAGCAAAACTGCAAAAGAAAATCAACAAACCACAATCCAGAACTTCAGAGACTCTATATCAATCACATAGAACTAGGACAGCCTAATCTCTCCCCATCCTGGAGCTCAGGGACATTTGCGGAAGAGGGGGCGGTAAGATTGTAAGAGCAAAAGGATGGGAGGAGCAACGATTTGCAAGATTCTCAACAATAGTTGGGGCCAAAGCAATCATAATGGAACTTTGCATGCCCTGCGCAATGTCCAGCGCACTGTTGCCCTCATAAAGTCTAGCATCTGTTAAGGGCACCGAGACCCTTGGAGGCAAGGGATTGACAGCCATAGTAGTAATATTATGCTTAAGGGGAACAAGAGAAAGGGCTTGTGGAAATGCCACTGGGTCCTTATATGTCATCGGAGAGGAGGACCCAGTGGAGAGTTAGGCGCACACAATAAAGGACTCTCTGGGAATTGGGGGGGAGACACTGGGGGAAGGGGAGGGGGGAGGGAGGGAACTGGTAAAAAATTTTAAAATGTATAATTAAATTTTTAATAAAAAAAAAAAAAAAAAAAAGAATAGACAAGCCAGAGGGAACCCTGGGGCCCATAGAAGTGGACAGGAAGTGAGGTAGGAGGGGATGGGATGGATTGATAAAGGGAGGGAAGGCAGGAAGAGTTGGGAGAAAAAAAGGAGGAGGGAAAGAGGAGAGCGGGGATAAGCACTCAATAAGCTTGTAAAATGAGGTGTAATACTTACTCTTAACTGTTGCAGTGAGAAAGCATTCAAAGTCAAACAACTACAGTTCCAGAGGGGAGAAACATGTCACTGCGGAGGTGAACATGGCTGGTGGCTGTAGCTAGAGGCAGGCTAAGTCACTACAAATACCCTGGATGCTCACAGTTGCTCAGCCCAGTAGGCCAGTGTGTGAAGGCTGAAGAGTTTTCTAGCACAGCTTTGGAGAATCTCTCTTCCAAGTCTTCTGTTCTATGGTTCCTTTTATCTGGTTCTGCTACTAGAAGGGTCCAATCAGATCTAGGGCTGGTCTTTGTATTGTAAATGCATTTATCTGGATAATCTCTTCACATGGTCTAACAACTCATTTTAGTTAATGCCAGGTGTGGTCACGTTGACACCCAGGATTAACCATCACACTAGGAAAAAATATTAATAAAAAGCCTGAAACAAACAATTAAACAAAAACCTCATTGTTACTAGGTTTGCCTAGACCTCCAGAATGACAGTAAGTATTTTTATTGTATAATGCAATGTTTTATCAAGTCCTATAAAAATCTATATTGTCTGGTAAAAAACAAATCACAAAAGGGTATTGTTTTGTCCCTTGATGTTAGGTCAAAAATGAATATTAAAACATATTTTATGTATGTTTTCAATTATCAAATTATTAAAAGAACTAGAAAAATAAAAATTCTAAATTAAACAGATTAAAAAAAAAAAGAAACACAAGCAGTTCACCCTAATTATTTAGCTCACAGTTTCTCAGCTTCTCTGGGGGAAGCAGTAGTGGAGTGTATCCACCATTTCAGTCTCAAACGTAATCTTAATTTCAGGTCCTCTCATACTGCCCGGTGTCATTATGCACTGCTAGGGCCATCATGCACTATTAAAAATGTTCTCCTATTAGCAAAATAAGGGGAGAAATAGCCGAAATCGAGATTAGGAAAATGATACAGAAAATCAACCAGTCAAAAAGCTGGGGTTTCTTCTTCAAAAAAAATCAATAAGATTGATACACCCCTAGCTAAATTAACTAAAAGAAAGAGAGAGAAAACCCAAATTAACAATTAGAAATGAAAATGGAGTTATCATTACTGATACCCAAGAAATCCAGAGAATTATGATGTCATATTTCAAAAACTTATACTCTGTGAAATTTGACAACACGAAAGCGATGGATGAATTCCTAAGTAAACACGACTTACCTAAATTGAATCGGGAAGTTGTGAATTATTTAAATAGCCCTATAACGTATGAGGAAATAGAGGAAGTAATCTCGAATCTTCTCACCAAAAAATGTCCTGGACCAGAAAGATTCAGCACAGAGTTCTACCAGACATTTAAGGAGCTTTTAACACCAATACTCCTTAAACTGTTCCATCAAATACCAAAGGAAGGAACACTACCAAATTCCTTCTATGAAGCTAATATTGCCTTAATCCCAAAACTACTAAAGATACACTTAAGAAAGAAAACTATAGGCCAATCTCTCTGATGAACACAGATGCAAAGATTCTCAACAAAGTCTTAGTAAATCAGATTCAAAAACATGTCAGAAAGATCATTCATGGAGATCAAGAAAGCTTTATCCCAGGCACACAAGGTTGGTTCAACATACGCAAATCAATAAATGTAATTCACCATATAAACCAGTCTAAAGTCCAAGACCATATGATACTCTCGATAGATGCAGAAAAAGCTTTTGACAAGATCTAACAGCGCTTTATGATCAAAACCCTAGAGACAGTAGGAATGGAAGGAACCTTTATCAATATAATAAAAGCTATATACAACAAGCCAACAGCAAGGATTATACTCAATGGGGAATACTTGAAGCATTCCAGTTTTGATCAGGAACTAGACATGGCTGTCCACTCTCACCACTTCTATTCAATATTGTACTTGAAGTTTTGGCTGAAACCATAAGACAAGAAAGGGAGATAAAAGGGATTAGAATCGGCAAGGAAGAAGTCAAGCTATCCCTATTTGCAGATGACATGATCTTATACCTGAGTGATCCCAAAAACTCCACCAGGAAGCTCCTGGAACTAATACAGAAGTTCAGCATGGTAGCAGGATACAAAATAAATGTACAAAAATCAGTGGCCTTCCTATATGCCCAGAATGAAAGAGGTGAAAAACCCTTAAACAATCCCATTTACTATATCCCCTAAAAAATGAAATACCTTGGTATAAACCTAACCAAGGAAGTAACAGACCTTTAAAACCCTAAAGAAAGAAATAGCAGAAGACATCAGAAGGTGGAAAGACCTCCCATGTTCCTGGATTGGCAGATCAACATCGTAAAAATGACCATCCTACCAAACGCAATATACAGATTCAATGCTATACCAATTAAAATCCCAAAGCAATTATTTAAAGAAGTTGACCAAATAATCTCAAAATTCATATGGAGGCACAAAAGACTCAGGATAGCAAAGACAATCCTGTGTAACAAAAACACTGCTGGAGGTATTACCATACCAAACCTTAGTCTATACTACAAATCCATAGTTATAAAAACAGCCTGGTACTGGCTCCAAAATAGACACACAGATCAATGGATAAGGGTTGAAGACCCAGATATAAGCCCACAAAAATACAGCCATTTGGTCTTTGACAAAGGGGCCCAAAGAATCCAATGGAAAAGAACAGCATCTTCAACAAATGGTGCTGGCAAAACTGGATCTCCACATGCAGAAGATTAAGGCTGGACCCATACTTGTCACCATGTACAAGACTTAATTTCAAATGGATCAAGGACCTTCATATAAGGCCAGAGACTATAAAAACCATAGTTGAAAGGATAGGGAACTCCCTCAAGCTGATTGGGCTAGGCCAACATTTCCTAAACAGACATCCAATGGCACAGTCACTGTTACCAACTCTCAACAGTTGGGATCTTGTGAAATTAAAGAGCTTCTGTTCAGATAAAGAGATTGATTGTAACACGAGCTCAAAGGCAACCCACAGAGAAAATCTTCACTAACCACATATCTGATAGAGCTCTACTGTCCAGAGTGCACAAAGAACTTAGAAAACTAAACACCAAGGAAACAAATGGGCCAATTAAAAAATGGGCCTTGGAACTTAAAAGAAACTTTACCAGGGACAAAATTAAAATGTTTAACAAATATCTTAGAAAATGCTCCACATCCTTAGCCATCAGGGAAATGCAAATCAAAACTTCCCTGAGATATCATCTCACTCCAATCAGGATGGCAAAAATCCACAATACAAACAATACCAAATGCTGGAGAGGATGTGGAGAGAGGGGAACTCTCTTACATTGCTGGTGGGAATGCGGGCTCATACAACCACTCTGGCGAGCCATCTGGAGATTCTTAAAGAAGTGGAAGATTGAAATGCCATATGACCCTGCGATTCTACTTTTGGGAATAACCCCCCATGCAGCAGAGGTTCACCTCGATAGCACAAGTGCGACCATGTTCATAGCAGCACTGTTTACAATAGCAAAGTCATGGAATCAACCCAAATGTCCAACAGTTGACGAGTGGATAAGGAAAATGTGGTACATCTATACAATGGAATACTACTTAGCCATCAAAAATGATGAATTAATGAAATTGGCCGGGAAATGGATGGAATTAGAAACAATTATATTGAGTGAAGTATCCCATACACACAAAATTAAGTACCGTATGTACTCCCTAATAGGTGGTTCCTAGTACCAAACCCACTTAGAGACACTCAAAGATAAATCTCTGTAATACTTACAGTAATTGCAAAGATTATAAACAGGAGGGATGGGGAAGGAGGGCCCCACCAGAAACAAGGAGAGAGGGGACCATGTTACAGCAGAGAAAATAGGCCACCATCAAGGACTGCAAGTAAGTAATGAGACATCTGGTTAAATTCACAGACTTTCCTTCCTGAGCATTTGCAACTGATGGGGTATGATCTCACCAGAAGGGGAAGGCATATTGTCTGGCAGATAGAAAGCAACCATTTTGCAAAAGGAAGACTGACCCCTCCCTCACTGTGGTCTCCTGCTTTTATTCCATCTACCTTTGAATATACTCTTATAATAAGACTCTGATTTAGCAGGTTTTTATCTCTAGCCAGAGGGTGACGTCCAGTGCCCATCAGGATGGAGCCAAGGGCATTGCAGGAGCAGCAAAACTGAAAAAAAAAATCAACAAACCATAATTCAGTACATCAGAGACTCTATAATTCTTTTTTTAAATTTTTTATTATTATTATTATTTATTCAACTGTGTGCATATGCGTATGTGTGTGTGCGCGCGCGCGCGTGTGTCTGTGTATGCGTAGAACCACGGACGAATTCGCGAACCACCATGGACGCCTCCACCTCCTTCTGCCCGGGGATTCACAGGCTCCGCCCTACCAGGACCAGAAGTGCAGGCCGCCCCCGCTTCCGCCCGGCGTCTATACGTGGGATCTGGGATCCGAACTCAGGACCTTCCGCCTACAAGGCGGAGGCTTAATCCCTCAGCCACCTCTCCAGCCCCACATCAGAGACTCTATATCAACCATCTGGAACTAGGCCGGCTTAATCTCTCCCCATCCTGAAGCTCAGGGAGGTTTGCGGAAGAGGAGGCGAAAAGAGCACAATGATAGGAGTAGTAATGATATGCAGGATACTCCACACAAGTTAGGGCCGAAGCAATCATGGTAAGACTTTGCATGGTAAGACTGTGCAATAACCAACACATTATTGACTCCTCAAAGTGTAGCATGGACTAAAGGCACTGAGATCCTTGGAGGCTGGGGATTGACAGCCGCAGTAGTGTTCCTATACTTAAGGGGAACACAGGAAAGAGTTCTGGGGAATGCCGCTGGGTCCTTGCACCTCATGGGAGAGGAGGCCCAGGGGAAAGTTTGGCATGCACATTGAGGGATACTCCAGGGATGGGGGGGAGGCACTAGGGGATGGGGAAGGAGGGGGGAAAGGGAGGGAGAGAAGTGGGGAGAGAGTAGTGGGGTTCAGGGAGGCGGGAGGGAGGGGACTGGTGTGCCTATTAAGTTTGTATGAGCGGAAATTAAAAAAAGCAATGATGGACTGGAGAGGTGGCTCAGGGGTTAAGCCTCTGCCTTGCAGGCGGAAGGTCCCGAGTTCTGATCCTAGGCCCACGTATAGACGCCGGGCGGAAGCGGGGTGGCCTGCGTTTCTGGTCCTGGTAGGGCGGAGCCTGTGAATCCCGGGGCAGAGTAAACAAGGTGGAGGCAGTCCATGGTGGTTCCCGAATTCGTCGGTGGTTCACACACACACACACACACACACACACACACACACACACACATTCATACACACGCACACACACGCATACACACACAATTGAATAAATAATAATAAAAAAATTTTAAAAAAAAGCAATGATGAGCATCAGTATAAATAAAAATATTTAATTCTTAAAAATTAAAAAAAATGTTCTCATCATCACTATCCAAAATAACCTATTTTTCAGGCCTTACCAGACATGTACCCCCTGCACCCCTACTCTCAGTCTTTGTTCCAAATACAATACTGGGTCAGGTCCTACTGGACAACTTCCATGCCACTGTTAGCTTTCATACACTGCTAGGACTCCAGCAGCACCCCAAGTACCCTTTCAGGGACCTCCTATTAGACCCAGTTCACCACTTTCCACCATACCTAAACTGCTAGGCACTGAAACCCTGATAGAGTCTCTTTCCCCCATCCTGTTTGCCGCCACTCCACATACAGTGCTGAGTATCAGACACTTCTGGACATCCCATGCCACTCGTTTACCCTGCCAGGTGTCTGAACCTTCTAGACACAGCCCCCTAGTCTGCCAACTGATATAAGAGTTTGGCATGTCAGGTTATACATTCCTCTCATAGAGGCCGCTCCATATGCACTGGTATTTATCAGGCCTTACTGGACACCCCATATCTCGTTGTAGCAAACGGTGTATCCGGCAGGCCTCCTTCTGTCGCATATAAAGTACATATAAAGTATGTCGCATGTAAAGTATGAGGCCATTGCTAGAGATTACCCCTATTGTTGCCTCATGTACATTTCTATTTCAGTCCTCTGATAACATGGACACCCTGGGGGGTATCAGGTCTGCATCACTCCTGCACCCAGTTGCACATGTGGTCCTAATAATCAGGCCATTCTGGACCCCTCTTCCCCACTGTTACTGACTTTCATACCCTGCTGGTTATCAGGCCATGCTGCACCCCTTCTCCCACTGATGCCACCCCACATACATTGCTAGGATTCACACCCTGCTAGACACCTCCTTGCAACCCTATGCATGCTGTTGTTTATTGCTTTTTGTTTTTGCCTATTTATGTGTGGGTATGTGTGGAGGTGCTGTGCAACAGGACACTTGGATGTGTGTACCTGTGGATACCCAAGGGTGACTTTGGGAATCATCCTGGATTACTCTACCATCTTAATTGCTTTGTTCTGGGATTTCCCGGCTCCAAGTTCCAGGGCCAGAAATATCAGCTGCCACCATTTCTGCCTGATGTTTTTACATGGGATCTGAAATCTGAACTCAAGTCCTTTTGTTTATAAGGCAAAAGCTTAACTTCTGAGCCATCTTTCTAGCCCCACTCCTACATACACTGTTATATGTGAGATCTTACTCACCCCCATCCTACGTATTCTGCAATGTATTAATCCCTACTGGACACACATAACTGTGCCTGCTCCACACGGTCAGCTGGATACAGACCGTGCTAGGCAGTCCATATCATCCCACAAATGGTTAGGAATCTAGTACACACCATCTTCCCTCTTCTTGCCAACAGACAAATGCTGCTAGGTAATAGGCCACATTGGACCTTCCCGCCTTGTGAGCACCCTGCAAACACTGCTATGTGCGAGGTACTCCTGGTCACCTCCTCCCCACTGCCAACTAGTGTACATGGCTAGAATCAGAACCTGCTGGAGGACTGGGGACATTGCTCAGCGATTAAAGTCTTTCCCTTGCAAGCAAAAGGATCTGAGTCCTCCCCAAATCTCATATCAAAAGTGCTGGGCAGGTAAAGTAATTCTGGCCCTGGAAAGAGCCTGTGAAATCCCAAAGCAAAGCAATGTGGTAGAAGAGCAATCTGGGAAAATTTCCTGTCATCCTTGGGCCTTCACAGGGACACACACTCAAGTACCCTTGTGTATACACACATATATACACCCACATGTCAAACAACCCCCATACACACACACACACACACACACACACACACACACACACACACACACACGCACGCACAATCTGCTCAACACCAAGTCCTAGGTATCAGGCCCTTCTGGTCACACTTTCCTCTCACATGCCTAGCATACACTGCATCCACCAGATCACATACACTGCTAGGTCCCTGGAGGAAACCCCTCTCATACCACTGAACATGCACTGCTATTTGTCAGGTCTTGGTGAAACCCTCGTCTTTCCCCACTACCATCACTCAATATAGCCTTCTTATTTTCACGTCATGCTGGACACCCTCAGCTGCAACCCTCTTATAACTAGGTATCAGGAACCCCTAGACCAGTGCCCCACTTACAATGTTAGATAACAGACAGTCTTCCCAACCATGCTGCCAAATAACATACACAATAGTTATTAGGCCCTAATGGGCACATCCAACCATCACAAGTTCACAAGAACTCAGCATGTGTGGGACTTTGGTGGCAGGGGTTGGGTGTCTAGCATGTCCTGAAAATTGGTAGTGGACATGATGAGGTTGTGGTCCAGGCATCTAGGAGGAACTGATCAAAACAGCAGTGATACCTAACACAGCTGGGACTATACATAGCTGTGGATGCAGGGAGGGGCAAGGTGTCCAGTAGGACCTGATGTCCATAAATGTATGGGGGATAGAAGACATCAGAACTTGGTGCCTTCGAGTTTATATGTGAAAAATAGGGGATGTTCAGCAGGGGTTGATACCTAGCAGTTTGTGCAGGAATGAGGAGGACAGGTCCAGGAGGACTGATAAATAGCAGCGTGTGTTGGATAGTCTCAGGGGGCTTGATCCAACAGGCCCTGGCACCTATTGGTGGATATACCATTCCCCGTTGATGCCCCTCATACATTGTTATTATTCAGGTCAGGCTGAACCTCCGTGCCACTACCCTACATAAACTTCCAGGTATCAGGCCTTGTTGGACAACTCATCATAGGACACAGCCCCATATGTACAATATGGGGTATAAAACCCTACTGACAATACCCCACCTCTAGAGCTGCCCCACATACAAGGTTGGGTATCAGGCCCTACTGGTCTACCCACCCCACATACACTGTTCTGTTAGGACTTGCTAACCCACCTGCCCCCAAATTCTCACAAACACTGCTACATCTGCATCTGGCTCTACTGGATGGCCCCTGCATTTCTACATACACCTTTACCTGTATCCCACGTAAAGTGTTAGGGAGTGTTCTATTCAACAGATTCCTCCCATCGCTGCCCTAAACACACTGCTGATTAAGTGGCATCTTATATTCAGTTGTTGCCAGACCTTGTTGAGTATTCTTCATCCTAATTCCACTACCCCACAGATGCTACTAGGTAGCTGACCCTGCTGGACAGTCCCTTCTTCAATCTCCTCCCCCCACATAAGCTGTCTGGTATCATATCACACTGACCACCATCCCACTGCCAACTCACATACAATGTTAGGTATCAAGGCCTGACTGCCCTGCCATCCCTTATGCACTGGTAGACTTAGATCTTGCTAAATCCTCATACTTAATAGTGTATGTGAAGTGGCATGTATAGGAGATATCCAGCAGAGTCCAAACCTAGCAATACTGTGGATTTTGACTCAAGAGGGCAAGGTATCCAGTGGGATATGGATATATAGCAGCGTATGTGGGGTCATTTGGTAGGGGGTCATCTGGCAGGGTCCAAATACTAAGCAATTTATATTCTATGTAGAATTGGGGCCCAATAAAAAGCAGTGTATTGGGTGGTAGTAAGGGATTGGAGATTTGTAGAGAGGCCTGATGCCTACATTTTAAGTGGCATGGAAGGGGTGTGTTCAGCAAAGCCTAATAACTGTCTGTGTGTATGGACCAGCAGTGAAATTCCAGCAAGGCCTAGGAGTGAATTCTGAGGCTATCCTTGGTGTCCAGCAGGACCTGATACCTAGCAATATATGTGAGATGGGGCTGGCGTTTAGGGATGTGTAGTTGTTTGATATGTGGCACCAAGAGTGGGGTAGTAGAGGGTGCATGCAGTTCTAGGGTTTTAGAGCCTAAGGAACAGCAGGGTTCTTATGAGCACAGACTTTCCAATTCCATCAAATCCCACATCTCCTCCCTCCTCATTCTCATCCTTTTCACTGGCTCCAGGATTAGGGGAGTCTACTGGAGAGCTGTCAGTCATTCAGAGCTATAAGTGACCATCCAGTTTTGGCCCGTGAAGACAGCCGCTCCTCAGCCCCACTCTCCTATGCAGTAGGCATGGGCAGCCCCTGAAGTGGTGGGCAGAGCAGATCCGCCCACCTGCCTGGGTTGCTTTCCTAGTGCTGACACAATAGTTAATCACAGCCTGGGTGTCTTTTAGGTTCTAGAACTGAAGTTGGCAGCCGGGTCAAGGTCCCCACTAAGTTCTGGGGTGGGGTGGGGGGAGGTTGCTGCAGTGTCTGCATTTCTCTTCGCCAGTGGCAGCAGAGTTGTACCCTCCACGGTCATCTCATCTGTGTGTTTCTGCGTCCGAATGCATGTTGCCGGAAATATATCTTCCCCTTGATGAGGGCACAAGGCCACACAGGTTTCTTCTGTAACATCTACAAGTTTCCAGGTGAAAGTTTTCATTTTTGAACTTTGAGGTCAATTTCAACGTTGATGACCATGTTGATTCCTCACACCCTTTGGGTTTCACATTGTCCGCTTTTCTTTCATACGCGTTCTGGAGCCATCTGTAGAAAGACCGTACTCTCTTATTGATTTTCTTTTGACAAAATCAGTTGGCTTTATTGGGACGGGTCTGTTTAGGACTTTGTGTATCTAGCTCCATGTCTAGTCACCTATTCTTTCCCCATAGCACACTTTTGGCACACTGTGGCTTTAGTTAAGTGCTGATGTTGGAAAGGCAGGTTCTTAAAGCACTGCTTTTGAGGTTTAGAAATATTTAGTGCATTTCATCTGCTGAGGTTGAGACTGACATTCTGCTCATCTCTAGATCAAGTCTACGGATTGAGTGAAAGATTTAGCACCTTACCAGCAAAGACTGTACTGCTTATAAATAAGGAGTATCTGAGAATTCCTAATTGTTTAGTGTTTAGTCTTATATACACCTTAGTTTTCTGATTGCATATTTGTATTCATATAATGAATATATATACTTCCGTACTTCTTTTTTATTTAAATTATTTAAAATTGCACAAGAGTTTCATTGTTTTCTCCCCTACCCGCATTATCCTACCTCAGCCCCTTCCTCTCCTGAGAGACGACTTCTGACAAGATCCCCTCCTAACTCAGTGTCCCTTGTGAGTGTGTGTCCCACTGAATCTGACAGGGGCTGTTTGTTTTTGTTTGTGCACCTTGCTTTTGGAACACTGTTATAAATGATATATAACTGACATGAGTGAGATCCATTTTACCTGGATGACTCCATGTTCCCCAATTACTGAAGAGGTCTGGGAAGGTATACAGAAGGAACACATCCCTTTTCAGAACATCTCATCCAGAGGCAGGCACACACATAGATTCGCTTTTCACACTGTCCTGATACATTTTCTTCATCTGTTCACGAAGGTTTCTGGAGTATCTGTGAGGGAAGACAGGCATGGGTGAGCTCTCTGCACTGAGGAAATATAATGGGGCAGAGGGTTGGGTGATGCTTTTAACAATAGGCCATTCACGGTGAAGCTACCCCCAAAGGTACCCTCCTGAAACCCCCCACATCTTCAGGAGGAGTAGAAGAGGAGGTCTGATCTATAACTGGATTGCCAGAGGGAAAAATATTTGTCACCCTCCACAGTCTGCCATGTTCTATAGGTCATGTGGCACCTTTGACTTCGTTAAAGCTCAGCAGGAACATGGACACAAGCTGAACTATGTCCTTGTGAGCAGGATGCTCAGTGTGTCTGGTCTGGACCTGTGTCCCATGCTAGACTAGCGACATTCCTTGAAACAGTGCAGATGCAGTGGCTGGACCATCACAGAACTGTTGTTATGTCAAATGGCTATAAGAGGTTGTTCACTTGCTTAACACAAACTGTTTTGCTACAGTGATCTGCGGACAGAGGGTCAAAGCAGTAATGTGCTACCTAGACCCTCTAGAACCACCTACCATCTGAATACACTTCTCTGCTTTTTCTCTGTCTCCTTTACTCCTCAGAAACACTGGCCCAAGACGCTTTTCCTTCGGAGCTGTTGGGAACTGGCCTCTGCCGCCTCATCTCTGTCTTTTCCGAGCTTGTCCA
Source organism: Typhlomys cinereus (assembly GCA_023101885.1). Lineage (NCBI taxonomy): Eukaryota > Metazoa > Chordata > Mammalia > Rodentia > Platacanthomyidae > Typhlomys > Typhlomys cinereus. The sequence goes on along the minus strand of JALPQD010000209.1, from coordinate 1,367,935 downwards.
TCAATGACGAAAGCCCCACAATTGATCCCACAGCCTTCAACTCTGGATGTGTGGCTGCAGTTCATTGTAGGGAGCTGCTCTCTACCTGGAAGGTATCCAGAAAGATACCGCAAGGTACCCCTCCTGATAAGGTTTCTTTCTAGGTCTCTCCTGATGGGAGCTTAAGAGTTTGGCACAAAGTAGTCCCACAGCTGCTGGCAGTGTGGGATTATATGTCCCAGATCTGACATGATCCACATACCTTTCCAGGGTGGAGCAGCAGCATCTTAATAGTTTGGCCAAATTGAAACACATTTTCCTTCAGCCCTCTGGCATTGTCTTAACAGGACAAAAGACAAACTCTACTCAGAACCTCTTCTTGTAAAGACTAACCTGACCTAATTGACAGTTACATCCCAGAGCTCTAAGAGACAGCACTAAGATAAGTGGGACATCTGGGTGTCTCCTCTACCTTTGGATCCACATCTACTTCCCTTTCTATCCAAATCCTCTATTAAGTGACACATAGGAACATCAAAACTACACAGGTGTGTATCTTTCACTGCTGTGATAAAATTCCTGCAGTAAACAACTTAAGGGAGGAAAAATTTATATTGGCTCATGCCTTGAGAGGGTCATCCATGGCTACATAGTGCCACTGCTTTGGGCCCAGGCTGTCAGAGTGGAGGGTACAGTGGCACATACAGACTCATCTTCAAGTCAAAATGTGTCCTTCGAAAGCACTTCAGTTGTTACCCATTTCTTGAAACTCAACCTTCCCCAGCTTCTAAGGGCTACCATCTTAAAACATTTTGTTTAAATTTGTGTGTGTTTCAATGGATTAAACCATTTGATTAGATCAGAACTTCACTAATATATGTGACTTGCACTCCAATCTTGTTAGCAATTGAGATTAACCATCACAGCCACATTTTAGGAAGCACATTCTGAGAAACTGCCCTCTATACCTGGAATGTGTCCAGGAGAACAAAGCAGGCTCCTCATCCAGCAAGGTCCTCATGCTCTAATCCAGCACTAGGAAGCAGAAGTAGAAAAATCATGAGTTGAATTGAAGCCTAGGCTAAAGTAAGGCATCCTAAAAAAATAATAAGAATAAACAATATTAAACAAGGGATGGAGAGATGGCTCAGGGGTTAAGTGTTTGCCTTGAAAGCAAAAGGACCTAAGTTCAGATCCCCAGATCTCATGTAGAAATGCCAGGCAGAAATGACTGGCTTAAAGTAGGTGAATGCTGCCAGTAATACAGCGATAGAAGTGCTAGTGAGAAATATCAAGTACCTGTACCCCAACCCATGTAGGAGTGCTGACTAGTGTAAAGGTTGACCCCAACCCTTGGGTGTCCTCTGTCAGTCAAATCTTCTGGTTACTGGGTCAAAATGGGAATGTATGTGCAGAGAGAGCTGTGGTGGCCACAGTGGGTGGGTGGGAGATCTAGCAATATTCAGGGGCCTAAGGGCAGTGGTTTTGTACCTTAGCCACAGCTCTGTTCTCTCTATGCTCGATGCTCTTGACTAAGTGCTCAAGATCACCCCCATGTCTTCTTACCCTCCCAGCTAACAGTCCCTGCACAAAAGGGACTTTTGTATTTCTGACTTACTGACCAGGATGAAGTGAGCAGGATCTCCTGGGTTTTGGAAGAGGTAGGCACATGGAACAGGGAAAAAAACTAACAGTGATCATGGGAGGAGGACCATGATTGGAGGAAAAAGTAGACACAGCTCTCCTTCGGGCATTGCTTTACTCAGGGTTTCCTGAGTTTGTTCTGCATTAGGTCCCATCCTGAAAAGAATGGCTGGTGGCTGCCCCTTATGAAAATCCTACTGCTCTCTAACCAAACACTTTCTTGCTTCTCCATGCTCATTCTGTTGAAGCCAAACTGCTCACTCTGGAATCCCAGATTCCAGTGACTGAGTACCAACATCTGTAGCATCCCACATGAGTGACAGGTGTGGGACCAATACCTCACAAACCCATCTCCAGGGGGAAACTGGGGTGTTAAAGGACAAGAGCCTTGCCAAAATTTGTTCAGTGGACTCACAAACTAAACCAGTAGCCTCTGGATCTATCCTAAAGAGTTGGACACCATGTTGGAAATCATCAGTGCTCCACCTGGTGATCTGGCGGATGCAGTCTTACTCTGACTAACCCGCCTTGGGAAACTAGCTATCTAGCAATCATCTTGCTAGTGAGAGAACTTGGCTCCGTGCAGGAAACCATCTCCCCTAGCCCTAGACACATGGAGGGCAGCACAGATGCACAGGGCAGGGTCAACCTGTCCCAGAAAACACCTCTGAAGGTTGCCTGGGAGATTGCCACAGAAGCTTCTTTGCTCCAAGCAGGTTTAGGTGTTCTTTAGCTCAGCTTCCCGACTCTGAGCAGGACACCACAGAAGACCAGCCTTGGACCAGATTTCCTGTTGGAGATGCCCGTGGCTGCCTTTGTTGTTGCTACTGTTGTTTTCGTTCTTTTACCTTCTGTGATGAACAGAGGCCTCTGTCCTGGGCATGTGGGCATTCTACCACCATGCGGGCATTCTCTTCTTTGCTCCATTCTTGGACTGTTTCAGTCTACACCAGGCTGATCCTACCCTCATGCATCGATGCAGGGTCACCACTGAGAAGCCCAAAGATATGAAAGGGACACTATTAGTGACTTTGAAATGTATCAGACTCATTCTTGACTGTGGTCACCTACCTGAGTCCTCCCTCTCCACCTGACTCCTCCTATTGGAACATTAGTTCTCTTTCACCAGTCTCTCCCTCTGCCTACTTCCGATTACCACCCACTGTTGTCTACCTCAAGTTCAGTTTTTTTCAGGTTCCAATTAAGGTGGATGTTGTGGAATCAGTACTTCTGAGGTGGAAAGTATGTTAAGCTCCAGCCTCATAAGTGGGAATAATTATCACCTGTCTTTGGGAAAGAACATTAGGAAATACATAGATAAGATTTTTTAAAAATATTCACTTTGACTACCCCACCTATTGGCTTTGTGTAGCCCCTCTGTCCTCCCCTTCCATCGGAGCCACTTTCCCTCTGTCGTCCCCTTCCATAGGAGCCACTTTCTTCCGGGAAATGTGACGTCTTCTTTGGCTTGTCAGGCAACAACACAGACTTCGTACACAATTCATAATTCTATTCTTCACCCTCTTCCAGCCACGCTGTAAGTTGCTGGAAGAGTCTACAGTCACAACCTGGGGTTGAGCATTATTAATGTTTGGTTCAGATGTTTCCGGGAGGGGCGAGCTCTTGTGAGGAGTGTCTGTAGTGGTGGAGCCCTGGAGGACCTCCCTGGAGCTCTTCTCAGATGGAGCCTTCTTGGAGGATGGGCTGTACTCGGGGATGCTTTTACCATGGAGTACCTCCCTATAGATGTTCTCAGTGGGAGCCTTCTCAGGGAACAAACTGTACTTGAGGGTGCTTCTAGCGTGGAGTACCTCCCTGCAGATCTCAGATTGAGCCTTCTGAGAGGTTAAAATACACTTGGGATTGCCTCTACCGCAGAGTACCTCCCTGCAGATCTCAGATTGAGCCTTCTCTGAGGTTAAGTTGTACTTGGAAATGCTTTTACTATGGACCACCTCCCTGTAGATCTCTGATGGAGCCTTCACAGGGAATGAGGTGCACTTGGAGGTGCTTTTGTCTTGGAGTGCCTCCTGGACAATGTAGTTTTCTAAATGAATACTCTCTGTGGGCATGCTATCTTTGACCACATCCTGGCGGGCTATGCTCCTTTCCCCCAAACTCCTGCTCTTGAGCTGAGGAGCCACAGAATAATACTGGGGAGTTGGGTTTGGGGGACGGGTCTTCTTCTGGTGGCACAGAATGGCAGGTATGCTGAACCATCTGAAGACTTGATCACCTAAATTCTTGTCATCACCAAGCAGTCGGTGCTTAGCCAACAAGGTGAAGGTAGAAAGGGTAGGCTCACTAGCTCTCCTAGTAGGACAGGGGAAAGTTAGAGGAACTACAGGGGTCATGACAAGTCTTGTGTTTTCCTCCCAGGGTAACTGGTGTTTCAATATCAGGTAGGTTGCCATAACGTTATTAAAGAGTTTTTCACGTAAAGAATTTCTAATGTCCTTGGGGTTGTAGCCCATGACCCACATAGCCATCATGATACTGGGGTTTGGCTTGCTGGGGGGTGTCTCAAGGTAAGAGGACAGCTTGGAAATTTCCTTACTGTCCTTGAGCCACTGGTGCCCTATAATGTCACGTATCTTAGGCCTCTTGCAGGGATCTGCAGTGAACAACTGCACAATGAGGTTCGCAATATGTGATTGAAGCTTTAATGGAATGGGAAACTTTGGATCAACTAACTCGTCCTTCATATCTGAGTATGTGGTTGCTTTGAATGGGAAGCGTCCCGTGACCATGATATACAGAACTACTCCCATGCTCCAGATATCAAGTGCCTTTGCATCGTATTCTTGGCCCTTGAAAAGTTCTGGAGCACAATATGGCAGGGTGCCACAGAACACTGTGAACCTCTGCCCAGTGATGACTTTGGTGGCCAGGCCAAAGTCACAGAGTTTGACGTTTCCTTCAGCATCAATAAGGATATTATCTGGCTTGATATCTCTGTGTGCAATGCCTTTATAATGGCAATAATGTACTGCACACACCAACTGTGTAAAGATGTGGTGGGCCTCCTCTTCCTGCAGACAGCCTTTTTCCACAATGAGACTCGCCAGATCTCCTCCGGAGGCATGCTCCATGATCATATAGGTGTGGTGAGTAGTTTCAATGACATGAAAGAGTTTGATTATGTTTGGGTGGTCTAATATTTTCATGACCTCTATCTCGCTTCCAATCAGTGTGATATTCTTTTTGTCTTTTGCCAAGATCTTCAGAGCAACTCGAACTTCCGTGTGACGGTGGCAGGCCAGTTTGACCTCAGCAAAGCTTCCTGTGCCAAGGGAGGTAAGGATCAAGTAATGATCTGAGAGAGTCTCCTCTGAAGGGCTGGCCTTCAGTTCTGCTGGCATGGCTGTCTCGATGCTGCAGTTAGTCCCAGTACCAGCTCACGATTCTACATTGGAAACAAAAAAGACTTAAAGCAGGTGTACGAGAAAAGTTCATACTTTTCTTATCCCCCCCTTTAAACTCCCTGTTCTTTTCTTCCTCCTTCAGTCATGCTCCCATGGTAATTCTCCCTGTTCTCTCTGACTTTAAGCTCTCTTTCTTATCTAATGCTCTCCCACCTTTAGGATAAACTATGGCTCCCTTGGTTACCAGGTCCCCAACTCTAAATAAACTACTTCACAGATAAAAATGCCTACATCGTAGAGTTTAAGATATGTCACACAACTTCACACTTTGAGGTCACAGAAAAAGAAAGAACAAGACAAACCCAAACGCAACAGGCAGCAAAGTGAAATAAAGATCTGAGATGCAATTAACTCAAAGATAATGGGAAGAACCAAAGAGGCAAAGAGTTTGCTATTTGAAAGGATAAACAAGATTGAAAAACTCCTACTGAAACTAACAGAAGACATGAAATTAGAGGCAAAGGTTATATGACAGCAGGTGCCATTAGGAAAACAAACAAATAAAAAACAACCCAGCTAATCATTAAACAACATCATTACACTTTGTATTCTAGTGGACAAATTTCTACATACATTCAACTGACCAAAAGTGACTGAAGAGGATATAAAATATGTTAATGGAGTATAACAAGAATCAGATCAATCAGACTGAAATAACAATTAAAAAAATCTTTCAACCAAGAAAAGCATCCTGCTGTCATTCAGATTTACAGATTAATTTTAAGAAGTTGTTAAAGAAGAATTAACTTTGATGCTTCTCAGACTATTCTATGAAATAGAAAGGGAAGGATCATTTGCAATCTCAATCTAGAGAATAAAAAATCACCTTGATATTCAAACCAGATAAAGACACAAGGAACAGAAGAAATTATAAGCCAGTTTCTTTGACAAATATAGATGTAAATTTTCTAAATGAGAATATACCATACCTCACATTGCATTCAATATGTTACAATGGCCGTATTTTACGATCAAATGGGTTTATCTGGCAATGAAAAGATAGCCACATATACAAATTATACACAATACAATATAAAAACACAACCAAGGGCAATAATCATAAGGAAGCATGAATTTCTGCCATTTTCCAAAAAAAACAGACTGAACCGGAAGTGATAGTGCTATGTGCAACAAGCCAGATGTGCAAAGACAATTATCGCTTGTTTTCTGTCATGCACAGTATTAGGGTGGGGGAATTTGAGCATAAAAGGAAGAGCATTTGGGAAATGGCCCACAGTGTGCAGGGATGGACCTGAGTCTCTGAGCCAACATCTGCAGGATCTGGTTGCTTCAAAATCCAGGCTCTCACTGAGCAGTCCAGTAGGAGCAGTGGGCAGTGACATAGAATCCAGTTCAAAGTGTTTCTGCTAAACAAAGCAAAGTGAAAGATCCAGGTAGGCAAGACGTATATTGGAGATGGTATCAATACCCGGGTGTGGGATGAGTGGTCCAGGGAGTCCCTCTCCTGAACTCTTTACTCCTGACTCTGCTTACTGGTCTCTGTGCTGGTGGCTTTGGAGTAAAAACTCTGTCTACAATACCTCAAGATGGGCACCAACTGTCACGGAATGCTCCTTGCCCTTCCAAACCTGAGTCCTCATTGGTCACAGGACCAGACATCAACCAATCACAATGGCTGGCAGGATGAGCTCTCCTGATTGGTCAGATTGAAGTCATGTGACCTACGCTGGCGCTGGTGTGCTGACTTTGGATGTAAGCGTGGGACTTTATGATAGCAGGTTTAGGGACAAAGTTCCAGTATGCTGTGTGCCTTGTTTCTGGAGATGTGACTGCTTGGACCTATCTCACTCACCTGACTGTCTTCTGTCCACAGAATTCATGGCAGGATGTCTTTCATTCCCAGTCTCCTGTTTCATTTCTAAACAACAGACTTGCTTGCATAAGGTCGAAGTTTGAATTTGCTCCAGCTTCCAGTCTTTCAACAGTAGTATGGCAGTCAACAAGCTTTCACTGTTCACTTACCGTTGTGGGGTTTTTATGTCCAGGTTCTTGTCTTCTGGAGTAGAAGACTGAGACCAGAACACATGTAGAGGATTAAGGCAGAGTTTATTAGGAGAGAGAAAGGAAGGAACTCATGTACACAAAGTCCACCAGGGGAGAAGGAAGCCGAAAGGAACTCATGTACATAGAGTCCAAGAGAGGTAAGGGAACCAAAGATGGCTGGCAGGGTCAGAGGTATTTATGCACCTGGGCAAGCCTGGGAAAAGTGGCTTTTCCTTATTGGTTAGTTCTGGCTTCTGTGAACCTGATTGGAGCTTTTGGTCTCTTATAGCTGATTGGTCTATTCATATCAACGCAACTCCGGTGCGTTGGTCAATTCCAACAATATTCTCAAGGTCAAAACAGCAAGAAGTGAGGTGTCTATACCAGGAGCTAGAGGTAGGGAGTGATCCTCACTCCTCTTCACCCTCCCAACCACCCTCCACCTTTCCCAGTTTTCGTTTTGTCCAATCAAAAGGCTAAACTTTTTTGTTCCATAAAACATGAAAGATAAAACTCAAATCAACAAACAGAATAATCTTACCCAATTGTCCAAAAGAACCTTTTCTATACATGACCTGGCTAGCTGTTGAATCCAAGGATCAATAGGATCGAAGATATTCCTGTCTTCAGTAACGATAATTTAAAGGGGAAAAAGGGCTCTCTCCTTAGAAGCCTGCACTCAAGCCTTGTGAGTGTACTAGCCTCTTCTTAAGCACCTTTCTGTTAATGCCCACACCAGGATCAATATTTCAACCTTTTCCCAGTAAACTTCCTTCCCTGGAGTTAATAGAGTGCTGAGCTACTGATGCTTTGCCTTAGGTAGCCACAGGGGTGGGAGAGTGGGGGGTGGGAAGCTGCTAGGTTCCTACTGCTGGCCTATCCTTCCTTCAGGCACTTTAGAGAAAAACTCAAGACAGGCTCAGTCCTGTAGTTGTCCCCACCAGCTTCATGCACAACTGCACCAAATCTTTTCCTATCCTGAGGGCAACAAGCAGAAAAGGTGCAGGTGGACTTTGGGGAGCTTTGTACATCGATGAGTGTGTTGGGTTCTTCCAGTTGTTCATGTTTTAAGCTTTCATTCCCCTGCAAAAGAAAAAAAAAATCCAAACTTATCTTTCATCTAAAGGAAGTTTTACTGCCAAAGAAAAATGTTGCCCTAATTTTGAGGACATGGAGCTGTGTTTTTTTTCTCTCTCTTCTCTCATAATTCAGAACCAGAAGTAAGAGAAAACACAGAAACAGTTGCGATGTTCCAAATAATCGCACAAGATCTTTTTCAGATGCTATCTCATATGATATAATATATATGGGTCAGGAAAGAAAAAAAAAAAAAAGACCAGCTACCAGGGCAGGTGGGTTGAATTGGAGGGGGTATAAACATTTCCATGGGGATGAGGCCAGGGCAGCAGTGAATCACCCCTCCTAGAAGGACCAGATTCCACCTTTGAGTTTGTTGGTTTTTGAAAATAAAAACAGGACTGGAAGCAACATCTGATTAGTTGCTGATGCTCCTGACCACTAGCCGGTGTTTGAAAAAGGACAAACAGTAAAAAAGGAAACCACAATTTCATTCCACCCTATCTTTGCTTAGGATGAGAGGAGGATCATGGGACCAGAATGCAGAATTTACTTCTTTATCCCAGGTCAAAGCCATTCTGTTGGTGGGTGGGGCCTTTCCTACTGGGCTCAGGCCACCACCCACTAGGCAGGATTCTCACTGGGAGCCCGAGAAGGGCTGAGGACTTAGAGGCTGGTGAGGCCCGGACTGGAGGCAGCTATCCTGAAACAATGCTTGTGCTGGGCTGCCGGCGGTTCAGAGCATCCCGACCCATGATGGGGAATGGCCAGAGTCCAGGTGTACTTACTGTGACTGCCAGTCAAGGCGGGACACGTGGAGGAGGCAGATCTTTCCTTTCTTTCTCAAACAGATGTTGAAGGAAATCACCAATTGTAAACTGTCCAGCATGTTATTATTTTTAAATGGCTATAATGTCAGTGTGACATCTCACACCTAGACAAACTTTCCTGATGGCAGAGCTTGGTGACAAATAGCAATGATTATAAGTTTTTCTCCTTTTTTCTCTTTTTTTATCAGTAAGAAAGCAAAGAGATTGATTGGATAGTATATAGGCTTTTCTAGGCTTCCATTTATTTATTTATTTTTTTAATTTATTATTATTATTTATTCAACTGTGTGCATGTGCGTGTGTATGTGTGCGTGTGTGTGTGTGTGTGTCTGTGTATATGTAGAACCACGGACGAATTCGTGAACCACCATGGATGCCTCCACCTCCGTCTGCTCCAGGATTCACAGGCTCCGCCCTACCAGGACCAGAAGCGCAGGCTGCCCCCGCTTCCGCCTGGCGTCTATACGTGGGATCTGGGATCCGAACTCAGAACCTTCCGCCTGCAAGGCGGAGGCTTAACCCCTGAGCCACCTCTCCAGCCCTAGGCTTCCATTTATTTATTTATTTATTTTTATTTATTTATTTTTTGGTTCCAGCAACAGCGAATACAAAACAAACAACAACAAGAAGACAAAAATGTGTCACGTACAGAAAAAGTCCTTTTGGGAATGAGCGAGAGTATTCTGGTGGCTGATTTGAGTTTTGTCTTTCATGTTTTATGGAATAGAAAGTTTTACCTTTTTATTGTAAGAAACCAAAATTGGGAAAGGTAAAGGGTGATTGGGAGGATGTAGGGGAGTGAGCACTACCGCCCCTGCCCCCCAGCTCCTTCTTGCTGTTTTGATTTTGAGATTTATGAGGTTGTGCATCTGGTTGCTTTGAAGTGTGACACAGAACTCAGCTCTCCATAAAACTAAGTAGATGGATTCTTATTATTTTCTTAAATCGTAAGTTAAAGTTGAAGTTAGCAAGGCCCCAAATTTTTTTTGTTTCTCTTATTTCAGGAAGCATTTCTGTATGTGATATTTAAAATTCAGAAACTGTAAGAAATAGATAAGCTTCCCCCCCTCCCAGAAAAAAGGAGCCTTACTCTCAGAAACTCTTAGAAAACAATAACAGAAAGACACTTCCCATGGTAGTCTAGAGGAAGAGCTATGTGTTAAAGGTGGCATTTGAATATCAACCAATTACAAAAACCAAGCCATAAAACAACATCTGGCCCCAATAACTTAAGATCCAAGGGGAGTTAAAACTCCATTAGGACAAAGAAAGTTTAGGAAAAATTCTCCGGTTTAGGTCTGCATGTTAATTTAGAACCAAACAGTTCTCAAAGGTCAAGAGTTGAACAGCTGGTCTACAGGTGTCATTTCCACTGAGCAAAAGGAAGGTGCAAGAGGGGGGCTGGAGAGGCGGCTCAGGGGTTAATTCCTTGCAGGCAGAAGGTCCTGAGTTCGGATCCTGGACCGCACGTATACACCAGGGTGGAAGTGGGGGTGGCCTGCGTTTCTGGCCCTGATAGGGCAGAGCCTGTGAATCCCCAGGGCAGAGTAAACAAGGAGGTGGAGGCGGTCCATGGTGGTTCCCGAATTCACCTGTGGTTCTAAACACACACACACACACACACACACACACACACACGCACACACGCACACACGCACACACGCACACACGCACAATTGAATAAAATAACAATAAAAAATTAAAAAAAAAAAGGAAGGTGCAAGAGGGATCAAGAGGAAAGGGAAACAACAGTTGCTTTCTGAGGGCTGTGTAAATCTTTTCAGTTCTTTGGTGCCAGTTTCTGACCTTTAAGGCTCTATCATTAAAGTCTATCCAGGTCCCATTAGAGATCAAAAGCAGGAGCTGGGAGTGAGATTCCATCAACCCCTTGCTTCTGAAAGCATCTGGAAAGCATGTTACCTGAAGCTGGGGGTTGGACGACAGGGACAAAGGACAGTAGGGTTCTTCAGACTTGAGATGCAAACAAAGGTCCCCAGAAGAAAGCTGAGCGCCACCTTTGATACTCTTGGCCTTCCAAGACGAGGTTCACAGACAGAGAAGCCATTTGTCTTCAGAGGTCCCAGTGAACCCAGCGAGGGAGGTAGTGGCGATGTGGCAACAGTGTAGAAATGCCAGAAGAATCCATAGGTTCTTCCAGCCAAACTGGGCACAGGTTTGCAAATTCCCAGCTCCCTTTTAGGCCATTTTAGAGCACCCATGCTGGGAGGTCTTTGATGGTCATCAAAAGCCGCCCCCCACTGTTAGATCACTCTGAAGGAACACATCCTATTAATCTGAAGGAACTGCCTCCACAGGGATAAAGTCACCAGCTTCCCCCTGTTCATGCAAGGATTGGGAGATGAATTCTCCTTGCAGAGAAGCTTAAGTTCCTCAGAACAAACAACTTGACCATGAGGTCTCTAGAAGATCAACTGGCTTATGCCCCAATGTGAACAGATCAATGAGATGCTGGGGCCCAAACTCTCCTATCAGGTTCGTAGAAACTGGAGCTAACCAATGAGGAAAAGCCACTTTTCCTTACCCTGCCAGCCATCTTTGACTTCCTTGCCCCTCATGGGATTCCATGTCTGGAGTCTGAATTCTTTTCTTTCTCTAATCCTTTTATGCTGCTGTCCCACTTCAGATGCTGGGCATAAGAAACACAGCATTTAGACACAATCCATCAGATGGCTCTTTTGCCCCTCACAGAACGAATGTCATTGAGTTCTGTCCTTTCTGTCCTCTAATAAACTCTGTCTTAAGCCTCTACCAGTGTTCTGGGTTCAGTCTTCAAACACAAGAACCTAGAGACATAAAAGACCCCAGAGCCGCATCACTTTTGCCTCAGGAGGAGAGGGCTTGTATTGAACTACGGCCAAGCTTCTGGGATTTGACTTGGAAATTGAACCCCTGGAGTCTCAGACACTGGTGCTAACCGCATTCAGAACTCAGCATATGTCCAAGTACTGCCCTGACTTTCTTTCTATCTCCCTCCCTCCAAATCAAGTGGGTTGGGGAGGGGGGTCTCCTATTCTTCAGCAGCTTCAAAGCAGTCCTGGGGCAGGGAATAGAGAAAGAAAGATAATTGCTCTAGCCTTAATCAAATTCAGAGGGCACCTGGCACAAAACAAGGAAACAAGCAAAACCACAAAACAGACACACCAGGAAGGTATTGGTGGAACAGGGAAAAGCCATGACTAAAAGTGAGTTCCTGAGCGGCCTTACCCTCAAAGCCCAGGACCGGAAGCCATACTGCAACACAAATATAACTCTGCCTTGAGAAGCTGGGCAGGCTTATCCACTTGCCCCAAGGACAGTAATCAAAGTTGCAGTTTCGTTTCTCAGAGGAGTTCCTAAGACTAAGATTCCATTTAGCGCCAGAGCCGGGCGCACGCTGCAATGCTGCACTGCTCCACCAGGAGACCAGTGATCTCTGGGAGCAGCCGTTCTGTTCCACGCGGAGGCCTGGGATCTCTGACTTTGGTTGGGGCCGCAGGGTGCTGCCAGGTTCCACTGGAGTTGAGTGACTGCCCTCCTGCTCCAGCTGCAGATTCCTGATCTGGAGATCGCCCAGGCGCAGCCGGCTTGCCTCACCCGGAAGCATGTGATCCCCAGGGCAGATACCTCCTTCTCCATCCGGATGCCGGTGATCTCCAGGGAGCGGCCTTCCTGTTCGTGGGGAACCCGGTGATCTTCTGTGTTGATCCATTGCCCCAGGAAAGGCACTGGTCCCAGCAATAGTTATTTATTGGCCACTTCTAGTTCCATCACACAGATCCACTTGTAGAGCCCTAGGGAATCTGTCCTCTACACACGAGCACTTCTCGCATTGTCTTTCTCAGTAACCTGGATATCTTTGGCCAGGTTCCGGGGCTCTCCTCCAACACTCCTTCCTGACTTGGTTCTGGCCAAGAAGTCGCCAGGGGGCAACTCTGAAAAGAGTTAGCTCACACAAATATATTGTCACTTACTGTTGGTCTCTGTTCTGGCAAAGATTTCATTTTTAGTTTGGTTACTATCGTGAATTTGTTTTCTTAAAGAAAATATCCTGTTAAGCATTTATAAATAACCTTTGCTCCCATAAACTAAAAGCGGCCACAGGGGTGGGCCATGGCCCGCGAAGGCTGGGAGGCGGAGAGGAGAGGAACCGGTACCAAGCGACTGGGTTGGGACGCGGTAGTGTGGGAAGAGAAGGTGCGCCGCCTGGAGATTCGGGCGCAGGGGCCAGGCGGGACGTGCGGACCTTGCGGGACAGGCGGGCAGACGCTGCGGATCGCCTGCGCAGGCTGGAAGGCGGGGACCTACCGGGTGCTTGGAGGTCGAGGAACCCAGCTAGAGGGAAGGAGAGTAAGGAAGCTACGCCACGGGGGTGGACCCCAGCGCTGACTCTTTCTTGCCTCACTTGTGATCTTGGTTTAGTGGTGCGATCTGTGGAGTTGGAGAGGCCCGGGCTCCAGCTTCTTCACTCTGTGCCCTTGGATGCAGGCAAGAGCAGCTTCCTGTAACGAATCCCAGACAACACTTTCTCAGGCAGCTACATCACCACGAGATCTGCACTGTGGAGATCAATCGGGAGAAGGTGAAGCTGAAGATCCGGGACGCTGGAGGGCCTCAGCACTTTCTCACTATCACCTCCACGTATTATCGGGGACCCCTGGGGTCATCGTGGTTTGCGACGTCCTTCGTCAAGCGTTGGCTTAATGAAATCAATCAGAAATGACGATGTGTGCCGAATATTAGTGAGCAATAAGAATGACGATCCCCTCCCCCCAGTTGAAGGTGGTGGAGAGAGAGGATGCCTGGCAGGTGGGGATCCAGCCGTAGTAAGGAGAATGTCAGCGTCAGCGGCATCACAGAGTTGGTTCTCTGAGCAAGAAAAGACAACTTGGAGAAACAGCAGCAGCAACAGAATAACGTGGTGAAGTTCAGGAAGCACCCCCCCCACAGCCCACTGCAGACTGCCCTGCCCGCCTCCCAGGTTTCTCCAGAGATTGCCCTGCCCCCCCCAACCTGAGGTCCTAGGAGGCTCCTGGAGACAGCCTCAGTTTCGTATTGTTATTTAAAGAATTCTCTTCACTTTTTTATCGGTGGTCATTTCCTCCCCTCCCTCTCGAGTGCCTCTGGTGCCCTCCTCTCTTTGTCTTTGGCACCTGGACCTGGCGAGGACACTGCCAGCCGACCAGACTGATGAGCTAATTTGAATATAGCGTATGTTGTTTTAACCAGACGCACATCTTTGCCCTGCCTAGCTTTTGCCTCCTTCCTGCCAACTTGCTGCAACAGACCCTCTCCAGCCCTCCGGTCCGTCGCTGCTGTCAACAGCTGCGCGAGGAGCCAGCTTCGGGTCCTGGCGGGTCTTGGGCCAATGTGGGCCAGGTGTGGCTCCTCCCACAGACTGTTCAGGCACAAGCAAGGTCTGACTGTTCTCAGGCCCTCCAACTACTCTGGTTGCTGGGAAAATCTGGTCTGGACACAGATCCTGACCTCTGGTGGCCTGATGCCTTTGGTTTTTTATCTAGTTTGTATATCTGTGCTCTTGACTAATAATGTAAGTAGCTTTCAATTAACGGATCCTGGAACGTTAGGCAAAACTGTGTAAAAGCCTGCATGTCTAGTGCTATTTCACAGGATAATTAATATAATTGTTTCTTAGGTTAAAAGTGGTTTATTAATGCTTTTTTAAATCACAGATTGGTTCTCATGCGCTTTCCTGGGGTCCTATTAACTTATCCAGATTTTGCTTTTCTTATATAGAATAGGAAGTCTATTCTGAAGTTTCCAAGGGTTTCTCCCCCCCCCTAATTTAGGCTCAGGTGTGCCTGATTATCTGGCTTTATTTGCACCTGTTCATTACTCCCTTAAGACTTATCAGTTTTAGATTTTATTTCTTCCTTTTTATATATGGTATACTTTAATTTCTTGGTGTCCACATTGGAAATTTAATTATTTCACCTGAATTCATGTCTGAAAAACTATGGTATGTCTTCTGCTTTAATTATATACCACAATTTCTGGGGCATGATGTTCGTTGGTTTTAGCTTTTTTTTTTCTTTTTCTTTTTTAATTTTACATCTTGAATCTTTTAGCATTTTTCAAAAAGGCATAATTAGAAACTTCCAATACAGAAATATTTCTAGGAAACCACTTAAAAGTCTGTTTGACAGGAGTTTCACATGGGTCCACCAGGATTTTGCTTTAGCCCCTCCCCCAGTCTCCCTACCTCCATGTGTGTATCACTCAATTGGACAGGCACCCCACCACCCAGGCCTGAACAGCCAGGTGTCAGCAGCCAGGAGGCATCTAAGAGGGACTAGAAGCTCCCAGCATCAATCTCTTAACACTTCAGTTGGCAAGCACTCTTCTCAGAGGCCTGTGTGATTTCCTCCTTGCTGGGGCCAGGGGTCCTGTTCATCCTTGCAGGCTCCTGGTCAGTCAGTGCGTTCCTGAAGACAGAGGTGGGCTCAGTGCAGGACTCCCTTGGATCCTATAGAGCTGCCTGTTGCTTGGCCTTGTAGTGCCCACCTTCCCAGTTCCTCAGTCTACAGTGCCAAATGTTGAAGAATCTGGACAAGTAGAGAGACAGTTGAGAAGAAAGCCCTAGTTTTTATTGATTAAAAACCCACCCATAGTGCTACCATGGGAAATCTGCAGTGTGATTTGTGATGAATGTCCAGTCAGGATTGTATCTGGAAATCACCTAGGACAGGAAATCTAAGAAAACACAACGTGTTTTCCGATTAGATCCTTTTCTAGGGGAAGGGAACAAAAGTGGCCGTAATTGAATGAATATTATCCTGGTTTTTCTTCCATGGCACTAGGCTGGGTCGAAATGCTATTACCACACTACTGCCACTTTTTCCCATCTGCTTTGCACTAAAATGATTCTGTCAATAATCCCAGACTGACAGCCCTGGCTGAGTCCTGTCTTCCTGCAGTCAGGCAGCCTTTGGCTCTCAGTTCTACATCCAGGGGTGCCCAGTGCTACACTGAAGACCCCAGTTCCAGTGGAAGGTCCCTGACCCACAGGAACAAGGATGCAAGGCCTCTCCTCTCCCAAGAAAGGCTGAGAGCTGAGCCCCACAATTACAGGACACCCTTTACTTTTTCTAAAAAGCACTGTGCCCAGCGTGGGGCAGGCACAACTTTTGCTACTAGGTCAATTAAATCTTAGGGAAACAACATAGCTTATGAGGAAATTATTCATTTGATTTGACTTCATGTTCTGTCTATTAAAATAGTGCTTCTACAAAATGCTTCTTTGCATTTTGTCACTTAGCTCCACCTTTGAACAAACATCTCCTACCTTTCTACTGAACACATGGGAATAAAGTTAGAAGCCAAGGCTCCCTGTTGGCCAAATGTGGATTCAAACCTTCCAGAATCAGTTAATTGAAAGATACTTACATTATTTGTATTAGTTAATCCTGGGTGTCAACTTGACCATACCTGGCATTAACTAAGATCAGCTGTGAGACCACATGCAGATACTATCTGGATCAATACATTTACAATACAAAAACCAGCCCTAGATCTGATTGGAACTCTCAATAGCGGACCAGATAAAACAGAGGATTTAGAAAAAAGAGACGTCCTTCAGCCTTCACCCACCGGCCCACTGGACTGGGCAACAATGAGCCTCCAGGATGTTTGCAGTGACTTAACCTGCCTCCAGCTTCAGCCATCAGCCATGTTGCCTCCACCATGCAAGACTGTTCTCCCTTCTGGAACCATAAGCTGAATAAATCTCCCTTTCTCCCTTAAGTTGCTTGACTTTGAATGCTCTCTCACAGCAACAGTCAAGAGTAACCATTATTATGGTTCAACATACACAAATCAATAAATGTAATTCATCATGTAAACCAGTCCAAAGTCCAAGACCATATGATACTCTCGATAGATGCAGAAAAAGCTTTTGACAAGATCCAACAGCCTTTTATGATCAAAACACTAGAGACAGTGGGAATGAAAGGAACCTTAATCAATATAATAAAAGCTATATACAACAAGCCCACAGCAAGGATTATGCTCAATGGGGAACAATTGGAATCATTCCCACTTCGATCAGGAACTAGACAAGGCTGTCCACTCTCACCACTTCTATTCAATAGTGTACTTGAAGTCTTAGCTGAAGCCATAAGACAAGAAAGGGACATAAGAGGGATTCAAATCGGCAAGGAAGAAGTCAAGCTATCCCTATTTGCAGATGACATGATCTTATACCTGAGGGATCCCAAAAACTCCACCAGGAAGCTCCTGGAACTAATTGAAAAGTTCAGCAGGGTGGCAGGATACAAAATAAATGTGCAAAAATCAGAGGCCTTCCTATATGCCCAGAATGAAAGAAGTGAAAAAGCCTTGAGAGAAACCATACCATTTACTATAACCCCTAAAAAATGAAATACCTTGGTATAAACCTAACTAAGGAGGTAAAAGACCTTTACAATGAAAACTTTAAAACCCTAAAGAAAGAAATTGCAGAAGACACCAGAAGGTGGAAAGACCTCCCTTGTTCCTGGATTGGCAGAATCAACATCGTGAAAATGACCATCCTACCAAAGGCAATATACAGATTCAATGCTATACCAATCAAAATCCTAAAGCAATTCTTCAAAGAAGTTGACCAAACAATCTCAAAGTTCATATGGAGGCACAAAAGATCCAGGATAGCAAAAACAATCCTGAGTAACAAAAACACAGCTGGAGGTATTACCATACCAAACCTAAGTCTATACTACAAATCCATAGTTGTAAAGACAGCCTGGTACTGGCTCCAAAATAGACACACAGATCAATGGATAAGGATTGAAGACCCAGATATAAGCCCACAAAGTTACAGCCATTTGGTCTTTGACAAAGGGGCCCAAAGAATCCAATGGAAAAAGAACAGCATCTTCAACAAATGGTGCTGGCAAAACTGGATCTCCACATGCAGAAGATTAAAGCTGGACCCGTACTTGTCACCATGTACAAGACTTAATTCCAAATGGATCAAGGACCTTGATATCAGGCCAGAGACTTTAAAAACCATAGTTGAAAGGATAGGGAACTCCCTCGAGCTGATTGGGCTAGGCCAACACTTCCTAAACAGACATCCAATGGCACAGTCACTGCTACCAACTCTCAACAGTTGGGATCTTGTGAAATTAAAGAGCTTCTGTTCTGATAAAGAGATTGTCACACGAGCTCAAAGGCAACCCACAGAATGGGAGAAAATCTTCATTAACCACATATCTGACAGAGCTCTACTGTCCAGAGTACACAAAGAACTTAGAAAACTAAACTCCAAGGAAAACACTGGCCCAATTAAAAAATGGGCCCTGGAACTTCAAAGAAACTTTACCAGGGATGAAATTAAAATGTCTAACAATTATCTTAAAAAATGCTCCACTTCCTTCGCCATCAGGGAAATGCAAATCAAAACTTCCCTGAGATATCATCTCACCCCGGTCAGGATGGCAAAAATCCACAATACAAACAACGACAAATGCTGGAGAGGATGTGGAGAGAGGGGAACTCTCCTACATTGTTGGTGGGAATGCAGGCTCATACAGCCACTCTGGCGAGCCGTCTGGAGATTCTTAAAGAAATTAAAGATTGAAATGCCATATGACCCTGCTATCCCACTTTTGGGAATAACCCCCCATGCAGCAGAGGTTCGCCTCGATAGCACAAGCTCGACCATGTTCATAGCAGCACTGTTTACAATAGCAAAGTCATGGAATCAACCTAAATGTCCAACAGTTGACGAGTGGATAAGGAAACGGTGGTACATCTATTCAATGGAGTACTACTCAGCCATCAAAAATGATGAATTACTGGAATTTGCTGGGAAATGGATGTCATTAGAAAGAATTATATTAAGTGAAGTATCCCAAACCCAGAAAATTAAGCGCCATATGTACTCCCTAATAGGTGGCTCCTAGTACCAAACTCATCCAGCCCACATTGAGACACTCAAAAGTAAACCTATGTAACACAGTAATTGCAAGGATTATGAACAAGAGAGATGGGGTAGGAGGGCCACACCAGAAACAAGGAGAGAGGGGACCATGTTACAGCAGAGAAAATAGGCCTCCATCAAGGTCTGCAAGTAAGTAATGAGAAACCTGGTTAAGTTCACAGACGTTCTTTCCTGATCTCACCAGAAGGGGAGGGCATATAGTCTAGCAGATAAAAAGTAATCATTTTGCAAATGGGTGATGGACCCCTCCCTCAGTGAGGTTTCCTACTCTTATTACATCTACCCTTGAATGTGCTATTACAACAAGACTCCAGTTTAACAGCTTTTTGTCTCTGGCCAGGGGGTGACATACAGTGCCCAGCAGAATGGAGTGAAGGGCATTGCAGGAGCAGCAAAACTGCAAAAGAAAATCAACAAACCACAATCCAGAACTTCAGAGACTCTATATCAATCACATAGAACTAGGCCAGCCTAATCTCTCCCCATCCTGGAGCTCAGGGACATTTGCAGAAGAGGGGGCGGTAAGATTGTAAGAGCAAAAGGATGGGAGGAGCAACGATTTGCAAGATTCTCAACAATAGTTGGGGCCAAAGCAATCATAATGGGACTTTGCATGCCCTGCGCAATGTCCAGCGCACTGTTGCCCTCATAAAGTCTAGCATCTGTTAAGGGCACCGAGACCCCTGGAGGCAACGGATTGACAGCCATGGTAGTGATCTTATGCTTAAGGGGAACAAGAGAAAGGGCTTATGGAAATGCCACTGGGTCCTTATATGTCATCGGAGAGGAGACCCCAGTGGAGAGTTAGGCGTACACAATAAAGGACTCTCTGGGAATTGGGGGGGAGGCACTGGGGGAAGGGGAGGGGGAGGAGGGAGGTTCGGGGGGAGGAGGGGGGAGGGAGGGAACTGGTAAAAAATTTTAAAATGTATAATTAAATTTTTAATAAAAAAAAGGGAAAAAAAAGAAGTTAAGTATTTCTAAAGTTATCTAATTGTTTTTGGATACATTGTGGCAGTTTACACTTCTTAGGAATTCTGTCCATTTGATGCGGTTGTGGAAAATATTATAATTAAGTCAGCCTTAAAATTTCCTTATTATTCTCTCAATACATGTTGAATCTGTAGTAATGCTATTTCTCTTTCATGGTATTGGTAATTTGGTCTCTTTGTCTCTCTCTCTTCCTCCTTGCTTTTTCCTACTTCCCTCTTTTCCTTTCTGTTCAGTCTCTGTAAGTGTATCATTTTAATTGAGGTTTTTAAAGAAATACTTCTTCTTATCATTTATTTTCTCTGTTTTCCTGGTTTCAAGTTCATTAACTTCAAAGTTGAGATCATTGATTTGAGAATTTGTCTTGTCTCATATGGGCATTTGGTGATGCACGTTTCCTTCTAAGAGCTGTTTTTGCTGCATCCTGCAAACGTTTCTATGTTGTAGTTTTCATTTTTATTTAAGTTAAAACATTTCATAAATTAATAAAAATACTTCTTTGACTCATAAAAAAAAAGAGTAACCATTATTAGTCAAGAGCAGAAAAATACAAAACAGATAGAAAGGATAGCTTCAAATAAAGAATATCACTTGTCACTGTTGAGAAATCCGTGGGCTACAGTTTAGGTTTTGAGTGCATGGTCTGGCTACCACTGGTGAGTTTTAACTCAATGCAGGAAGTTGCATTTTTCTCTGTTGGCCTGCCTCTCCCTCTTTGGAGGCAGCATTTTGTCCTGTGATCTCATCTCTGACAGATGTAAGAAGTAGTTAATTTTTCTGTTCTGAAGTTTTCTCATTTGCTAGGATGGAATGCCACTTCCACACTAAACTGCAAACCATAAGTGTACATTCTGTTCTTTGAATATGTGGTGGGTTTTTCTAGTCAATCTAAAATATTTGAATTTTTTCTCATCTTTTCTCTCAGTTCATGGACTATTGACAAATAATTTCAATTTTTATTCCTTTGGTATCTAAATTCTGTTGTGGGCAGAGAACATACCTATATGAATTCAGTCCTTTACTTGACTAGAGGCTTTACATATAGTCTGTCCAGAAGAATGCTAAGTCTGCAGTTTTTTATGAAAGGTTGCCAAATCAATTGATTTAGTATCATTCAATTTATTTATTTATTTTGAGTTGTCATATCCATTACCGACAATGGTTATTCAGGTCTCTAGCTTCTGTTGGATTATCTATTTGACTTGGTTCTGTCAATCACATCTTTATGTATTTCAAACTCTTTTAGATGCATATGTTTGTGTATGTCTATAATATGTTTATATGTTGCATCACCTCTATAAATTGTCCCTTTTATCATTATAAATGTCACTCTGCAGTAATTAATGTTGTTGTACTTAACTTGATCTGATACTAATACAGGTCTTTCAGCCTTTTTTCTGCTTCTATCTTCTCTTTTTATTGTTTATTCAATTGTGCGTGTGTGCATGTGTGTGTATGTATGTGTGTGTATGTATGTAGAATCACGGGCGAATTCAGGAACCACCATGGACCGCCTTCACCTCCTCCTTGTTTACTCTGCCCCTGGATTCACAGGCTCTGCCCTACCGGGACCAGAAACACAGGTTGCCCCGCTTTTGCCTGGCATCTATCCATGGGGTCTAGGATCTTAACTCAGGACCATTGGCCTGCAAGGCAGAGGCTTAACCCCTGAGCCACCTCTCCAGCCCCTCCTTCTATCTTCTTAATCCCTATTAACCACCAGTCGGTTCTTCATTTTAAAAATTGCATCATTTTAAAAGTGCTATAGAAATGGAATGACTTTTTGGGGTTACTTACTATTTTCACTGAGGATAATTCACTCCAGATATGTCCAAGTTGCTGTGTGTCTTTAATGATCTGATGCTTTTCCTTCAGCAGCATGTACCAGAGTTCAGCCGCTTGCCTGATGAATGATGTCTACATTTATCTGGGGGCTGACTGAATTTGTCATAGATGTGATTTCTCTGATCATTTGTGTACAAGGTTTTGTGCAAGCATATGCTTTCATAAACGTCCAAAGTGCCATTGCTGAATCTTGCAGACACTACAGTTTAGCTTGTTTTTAATAATAGAGTATCAAGTTGTTTTTCCTGAATGGCTGTAATCTCCTTCTTGTGAAGTACACATTTGCATTTTGGCATTCATATTTCACATCATCATTGATGTGGTGACATTGTTAGACACTTTGCTATTTGTTTTCTCTATGCCTCATATCTATTTTCCTCATTATTCCTCTAGTTTAATTAAATAGCTGTTATAGTGTAGTATTTTAATTCCTTAGCTGACTGTTAAACATCTTATAAGTTTTTTTCTTAGTGATTATAATAGGGATTATACCGAATTCTATCATGAAGTACTTCATGTTACTACTGAGGTAATTTCAGTATAATAAGGACTTTAATCCAACACAGCCCAATCACTGCTTTTTCTTTGGGTTGTCTCTCTCACACACATGTATGTGCATGCACGTGTGCACACATGTACAGACTTATGCACAGGCACACATTGACAGACATGTGTACATATATGCACACAGTTACATGTGCATGCACACAGACACACTTGCATGCTCACATATGCATACAGGCACACATAGACAAAGATACACTGTATTATAATCATTGCTTATGTCCTGCTTTTCCCTCTAAGTATCTCCTGAATCCATCTCTGTTGCTACTACCCTTACCAGAATTGAAAATATTACATACAAACACACATCTTGTGTTCCTTCCACATGTTCTTATTATCATTAGGCATATCTAATTAAAAACAAATGTGTCTAATGTATTCTAATGCACTCTTAAAACCTTTTCTTTACAACCTGTGGTGTACTGTTATCTGCAAACTTTGAAACTGTTCCTGTGGAGAAGTGGCTTGATGACTTTGCAGAGGGGCTTACAGCTACTCCAGGTAGAGTCATAACGATGTCTGTGACTTCTGGGTTGCAAGCTGCCTTTGTTTGTAAGAACACTTTCTCTGAAGCCCTGGGCTACTACCTAAGTGGACTGATTATCTGAAGGGCTATATGCAGTCCCACTGGCTCATAAACCCAATTGTAATCAGTAGTATGAATTTGAGACAAAGGAATAAAAACAAAGTTATAAAATAGTTCTAAGACTCTACTTGGTGTAGAGAGAAAAGAGCGAATGTTTAGGTCAGAAGGGTCAATCTCGGTTATAAAACATGAATGTAACTCCTCCACTCCCAATAAGAGAACAATTTCCTGGGGAAAATCAAGTCTTGCCTGATACCTTGGCACGATCAGTCTAGGAGACACTGGGTTCCAAGACATTTGAGCATTGCTGTGCTGGAAACATCTTTCAACTTTATTTACTCCAGAAGCACTTACAAGTCTTAGGTGAAGATTAAGCCCATGATAACCAAATATGGGCCACTGAGCAAAAAACATCAAAAGGAAGCTCCTTTGTAATCCATACCATAAACTCTTCATAGCCATCAAAATGAAATTAAGCTTGGACCAGCTTGGAGTAATATTTAGGAAAATACTGGAAGAAGGCCAAGAATGATCCAGAAGCACAGGAGCAGTGTTTTTAGGGCAGAGACCACATATGTCATCTGGTGTCCCTATTCCCCTGAGCAATGTCTAAAGCAGAGGACTCAATGATTGGGGGCCAAATGAGACATGACATACCCAGTTCCCTACACTGGGCTTAGCCACAAAGGTTTCTGGGAAACCCACTAAGTCTCACCAGTCCAGGAAGGGGAGTCGGGTGGGGAGGAATCTGTGCCTATGCCTCCATCTATTGGTCAAGAAATCTTAGAACATAATTATGAAAAAAATGAACTCCAAAACTCTGAAATACTAATAGTATTTTATGAGATGCAGATGGCAACCATTAAAACAATTATAAATACATGATGCATGAATGAAGCTATAGCAACTAGAAGTCATAAGCATTATAATGCATCCAATGAGTTAAAGTAGCCTGCATGTTCTTACCTTTCCACCATCTGCATTCTGTATAACAGAATTTTATCAAGTCAAGCTCAGGCAGGGACAGAAAGACACACTCTATGCTGCAGCATGAAGGGACTAATAGCCCCATACACTGCTCTTTCCAGTTTCACTGGGCTTCTGTAACACTTTTTCATGTTGCATTCCATTTTTTAAAAGTAAATTTTAGAAAATGCAAGGCTTTTTGTTTTATTTTTCTTACTCCAAATCAATCTCCACTTGTTTTCTCACTTCCTGACCCACACTTCCCTATTCTCTTTCCCACCTTTGTATCTACACCATGGCCATGTTTATGATTTACTGAAGGGACAGTGTTACCTTGTAAAGAGATGGCCCATCCTCCAGCTCCCCTCCGCTCAACCTGCACACCTGGGTCTCTGAATTAGCCAGGAATGAGTATTCAGTCAGGTCAAGGAAAAGCTAAAGGAGACTCCTTAGTGCATTCAACAAAGACTCGACATTCTGCTAGAAATCTCCAGGGAAAACGTTGTCCATTTATCTGACCATTTATAACACACTATGGAATCAAACGGGTACTTGAGAGGGTGCCACATATAATGATAACGCCACAGGCCAGAGCCTCGGCCTCGAAACCAGGGCTCCCCCGGACCAGATGAGGCAAGGCTTCGGTGGATGGAGAACAGAAACACACAACTCTCTAGGCTGAGTGAATCTGGACCCACTTTATTGAAACTTTGTGACAGCTTTTATACAGACATGTATTCTCTAGTCAACAGAAATCACCTTCAGGGTGGACATTTTTTCAAGAACCTAACCCATTGCTTGAGGGTAAAGGCATTTAACAGAAACATTCTCCCAGTATTTCCAGATCTAGCTAATCTATAATGTTCCACCAAATAGCCATGGGGCTGAGCCCACATAGTTGTCATTGTTTTAACAGAGACCACATTTTTAAAATGCACAGAGGAGGATTGAGCTCCTTTTGATTTCAATAAGGAACATGTTTTTCATTACAATTAACTATACATGTGCCCAACATCCCATAAGTCCCAGCATGAGCTTTTGCTGTTGTCCTGTCTGGGTTGGTCCTCTCTGTCAGGCAGGTTGACATCAGCACCAGGCATGGCAGGAAGTTCTAGCTTGGGAAAGTTGCATGCAGCTCATAGAGACAATACAGGCCCGCCTGGTCCATTCTTCCTACATATCCATCCTTTTTAACAGCCAGCAGGAGCCAGAGTTCTTTGCTCTGACCTTGTTGACCCCGCCTCAGAAGGGGTGCAGCATAATGGATTGGTGCCTGTCTTAGGTCATCCTGCCTCACAGGATCTTACCCGTCATTGACTACCAGCCCTCGAAGGACCTCTCCTCTGGAAGGCATGTCAGAATATTTGGATATAGATTAGACCAAGGCCTCATGAACCTCTGCAATCCAAGCTTGAACCACGTCTCTAGGGGGGCCATGGCTTGGCTGTTCAAGGACCATAAGTGCCTGTAGCGTGGTCTTGTTGGTAGAGCGCTGCTGAGAGAGGTGCTGAAGGAAACACTTAAGCAATATAATTATTAAAAGAATAATTCCTCCTATGATAGCATAAATTACAATCCAAGAGGGATCAAACATCCTTTTAAAGTTCTAGTGAACAGATGGCATAGTCTCATACTTCTAGAATTTCTGAGTTAGTTCATAGTGGAAATTTTACCCACCTATGTTTTAAGACTCTTGAAATTGCTCTCTAATTTCTTTAAAATCAGTATATACATTCTAGCTAACAAGTCCACTTACTGTGTGTGACTAGACATAAAATCTCTAGTTGTAATTTGATTTAAAGTTAAAAGCAAGCTTTTTCTCTAGATCAGAGAGCAAGAAGCTAGACCCAAAAAACCTAAGAACAGGTAGGAGGTATACCCAATTCCCTTAAGAATTAGCCAAAACTTAAATTACCTAGGAAGGAATTCCTAGCACCTGCCCATGGGTGTTACTATGACATTCCCCAGAGAACAGGCTTTAGGCCTGAACTGGGCAAAAACACCAAGGCCTGACAATTCCCACATTTTACTTATTTCTCTTATTTCTTTTTTTCAAATTTTTTTAATTTATTATTTATTCAATGGTGTGTGTATGTATGTGTGTGTAGAACCACGGATGAATTCGGGAACCACCATGGACCGCCTCCACCTCCTCCTTGTTTACTCTGCCCTGGGGTTCACAGGCTCCGCCCTACCAGACGGGAAATGCAGGCCACCCCTGCTTCTGCCCTGGCGTCTATACGTGGGGTCTAGGATCCAAACTCAAGACCTTCTGCCTGCAAGGCAGAGGCTTTACCCCTGAGCCACCTCTCCAGCCCCTCTCTTACTTATTTCAAATAATGCCATGTCCTTTTTCCAAAAGATGTTTCTTTGAATCCATCTTTTCCAAACTGAGACCTTGTCTACCAGATTGGTCAGATAAGGATGCGACACACAGTAACATCCCTGCCTTTACAAACATGAGATTCCAGTGGTACCCATTGTGAGCAGCCTTACTAACTCTGAACATATCAATTAGGGCATCTTCCAAATGCTTATCTGCCCCAAATATCACAATAAATACTAACAAGAAGAAAAAATGGCTGTGAGAAAATACACACTGAACAGCTGTATTATTATCCATAGACTTGACTTTCAAACAGAAATTTTTGGAGAAAGTAGTAAATCTAGATAAAGATCCAATCTGTCAGAGTAATCAAACAATTTAAGTGAGTATATACAACATATAGCTCAGCCTTAGTGTACATAAAGTGAATATGTTCAATTTAAATAGAGAATGCATGATGGTAGTGGGAGTTGTAGAAAGTAGAGGCAAAAAAAAAAAAACCCAACTAGGTGCAGATGAGAGTAATAAATGGATTTGCAAATCTGAGACATGCTCAACTGGAGACAGGAAGGGAGACCCCCCAGTTGACGAGTCTGCAAATCTCAGTCATGAGCTCAGAGGGACGAAGTCAGAGGCTGGGGCTCATATGAGTGTCGTGAGCAGGTCTGCACGTTCCTACTGTCTAGATGCAGAGTTGTCTTGGCACCCTGTCTTGGCACATGGACAGTGGACATAGGGACGATTACTTGGTGAGAATGTGGTGCTCACTAGACTGCTGGCTTGCTGTGATGTGTGCTCGGCACAGAACCTGAGTTCCTCTGGCACTGCTTTTGCCCACCATAAGAGTACCAGGACTGTCTCACCTCACCTTCCACACTTCTGCCCATAAGCCTCACAGAGTTCTAGAGCTGCACCATCCTTTCTCTCTCATTTCTGTTCTAATACTTGTTTCCTTCTTTTGGGTTTAGTCTTCTTTTCTATGTAGTATATTAAGTTAGAAAGTGAGCACATTTTAGATTTTTCATCTTACACAAATTTTACATTTATAGTAATAAATTTCCTGTCGAACTTTCTTGCCTAATTTTAGCTTTGGCATGCCATGTCTTCATTTTCGGTGACTTTTCCTTTTTGCTTTGCTCTGGGATTTCTCGGGTTTTGCCTCTCAGGGATAGAAGTATAGACTGCTTCCATTTTCATCTGGCATTTTTATATGGTGTAGCAGTTAGCTTGCATGGTTGCTGATAAATCACCATTAAACAGATTAAGGGAACAAGGGGTTTATTTTCTCTTAGCACTGTCTGGTTATAGTTCTCAATCCAGCTTGACAGAGAACTCACACCAACACCAAGGCTGAGGGAACTGGCCACACCATCTCTACATAATGCATGAGAGATGGACAATCCTTACTTGCTAGACCAGCATGTCTGGCCAAATGTACAGAATGATGCCAACTCCCTCAACCAGCTTTCTGTATTTTATTCCAGGGCCTAGTCCCACCCACCATGGACCAGTCTTTCTCCATCGGCTAGACAATCTCCTGCAGGTTTGCTCTTGGCTTAACTCAACAACTAATTCTCTACAAATGTGCCCAAAGCTCAAACCCTCAATTGTTGAGTTGACACCATGCCTAACTATGACATGTGGCATCTGGGGTCCAAAGCTCAGGTCCTTCCGCTTGCAAGGCCATCTCTCCAGACCCGGACTGATTCTTCTCATGTAAATTAAATAATCTCCTACAGGCTTGCCTTAACTAGATTATTCCTTATAGGCATGCCTAAAGGCTCAGTTCTGTGTTGTTGACACCTGAAAGTAACTGCCACACTTCCCATCACTGTGATAAAATACCCAAGAAAAAGCAATTTAAAAGTTGTTTTTTCCTCCCTTAGTCTCAGAGGTTTTAGTCCATGGGCTGTGGTGAAGCAGAAACATCATGGCTAAAGTTGTGACCCAGGAGAGCTGTCACCTTTTGGGAACTCAGAAGCAGAAAGCAAGGGAAAGGGCCCAGGACAAGATATAACCTTCAAAGTTCTTCCCTTTTCTCCACCTACTGCCAATGACCGTCTATCTAGGGCCCAACTCTGAATAACTTTGTAAGCTATGAATTTTCAGCAATGGGTGAATCCGCTAATGAGACTAAACCACCATGATTCAATCAACCATCAAGGATCTCCCTTATTAATGCCATTGCTTTGGGCATCCAAAATCCAATGTGGAACCTCTGAACAGTGTTGCTGATCTACTCCATAAAAGGGACTCATTGTCTGCTAAGAGTCTGTGAACTTCTCAACTGATTTCCAGTTTAAATCCAGTGTGGTCAGAAAACATTGCACAAATTCAACCTTTGAATGGAGGCTACTTATGACCTAGGATCCTAGGAGGTGCTTATTTCTAGATCATGTTCTATGTGTCCTTACACAGAATGTGCACTCTGTGGCTAAGAAGTTGTCTATGTTAACTTATTCTGCAGTGTTCTGATATTCTGAGCCAGGTGTAGTAGTACATGCCGATAACCCCCAGCCAGTGCAGGGAGGAATATCGGGCCTTCCCAGTCATTCTCGGCTATTCAGTGAGTTCAAGGGTCCAGCCTGAGCTACACTAGCCCCTGTCTTAAAACCAAAACCAATAAAAAAATGGACTAGGTCGAAAGGTTTAAAAAATGGCTTTATATAAGGATACTTTGTGTTCTTACTGTAAAGATACAGATTGAGATGTTTCCAGAATAGTTGCCTTGCCATGAGACCCTTCCCACTTCTCTTTCTCCCCATTCCTTTCCCTTGTACCTTCTCCTTTTTTTCCACTTGTGTGTGTGTGTGTGTGTGTGTGTGTGTGTGTGTGTGTGTACCAGAGGGCAATATATGTGCCTGTGGAAGTCCAAGGGAAGGGTGACTTAGGACTTAGGAATCACACCGGATTGTTCTATCTCCATTTGGCTTTTCTCTGGGGTTTCCCTGACTTCACCTTCCAGGGATAGAAGTGCAAGCCACCACCATTTCTGCCTGACATTTTTAGCTGGGATCTGGGATTCAAACTTGGGTCCTTTTATTTCCTGAATCAGAGGCTTAATCCTTGAGCCATTTCTTCAGTTCCCCCCTTTCCTTTAAACTGGGGGACAGGAAAATGAGGAAGACTATCTGTACTGGGCACTCTGCTTTTGTCCTTGCAGCCAACCTCTGTCTCCTAGTCATGATGGAGGTGCCCCAGCCAAAGACTATATCAGGCTTGACTCAGTTCCATGGATATGGTCAGTGGCACCTACCTGCTACCTTGCAGGTCTCTAGTGAGAGTCAGCTGACCACCTGAGGTTCTCTAAGTATGGCCTTTTTTTCTCTAGTCACCACCATAGGCCAAATACAGCCTTTCTGGACTTGGCAGAGAGACCCCAAAGAGTCATATTGGGAGTTTACTGGCTCCCAGTCCATGCAGGTTCTTGTCAGAACTTTCCATAACTTGAGTCCTTAGCATCTTCCAATACAAGTCTTTTCATGAATTCTTCTAGTCCTGTAGACCCCAAGATGGCAGAACATAGATTTTAATAGATGTGATAGTTAATCTTGGGTGTCAACTTGACATACCTGGTATTAACTAAAATCAGCTGAGACCACACCTGGAAGGATCAACTGAGACCACCTGAAAGGATTATACCTGCCTTAGATCCCATGGGAGCCTCTATAGATCTCATAGGAACCTCCCAGTAATGGACCATATAAAAGGGACCATAGAATATAGGAGGAGAGACATTCCAGGAACACTCAAGCCATGTGGAGGTCTGCTGTGACTTAGCCTGCCACCTGCCTGCCAGCTTCAGCTATGGAGCTTCTGTCGTCATGAAAGACTGTACCTATTTCCCTCTGGAACCGTAAGTTGAATAAATCTCCCTTTCTTCTTTAAATTGTTTGACTTTGGGTGCTCTCTCACAGCAACAGTAAGAGTAACTGTCAGTATAGGCCATTCCAGCACATACCTGGGGCAAGCAACAGTTTGTCTTAAGAAATTTCCAGTCCTTGTCAGGGAGACTCTTGACAACAACCTTGTGTTGTTGAACATCATCAATTTCCTAAGCAGCAGACAGCTGAAGGAAGAGCAATGTAGGAATCAGAGCTGCCAGCAGTCATGAAGAGGACAAAGAAGACTGTTCTGTCTTCAAGATGCTATGAAATGACCGGGAAGAGAATTTAGGTGTTGAAGCGCTTGCTGCACAAACAAAAAGACCAGAGTTCAGATCCCTGGTTCTTATGTAATATGCCAGGTGAGCATGGTGGCCAACCTGTAAATTCAATTCTGGAAGGTGGAGCTTGGAAATTCCAAGAGCAGTCTGGTGAGCCACACTAGCCCTTTCAAGAAGCTCTAGATTTAATTTGACCCCCGCCTCAAAAGAATAGGGTGGAAGAGTGATTGAGTATGATTCCCAGTATCAGTCTCAGGCCTCCATATGCACATGCATAAATGTGCTCATGTAAACATGTAAACATGCAAATTCATATGAAAATGGAAAAAAATGATGCTATAGAAGCCTACTGCCATGGTTTGAAATGTGACCCCCTCAATCTCATGTGTTTTGGAAGATCATAGCAACTTGAGAGGGGGAATCTTGCTTGAGGAAGGCAGTCACAGGGGTTGAGCATTGAGATGGGTTAGTCCCATCCTACCTTCTAGAGGAGTCTGCCTTTGCAGTGAGGAATTTTTTTTTTAAATTGATTTTGAATTTTTATTTATTCAATTGTGTATGTATGCATGTGTGCGCAGAAACGCGGACGAATTCGGGAACCACCATGGACGCCTCCACCTCCTCCTTGTTTACTCCGCCCCAGGATTCACAGGCTCCGCCCTATCAGGGCCAGAAGCGCAGGCCGCTCCCTCTTCCGCCCAGCGTCTGTCTATACGTGGGGTCTAGGATCACGAACTCAGGACCTTCCGCCTGCAAGGCAGAGGCTTAACCTCTGAGCCACCTCTCCAGCCCCTGCAGTGAGGAATTTTGCGGCTCTCAACTTCCAAGATGTTTGCAGTGACTTAGCCTGCCTCCAGCTTTGGCCATTAGCCATGCCACCTCTGCCATGAAAAACTGTATCTCCCCTCTGGAACTGTAAACTGATATTTCCTTTCTCCCATTAAATTGCTTGACTTTGGGTAATCATCCACCATCTTAGCCCTACCCAAGTTTTAAATGATCTCCATCAAATCTAAGGTTCACTTTCAAAATAAAATGGTATTATGCACCAGTGGTAATGACTATGAAATAGTCAAATGTTGGAGAAAATTTTTGTAAATATCCATTTTGCTTCATAAATAGAAGAAATGTGTACTACAAAAGATTCTGACTTATCCACCCTGGATTATGTGGATATCTGCAAATTTGCTAGAGGGTGAGTGGATGGGGTCAGCACTGCTTTTAATGAAAGTCTGCTTTTATGAGTTTTCAGATGCCATTCTGGGTTAAGGTTGTATACTGTGGTAGGAATTCTCGCTCTTTATTTCAAGGAAAACTCATAGGAAGTTACTGTGCACCGAGGAGCAATGATATGCAAGATACTCCATACAACTTAGGGCCGAAGCAATCATAATTGGATTTGCATGCCTTGCACAATGTCCAACACACTATCAACCCCTACAAAGTCTAGCATGGACTAAAGGCACTAGGATCCTTGGAGGCAAGGGATTGACAGCCACAGTAGTGTGCCTATGCTTAAGTAGGACACAGGAAATGCCACTGGGTCCTTGTACCTCATCAGAGAGTAGAACTCAGAGGAGAGTTGAGCATGCCCATTTAAGGATGCTCCGGGGATGGGAGGGGGAGGCACTGGGGAATGGGGAGGGAGGGGGAAAGGAGGGGAGCACAGGGCAGTGGGAGGTCGGAGGAAGGGAGGGGACGGGTGTACCTGTTAAGTCTGTATGAGTGGAAATAAAAAAATAAATTAAAAAAAGAAAGTCTTGTGTAGAAAAAGGGAGATTGGTCTTGAGCATTTTTAAGTCAATTTTCTTATTCTAAGCTGTAGTTCTTTATTTCTTGGGAAGCTGACATTATAACTAGACTGCTAGTTATTATTACACACCAGATCAAATTTACTGAATAAAAGTGAAGATAGAAATACATTAACATAAGATTTTGATAGTATTTATCCTTCTAAGATCCACTGGCTAAAATTATAGCTATTACATATACACAAAATTTGTTTTATGACACTTTTTCTCAGGAGACACCACACAAACATCTCTTCATCCCAGATGAAGATTGGATGACAAACCAAAGAGTAATTATGACAAAGTATAACTTGGTGAATCAATGAGTTCATTAGAATAACTTATAGGAATATGCATGAGGATTACTTATAGAAATAGGGATGATGCAAAGGCAGCTGCATCACCAGAAAGTTGCATGACTGGCTTATAGGAGAGTCTCCTCCAGACTGCTGGTCTTCTCAGAGTCTCCTTCTGACTGACGGACTGACTAGCATTGTTTCCTGACTGGTGGGCTAGTCTAAAAAGTCTCCTTCTACAAAAACTGTTTATCACTTTTCTTTACCTTGAGGGCTCCACCCTCTGAATCCTGTTAGTTTCAGGAACTTCCTGAGATTAATGAACTATTAGTTTACTCTCTGGACCTTTCTCCAGGATGGAATGTTTCAAATAGCTACACAAAGTCCAAGGTAGCATAATGTTATGTCTAGAGGAAAATGCCAAACACCATCTCTTTTTTTTGTGTGTGTGTTGCCTTTTCTTGTTTACTTTTTATTTTTCCAATAAGAAACCAGATTAAATGTCATACTACTTCATTCAAGTAGTCTACACATGAGGTTTTAATTTCTGCTCCTTCATCGCTGGTTAATATCAAATGTGCAAGAACAATTCTCACTAGAGTCATGCATTTTCATGAGAAAGTAGTTACTTTAATTTAAAATAAAATTAATAATATATATATACATGTAGATCAAAGTAAAACATAACCCTATGCATACTAGAAAGAAATAGTAAAACAAAAAATTGAAATAGTGACCAGTATAAAGAAAACGCACAAGGAATTATTTCAGTAAAAATAATATTTTTGTTGAATCATTAAGATGAACCACCAACATATTAAGATCAATTAATTCAGGAAGTCTATATAAAATGTGTGATTTCTTTTACAGTTGAGAAATGAATGGTAAAGAAAGAGAAAAAAATAGCTTAAACTCCAAAATAAAAATACAAAACACAAGATTACTAGAGATTAGAAACTGCATCTCTAGTCCAGAGGAGAGGCTCATGACTATAACTTGAGAATGCAGGAGGCTGAAGTAAAAGAATCACAAGTTTGAGGCCTGTCTAGGCTACACAGTAAGACTCTTCCTTCAAAAGAAAATACACATGTACCCCCCACACCCACACACCCCACAAAGACACAAATTGAAACCTTGATTTTCTGAGAAAAAATTATTTTTTTAAAACAGACATGAAAAAGACTCATTAATATTGTGGTCTCACTGGAAAATAATACTAGAAATGAAAATAAGTCTCAGATATTTTTTAATGTGAGCAAAATTATATTGGTATACATCAAATACACACTAGCAATATCTTTACACTTGTTATAAAATGTTTTAACAAAAGTTCTCATTGCTCAAAATTAAATAAGAATTCCCTTCTTTATTCAGGAATTATAATGGTAAAAATGTGAAATAAAATATAAATAAAATAACATGAAATTCTACTGTATTAAAACACAATTACAATCTTTTAAAAAGTGCAAAAATACCCAATTTTTAAAAAAATTTAATCCTTATAATTTTCAATAGGTTTACTTTTCAAACATTTAAAAATTACCTTTCTTTTATCATATAAAACTATTCAAATAATTATGAGAACCTTTTACACCAGAAAAATATGTTCACAGAATAGCCTCATAACACTCAAGAATTACAATCAAGAAATCAGTCTCCCTGAAACAAAGATCCTCCTTTCTTTCCATCTTCAGTCCTTATATTTAATTTTTTTTTCTTATATTTAATTTTTATTTCACATCATTTACATAGAAATATTGTCACAATCTGACAAGTAGATAAAGAAAAAGAGTTTTGCCTTCTAAGAGCTCAAGCATTTACTCAGTCTTCTTGGTATGTTTCTTTTTAACATTATCAGGAGTATCCACTGTAGGTTTGGAAACTGTTGATTCAGTACCATTGGTTGATGGCTTTGATACACTTTTCTTTTCACATGAAGAAAACTGTCGTTGCAAGCCAAACAGCATTCGACTCATTGTATCCTCAAAAGGATCAAGAGTTACCAGAGAATTCTTTGTAATCATCATGGTTACCTTTATGGTCACAAGAAAGATGGTGTAAAGGAAGATAAGATTATGCTTTGATATTGACAGATGATTGGTGTGAAGGACATCTTCAGCCACGCATCACCTTCAGGCTTCCAATCTCCTTTTAACAACTGCTCAAAAGTTGTGATAACGGTACCACCTGCACCTCGAGCCCATCCAACAGCTATCATGACTAGCCAGCCATTTCTGTAATAGCTATTAGCATGTGTGACTCTACCCACTATTTTCCAAGTTCTGGTCACTTCCTTCATCCCCGCGGCCAGCAGTTGAACAGGTAGATATGAATAGCCCTGGGAAACTAGGTCACATGGGCAAAAAAATATAATATACCAGATTGAAGTTGCCAGCAAAATATTAGTGTGGTTT
The DNA here is from genome assembly GCA_023101885.1 of Typhlomys cinereus. Classification (NCBI taxonomy): domain Eukaryota; kingdom Metazoa; phylum Chordata; class Mammalia; order Rodentia; family Platacanthomyidae; genus Typhlomys; species Typhlomys cinereus. Next base: position 1,333,073 of record JALPQD010000209.1, on the reverse strand, counting down.
GCAAGAAACCTCAGCGGAGGTTCTGCAAGCAGCACACAGGATAAAATCCCTCCCCCAAAGCAGTGGAGCATAGCCGTAATCCAGCTGGACAAGGGGTTCTTCCAGGCTACCGTCGTTGCTCCTGGCCGCTGCTTCAGCGCCATCATGGACACTAGGTAGTGGGCGATGTCAAAGAAGGAGAACATGGACGTGCGGGAGAAGGCCAGGGTCAGATCTTCCCACGCGGAATCCATGACGACGACCGACCCCGCGGCCCGAGCAGCGGCGCCCCGCCGGTTCCCCTCCGGCCGCCCACCATCTCTTTTTTTTCCAGGTCTGTACATATGGAATTTATGCATTTATGTGTATTCATGTGTGTGTGGAGTGGAGTTTATGTTTGCTGGTGTGTGTGCATGAGTACCTATGGAGGCCCAAGGGTGATATCGAGAATCATCCTTTAATTAAACTAAAAGCTTGGCATAAGAGAATCATCAATGGTCTGGTGAGGTGGCTCAGGAGTGAAAGCCTTTTCCTCACAAGCCAAAGGCTTGAGGTCAGATTCTAGATCCCATGCAAAAATGCCAGGCAGAAATGGCTGCCGTCTGTACTTCTGGTCCTGGAAGGTAGAAGTTAGGAACCCCGAGCAAAGTAAGAAGGATGTAGAGCAATCCAGAATAATTCCTGAAGTCATCCTTGAACATCCACAGGCACATACACTCATGTGACTTCTATTAAGCATAGCCCCATACATGTGCATACTCACATCTACACCTGCATATGCAAACAAAAATTAGAAAAGAAAAGAGAACCATCAATATCATCTTCTTTAATTTGCTTTGTAGTTTATACACCAAGATGATAAAAGACACGTCACGTCATACCCTATTGGATAAACAGACTGTGATAGAAGAGAATGAAGATACCTTATGATGCACCTAGTTTACATCTTGACCTTTTTGTTGCTTCATACATATCAACTCTTGAGTTAGGAGAAACAATTTGTTCATGGGAACCAACATGTCACCGATTGAACCAAGAATGTTAAAGCATCTGCTCATGTTGTAAATATTCTTTTTTGGTGTATTAAGAATGACGTATGGGTTAGAGAGATGGCTCAGGTTAAGCCTTTGCCTCCCAAGCAAAAAGACCTGAGTTTAGATCTCCAGGTCCCATGTGAAACACTGGGTGGAAATGGTGGTAGTATGCACTTCAAAGCAGTAAAGAGGTAGAGCAATCCAGGATGATTCCTGAAGTCACCCTTGGACTTCCATAGGTATACCTATTCAATAACCCTCTGATATACACACACAAACATACACAAACACACACACACACACACACACACACACACACACACACACCACTACACACACAACATATACCCTCCCACACACACAAAAGGAAGAACATAAGATTAAATGCAATGTTGGAAATTTAGTGAGCATAGAATAAAAACACCATTAATAAATGAGCTTTTATTATCAGACACTGTTACTATATATGTTCATCGTCCATTACCTCTTGTCTATCTTTCTCACAAACACAAGCACACACTTATTCTATGTATATTCCCCACAACCACATGATATTTGGGAACATATTTCTCTTTTCCTCTCTTCAAAGTAATCAGGAAACTCAGGCACCAACAAATACGAAAACTCAGTGTTCCTGGAGCTGATGCTCATTAGAGTCTATATGAAAATTTTCTTTGGATACAGGAGGTTTTAACCCTCCTACTGCCAAGGATTGTATTAAAGTTTCTGTAAACCATGGAAAATTTACTTTTCCACACCAGGACTCTTTCTTTCTCTCTACTCTTTATTATCTCCAGACCTGTAAACTAGCTCAGCACCCAAGGCAAAGATGGTTCTCTGAAGGAATGACATACCCCTTCATATCTGCCCAGTGAAATTTCATCCAGGGACAAGAATCAAAGAGAAGAAAATGCTTGCATGATGTCATGGTTGAAATGTGTCCCCCACATTCTCATGTATTTGGGAAGATCATGGCATCTTTGAGAGGTGGAGTCTTGCTGGAGGAAGGAAGTCATAAGGGGTGGGCCTTGAGGTGGATTAGTTCCACCCTTCCTCCAGGAGGAGTCTGCCTTTGCAGCAAATAGTGTTGCAGCTCTCAGCCTCACAGATGGGAGTGACTCAGCCTGACTCCAATTTCTGCTAGCCATGCTGCCTCCGTCATGAAAAACTGTCTCTCTCCTGTAGAGCCGTAAGTTGAATAAATCTCCTTTTCTCCCTTAAGTTGTTTGACTTTGAATGCTATCTCACAGCAATGGTTAAGAGTAACCGTCACACAATCCTTTGGGGATTGGCAGATGTGGGGAGAGCATAGCTGACTTCAACTTCTGTTCCAGTATGTCAAACAGGAGTCTAAAAGCAACACATGGACTAGGGATGTAGCTCAGTGGGTGTGTCTCTGAGGTGTTTCCAGAATGACAAGGTTTGATTTAGTGGACTGAGTTTAAAGATTCCACCTCAGTATATGTGGTCATCACTAATCTCTCACATGGAGAAGGGGAGATGGGAGGAATTCATTCTTTGGAGACATTCAGCTTCTGTGCACGGACACTACAGTGCCCGCTTCTCCAGGCCTTAGGTGCAAGGCGAACATCACCAGCTAGCTCCCTCAGTATTATTTGTAGATGGCAATGTCTGCCATCATGATTGCAGAAGCCACCTTCTTCTTCTTCTTTCTTCTTCTTTCTTCTTCTTCTTCTTCTTCTTCTTCTTTTTCTTTTCTTCTTCTTCCTCTTCTTCCTCTTCTTCTTCTTCTTCTTCTTCTTTTCTTCTTCTTCTTCTTCCTCTTCTTCCTCTTCTTCCTCTTCTTCCTCTTCTTCTTCCTCTTCTTCTTCTCTTCTTCTTCTTCTTCTCCTTCTCCTCCTTCCTCCTCCTCCTCCTCCTCCTCCTCTGCTCCTCCTCTTCCTCTTCCTCCTCCTTCTCCTTCTGTTTAAAGCTCAGAAAAGCTTCAAAACAAAAATCTCCATGAAGAACTTGTCTTCGAGTGGCTGCTTAGACCCCAAATTGGATGTGTGAGGTTTCTACATGAGCTCTCTGGAGCAGGTCTCTGGCTTGAAACCTGGAAGAGGTCTCGGTGGAGTCTCCACTGAGCTTCTGTGTGTCTGTATGGAAATCTGAACTCTCCAGGGAAGGTTGCTGGCTGAGGTCTCAGCAGCAACCTGAGGCAGGGGGAGAGCTGTTATCTCTGGATGAGATATGGGGGGCGGGTAGGGCCAGGGGGGTGGTTTTCTTTCCAGGAGTCTTTTTCTGTAGAGTCTCTGATAGAATTCCCTGTGAGAGTTCTCTGTGGGTAACATGGGCCTGGCCAAGGGAGGCCTGTGAGTGGTATCTGCTCATGGGGTCTCTGGTCAAGGTACTTGTGTTGATTTCTGTGGCAACAGATTCTGTGGAATTTCTTTGTGGGAAGTCTCAATCAGTGGCAGTCTTTGCAGGAGTTCAGTCCATGGGAAGTGGGAAATGTCCCCGGAAATTCTCTGTGTGGCGATTGGGGAAAAAACCCAAGTGTAGGTTTTGAGGAGATTCAAGAACGAGATGGATAGTGCTTTGGGTGAGTTTGTTAACACTGCAGGCCGACAGACAGAGCTGCAAGGTGGGTTCTGAAAGTTTCAGGCCCTCGCAGGAAGAGCAGAGTTTGTTCTTTTAAAGTCCTTTGTGAAAGTGTATGCTGGGCTGATTTTCCCAGGCACACACTGTGACGACTCCAGGCTGTTGGGGCAGAGAAAGACGAACGTGCTGCAGGCCCTTTACCCCCTCACCCAAATCCAGGGGACTTCGGACACAGCAGGGAGTCTGTGGAGGCGAGATTAACTCACTCACTCATTCACTCACTCAGTTACACAGCTGCTGGCTGTGATGATGAAGATAAGTAAAGCCTGACCACCCGCACCTCCGCCTCAGCCCTCCAAAGACTCGGCAATGGACGGGGAGTTTTTCAGAGCAAGAGCTCTGTTTATTGGGGGTAACAAAACAGCTTATATAGACAAAGAATCAGAGCGCACGAAACAGGCAGCCAATTACCTTAATGGTCAGTACAGCACAAAGGCTGCATAGCTCAGACTAAACATAAATCTATGTTGGCTCCTATGAGCCAATTAGGACTCTCTGTAATGTGATCAGGGTTACACCTAGGACACTAGCTCCCAGCACCATCTTTGGTCCTATGTGCTAAGCCATGCCCTGCTCACTCCCTCCCAGACTGTTATCCCTGGGCAGACCCAACAAGTGTAGGGTGGGGGAGGTACTGTGCCCCAAGGAAATGACCCTAAAGATAGCTGACATCACCCAATTAGACTTAGTGGCATCATGTTTTCTTGTATTTCAAAGTCCCAGGACGGTCCTCAACAGGGGGCACCTGGGAGACCTGATGAGCAGTGGACTGATGAGCAGCTGTTCTGCCTTTAGCCTTGTCCTTTAGGGCTTCTCTGTCTAGAGGTGGCAGGGCAGTGGAAACAGCTCCCTGCTCGTGACAGATGACACAGGAATCTTCGGGAAGGTCTCTGCTCTGAGTTGGGGGTTAATTGGGATAATTTGGATACTTATATACAGGGTAGGTAGAGTCTATCTACCTACCCTGGGCTGAAGAGTCTCTTGTGGGGTGTAGGTCTGTGTGAGGTAATGGAGTGTCTCAGGGTGCCAACAGAGATTGAGGTCTCTTTGGTACGCAGGGTGTCTCAGAGTGTTGATAGCAAGGTCTCTGTGGACGGTCTTTATGTGAGAGGCCCGTATGAGAATGTCTCTGTGGTCTCAATTTGTTGACTTTGCCAAGTTTGTGTAAGAGCATTGTGTGAGGTTTATGTGTTAGGTCTGGGCATGTGTCTGTGAGCATGGGATGTCTGTGGGATTAAGACTTCTCTACATGTGGTTCTTTAGAGGTCTCTGTAAGGAGGTCTTCATGACATTTCTATGTCAGAGCTCTTGGGGAAATCGTTGTGAAATCTGGGTGGGGGAATACGAGGTCTCAAGGCTGTGTCGAGGTCCTGTAGGGAATCATGTGAGGTTCCAGTGTATAAGGTACTGAGAGCTCTCTGTGCCACCTCTGCAAGTGGTCTCTGTGGATCTGTTTGTTGCTGGCCTTCTGGAATCTGATAGAAGAGGCACTGGTAGACAGTGTGTGGGTAGATACATGTGGCTGTTTTCCTTAATCACACTTCACCTTAGTTTTTGAGACAGGGTCTCTTATTGAACTTGGAGCTCATTAATTTGAGTGGACCACCTGGCAGGCAGTAAATCCCATCTTCTCTGCTCTGGGATATATGGGTCTGTGCTACCCTGATCAGTATGTGAGTGCTCTGGGATACATGGGTCTGTGCTACCCTGATCAGTATGTGAGTGCAGAAATGCAGATCCTCATGCCTAACCCATGGAGCCATCATCCCCAGCATCTGGCATCTTATTTTTGGAATGTTTTGGTGTTGGTTTCATAATAGTGGCATTATGGGAACATAAATCATGGTGAATGAGCTCAAGGTGGACACAGACTTACAATGCCTCTACCAAGGCCTAGACAAATCAAAGAATAGTCAGAGCCACTATCCTCTTACTTAGAAACAAATAGCTTTTATTTTTCCTTGCTTTAAATATTTAGCTTGTTTTAATATAATCAAAACACTGCTTTGTTAGCAGTGGTAGCACAGACTAAAGGATAAGCTTCTACTTGATAAGAATAGATGTTTCTCCCTAGAGCACCATGCCTTGGACAGTAGTAACGTTGGCTTGGAACTTCTGGTATCAATGTCCTCTGCTGAGTGGAATTTACTAGGGACAAAATCCTGTTTGGGGGCGAGAGTTGGGGATATGGAGGTACCTGTTGCTGGGAGGCATTGACTCTTATAACTTTCAGGCACTGTTGGTCTCTGGCAGCCTTTTCCTGGATGGGATAATTCTGACATGGGGGGTTGACCCCAAAACCACGTGTCTGCCTTTTCTGTGAGGCAAGAGCCATCCTGTGTTGGCTGTTGGGTTTGTCCTTAAGTTTTATCTTGTTTTCTAACATCTGCTGAACAGCTCTCACGAGTTCCTGAGCTTCAGTAATGTTATGATCCTTGTGTGGTCTCGTTTTCACTTGTCTCTGTTTCTGGATGGTGCCTGAGGTAGGCTTACTCTTTTTCAAGGATTCACCTTGCCCTTTTATTCTACTCTTACGAAAAATCCAGTGTTGAAAGTGCTTCCACAGTCTCTGGAAGGAACTTTCTGGACTAACACGTTTGTTTTGGGAAAGGGAATGATGGCATTTATGGTCAGAGGTGGCTTCTGTTTTCTTGACCTGGGTAGACTTAGAGGCCCTTGGCTCTTTAGAACTTCCTACCTGCTTTGTTGTATGTTTTACATCATGGTCAGGGGTCAAAGTCTTGCTTTGGCCTGCCCATAAGTCACGATCCTTCACGGTACTGGGTTTCTGCTTTTCCGAAGTGATTGCAGCAAGTGATGTGCCACTGGAACGTTTTGGAAGAAGCACATCAGTGGCACAGACTTGAGGCTGGTCTGCTGCCTTTGTTTCCTCTTCCCAATGAGACTCACTAATGTCTTCTTCCTGAAGGCTCAGTGTTGCTGGGTCTTCAGCAACATACTTGCTAGATGGTAAAGGGTTTTCTTGGTTTTCTCTTACAGTCTCTAGGACAGTCCTGCTGTGAAAGGATCTGTCCCTGATGATGTTTATGAAATTTTCAGAAGATGGTCTGCTTTGGAATACATTTAGAATGGTCTTCGAAGACCCACGGTGATAGCTAGATGGCATCCCTATCAATGTCTTCTCTAACTCCCTACTTGAAGAAGAGGAAATAAGAGGTAGGCTCCCCAAAGAGGAGCCGCCTGGCTCATCAATGACTGCCTCTTCGGTCTGAGATGTTATTCCTAGGAAAGTAACCACTTTACTTTTAGTGTTTGACCCTGATGTCACGAGGATTGAGGAGGGTTTTCCTAGGACAGCGACCACCTCGCCTTCAGAGCTGGTTTCTGAGGGCTGAGCACACAGTGTAAACAGCAAGGATGGAATTTTTTTCAACTTAAACAACTTGATGGTCCTGAGTATCTTGAGGGGTAGGCCCCACCTGTGCCTCATCTGCAGCCTTACAACATGTTTCTCCAGGGCCTGTAGAGTACAAGGATGGAGAAAGGCAAGCCGCTGGGGGAAGCTCATGTCGTGTTCTGAACTCTTGGAAGTTACTACCTGTTTCATTTCCGTAGAGATATCAGGCATGGAAAAACCACTGTTCAGAGCAAGTCCAGATCGATGCACACGCAAGGGGATCAGGCCCTGGTTAATCTGCCCGACTTTGTGCTCAAATGGATCTTCAGCATTTTTTCTAGCTTGTTGTCAAAGTATTTTGTTATGTTTTCCAATTTCCTATCTAAGTATTTTGTTAAATCATGACTTGAGTTTGTTCTTAAGTCCTTCATCAGGTATCTTTTTGACTCCTCAAAGTTTGAGCCAGGAGTCTTCATTGGAGATCTTTCCCAACTCGTGCATAGGCCCTTTGGAGCCTTTCCTAGAATAGGTCCCAAGTTCTTGCTTGGGATGTCCCCTAGCTGAAACCTTATCTTATGGACATCGTCAATGTCATTACAGGATATAAAGGATTGTGAATGTTTGGGCTTGTAGTTTTCCTGATAATCCCTTGTTAAATTATCCCTAAAGTGCATCTGTTCTAGGAACTGTTGAGTTTTACAGGGAAGTTCCCTCTGGTGTTGAATGAGCCACCTTTGAATATGTTGCTCCAATTTCTCCCGGAGCTCGGGAAAAATTCTCAGGACTGATAGAGACTACACAGTCTTGTTTGGGAGTAAGGTGTCATAGACTTCTTGAAGTCTTTGGACCATCAAGGGTAAAAGTGACCCACTTCCTAATTCTTTCCTTGATGAGGACCTTTCAGGGTATTGAATGTCACCAGGGAGAGATAGTGATCTGTTCTGGGAAGAGGAACATGATGGTTCAAAATCTTCAGCTTGGGGTAGGGCAGAGGGCATGAGGATTGGGAGAGAGTGAAAACAGGGCTGACTCTGGACCTGACATGGACGTGGGTGGGGGAATTGGGGTAAACATAGAATTGAGGCTGGGGACTGGGACTTCAGGTAGGGCATGTGGGTCTGGGAGAGCCTGGAAGATTCTTCCTGCATTGGAATTCGACACACATTTAAGTTTCCATTGAATAGGAAGAAGGAACACTGGAGACTAGACGGACTCTGATGGATCAGCCCCTGCAGTTCCTATTCCCTGTGCATGCAATCTCCCATCCTGCAAAAGTGCTGCAGGGTACTGAGAGGTCACACTGACTGTTGCCTGCAATCTCCTTACCCTTGGGAATCAGAGGGAACCTGCCCCAGGGGTGTACTGTACAGTATAGTATAAATAGTATAATATCTGGTATCCTCTTTCCCTCAGAAACCTGTAAGATATGGAACACTGTTCTCTTTCAGGAATCTAAATCCTCTCTTCAGAATTCCTTGCCATGCTTTCTGCAGCATCAGGGACATTCCTCATAAATCCCACATTCTGAAAGACAAGGTGTCTGGGCATTTCGCTCAGAAAGCCTTTCGTCTTGCCTCACCCACTGAGTGATGACATTTAACTTTGCCCTGGTGCCTTTGCCCTGGCACACCACACAGGTTTCCCTGCATCTCCCAGTGCCTGTTCCATCCTGCTGTGCCCTGTCAGTTCTCATGAGACTGAGGTTCTGTCTTCCCTATAATTACCCCTAAGCTGTTGTCTCTCTACTTGATTTGGGAACTGTAATGCAAGGTGGAGTTGAGGAAGAGGGGAGAGCAGTAGCCTATGTGACATGAGAGCAGAAAGGAGGCTATGGGGGTGTGGAATGCAAGGGGCGGGAAGGAATATTGTGGAGAATCAACAGAAATAGTCTTGACAGTGCCACAGTGAGACCCAATACTCTAACAGTTACTGCCTGTGCTGCTGTGAGACACCACTGAGGTGCAGACAATTTAAGGGGAGAAAAAGGGAGATTTCTTCATCTTCAGGTTCCAGAGGGGAGATACAGTCCTTTATGGTGGAAAAGGCATGGCTGACTGACAGAAGCTGGAGGAAGCTTAAGTTATGTCCATTGAAGAGGCTGAGAGCTGCTGCTAGATCAAGAGCAGACTCGCTCACTCAAGCAGCATGGGGCTAACCAACCTCAAGGCTCACACTCTGTGACTGCTTTCCTCCAGTAAGGCTCCATCTCCTAAAGGTGCCATGACTTTCCGAAACTGAAGATTCAAACCCATGAGCCTGTGGGGGACAACTCACATGTCAAATTGTGACACTAATCAAAGTGTTTTTAAGTTGAAAAGAAAAGGAGAAAGCCAATCTCTGTTGGGTCTAAGTTGGGCAATTTTTACCTTTCTGATGTTTTTCTTGACCTGTGCTGGCTGCGAAGGTGGATCACCCTGGAGGAAGGGGAGTAACAAGAGAAAGAGCCCCACTCCACACACAAGTGCAAGGACCATGTCCATTTCCCAAGTGGCAGAGATGGAGCTCAGCCATTCGGCTTTAATATTTTCCAAAAGGAAACGATGATTGTCCATCTGAACCTCGCTGTTCAGCCATCATCTGAACCTCACTGTTCAGCCATCATCTGAACCTCACTGTTCAGCCATCATCTGAACCTCTTGTTCAGCCATCATCTGAACCTCACTGTTCAGCCATCATCTGAACCTCACTGTTCAGCCATCATCTGAACCTCACTGTTCAGCCATCATGTGGACTTCACGGTTCAGATAGGTGAGCTCTGGAAATTCTCACTGGGAGCTGGCAGGAGAAAGGAGGCCCACATCACAGAGCTGGGGACTTCTCATCACAGTGGACTTCTCAGAATGGAGGGCGGGGCACTGGGAAGAAGCTTCTAGTCCAGCACATCTCACCTCAGTTTCCTCACCTCAGTTTCCTCCCTTCAGTTCCACCTGTCTGCTCCACCTGTGGGGCACAAGATATTCCTCCACTTTCTCTTCATTTCTTTCACCCAGAACTCAAGAGATTGCTTGGTTCTTTTTCTCCATTGAAGATCTTGACTTAGGTCAACCAATTTCATGGCCTTTAACAATCTGAGATGAGGCTGGGAAGATGGCTCATGATTTAAAGCCTTTGCCTCACAAGCAAAAGGGCCTGAGTTCAGGTCCCCAGATCCCCCAGAAAAATGTCAGTAAACATTATGGTAGCCTGCAGGGACTTCAGTCCTGGAAGGGAGAGCCCGAGAAATCCTAGAGCAAAACAATAAGGAGATATGCCAAAAATTAATACAAACTGAGGTAGACTGCAATTTTGACTGTTTCCCAGGAGTGTTTTGCAGTCTCCTTTGTCCTCAAGTCTTGCTTTCCCATGCAATGTTTATTTTTTTGTCTCCTGTTAATTTGGGGATAGAACAAGAAATTTTTATACTTAAATCTTAATGAATTTAAGTTCAAAGATATTTTTGTCCAAATTTGAAACAAAGACTTAAATAATTATGAATAAATACTCATAAATGGAAGCATGAAAGAATTAAAAGCTGTTCAATCTTCAAATGATGTTTATAATTGTTAAGTGTATGGCATCTGTAATTCTGGATTTAGTAAAGCTTAAGTGTCAAGACTTTTTAGATTGTTTCATGCGTTCATCTGCATGTCCATGCACATAACACACAACACACATGCAAGCATTTCCTCATATTCTTTCATAAATTAATCAATTATTTTTAAATGCAAGAATAACCATTTGCCTCTCGGAAATGCCAGTCAAAATTAAAATGGGATATCATTTCACCTCAGTTAAATTGACTACTCTACCATAAATAACCGTAAATTATGGATGTAGAGAAGGGGAAACACACTGTTGGCAGGTGTGTGAATTTATAGTTATACCTCAAAAACTGTAAGATCTAGCATGTGATTCTACGCTTTATATGTAAAACAGAATAAATCAGTGCATTAGGGTCCTTCAGAGGAACTGAAGTGATAAATGAATATGAAAAAGATTTATTAAATTAACTTGTGAGATAAAGTCTATCTAGTTAGTAGCTCAGTGTACAAGGTTGAGCACCTCAGCAGTCACAGTCTGGTGTTGAAAGCCTGGAGGATTTTTAAAGATTTATTGGTCTGTAGTTCATGGTGGAGGGTCAAAGAAAGTGGGTTCCAATCTCATCTGACAATGGAAATAGGAGTGGGAGGCAACAGGGAAGATGAACTTCTGGTATGATAAAAGTAAACAAGAAAAAGCAAGTGTTCTTCTTGGCCTTTTCCCCCCTAGGCTGCCACTGAAAGGTGTTGCCCACCTTTAGGGTAGACCTTCCCATCTGAAATAATCCCTTAGGGGTGTGGCCAATGACTGATCCAGTCAAGTTGACTACCAAGGTTAAGGATCACAATCAGCATGTCCCCCAAAATACCTGTCATGTTCATGTTTGCTATGTCACTGTTGTGTGACTTTTCCTGGAGAGAGAAGAACAAATGTCTTCTCACCCACTGTGGGGAACCAATGATAGCCAAAAGTAACAGTTGCATCCAAGTTCAACTTGAGCATCTGGTGCGTTCATTCATGGAGGTGACTTACAGGAGTGTGGGTGAGGGGTTATTTACAGGAACAGGGATGGCCCAAGGGCAGCTGCATCACTGCAATACCCACTCCAACCTGAGAGATGCTCTCTGCAAGAACTGCTGCCTAAAGACAGACTAGGAAGTCTCTCCCAGGCAGCCCTGTGACTCTAGAGTCCCCTTCCCCAACAACCCTTCCCAGCAGTTGCTTTCTGTTTTCATTGTCTTGGGAAGAGGTCTTAGAAGTTTTGTTTCAGCTTTCTCAGACTTGCAGCCTTTATTACTGAGACTGGGGTTGGGGATTTAGCTCAGTGGTAGAGCGCTTGCCTAGCAAGCGCGAGGCCCTGGGTTCAGTCCCCAGCACCGGAAAAAAAGAAAAAAAAAAAAAAGATAAAAATATTACTGAGACTCTGCTCCCTTCTGGAGGGACTGTTTCAATTAGAGGAAACTGCTTTATAGCAAGCATTAGTCATAATAGCTAACATAAGTGAATTGACCTAGGTGTCTGATACATATTCAAAACAGAATACTACTCAACCACAAAGAATTGAGGCAGATTAAACATAAGGAAAAACTTAGACACTTGGAATTTCCACTTTGGGCTAAATCCTGACACTCACAGTTTCCTATCACCCAGAAACTTGGAGTTCACATGAAAGCTTAGATCCTTTACCTACAAAATATACCGTCACACCCATCTTCAAACAATGTACCTAGCAATCTTAAACCCTTACCTGCATCAAGCTGCATGTACACCATCTATAAACAATGCAATACTACTCTTCTTTCCCTTTAACCATCAAACTTAGTGTCTATTCAAAGATATACCTAGCCCGTTTTGATAAAAATAAATAAAAGAATGGTAGAGCCAATCTGGTCTGAATGGTTTGGGTTGTGTCATAATTAGGTACAGGGGTCAACGTGGCAATCAAGGCTTGTGTTCTGGGCACAGTTGTGAAGAATTGGTAATTGAGTTGAGCCCTGGGTAAGCTTGCAGATTAGTGATGGGGAGGGCCAAACCCATGGTGGGTGGGACTGTTTCCCGGATAGGTGAATAAGATGAAAGGAACTGGTTAGGAAAGTTGACATCCTTCTGTATGCTTGGCCAGACATGCTGGTCTGGCAACTAGGTATTGTTATTCTCTCAGGTTTTTGTGGATATGGTGTGGTCAGTTCACTCAGCCTCTGATGTTGATGTGGACTCCCTTGCCAAGCTGCACTAAAAACTGTAACCTGACAGTTATAATGCAGATAAAACCTTTTGTGTCCAGGCAAGCTGTTTGGTTATGTATTTATTACAACACGAAGAGTAACTGCAACAGAGTGAATGAACAATAAGCTAAAATGGGAATGAGACAGGTAAACAGATGAGGGGAAGGAGGATTTAGGGTCAGCAAGCTGGCTGGTCCTGTATCCAAAGTCCTTGAGGACATGCGAGTTTCTATTGTCCTTTACAATACATCCTTGTTCCTAAGGCATCTCATCCTAATGGTCTTGATTATACATAAAGATGCTGCTGACAAGCTTCCACCTGGGACATCACCCCACAGACAAGGAGCTACATGTAAAGTAACCAAGTCTGCAGCTATATCTTGGTAAGTGTGCTAGAATGAACTCTCTGCCATGATAAAACTGCAAGCCTGACACATCAATAGAACAAAGGGAACTTGGTACAATTTACAGCATTTCAGACACTTGCAAGCTCAGAGGTCGTAATGCAGGTGGTCCCTAAGAGCCATCAGGTAGAGATGGCCACGGTCGGCAAAGCACAAGCCATAGATGAAACATAATAGGGTATGGGGGCACTTCAGTAACCCCTAAATGAATAGGTGGGCAATGTGCGAACAGCACATGGTCATGTCCCTGGTTTGGACAGGGGGATGTGCATAGAGTGTCCATTACGACCCAGAGAATGGTTTGTCCATTTTCCACCATGACCCTATAAAACCCTAGACAAAAGAGTATGATGGTTTCTTACTCTTGGAAATCCCTCCTACTCTTGGAAATAGTTTCTCACTATTTCTTTATTTCTCATTTTTCCTCCATCTCTAACTTTTCTCTAGTTTCTCTTAATAAAGTCTGCTTCCATTTTGCCTGCTTCAGTGAGAATCTACATCGTCAGTTTTCATTGGCATGAAACAAAGATCTTGGAGTCCCCTGTGCAACTGGGCCTTAGAAGATTTCTTCATTCTCGACAAAGATACTCCTGTGGTGGGGGTGCGGGTGGGGGGAGGCAGAGACAGGGAAATGAACACAGCTCTTTGGCCAGCTAGCTGGAAGTACGTACAAAGTGGAAGAACAATAAAGAGATGTGTCTCAATCACGTGTAAGGTGAGACCTGACTCACAAAGTTGTTCTCTAGGGTCTGCAGGTTGGCTCATGGGCTAAACCCACATGTGCTGTGGCATGTCCATGCCTGCATTCATATACATGAATGCGCATGCACTTTCATATGCACATATTTTAAAGTTCACCAGTTCTGATGCTTTCCAGCAATTTCATTGGTTCTTTCCATTGTTTCACTGTCTCCAGTTAATCTGTCTCTGTTTATCATTATTCTCTTTCCTGCTGCTTGTTTTGGGTTTATGTTTTTCTATTTCTCTGAGTATAAAGTTTGATTGTTTTTTGCTATTCCTTAATTTTAACATTTATTTTCTTTGTGTGTATGTCTCTATGTGTGCGTGGTGTGTGTGTGTGTGTGTCTGTGTGTGTGTGTGTGTGTGTGTGTGTGTGTGTGGTGTGGGGTATGTGTGCATGTGTTGCATACACATGGAGGTCAGAAGACAACTTTGGGGAGTCAGCAATTGAATTGGTGGCAAAGGCTTTTACATGCCGAGCTATCTAGTCAGCCCACGGTTTTCACACAGATTTTTTATCTCCATTAACTTCCCTCTTGTAATTGCTTTGATTTTATTCTGGAAGATTAAGTATATGTGTTTGGATTTTTTATATTTAAATAACATCCTATTTTTCTCTTCAATGCATTGATCTTTCAGGAATTTGTCATTTAACTTGCACATATTTGTGAATTCTTTTAGAAAAATTAACAGTGATTCCTTTATTTATTTTTGCCTGTGTGCCTGTGTGTATCAGAAGTCACTGTGTGTGCCTGTGAAAGTCCACCCAAAGATGACTTTGGGAATCATCCTGGATTGCTTCTACCTCCTATTGCTTGGCTCTGGAATTTCCCAGGCTTCGCCTTCCAGGACTAGACGTACAGGTCACCTGCATTTCATCTAGCATTTTTACATGGGCTATTGTGAAGCTGAAACACTGTGTAAAGGTGGAAGGAGAGAACCAGTTTCATGAAGTTGTCCTCTGAGTTCCACATGCATGCCATGGAAGGACATGTGTCCCTCCCCCACATACCACACACATACATGCACAAATAATACTAGTAAGTGTGAATCTTATATAATTAACATGAAAATATGAAGTGTATTTCTCAACCTTGATAATGAACTAACCATGAAGACATAAGCGATTCTTCTTAGAACAGTGTCAAACAAAGCAGAATCCTTAGGAATAAATTTACCAAAGCGATCAGGTATGCACACATTGAAAACTGTACATGTAGCATTAAATAAAAAAGGATCTCATGCATCAGTATATGGATCAATATTGCTAAAACATCCATACTCTGCAGAATAGCCTACAGATTTAATATGGTCTCTTAATGAAATTCTAATGACATTTTACACAGAAGCAGAAAAATAATTCTTAAATTTCTATGAAACTACAAATGATCCCAAAACAACTTTAACTAAAGTGAGCAAAGTTTCAGGTATACACTCCCTGATTTAAAGCATACTCCAAAGCTATAATAATCAAAATTGTGTGATCCTGTTCTATAAATAGACACATTGATAAATGACATAAATTAAAGGGCCCAGAAATGCTGTGCCTGAAATTTGCTAAAGAGTTCTCAAGTATTCTCTCCACATTCACACACAGACTAGAAAGGTGACTAAACAAATGGTGACTGTTAGCTTGATTATGGTGATTGTGTGTGGTGATTAATTACCACACAGTGTATGCTGGCACGAAATACCACAATGTTTACTGCAAAATAGTTTTGTTGACCAGATCATCATGAAGTAGGAAAGAAAGTTTTTCACATGTTTTCTTGGCTTAATTTCTTCTTACATGAACATGGTACATTTCCTCACCATTTGCATGAAGTATGGTACTGAGCAAACTCAAGCCAGTAATGGGTTAGGGTGGACTAAGTTACCAGTGCTCAGGGCAGACCCTTAGGGTGGACGTGTGACTGGGATGCAAAGCTGGGGGCCTGAGTCTGATGTTGGGCAGCCTGTTCTGAGAGTCTTGAGTGAGGTGAGTACTTCTTTTCCAGGCCTGGGGCGTGGTGGCAGACATGTGAATTACTGGGGCTTCCTGACTGTAAGCTTAGCTCCGATAAAAAATCCTGTTTCAATCAACAAACCACAATCCAGAACTTCAGAGACTCTATATCAACCACCTAGAACTAGGCCAGCTTAGTCTCTCCCCATCTTGAAGCTCAGGGAAATTTGCAGAAGAGGGGGCGGTAAGAGTGTAAGAGCAAAAGGATGGGAGGAGCAATGATATGTAAGATACTCTATACTAGTTAGGGCTGAAGCAATCATAATTGGACTTTGCAAGCCCTGCGCATTGTCCAACACACTGTTGACCTCACAAAGTCTAGCATCTGCTAAAGGCACCAAGAGCCTTGGAGGTAAAGGATTGGCAGCCACAGCAGTGTTCCTATACCTAAGGGGAACACGGGAAAGGGTTCAGGGAAAGGCCACTGGGTCCTTGTACGTCATCGGAGAGGAGGGCCCAGAGGAAAATCAGACATGCACAAGAAAGGACTCTCTGGGAATTGGGGCGGGAGGCACTGGGGGATGGGGAGGGAGAGGGGTGGGGAGGGGGAGCAGGGAGTATGGGGGGAGGAGGAGGAAGGGAGGGAACTGGTGTACCTAATAAGTTTGTATGAGCTGAAATAAAAAAAAAAAACAGCAAAAAAAAAATCCTGTTTCAGGGGAAGGAGGTGGAACATGACAGAAACCAGGACACCCAATGTCCTACTCTGACCTTCACACAGAAGCATTTGCACATGCACATTTGTAATATCACACACCCCTTATACATTTGTGTGTGCGCACACATACATAAGCAGTACACATTATCGTCCCATTAGGACTTACTTCTGTCATCTCATTTATGCCATCTGTGGCTCTACTTTTTTGTCCAAAACAATGGCCCTAAGTGCAAGGGGCTATTTGTTTACACTTCCCTGTGAGCTGTTTTTGATGTATTACCTCAGGAATGATGAAATGTCCTTAACATCAGTCTTTATTTCCATAAGCCCAATACAATATTCCTAAGTTTGCTTTTCTTCCTACTGGATTATTTCTTCTAAGAATATTTTTTCACAGGGATTGATGTGACATAAAAGTTTTGAAGCCTTGTGTTCTGACAACATCCTTTTTATGTGTCCTCATTTTTAAAGGATTGTGCCCACATATCATTCAAGGTTGAACATTTTTTTTTGTTCTTTAAAAACATTATTCTATTGTATTTTTTTTCTACATTACTATTGGAAAAGACCTGATGTCAATTGAAGATAATTTTCTTTAAAAGACAATCTGGGTTTTTCTTTTTTTTTTTTTTTTTTTGTTCCTAATTGAACTTTTATTTTTATTTTTTTTTTTTTGTGGAGCATTTTTTTTTAATTTCAGCTCATACAAACTTATTAGGTACACCAGTTCCCTCCCTCCCTCCTCCTCCCCCCCCGTACCCCCTGTTCCCCCTCCCCACCCCTCTCCCTCCCCATCCCCCAGTGCCTCCCACCCCAATTCCCAGAGAGTCCTTTCTTGTGCATGTCTGATTTTCCTCTGGGCCCTCCTCTCCGATGACGTACAAGGACCCAGTGGCCTTTCCCTGAACCCTTTCCCGTGTTCCCCTTAGGTATAGGAACACTGCTGTGGCTGCCAATCCTTTACCTCCAAGGCTCTTGGTGCCTTTAGCAGATGCTAGACTTTGTGAGGTCAACAGTGTGTTGGACAATGCGCAGGGCATGCAAAGTCCAATTATGATTGCTTCAGCCCTAACTAGTATAGAGTATCTTACATATCATTGCTCCTCCCATCCTTTTGCTCTTACACTCTTACCGCCCCCTCTTCCGCAAATTTCCCTGAGCTTCAAGATGGGGAGAGACTAAGCTGGCCTAGTTCTAGGTGGTTGATATAGAGTCTCTGAAGTTCTGGATTGTGGTTTGTTGATTTTCTTTTGCAGTTTTGCTGCTCCTGCAATGCCCTTCACTCCATCCTGGTGGGCATTGTATGTTACCCCCTGGCCAGAGACAAAAAGCTGTTAGAGTCTTGTGATAAAAGCACATTCAAAGGTAGATGTAATAAAAGTGGGAAACCACAGTGAGGGAGGGGTCTATCACCCATTTGCAAAATTGTTACTTTTTAATCTGCCAGACTATATGTCCTCCTCTTCTGGTGAGATCACTCCCCCTCAGTAATAAATGATCAGGAACAAAAGTCTGTGAACTTAATCAGATGTCTCATTACTTATTTGGGTCCTTGGTGGAGGCCTATTTTCCCTGCTGTAACATGGTCCCTTCTCTCCTTGTTTCTGGTGTGGCCCTCCTACCCCATTCCTCCTGTTCATAATCCTTGGAATTACTGTCTCTAGGTGGGCTGGGTGGGTTTGGTACTAGGAGCCACCTATTAGGGAGTACATACGGCGCTTAATTTTCTGTGTCTGGGATACTTCACTTAATATAATTGTTTCTAATGACATCCATTTCCCGGCAAATTCCAGTAATTCATCATTTTTGATGGCTGAGTAGTACTCCATTGTATAGATGTACCACAGTTTCCTTATCCACTCATCAACTGTTGGACATTTGGGCTGATTCCATGACTTTGCTATTGTAAACAGTGCTGCTATGAACATGGTCGTGCTTGTGCTATCAAGGTGAACCTCTGCTGTATGGGGGGTTATTCCCAAAAGTGGAATAGCAGGGTCATATGGCATTTGAATCTTTAATTTCTTTAAGAATCTCCAGACGGCTCGCCAGAGTGGCTGTATGAGCCTGCATTCCCACCAGCAATGTAGGAGAGTTCCCCTCTCTCCACATCCTCTCCAGCATTTGTCGTTGTTTGTATTGTGGATTTTTGCCATCCTGACCGGGGTGAGATGATATCTCAGGGAAGTTTTGATTTGCATTTCCCTGATGGCTAAAGAAGTGGAGCATTTTTTAAGATATTTGTTAGACATTTTAATTTCATCCCTGGTAAAGTTTCTTTTAAGTTCCAGGGTCCATTTTTTAATTGGGCCATTGGTTTCCTTGGTGTTTAGTTTTCTAAGTTCTTTGTGCACTCTGGACAATAGAGCTCTACCAGATATGTGGTTAGTGAAGATTTTCTCCCATTCTGTGGGTTGCCTTTGAGCTCGTGTGACAATCTCTTTATCTGAACAGAAGCTCTTTAATTTCACAAGATCCCAACTGTTGAGAGTTGGTAGCAGTGACTGTGCCATTGGATGTCTGTTTAGGAAATGTTGGCCTAGCCCAATCAGCTCGAGGGAGTTCCCTATCCTTTCAACTATGGTTTTTATAGTCTCTGGCCTGATATCAAGGTCCTTGATCCATTTGGAATTAAGTCTTGTACATGGTGACAAGTACGGGTCCAGCTTTAATCTTCTGCATGTGGAGATCCAGTTTTGCCAGCACCATTTGTTGAAGATGCTGTTCTTTTTCCATTGGATTCCATTGGGCCCCTTTGTCAATGACCAAATGGCTGTAACTTTGTGGGCTTATATCTGGGTCTTCAATCCTTATCCATTGATCTGTGTGTCTATTTTGGAGCCAGTACCAGGCTGTCTTTACAACTATGGATTTGTAGTATAGACTAAGGTTTGGTATGGTTATACCTCCAGCTGTGTTTTTGTTACTCAGGATTGTTTTTGCTATCCTGGATCTTTTGTGCCTCCATATGAACTTTGAGATTGTTTGGTCAACTTCTTTGAAGAATTGTTTTGGGATTTTGATTGGTTTGGTCAACTTCTTTGAAGAATTGTTTTGGGATTTTGATTGGTATAGCATTGAATCTGTATATTGCCTTTGGTAGGATGGTCATTTTTACAATGTTGATTCTGCCAATCCAGGAACAAGGGAGGTCTTTCCACCTTCTGGTGTCTTCTGCTATGTCTTTCTTTAGGGTTTTAAAGTTTTCATTGTAAAGGTCTTTTACCTCCTCAGTTAGGTTTATACCAAGGTATTTCATTTTTTTTAGGGGCTATAATAAATGGTATTGTTTCTCTCAAGGCTTTTTCACTTCTTTCATTCTGGGCATATAGGAAGGCCTCTGATTTTTGCACATTTATTTTGTATCCTGCCACCCTGCTGAACTTTTCAATTAGTTCCAGGAGCTTCCTGGTGGAGTTTTTGGGATCCCTCAGGTATAAGATCATGTCATCTGCAAATAGGGATAGCTTGACTTCTTCCTTGCCGATTTGAATCCCTCTTATGTCCCTTTCTTGTCTTATGGCTTCAGCTAAGACTTCAAGTACACTATTGAATAGAAGTGGTGAGAGTGGACAGCCTTGTCTAGTTCCTGATCGAAGTGAGAATGCTTCCAATTGTTCCCCATTGAGCATAATCCTTGCTGTGGGCTTGTTGTGTATACCTTTTATCATATTGATAAAGGTTCCTTCCATTCCTACTGTCTCTAGCGTTTTGATCATAAAAGGCTGTTGATCTTGTCAAAAGCTTTTTCTGCATCTATCGAGAGTATCATGTGGTCTTGGACTTTGGACTGGTTTACATGATGAATTACATTTATTGATTTGCATATGTTGAACCAACCTTGTGTGCCGGGGATGAAGCCTACTTGGTCCCCATGAATGATCTTTTTAATATGTTTTTGAATCCGATTTGCTAAGATTTGTTGAGAATCTTTGCGTCTGTGTTCATCAGGGAGATCGGCCTATAGTTTTCTTCTTTAAGCGAATCTTTATTAGGTTTTGGGATAAAAACGATATTAGCTTCATAGAAGGAATTTGGTAGTGTTCCTTCCTTTGCTATTTGATGGAACAGTTTAAGGAGTATTGGTGTTATTAACTCCTTAAATGTCTGGTAGAACTCTGTGCTGAATCCATCTGATCCAGGACATTTTTTGGTGGGAAGATTCGAGATTACTTCCTCAATTTCCTTATATGTTATAGGACTATTTAAATAATTCACAACTTCCTGATTCAATTTAGGTAAGTTGTGTTTACTTAGAATTTCATCCATCTCTTTTGTGTTGTCAAACTTCACAGAGTATAAGTTTTTGAAATATGATGTTATAATTCTTTGGATTTCTTGGGTATCCGTAGTGATAACTCCATGTTCATTTCTAATTTTGTTAATTTGGGTTTTCTCTCTCTTGCTTTTCGTTAGTTTAGCTAGGGGTGTATCAATCTTATTGATTTTTTTCAAAGAACCAGCTTTTTGACTGGTTGATTTTTTCTATCGTTTTCTTAATCTTGATTTCAGATATTTCTCCCCTTATTTTGCTAATCTCCTCTCTTCTACTACTTTTGGGATCAGATTGCTCTAGTTTCTCTAAAGCTTTAAGCTGCATTGTTGTTTATTTCTGATGTTTCCATTTTTTTGACATAGGCATTAAGAGCTATGAACTTACCTCTTAGAACAGCTTTCATTGTGTCCCAGAGATTTTGGTAAGTTGTATTTTCGTTATCATTCACTTTCAAGAAATCTTGAATTTCCTTTTTAATTTCTTCCTGAATCCAGTTCTCATTCAGCATCATAGTGTTAAGTTTCCAGGAGTTAGTGTATTTTCTCTTGTTTGATGTGTTGTGGATGTCCAGCTTTAGGCCGTGATGGTCTGATAGGGCACAGGTTAGAATTTCAACTTTCTTGTATATGTGTAGATTCATTTTGTGGCCCAATATGTGATCTATTTTGGAGAAAGTTCCGTGTGCTGCTGAGGAAAATGTGTATTCTTTTGTGTGTGGGTGAAAAGTTCGATAGATATCTGTAAGGTCCATTTCTTTCAGGGTTTGATCAAGTTCCAAAGTGTCTCTGTTAAGCTTTTGACCTGTTGATCTATCCCATGTTGAGAGGGCGGTGTTGAAGTCCCCAAGAATTATCATTTGGTGATTGATTTCTTGCTTTAGACGCTGTAGGGTTTTCTTAATGAATGTGGAGGGGCCCGTATTGGGTGCATATATGTTCAGTATTGTGAAGTCTTCCTGGTGAATTGTACCTGTGACTAAAATGTAGTATCCATCCGTGTCTCTTATAATTTTCTTTGGTTTGAAATCCACCTTGTCTGATAGCATAATGGCTACCCCTGCCTGTTTTCTGCTTCCATTTGCTTGTAGAATTGTTGACCAGCCTTTTATTTTTAGAGCGTGCCTATCTTTTGTGGTGAGATGGGTTTCCTGCAGTCAGCAGATTGATGGATTGTGATTTTTTTAAAAAATTTTTTTATTATTATTATTTATTCAACTGTGTGCATGTGCGTGTGTATGTGCACGCATGTGTGTGTGTGTGTGTGTGTGTGTGTGTGTTTCTGTGTATGTGTAGAACCACGGACGAATTCGCGAACCAGCATGGACGCCTCCACCTCCTTCTGCCCCGGGATTCACAAGCTCCGCCCTACCCCGCTTCTGCCTGGTGTCTATACATGGGATCTGGGATCCCAACTCAGGACCTTCCGCCTGCAAGGCGGAGGCTTAACCCCTGAGCCACCTCTCCAGCCCCAGGATTGTGATTTTTAATCCATGTTTGTAATCTGTGTCTCTTGATCAGTGAATTAATTCCATTAACATTTAGTGTTATAATGGAGAAACTATTGTTAATTCCAGACATTTATTATGTTTAGTAGCTTTTATAAGTATATTGCTTCGTTTTTAATGATGTTGTACTTGCCTTCTGTTCTCCTGGATATGCCTGTTTTTTTCTTCACGCTTGAGTATCATTTCTAGCATTTTTTGAAGGCCTGGTTTGGTGGACATGTATCCCTTAAAGTTGTCTTTGTGCTGGAAAGTTTTTCTTTCTCCCTCGATCATGACTGATAGTTTTGCAGGGTAAATCAGCCTGGGTTGACATTTTTGCTCATTCAATACTTGAAGTATGTCTCTCCAAGCTCTTCTTGCTTTTACTGTTTCGACTGAGAAGTCATTTGTTATTTTAATAGGTTTACCTTTAAAAGTGACTTGTTGTTTCTCCCTTGAAGCTCTCAGCATCAGTTCTTTATCTTGAATGTGGAGTGTTTTAACTATTATTTGCCGCGGCGTGCTTCTATTTTGGTCGTATCTGTTTGGGGTGTGGAATGCCTCTTGTATATGGATGGGCCTCTCTTTTTTTAGATGAGGAAAGTTTTCCTTGATGATCGTTTGAAAAATTTTCTCAGGGGTGGTATTTTGAGATTCTTGCTCTGGTATTCCATGAATACGCATGTTAGGCTTTTTCAGGATGTCCCATATCTCTTGGATATTTCTCTCAAGTATCTTTTTGGCTTTAACAACCTCTTCCATTGAGCTGGTTAGTACTCCCACTTTATCTTCAAGGTCTGAAATTCTGTTTTCTGCTTCGTTAGTTCTGTTGATAAGACTCTCTGTGGCGTTCTGGGTTGAAGATAACTTGTCTTTTAGCTCAGTTTTAAACTCTGCTTGAGTTTGTTTTAACTGCTCTATGCCACTTTTTGTTTCTTGCACTGTTTTTCTCAACTCCTCCAGATGTCTGTTGTGTTCCTCTTCAAAGCGATTGATTCGAGTATGTAATTCCTCCCTGTTTTCCTCTTTCATAGTATTGAACATGGTAATGATCATATTTTGAAGGACTTTATCCTGGGTGAGGCTTTCTTGGCCTTTTTCCGCGGGTTTGTTCTTTTTGGAGTCTAACATTATGGGATTAATTTCTTCAGTGGGAAATTTGTTTACTTGAGTGTTGCTTCTCATGGATTTGCACTTTGATTTTGGCATTGTCATTTTAACTCTTAAGATTTCTCAATTTCACTAAACTGAATTATTTGGCCTGGGGTCCTGGTGGGCGGACGGGGGCGGAGACTTACCTAGGGCACGGGGTCAGGCCTGGCTGGACCACGCGTGCGCATCCTGACTGGCGGAGCGGGGTGGGGTGTAAAGGGAGGATGGGCGGGTGGGCCTGCAGCTATTTAACCTGAGGGCAGCTGGGGTGGGGCCTGGGCGCAGGGGGAGGTCCTCCTCGTCCCTCGGCCCCCGCGCGGCTCCGGCTGGATGGTGGGAGTCGGAGCCGGGTCCCTGTGGGCTGACCTGGGGTCCTAGGGCGCGGGGTGAGGCCCGGCTGGACCGTGCGCGCGAGTCCCGACCGGCGGAGCGGGGTGGGGTGAATAGGGAGGATGGGCGCGTCGGCGTGGAGCTGTTTGGGGAGTGGATTGTTATATAAGTGAGGTTGGCCCTTTCTTGTGCTTTCCCTCCATTATCTGTCTTCCTTCATGCTGATGGAAAAGCAGGATTCTCACCAGACACAGCCCCTCCATCTTGAACATCCCAGACTCCAGGACTGTGAGCATAGAGGATTATTGATCATTACAAACAAGCCAGTTTGTTGTAATCTAACAGAACAAAAAGATTTTTTAAAATGTTTTTTATTATTTATTATTTATTCAATTGTGTGTGTATGCGTGTGTGTGTAGAACCACAGCCGAATTCGGGAAGTATCATGGACTGCCTCCACCTCCTCCTTGTTTACTCTGCCCTGGAATTCACAGGCTCCACCCTCCCAGGACCAAAAACGCAGGCCATCCCCGTTTCTGTTTGGCGTCTGTACGTGGGGTGTAGGGTCCGAACTCAGGACCTTCTGCCTTCAAGGCAGAGGCTTAACCCCTGAGCCACCTCTCCAGCCCCCAAAAGATATTTCTTGACAAGAACAAACTTAGTTTTATAGAGTGAGTTAGGAACTTCACTTTGGTTTCCTCTCTGTCTCTCTCTCTCTGTCTATGACATTTTTTATAACTTTTTTTATTATTATTTCCGCTTATAAAAACTTAGTAGGTACACCGGTTCCCTCCCTCCCTCCCTCTTCCTCCTGCCGACCTCCCTGCTCCCCCTCCCCTCACCCCTCCTTCCCCATTCCCCAGTGCCTTCCCCCCCAATCCCCGGAGAATCCTTTAATGTGCATGCCAGACTCTCCTCTGGGCCCTCCTCTCCAATGACGTACAAGGACCCAGTGGCATTTCCCTGAACCCTTTCCTGTGTTCCCCTTAAGTATAGGAACACTACTGAGGCTGTCAATCCCTTGCCTCCAAGGATCTTGGTGCCTTTAGCAAATGCTAGACTTTGTGAGGTCAATAGTGTGTTGGACATTGCGTGGGGCATGCAAAGTCCAATAATGATTGCTTTGGCCCTAACTTGTGTGGAGTATCTTGCAAATCATTGCTCCTCCCATCCTTGTGCTCTTACAATCTTACCGCCCCCTCTTCCGCAAATTTCCCTGAGCTTCAGGATGGGGAGAGATTGGTCTGGCCTGGTTCTAGGTGGTTGATATAGTGTCTCTGAAGTTCTGGATTGTGATTTGTTGATTTTCTTTTGTAGTTTTGCTGCTCCTGCAATGTCCTTCACTCCATTCTGATGGGCATTGTATGTCACCCCCTGGGACCTGGGACCTGGCAGGCCTCTCTGTGACATTTGTGACTTAAATGTTTGGAAACTCTATTGGAGTCATTTGGATATGAATGATAAGTGATGGAACTTAGTTTCTTCATATAGATATTTTCTTACAGTTAATCCTTCTTTTAAAAAATTATGTATTTTGAGATATAACCCAAGCTCACCTTGAACTTGGAATCCTCTTACTTCAGCTCCCCCGGTGCTGGGGTTATAAATGTGTGCCACCAGACCTGGCTACCTTGTTCCTTCTGGTAACTTATATTGTAAATACACAGCAGGGGAACGCACAGCTAAACTTGCTTGAAACTGAACATGACTAAACCATTACATGTTATGATGAGCTTAAATATTATTGTTTTAAGAACTGACTGACAGGACACAGCTGAGTGAGGACTGGAGGACAATGTTACTGTGTCATATTTGGAAATTCTTTTGTTGAGGTGTATCAAGTGTTGATTTTAAGCATTTCTATCAGATATGTACATGCACACACACAACTATCAGTGTAAAACCTATGGTTTACTATATATGTATAGTATATAAATTATCATCCATTTCTGTTTATCTATAGAAATTCAGTTTTGTAAAGACTTTGCTCATGTAATCCTAGAGACTGGCAGATTCAAACCAACAAAGCCAGTGTCCCAATATGTGTCTCCAATCGGGAAGCTACTACTGAATGGTGGAGAGCTGATACTCTACCTTCAAGGCTGACAGACAGAAGCCTCTTTTACTCAGGGACTTGTAAGCTGGTGAGTGATATTTGTCTGTCTCTCAGCAATCCCTGCAGATACGGTGTGACCACTTCCTTTGGTTCCTGGTGTTGATATAGACTCTTCTGCCAACCTGGACTATAAACTATAACAGAATCATAGGCAAGAATAAAACCCCCTTGTTCCACTAAGCTGTTTGGTGGGAATTTATTAGCAACACGCAGATCAACTACAACAATGTGCCTGGCCCATTTCTAATTGCAAGTCTTAGACTATTTCATTATGTTAACAGTACTATAAGACAGAAGTGTGTGAACTGAAGCTCCAGAAAAATACACACTGATGTTATACATTGCATAATACTGATGACTGATTACAACTTCATAATTGTGGAAAACTGGGATGCTGCAGATCTAAAGCCAAATGATCTTGGGGTATCATTAGTTCTCACTAATTGCCTATCTTGTATCTAATCTAAAATCTTTGTGACTATCAGGTAAAAACTTTTATAATATATTAACTTAGTAAACCAATAGCTTCTACCAAACGCCTAATCTAAGTATGTTGTCAGATAGCATCTGAAACTTGTATGAGATTTCTCAACTTGGTCATACCTCACTTACCTGGTACTTGTATCAAGGTACTTGACACATGGCTTCAGAACGTCCCTTTTGGAGATTATCTTGATTGGGTTAGTTGAGTGAGAAGACCCACTCACTATGAGTGGTATCATCCCTGGAGGTGAGGTGTGTGTGTGTGTGTGTGTGTGTGTGTGTGTGTGTGTGTGTAGTCCTGGACTGAAAGTAAGGAAGGCAAGCTGACCACTAGCAAGCATGCATGCATTATATCATTGCTCCCTGTTCTTGACTGTGGATGTCATGTGATCATTTCTCAAGATCCTGCTGCCATGATTTCCCTGATATGACGGACTGTAGCTTGGAATTGGGGTCAAGTACATCTTTTCCCCCTTAGGTAGCTTTTGTCATGGTACTTTATGCTATAGCAGTATGAAAAAAATCTAAACCAATATGTGACTTTTTTGTTCTGTAACAATGAAAACATCTTGAAACCATTTCTACAATTGGAGCATGTTACTTGAAACAGACTAAATCTGTGTTTCTGAGGCATGGGCACTTGAATTTAACTTAAAAATCTCTTATTATCCCTGACATAAAAGCTGTCTTTTACATCAACTTATTTTAGGATGAGCTCACTAGGCCCTTAAGTTGACACCCTTGCCTAAGGAGCATGACTAGCAGGTAGTAGATATTAAACCAAAGCTCTTACACTAAGGCCCAAGACCCTCGTCATTCTCAGGTGAAGTGAGGAAATCACTGGATCAGGAGTCAGGAGTCAGTCCAACATTGGGAATTCCTTTCACTGGTATCTGACAGTGCCCATTGAGACCATAGGCGAGAGATGGTTGTCCCAGGATGATCACATGTAGACCTGGGCTGACACTGCTATTCCATGCTCCCCCAGCAGAGGGAATCGGGGTTCTATTTGGAAGCGGATGAGAGGTTTCATTCTGGTTTCCTTAAGTGCCTGGTGGAACTCAGGTTGCACTATCCTCTTGTATGAGCACAGGAGCCCAGTATATGGCAATCCCAAATCTGCCTCTGGTCACATCAATCGTTTCAAACTGCTTATTTTGAAAAACCACCCTTTTGCTAGTGAAATTTACACCTCTAAAGAAATTTCCCATCTGTGAGGATCTCTCCCTAACTATACGAGGGATGAACATTCTGCATGAGATCACTGGAAACTTAGTCCCTTCCTTGCAGGTCTAAGTCTAAGACCACAAAGGGGTGAAATCATTGGTTTGTTCCCAGACATTCCTTTTTCCTCAGGTTCAACATCCTGAGGTGATTCTTTGCTTATACAACAGGATCACATAGCACTTATCTCTATCTTATGTTCTACAAAGATGTAAAAATTTGAATAAAAAGTGAAATCTAAGAAAGGATGCTCTCAAGTTGACATTTTTACAGTATTTTAGGTATTAGTAGCTGGAAAAAATAAGCAAGTTTACATGTGTAGTTATTGTATGAACTTTTCCTGAGGAGGCATAAATGATATCTAGTTGCCCCAGATAGAGCACCAACAACAGACTATAGCAATTGCACCAGTCTAGCTTGATGGCTCAATGAGTTCACGGGACTTGTAGAAACACAGACGAAGGGCTACGTACTGAAGCATAGATGAGAAGATGTCTGGATACCAGCTCAGTCTCTACATGTGAAGATGCGGTAAGAAGTCAGTGTCTTGCAAACCAGCAGATTTCTCAAGGGCTCAACACTGTCAGTCTCTTGACCTTGGACTTTCAGTCTCCAGAAATGTGAGAAACAAATGCTTGTTGCTTAAGTCACTCACTCTTTAATAATTCGTCAAGCAGCCTTAACTGAGTAAGACCAAAATGCTGAGAATTAAGATGACATGGTAAAATTCCATAGCTAGATCTGAAGTTTTAGCTCCACACATGAAGATCTAGAATCTACAAGGTTCTCATGACTTGAATGTGTCACCAGCCAGAGGGATATGGATTTTAGCTAGATCCTAGGCAGAGGATATTGGTCCTCATATCTCTCCTTTCTGGTGCTTTCCATGAATATGCAGCTTTGATGCTTTGATGGAGTGAGTGAGGTCACAGGACGGGAGATGGGAACCAGAGAATCATTGTGGTTTTTCTGAATGGGGTTTATAAGCCAAACAGGGAGGAAATTGTCTGTTCTGAGATCCATCCGCCCCAGTGTTGCAGCCTATGTGTGTCTAGAAGATAGGCATGTCAGGTGTGTGCATTTGAAGGTGAAAACACCGAAAGACACTTTCATACAGTGCTAGAACTCATAGCAACTTATACTCAAGGTACTTCACATCTGTCAGCTATTTTTACATGACAGCTTCACAGGGAAACAGCTGTTCATTGTCAGTGAAAATCCACTTTAAAATAGCGTTCATTTCTTATATCCACTTGATGTCCAAGTTTTATATTATGTGATGTGATTTTTGAGACACATAATCTTTTTCCTGCCTTTTCTCTTTACATGCTTATGGGTAAACAAGATGAAATGAAATGTGAGACATGGCATAGCTAATACTGCTAGAAAGGACAAATAACTGAGGAACTGAAGCAGCCCCACTGACTGGCTGTGGCAGTGGAACCCCAGGCAGAAGGAAGGGGTGCTTCAGTCCGGGAGAACAAGGGAGCTGAGTGCCAAGGAGACTGGCTGCTTGGAAGCCAGAGTCCGGGGTGCATAGGATGGATCATCACCATCTGGGGAACAGACTATTCATTCTTAGAATGTTATTTTCTATTTACTGGTTATTGGCTACCTCATATTTTAATACAAATATGTATTAGGAGTAAGGAAAAGATTCAGTAGATAAAAGTGCTTTCCATGCAAGTGTGAGGACTTAAGTTTGAATCGCAAGAATCTACATTAGAAGCTACTTGCTACACATGAGTATCTGCGACCCTTGAGTTCCTACAAGGAGATGGGAAGAGGAGAAAAGAGAATTCTCATCAACATACAGGCCAGCTAGTCTGCCACATACATCAGACAAACAAGTGAAAGAGACCCTCTCTCAAATAAAGTGGACATCTGAGGTTGTCCACATGAACCTGCATTCACACATGCTAATGAGCATTGCCATAGTTAGATACAGGTGCCAACTTGAAGGTGAAGGGTTTGTGCTCTGGGCACATTAGCAGTTGGGTTAAGCCCGAAGTGAATCTACAAGAAGGTGATGGTCTAGTCGATGGGGAAGGCCCAGTCCATGATGAGTGGGACTTGTCCCTGGGTAGGTGAATAAAATGGAGGAAAATGAGAAAGTGAGCGTTCTCCTGTATATGTGGCCAGACATGCTGGTCTGGCAAGTAAGGATCGTCTCTCTCTCAGCTGTTGCGTGGTGTAGTCAGTTGCCTAGGTCCCTTGGTGATGGCATGCTCCCCTGCCAAACTGGACTAAGAACTGTGACCAGACAATTGTAAGAGAAAATAAATTTCATGTTCACTTAAGCAATTTCTTCATGATTGTTATCAGTAACCATGCAGGTTAACTGCAACAGAATATACATGTCACACACACACTATTATATAAGATTTTCTTTTTCGGTGCTAGTAATCAAACCCAAGGCCTTGTTTTTGCTAGGCAAGCACTCTGACACTGAGCTAAATCCACAACCTCAATATTAGACTTTTATATATGAGAGTGTGGAATACAACTGTATTTGAGGTAGGTTTTTCAACTTTTATTAAAGATCCTGATTTAAGCAGAAAAATATTTGCCTGGTTATGATTATCACTTTCTTTCACTATTGATTTTAGCTGCAGACGAAGCTCAGGTTTTACATTAGAACCAATAGGAGTTCTCACTGTAGAGTTCTTCCAGTCAACGGCTTAGTTCACAAGAAAGAGAACTCTGTGGAATGAAGCTTATGCCTTGAAAGTTTGTGTCTGGCTTCTGAGGCCCATGAATGCTGCTGGCTCAAGGATGGTAAAATCACTAGCACCCCTACAGAGCAGGTTGTGTTTCTCCATAACCATTCTGTTACATAGAGAAATTTTCAGTTCAAAAACCAGTGACTCTGATTGTTACAAATGTCACATAGGATCTAGCAGGCAATTTAGATGGGAATGCTATGAAAGACAAATATTATAACAGTTTTCCTTCAACAAAGAAATGGAATCATTTATAGTTCTAATCCTTGCTATGATTGATTGCAAAATGTTGTTGGCAATTTAATCAAAGTACTGCTGAAGACCAGATCTTTCCAACAATCAGAATGCTGTATTAAAAGAAGCTATAAAATTGTAATATTATTTTGATGTAGATATCATAACACAGTACTGTAATCTACATCGTCTATAAGATAACATAAATCAGTTCTCAATAGATACCTTTGTTAATGTTTTCTATTATATAACTGTCTTTGAGCTCTCTCAAATTACTTGAGTATGGAGAATTCTTTTTTTAAAATTTTTTTTATTTATTCAATTGTGCGTGTGCACATGTGCATATGTATGTGTGTGTGCGCATGTGTGTAGAACCACGGATGAATTCGGGAACCATCATGGACTGCCTGCACCTCCTTCTGTTTACTCTGCCCCGGGATTCACAGGCTCCACCCTACCAGGACCAGAAATGCAGGCCGCCCCCGCTTCCACCCAGAGTCTATACGCCGGGTCTAGGATCCGAACTCAGGATCTTCTGCCTGCAAGGCAGAGGCTTAACCCCTGAGCCACTTCTCCAGCCCCAAGTATGGAGAATTTTTAAATAAAAGCACGGAGTTCCTTTTATAAAGAACAACTTCCAGTAACACAAAGAAAAACATTTCTCCTGTTGCTCTTCCAGTTGCAGCCATGTTTTGGAGAGACCACCTGTGCTTGCTTCATGGACTCTTCCTTGCTTTCATTGGATGCAAAATTCTGATGTTAACTTCTGCCCCAAGAAAAAGGTATGACGACTCTGGATCTGCTTATGAATCCAGATACACTGCAAGGGATGTTCCTGGTGGGGAAAAAAAAAAGGATTTATTGGAGTTTTCAAAAGTGTGGAGAATTGTGTGGCCAGTTTCTTACTGAGCAGCTGTCGGACTCAGTTACTCTGCTGAAGACAACGCCAACATCTAACAGAAATGTAGTTTTGTTGTACTAAGCATGCCTTAGGATCTTTCAAGAAACAGTTAAATTTGTCCCTTCAAAACACTGGCATGTGTGTTTCCTGAGTGGTGAGAGTGGTAGTCCTCTTCCCAAACCTTATGGTGAAGGAAGGGAGCCCCTGGGCAGAGATCCAACTGCAGAAATGGGGTTCTTTCTGACTCATAAAAAGCAGAGCGAAGAGCAAGTGAGACCGCTTAGTGGTTAAAGCCTTTGCCTTACAAGCAAAAAGATCTGAAGTCAGATACACAAATCCCATAGAAAAATGCTGGGTGCGAAAGTCAGTGGTATGTAATTCTACCCCTGGAATATGAAGCCTGGGAAACCTAGAGCAAAAAACTAACATAAAATAAGGAAGTAGTCACCTTTGGGCCTCCACAGGCACACATACTCCAGTGTTATCTTCCACACACACCTGCACACATATGTGTAAACACACACAGAAAACAGAACCAGTTACCTTCTTTCAGACTCTAGTATCCATTTCTCTCTAGACTGAATTGGAAAGTTCCATCCAGACAGCAAAGAAAATCCAAGTCAAAAGTTTGATTTTAATCATTCTTTTCAGAGTGTGAGTACATGGCACATTTTGTCATAACTGCAAAGACATTCTTCAAAAAAAATGGGAGTGTTTGTATTATTATAGCTACAACTTTACAGAGCATATGCTGTGCTGCAAACACATTATGTATATCAAACAAATTTATTTTTGTGGTCACCCTTGGAAGTGGGAATCATCCTGGTTCAGCAGATGAGATCACTGAAGCAAAGAAAGATCAAGCTGATAGAGGAAATACAACCCCTATGTGTCGGATCTGGGGTTTGAACTGTTTGGGTCTAGGATAGGAAATTTCCCCCACAGGTCCTATGTTTGAATACTAACTCCCTAACTGGAGATGCTGTTTTGGGAACTCGTGGAACCTTTTTGATGTAGCTGGCAAACTATAGCCACAGAAGGAGGGTTTGAGGATTGCAGGCTGGCTTTTCCCATTCAGGCTCTCCTTCCTGGTTAGTGCATGCAATGGACAGCTGCTGTAATTTTCCACTGCTAAGAACAGGAGAAGGCCCTACTACCACACCTTTTTGACAGTGATCGACTGTATTTCATGAAGTATGAGTCAGGATTAACCCTTTCTCTCTGAAGTTGCTTCTGTCAAATATTTAAGCACAGAGCTGAGAAAAGTAACCACTGTACGAATCCTATAAGGCTCCTTGATCTATTCTAAGGACTGCTGCATAATTGGCAATTAAACATGGTTTTAATGCAAAGTTTGACATCCCAATTCCAATCTCCATTACAGATTTCTGCTAACTTGAGCTGGAGTGGAGAAGCTTTTGTTTTAACTGACCTGGGATGTGATCTTTGAAAAATCACCCATGCAGTCCTGGAAGTCATTTTGGATCTTGTCTCCTTTTAAGTATATTGGAAGAGAATGTTAGAAGTCATTTTAGAAGTGATTTTCTATGAAAAGATGAATTGAGCTCTGCTCTTGCAGATCAATCAGAAATAATTAGTACCGAGCCCAGTCTCACTGTCACTTTCCTGACTGAATGACTCTTCACCCTAATTTTCAGTGAAATCATTGGATAGCCACATGAATGCAATTATTCGCACATTGTTGCAGCTTGTTTGCATGCTGCTGATAAATTCATGACTAAACAATGTAGGAGAACAAGGAGTTTTATTCTTGCTTACCATTCTGGTTACAGTCATAGTTCATCTTAGCAGAATTCATACCCACATCAGGAGGCAAGAGAACTGACCACACTATAGACACAGGAATTGTTGAGAGAGGAGCAATACCCTTACTTGCAAAATTGCAAGTTTGCCAGAGTATGCCATAAGTATGCCTACTTAGCAAATTGGCTCTCTTCATTTCATCCCACCCAGGTCCTACTCACCACGAGCTGAGTCTTCTTACATCAACTAGATAATCTCCTGTTCCAGGTTTTCCTTAAATAATAATTAATTACAAATTTACACTTAAAGGTTGAGCTCTCAATTGCCAAGTCAATACCTGTATCTAACTATCATACACATGCACATGCCAATACTCTGTGCTAGGTTAAGCTATGCGGGAAACCATACTTTATGTGTTACTTTTCTTTTATCATAATGAAGTACTAAAAATTTATTTTATAATTTTTATTATTTTTAACAGGAACATCTGATTTGATTTAATTCACAATTTAAGTTTTCAAACATTAGTGTTGGAGAATGACATGTTTAGTGCATATTCTATATTTAACAATTTAAAATAAATTCCAGTATTGATGACAGCTACACATAACCATTCACATTAAATACGTCATGGATTCTCCCTTATTGCATAGATTATATAGTGGATAGACGTTTTAAAAGGTAATGCAGACATACATCATTTTAAGTCAGAGACAATATATGATATTAAAATTTCTTTATATCTTGATAAAGTAAAAATAAAGCTTTAAAAATTCATCTTTAGACATTTTTCTGAAAAATTAGAATAACACTTTCATAATGCTTCTAACATATCTTCATTAAAGCTTTGTTCAGACACAGTAACAGAGCCGCTCCTATTTCTGCACACCTGCCTTCTAGATTTACTGACAAGAGATTGCATTCACCAGCTGTTTTACAGGCTTTCAATTACTTCCAAAAGAAACATAGAATGCATAGACCTGCTGCTGTAGTGTTAATGAATTATTTTAAGGTGAAATAAGTAGATGGGTTAGTTAAGAACCAATTAGTACAGAACATATTGAACTTGGGGGTTCAAAGACCCAGGCTGGACGACCAGACAGCTGTGCTTGGTGCCTCTGTTGACTGTAACTGTGCACTTGAGATTCTGCAGCTGACGCCGATGACACATAAGGAAGTATGAACTTATCCTTCCAGAAGAGGCTATGGCCTCACCGCCTTCCTCCTACCTCCGCCTGGGCAGCCTCCTCCTTTCTGAGCAGGTCTTGGTCTTTGCATCTTCAAGGAATGCTGGGATTTGGAAACAGGTGTTTTCTAGCTGGTACAGAGTAGAGAACAGCTCCTGTGTGTGGCCCTGGCGCAGCTCCAGTGTGCCTGGAAGCTGTGTGTCTTGTGTGCCAGGCACCTGAGCTGGGCTGAGTGAGAGAAGGGCAGTGAGGGGGGGGGTGCACGTCCCTGGAGGGAGAGGTTAGGCCAGTAGAGTCACGTTCCAAGGCAGCCTGTGTACTCTCCAGGTTGTGTATCCATGTGTACCTAGAGATCCTGACTTTCCCAGGGTAGTTCCTCTATGCAGGACTGTCAGAAAGGAGGCTGGTGTGTGCACATGTTTGGGGGGGGTGTGCACGCACGCACACACACACACACACACACACACATATGTAATATTTTAATAGTTACTCTTGTATGTTGCTGTGAGAGAACAATCAAAGTCAAGTAACTCAAGGGAGAAAGGATTTGTTCAGCTTATGGTTCCAAAGGGGAAATACGGTCTTTCATGGCAGAGGCAACATGGTTGGTTGGCCAAAGCTAGAGAGAGGCTAAATCACACCCATCCTAGAAGCTGAGAGTTACTAGACTGCTTGTTGCAAAGGCAGACAATTCATGGAAGTAGGGTGGGACTAATCCACTTCAAGGCCCACCCTTGTGATCGCCTTCCTCCAGCAAGGCTCCACCTCTCAAAGGTGCCATGACCTTCCCAAACACATGAAACTGTGGGGGACATGTACAAGGCCTTCCTAGTTCAAATTCTTAGGCGCATTCATTGGATGATTTCCTAAATGTATATGAACACACAGACTGAAGCCACGATATAGACCGAAGTTACTAGTAGAGGAAGAGACAGCACCAGACACAGGACAGGATGCTGAATGCTGAGCCCGCAGCAAGAACTTTGTGCTTAAGGCTGAAGGATGGAAATCAATAAGACAGAAAATATGAAATTGCAAAGACTGTGATGAAAGACTGTCAGCTGATCATGCTCCGGCGGTGCCAAGAAACCAAGAAACAGAGAAAGGTCTGAACATCCAGTCACCAGATGGCTGCAAAGTTCAGCCAAGTTCTTGCCAGAATTTAAGGTGGCCAAAATTCACAAACTTAAAAATGACAGCTTTAAAAACGTACTTTAAAAATTGGAGGATATATCAACAAATGAATAAGAGATATATATAAACAGCTGTGAAAATACTTCAGTGCAAAGGCTATTCAAACTTTATTTTTAAAAGAAGAGAGATTTGTGTTGGCTTACAGACTTGAATATTTCATTCCCACTTGTGAAGAGAGTGTGCAACAACACTGTTTGCCTCCTAGGTGGCGAAAGGGGCGGGGGATGGGAGGGAGGAAGAGAAGAAATGGAGAGGAAGGAAGAAGCTGAGGTCCCAAGTGCCAAGTGTACTCTTCTTCTCCTGTATAGTCCCAATGATCAGAAAACCTACCCTGTCTCAACAGCACCACCTTAGAGAACAACTCTTTAACAGGTCTCTAAGCTCATTTCATATGCAAATCCTTTAGCACTAATGCTTATGTCCATGTGTATTCCTTTTCTACTTCATTTGCTTCCACTAATGGTAGAGACACAGGATCTGCCTGTGTGAGAGGGAAAGGCATAATTCAAGAAAAATGTATGTAAAAATGTTTATCATTTTTATGGAAAACATGCTAGAGGTGTTTTTCAGCAGTACAGTGATTGTTTAGCAGACATGCATGCTTAGCATGCATACATGAGGACCTAGGCTCTGTCTTTAGTGCCACCAAAGGATCATTTTCCACAGAGAGCCTGCCAGGAGCTAATGAAGCTCTCACTAGACAGACTTTTAGGGGTTGGCCTTGAAAACAATGTAGAATTTTCCCTAAGAGGATTCCGGGAATCTTTCATTTTAAAATATCTTTTGCTAGTCTTATTTTTCACTCTGTAAAGCAACCAGTATCATAATGCTTTTCTTCACAGCCACACAGGTTTGAGGAAATGACTGCCTTTCCCCTGGAGAAATAACCTACAGACACAAAAGAAGTGCTGCCATTAAAGGATTCTCTGGGGATTGGGGGGGAGGCACTGGGGGATGGGGAGGGAACGGTGAGGGCAGGAGGAGCAGGGAGGTGGGGGGGAGGAAGGAGGGAGGGAACCGGTGTACCTATTAAGTTTGTATGAGTGGAAATAATAATAAAAAATGTTAAAAAATTCCTTCAAGTATAAAAATGTGCTAATAAAAAATGTAGGCATAAAAAAAAAGAAGTGCTGCATTACAAAATATGCAAACACCAGAAGTCAGCTGCTTGAAGACAAACTCCAGGCAGGCAGGAAAACAGGTATCACAAAAGAGAACACACAAGCATGCAGAAGGACACCAAGCTGAGTCACAACTTCCCTGAACACAGTGCGTACTTCTTTGCATACTCCTTGCCGTGACTGCCTTCTTACATTCCTGCTCTTTGCTTTTGGTACCAAATAAATGCTTCTTTTCAATGTGGGCTGGAGAGATGAGTCCGGAGTTAGGATTCTGAGTTGCAAGCAGAAGAACCTGAGTTTGGATCCCAGGTCTCATGTAAAAATGCCAGGCAGAAATGACCACGGCCTGCACTTTCTGGAAGGCAGAACCTGGAAATTCCCAGATTGAAGCAAAAAGAAGGTAGAACAATCCAAGATGACTCTAGAAGTCACCACTGGCACACACAGTGCCTTCTGATACACATGCATGCATAGACCCATGCATTCATGAACACAGATGTTAAAAAAAGAGAGAATGAGAAAGATTCAAATAAATGGTTCCCACAAAGCCCCCAAGCATGTCACTATCCTCCAATGGTTGGACCCCCCCTGAGCTTCTCAGTATAATTTTATTAAAGACTAAGTTTATAAAACACTCATCCTTTCCTTTCTTACTCAATATTAGAGAAATTCATGTCCCACATGATATACTCACAGAATTGGACTTTTGGGAAGTGCAGGAAAGAATGGTGTAATAGTTAATCCTGGCTGTCAACTGGACACATCTGGCATTAATTAAGATCAGCTGAGACCACCTGAAGAGAGAATCTGGACAATACAAAGCCAGCCCATCCAACTGGAACCTCCCAGTAGCGGACCAGATAAAAGGGACCATAGAACAGGAAACTGAGAGGAGAAGAGCGACTCTCCGGGAATCCTCCAGCCTCCAGCCATCAGCCTCATGGATGGGAGTGACTTAGCCCGACTCCAGTTTCTGTCAGCCAAACATGCCGCCTGCACCATGAAAGACTGTACCTTCCCTCTGGAACCATAAGGTAAATAAATCTCCCTTTCTCCCGTAAGTTGATTGACTCTCACAGCAACAGTTAAGAGTAACCATTACAAATGGTCAGGGAAAGAAAATCACAAAAGAGATAAGATGAGATCAAAGTGGGTCAGGGAAGCTCACAGTCTTCAGTCCACACTGCGGAACAGTGAGATCTTACCCCCTCCCCCAACCCTACCATCTGCGTCCCTCTGAAAACTTTATTTATACAGGAGTATACAGCAGGGACAGGGCATCAGGTTGTAAGCTGGGATGAAGGACCACGCCTAGTGGAAAGAAAGATAGAAACATGCGAATTTCTCTAGCTTCAAACATATGCTCAGAGAAGCAGTCGGTGACATCAGGAGAAGCCAGTATTTCTGAGACTTATATTTCTGGCCCAAGAGCCAGTGTTATATGAATCTCTCATATACATGAAAACCCATCCAACCATGGACCCTTGCCTAAGATCAAGGAGGGACCCCAAAAGCATCAGTGGACCAGTTCAATGTTTTGTACTTTTGCTTTTATGGACTATTTATAATATTCCATAATACTAAAGTGTTATAATATTAAAATATAATATTTATATTTACACACCCATGTGTGTAAAATTCCTCTGAAAATATGAAATTCCTTTGTCAAGACAGAGCCCTAAGTACCACTTTCTATCAGATGGGACGCTATGTCTTAGGTCAAACTGAAACTTAGGGGTTCAATTCATCTTTTCTCATATTCAGAAATAAAATAAGCAAATGTAACCAGGTACCCCATGTGCTCCTCCAAGCGCTGGGGTTGCAGACACATGTTATCATGCTTGACTCTTTATGTGGCTGTTGGGGGATCCAAACTTGGGTCTCCATGCTTGTACTGCAGGTATTTTACTGGCTAAGCCATCTTCCTAACACTTTGAAAACTCTTAAAAAAGGAAAAAATGAGGCTGGCAAGATGTCTCAGTAGATGCATGCAGCCAACTCTAACAATCTGAGTTCCAACCCTGGAGTCCACAGGATAGAAGGAGAGGCCAGGCTCTTGCAAGGTTGTCCTCTGACCTTTACATGTGTAAATAAATCTATTTTAGAAATGTTACTTATTTTGTGTGTTTGTGGGGTGGTGGTGCATGTGATATATGTGTGGAGGTCATAGGACAACTTTTGGAGTTGGTTCTCTCCTTATACTTTATAGACTCTGAAGACCGAACTCAGTCATCCTCTGAACCATCTTGCTGTCCTTGGAAACTCTTTGTGAATGACACTAGAGTTTCTCTGAGGAGAGATACAGTTAGATGGGCTCAGATATGAAAAAGAATCTTGCCAGAGTGGGAAAAAAAAGCCCACGCTGAAAAAGAAATGCTGGAGAGTCCATGTCTCACTTTCCAACTAACAGCCTCTATTGGACCCACGTGGGTCCTGTTCAGTTTGAGTCCTGCCCCAGGCAAATTTTAAACTTGAAGGGCTGAGAGGTCCCAAGTGGGCAGGGCTCCTAGAAGTACAGTAGTCAGCACACACTTGTGCTAGGATCATGGCTCAGCCTTCCTCAGTACGGAGCGCACATTGTCGGGTTCAGGTTCAGAGAACCTGGTGGACCACTCACCATCTCAGAGGCAGTGGGATGGACAGAACTCTTTAGTGTTGCACAGGTACAACATGTCTGTGAATATTAAAAAAAAATGAACCTCACAGTTGCTCTCAGGACTGGGCCAGTAAACCCCTCCCAGTGTTAGCAGGATGTGGTCATGGCCACAGGGCTTCTTGTGGTGTTCTGGGGCTATGGAGCTGGTGGCAGTGATGCAGCATGGAGGAGGTGAATGTGCAGCAGGAACATTGCATGTCAGGGCTCAGTGTCTGTAAAGGTTCATAAGGGAGGAGCCCCATGTCTTCTTGTTGGGGGGGGGTTATGGACGACTAATAGGGCAGAAGACAGAATCTTAGACCTCTGCTAGACATAATGAAGGCCTCCTTTAGGCAGAACTGCTTGGTCCCCATAAAGTAAGCCATGCAGTAGGAAGGTCACTGGGAGATTCCCATGGCACAGTGGGCCAGGACCTTGTCCACTACTTCTTGTATGTGGGAGTTAATGTCTGCTGTGTGACTATCCCCACTGGAATCCATTTGAATGGCAGGAGGACCATGCCTTGGAGATCCGTTGGGAGATATTCGGCAGGACTGTGATGGGCAAGTTGGCAAGACACTAACACTTAGACGCATGTTATGCACTTCCAATTCAGAACAAGGAAGGGGTTTCACCCGGGAACCCTGGTCAGCAGGAGCCTGGTACTCCTGAAACTTCTTCCTGCAGTGGTTAAGCTGATGGAGCGCCCCCTACTGCTGACCACTGAACTAGTCATTAGCCCCACGCAGGCAGGACTGGCAGGGCCCAGTGGGCAACCACTGAATGCCTGGTCTCCCTGCAGAGCATCGTGCGTGGCTACCATCAGTTGACAGACACCATCTGATCTTCAAGCCGCCAGCAGTCAGCGGCGTGGTGCCATGCGCCCTGCAGGTGCCCACAGCCTGGGTGCATGAGGACCAGGCACTGGAGAGCCTCCTTCGAACTCAGCCTAGCCCCACAGCTGACTGGCCACACGATGCTTCTTTCCAGCCCTTCATGTTCCACCACCGGCAGGCAATTCACAGTCCCAGCAGCTGCCATCACGGAATCCTTAAAGACCTTTAGCTAAGAATGACAGTGAAAAAAAATCTTTTAGAAAAAAATAGTCATGACCTGCCCACTCTTCACTGAGTGTGGAGGGCTTTCCATGTAGAACACAGCGCTTCAGTCTTGGTCCTAACTCCCTGGGCACAGTCTACTAAGAGCAAGTGTGGGATCGCCATCTGAGTGATCCCTTGATCTTTCTTATCTAATAAGGCTGCAGGTCACAGCTGAATTATTATTAGATCTAAGAGCCTGAAATAGCCTTTAAGACTCTACCCTTGAGGATAAATAATCTTATGAGGTACCTTCTGTATCAGGTTTATTCAGGATGATGATGAAATGGTGGAGAGAAAAAGGATAAGATATTTCAAAACAATAATGAATATGGCATGATGGCCCTTGCCTGGAATTCCAGTTTTGGGAGGTAGAGGCAGGAGGACTGGACATTCAAGGCCAAGCTTAGTTACATGGTGAGTCTGAGGTCAGCTGTAAGACACTCTGTCTAAAAAAATTAAAATGAAGCACGATCATTTGTAGTGAGGTAATGAAATATACACAGAGCTAGCAACTGGTATTCGATACAGGTGTGTGGTGGCCACAGTTGTTTGTACGTAACCCACAAGGACTGGGCAAGATGGTGGCACCTCTCTGTCTGCAAAGCTGGTGGGTAGTGGCTAGTGAAGTTCAAGCAAAGGACATCGATCAGTTAAATATTTATAAATGCATACTTTTTAAACAAAACCAAACTGAACAATAACAACCAAGAAACCCCCACAAAACCCTCAGGTCCTTTTTTTTTTTTCTTGGTCTAATACTCCTTGGGCAAAGGTTACAAGCAAAGGGAATGAAAGCCAGTAACAGCAGCTTCTGGATAAAGCAAATCTCCAGGTTGTCTGAGGTCAGAGAGTCAGAAAAGGGCCAGCTTAACAATGGGCCTGTAATCACTCAGGGCCCGACCTTTAAAACAGCTTTCTTCACATTGCTTTGAATGGATCTCCAAGGGGGAAAGGCAAACTCTAGAGACATATTTCATATTTTGGAAAGTGCCTATGCTTTGTTGGTTCATGTGGAATTGTTCAGCTGAAAAAAAAAGTAGCTGAGTCTAGGAGCTGGACTTTCATTTGCCTCAGTCCTAAACTCAGCATGTCCAACACAAATTGCAAAAGAAAACTCACCATAGTATCAGAAGTGCTACAGGACTCTGAGCTAAAATAATCTACTTGTTGCTGTTTTAGAAATGTGTCATTAGGAGATGGTCTCTGACAACAGAAAGCTACACTTCTCTAACTGTTCGGTAAATTTTGAGTCCCTGGCTTTCCTTTTTTGGGTTTTATTTCATTGTTACAAGATTTCCTTTTAGGGGCTGGAGAGATGGCTCAGGAGTTAAGACTTTGCCTCTCAAGCAGAAGGACATGAGTTCAGATCCCAGGTCCTACATAAAAATTCCAGGCAGAAATAGTGGTGACTTGTAGTTCCCACTCTAGAAGGTAGAATCTGGGAAAACCCAGAGAAAATCCAAAAGGAAGTAGAAGCAATCCAGGATAATTCCCAAAGTCAACCTTGGTATTTCATAAGCACACACAGTGCCCTCTGATACACACAGACGCAGGTAGATACACGCAGAATAAGTAAATTAAAAATTCTATTTTCTTTGTGGAAATCTTTTCTCCTTGTTTTTGTAATTTTTACATTCCCAAACTTTCTTTGTAGTGTTGGAATCTAATAAATATATAAACTTTGTGAAGTTCCTTCATTTGTAATCTTTGAATTTCTTTTTTCATCTTGTTTATGGATAGGATGAAAAGGTAAAAATAAAAGTTCAAGTTTTTTTTTCTCTTCAGTGTAAATACACGTCGACCTTTCTACACATTGAGGAAAAGAGAAAGGAAGAAAAAGAAAACATGACACAAGTCATGTAGGATCGAGATAGCTGAATTGAGATCAACTTTTCCTTTAGAACCAGTGTGGTGATCAATTATAAAAAGGCAAGGAAATTACAATCACATTTTAAAATGTATGTATTCCTAATACGTTAGAGTCGAAAACTTTGTAATTGATTGTTTTAGCATATACAATTTTGCAGTTCACCTGCATGGCTGCTGATAAATGACCATCAAATGGCTTAAGGGAACAAAGGTTTATTACTGGTTACAGTCTGTAATCCAGCATGCACCAACACCAGGGCTGAGGGAACTGGCCACAGTGAACAGAAGGATGCCAACTCCCTCAACCAGCTCTGTATGTTTTATCCAGGGCTGAATCCCACCCACCACAGGCTGGGCCTTCCCCATCAACTAGACAATCTCTAGCAAGTTTGCTCTGGGCTTAACTCAACTACTAATTTTCTACAAATGTGCCCAGAGCTCAAACTCTCAACCATCAAGTTGACACATCTGCCTAACCATGACAACAATCATCACAGTTGCTGTGCTACACAGGATTCATGTTTTGGAAAGTGGTGTTAATGGTCATGCCCCTTCTAGGATTAGACAACTGTCAGCAGCTCCTGGACATGCAAGCAGTTGTTTCCAATGCCTTGAAAAAATCATGCATGTGGTCTTAGCTTTTGTTCCTCTTGCGGTGATAAAATGCCCTGGCAAGAACAATTTGATGGAGTTTATTTTTTCTTAGAGTTTGATGGGACAGTTCGTCATGGTGGAGAAAGAAAGCCATGTTGTCGGGATCTTGGGAAAGTTAGGCCAGAGAGAGAATGTTGAGGCTCAGCTCATTTTCTTTTATTTAATCTAGGTCTCTGGTCCAAGGAATGGTTAAAGTGGGTTTTCCTACCTCCATTAACCTAATCTAGATAATCCCTCCCAGGCATGCCCAGACACTGATCTAATCTAAATAATCTCTCAAAGGTGTGCCTAGAGGTTTGCCTCCTAGCAATTCTAGATCCTGTAAGAATGTGACAGTCAATATTAACTGTTGGGCTGGAGAGATGGCTCAGAAGTTAAAACTCTGCCACAGAAAGTCCTGAGTTTGGCTCCCAATTTCCATATAAAAATGCCAGGTGAAAAGGGTGGCAGCCTGCACTTCCCCCCTGGTGGGCAGAACCTTGAAGATCCCAGAATGAAGCAAAGAAGGAGGTAGAAACAATCCAGGATGATT
Source organism: Typhlomys cinereus (assembly GCA_023101885.1). Lineage (NCBI taxonomy): Eukaryota > Metazoa > Chordata > Mammalia > Rodentia > Platacanthomyidae > Typhlomys > Typhlomys cinereus. The sequence goes on along the minus strand of JALPQD010000209.1, from coordinate 1,289,568 downwards.
CCCAAAGTCATCCTTGGTCCTCCACAAGGACACACGGTACCCTCTGATACACACACACACACACACACACACACACACACACACACACACAAAGTTTAAAAAAATAGCAAAATAGCTGTTACATATTTTTTCATACTTTGATTCAGAAGAGGAGTCCTGGTTTAAAAACAACATGTTAGTTTTTTACATTTGTAGCAAGTGTGTTAGAGACTCCAACGTGTGTCTTTCATGGAAGCTGCAAAATGCCTCGTTAGGGGACAGGCTGACAACAGCATGGACAGTGACCAGACAGCAAGTGAGATTGTGGCTCTGCAGAGGGCGAGGTGCAGAGGTGGGGCTCAGCATTGCTCTCTTTGGGCCTGGCTGGAGAGCTAATCCTGACACTCCAGCCCATGAGACTACATCACAATTTCCCATATGATTCTGGGACTCCTACACAGTTCCAGGATCCCTACCATGAAAGAATTTGTGTGCTCTTTTACAAGCTTCAATACGTTCAAAGTTTTCCCTTTGCTCTCATTGCTAGAAAGGGAGAAAAATCACTTTTAGAGAACTTGTACTAAACCACTTTAGACATTCTTTTTTCCTTGTGGAGGCATGTATCCTAGGACACAAGAAGAGCGTTTACAGACTCTGGCTGTTATGTACTGCATCGTGAGACACACATGGGTTTTCCCATTTCTCCCATGTGAGCATTTAAAGTTCTTGCATCGGAATTCTCCTTTTGTGCTTTCAATACAGAAGACATTTGTGCTAAGACAGAACCTTTGAGACAGGTTTGTGGAAAAAGCAAAGAAGTCTTTATTAAAATAAAAAAAATTGTAACTTTCTAGGAAGAAACCCTTTTAGTTTGATGGTGTATTGCAGTCCGTGAATATACTACAAAACAGGAGACAAACACATTCTTGAGGCTCATATGGTGATCTGCGGTCATGAGTTCTAATAAGGACTCAAGTTAGTTGTATGGACCAGGGCTTGAGATCCTTATTTCCAAAGTTCACTCAATGAGTACTGAGCACCTCTGGTCGTCAGCATGCTGCATCACCCTGATGAGCATGACTCCAGCAATCACAAAGGCTGACCCGCCCCATGAGTACTTATGCTAAGGACAGGTTCATGAATACACAATTCTTGGGAAACATTCAAAGTTTTAATCAATTCTTATTACAGAAAAGCCAAAAGAACATCTTGGCTTATCTATTTTCATTTTCACTATGTTCATTAAAAGAAAGAAAATAGTAGCCATACAGTTGCCAAGTATTCCAGTTTCTTTTTTGTCATTGATGTTGCTACATGACTTGACAATTTAGGGAACTAGGGATTTATTTATGCTCACAATTCTCAGTAACTGCATGGCAGTATCCACAGGAGGAGCTGAGAGAGGGGAGTGCTTCCTAGTTTTCTAGTCAGTATGTCAATATGTTGAACCAACTCTGTCACCCAACTTCCCAGAGAATAGTCCCACCTGCTGTAGGCTGGATCTTCCCATATCAATTAGATAATCTCCCACAGACTTTCTTAGGACTTGCCTTAACTAACTCTTCATAGGTGTCCCCAAAAGTTCAGCCTTCATTGTCAAGTTGGCATATGTAATCAGCTGCTACACTAAGTAACATAATATCCTTAGGAGGTACTTTCCTAAAGCCAGTTGGCATAACTACAGCAAGATGTCTAATTTATACACTTTCCTTTAAAGCACTCTTACCTAGACTGGATTCCACAGTCAAACATTCTCCTCATCCCATGACATAAATGCTTAATATTTTGTCCCTTCTCATGGTCTTCTTTGCTAGTTAAAAGAACAATCCTAAGTAGCACCTGGTTTTCCTTTTCTGTATCTGCTCCTATGCAGCCAAGTGTGCAGGAAGGAAAACAGTTAACAGATCGTAATTCACATCCTGCTATGGATGTTAGGGGTGTTCTCAATGCTTTCAAACAATTTACACTATTTCCTGCCTTCTCACCTCTTCCTTCTCCTAGACAGCTCTTGCTCATTTTCTTATTTTCAAGATGACAGTAATGAGGAGTGAATGGTGAAGAGATGAGACCAGAGAACCATAATCCCCATCAAAGTCACATCTCTAATCTCCTAAAGATCTCTCATTAGACCCCATCTCTGGTTTTTAAAACTTTCCAGTAGCACCACGCTATTGGGGACCAAATCTTTGAGTGACGTTCAAAATCCAAACCATACCAAGGGATAGATAGGACCAACAGCCTACTGTTGCAGTTGACTTTGTTTAGTTTTAATTTTTCAAATTTATATTTATTTATGAGAGGAAGTTGCATACATGTATGCCATGGCTCATGGGTGGTGGTCAGAGTTAAGCAGTTTTAGAACAGGCCATACTGGGAGGGTCTCTGAAGGGGGGGAAACCCATTCCCCTACTGCTGGGATTACCCTGGAGGAACACCCCATTGATAGGGAGGAACTGACTTCAATACTCCACAGAGATAAGGTAGTCAACTTCCCCCAACCCTTTGTTTATGAAAGGATATGGAGATTAGTTCTTCATTACAGATAAACTACAGATAAACTCTACAGGGAGGTTAGGCACAAAATCAATATGAACTAACCAATGAGGAAAAACCATTCCCCCCCTTACCTAAATATATCTGACCCTGCCAGCCATGAGATAGCACCTGCCCTTCATGGCACTCCATGTCTAGGGTCCATGAGTTCTTTTCTAGCTTTTTACCCCCTCATGGATTCCATGCCTGGAGTCCATTAGTTCTCTAGGGTGCTCTTGTCCCTCATGATACTCAATGTCTGCAGTCTGTGAGTTCCGCTCTTTTTCTCCTCTAATAAACTCTGCCTTAATCCTCCATGCCTGCTTTGGTTTCATCTTCAACTCTGAACACAAGAACCTGAACACATACAGATTTCTAGATAATGACCCTTCAACAAGAGGACAACTTTTTGAAAGTCAGTTCTCTTTTACCACTATGTGGATTTCCAGGGATTGAACTCAGGTCTCCAGGTTTGTGAGTGGGTACCTGACACATTGAGCTATCTTGCCAACCCATGCGATTGAAATTAGAGCAGTGTTTTAGTCTTAAAGGGTCCTTAACTCTGTTACTATAGCAGTACAATGCAAGCACCATGGAAATGGATGGCCACAGTTGGGAGGCCTAAGAGAAAGCCATGTAACCTGAGGAATTTAAGAAATTTCAGAAGACTTACATTTCTGTATATTCAAAATTATTCTTTCAAGGATGGAAGGCACAAAGTTGAGCATTATCTATTCTATTTAGTGGAATACCAGAAACCACAACTTTCATTTTAAATCTTCTTCTGGGTCCTCTTCAATTGTACAAACTCAACCTGAGTTCAGAGTTCAAAACCTCTCTCACTAAGATTGTGTTAATTATGACATTCATTTTACATTTAGGAGCTTCCTGATAACTTTTCTTAGTATAATAAAGGAACCCCTATTGGGATGTACCTTTTCCTGGTCATATAATCTTTCTTTAAAAATAGGAGAAACACAGTGTTTAAAGACAGTAGATTTTTGTTTGTTTGTTTTAAAGTCACTTTAGTGCCTAAAAAACACTTCAGTGGTTTCTTTTTGTTATATTCAGAACAAAACTGAAGCTGTATGACCTGATTTCTTGGATCATTTTTAAAACATACCTTAGCCAGTTTCTATTTCAACTTTATGGTCAGGCTAGACATCTCAGCACAGGAGGAAATCTCATTTGCAGTTGGTCTGCTTAGTCTAAATATTATTCTTGGTTACTTTATATATTGATATACTACTAGGAAGGGATTTGACCTGTGTTGTAGTTTGCCTGTATCAAGCAGCTTAAGGGAACAAGGGCTTTATTTTCTTATGATAGTCTAGTTACCGTTCTCAGTCCAGCTTGACAGGAGGGCAGGCACCAGCACTAGGGCCTAGGGAACTGGCCACACCATCTGTACATAGCAGCTGAGAGTGGGACGATCTTTACTTGTCAGATGAGCATGTTTGGCCAAGGGGGCACAAGGATGCCAACTCTCTCAATCAGCTCTCTGTCTTTAACTTCAGGGCCTAATCCCACCCACCATAGGCTGGGTCTTCCCCATCAGCTAGACAATCTCCTGCAGGTTTGCTCTGGGCTTAACTCAACCATTAATTTTCTACAAATGTGCCCAGAGCTCAAACCCTCAACTATCAAGTTGACACCTGTGCTTAACTATGGTACCCTGTGAATCCTAAATAAGATAAAAGAAATTTCACTTGGTTGCCATTATACACTTGAGATTACTGAGGAGAACTTGATTAGAATTCTTGCCTTCCCCCTTACATCTTGTCATCATGTGCCCATGAAGGATTTTGGTTGATTTCCAGGGAAGGACCTTGTCTAGATCCATCCCTGTGATCAAGAAAACCATGGCAACTCTTGGCTAAGTGTATGACAAAGAAGCTCGAGTAACCTGAACAGAAGCCTAGAGTTAGGGCAAGGAACTACAGTGTAATTGCAGCTAATGCAGAATAGTGAGAGGCAAGAGGAACTCAAACTTGCTAGAAAATCTATGATGTCTTTGTTACCCTTGATCGCTTAGATAGTCTTTGAATGCTTTCAAAGTCAGTCTAAGCATGGCTCACAAAGGGAAAATACCTGTCATTCTGGTAACTTTAAAATATTTTACTTTCTTTTAATGTGTATGTTTTACTTACCCTTTGAGAGAAAAAGTGTTAAGATTTCTCAGCGTTTCATAAAGAACAGGTTTTATATTCAGACAGAAGTCTGTAAGCACAGAAGATACATTACTTCAGAGTCAGTTTCTATTATTATTGTCACTCCTTGCAACTTGATCATCCTTATCCCCACACAGTAGCTTTTGAAAGTAAGATGCCTGACTTTCTTTATGGACAAAGCCAAAGCAGAGCTTGCTTTCCACGACTCCTGAGTTTCTGAAATGTTATGCTTTCTTTGTAAAAGTCAAAAGCCTGTCCTCTGTTTACCTAATCCAAGAGTGGAAGAGCAGATATTTATGATAGGAAACTGCTTTTTATCATTTCAAATGTGAATAGAAAAGTCTCGGCGTTCATCCTAATGTGGAACTGGAGGGAGATCGCCCATGAGAACAGAAGTGATTTATTCACTCTTGAGAGTGGGAAAGCTTTAGGTAAGGTAGCTGGGTGGGCCATAGAGACTTCAAGTAGGTTATGATTGAAGGTGGCTAGCAGATGTTGTGTTTGGGTTAATTAGAAAGCAGAGCTTTCTTGAGTTCCTCCTGAACTGGGACTAAAAATAAAATAGAGAAGTTGATAGTCATTAGTTAGATCCTGATGGATTGAGGCCAATCACTGCCAAGGATGTGGTTTGGCTTTCTGAAACAACTGATTCAAAAACTGTGAATTAGATGTCTATTGGCAAGTAATCTGACCCCATTAATATGTATTCTCTTAGTCCTCCATTTTGATCATTATCTTGTTTCAAAGTGATTTGGCCTTTCAGACAAAGTTATATATTTAGACTTGCAATGCACTGATATTACCTAGTTATTTACATGAACAAATATATGTAGTCTCTTGATAATTACACACTGAGAGAGCTGCTGTACAGGAGCATTGAATGGTGTATTAATGAACATGAACATCATCATATAGCCATAAAAAAGAAAAAAGTAAATTATTAGTTTCTGTAAGAGTTTGCAAAACCTTAAAGCCCTAACTGTTCAATCTGAACCAAGAGAACACAAGGCCACAGATTATGAGAATCAACCTTAGAACATCAATGACCTTTCTCTACAGGGAAACATGATTTGTACATTCTGTTTTACCTTGCTTATTTCACTAGTTGAAAATTAAATCAAAGTGTTGGTAACATATTATGTTGGTATTATTATATTACTATGTTGCTATTATTGTGATCAAATATCTCAAAGAAACAAGGGAGGAAAGATTTGTTTTGATTTCCATTTTCAGAGGGGTTACTCTATCCTGGTGAGGTGGAGGGTGTGATGGAATAGAGAAGCTCACATTATGCTAGCTAGGAAATAGATCAAGAGACAGAAAGAAGTCAAGGACAAGGTGCCCCTGGGACATATCCCCAATAATCTGCTTCCTTTAACTAGACTCTATCTCCTAAAGCTTCTGTAGCTTCCCAAACAATATTAGCACATAGGGGAAGAAGTATAAAACATGAGGTTTGGGGAATTATTTCATCTTCAGACTATAACCTCCCGATTCCTGGGCTAATCTTGTAAAATCATTTGGAAATTTCAAATTAAAGTGTTCTTTTTCTATGCTGATGAGTGACTGGTGGTTGGTGGGTCCATGTAGCTTCAGGCTGGGATGGAGAGAGTGGTCACAGCCAAGACCAACCCATAATTCAAAGGATGAGATGGTCATCCTCAGCTCCCAATCTTAGAGTGGGGTAGGACTGAGCTAAATTAACTTGATCAGCAATGTCCAGTGGCTGAGTTTATTAAGTAGAGATCTAACAGAATCACAAAATTTTAAAAGAACGCATTCAGAGAACATTAAAACTGATGACTGTGATAGTTAATCCTGGGTGTCAACTTGACCACACCTGGTATTAACTAAGTTCAGCTGGCAGACCACTTGAAGAGATTATCCAAATCAATACATTACAGTGTAGACCAGCCCTAGATCCCATTGGAACCTCTCTAGGTCTCATTGGAACTTCCCAGTAGCGGACCAAATAAAAGGAACCATAGAACAGAATGCTGGGAAGAAGAGAGACTTCCCAGTCTTGCACCTCTCAGCCTCTCTGATGGGTGTGATATAGCCTGTTTTCAGCTTCGGCCAGTCAGACATGCCATCTCCACCATGAAAGACTGTATCTCCCCTTTGTAACCCTAAGGTGAATAAATTTCCTTTTCTTCCTTAAGTTGTTTGGCTTTGAATGCTCTCTTACAGCAATAATTAAGAGTAACCATTATAATGACCTTATGGAAGTTCCTGGAATATATTGCCACTTCAGAAAGCATGGAAGAGCCTAACATCAATTCCCTTATATCTTTCTCTGTTTCTTTATTTAGTATCTATTGCTTTCCTTGGAAACATCCTTTATTCAGCAAAATTTTCCCCAAGTTCTTTGAGAACCTCTGAAAAATTGATGCCCCCAGGACAAGGACAAAAAACACCAGTTGGAACTGTTCTGGAAGCTTCCTCCATTCTGGGTAGCTTTCATAGTACCAGAAAGTATTATGCATGCTGGTGGGGGAAAAAAAGCAATCAATAGTCTCATCAATCAGTTAAATCTACAAGCTTTGATAGCATCATCCAGGCAGGATGTGGCCATCAGTGTAATAGTGGCATGAATGTCAAGAGGGCATCCAATGACGTTCTGACTAGATTTAAGGCCCACTTTTCCACCAGGGATCACATTCCTGGTACTGTAAACTAGAACAAGAATCTATGAAAAGAGAGGACATAGGTCCTAGGGGGAGTGCAAGCTATTAAGGTTTAGCTATAAATATACTATATCAACCTGTCTTTTAAACCACTGTCATTATACTCATAGATTAGAGGAGGAGCACTCAGCACTCAACCTAGAAACACTCAACAGAAGATGCTTATTACAGAAAATCACAATTGGTAGGAAGTGCAGAAAAGGAGTGACTGAATTTCTTGGTCCTAAACAGGACATCTAAGCCACACCTCCCCACTCCAAAACTCAGGGAACACTGAAGAATAGGGAGCAGTAAAATTGTAACAGCCTGAAGTGGGGAAAAGGTGCAGTCAGACATTATCTCCTGGACATGACAGGGCTGATGTATACATGAATTCACTGCAGTTATGCATATTTCCATAAGACTTGCATGGAAACTGTCCTATCAACCTTTCACCATTAAAAGGGAAAGATCACAAGAGGTTTCACTCTTCCTTAAGGGAATGATGAGGGTTAATGCTGATTAGGGGTGATGGAAGATGCTTTTCTTAAGGGCATACTCACTGATATGTAATTAATATATACTTAGTATATATTAAAAATTCATCAAGCCTTAGAAGAGGGTCCCAAAATCTTTGATTGTAGCCAGTCAATCAAAAGCAGAGGGAAAAACCTCTTGGGGCTTGTGATTGGCACAGGACATGGACAGAAAGCCATCTTGGGAATTGAGAAATCTGATACTATCTCGAGGTAGATGATTTTAAAATGGAATTAAATGATAAGGATACATATAGTCAGTGTCATTGAAATATTATTTGCTTAGTGTGCAGAGAAAAAAACTTTCTTGTCAGAAGTATTGAATGACTATATCTGAGCATGTGGGAGCATGTGCTTTTTCTTGTATCCACATGACACATCTGGGTGTCAGCAAGACTGGGGACAGAGCACAATGTTTGATCTCATCTAAGCATTGTATTAGGTTGCAGTTTGATGTAGATCTTATAATATCTCAGAAAGAGAAAGGGACCACATAAGTGGCTGACAATCAGTATTTCACAGACAGAAAATTCCTGATGAGTTAACAGCAAGAACTACAGTAATTACAAAAGGAGCTTTGGCTCAATGCTTGGGTGCATTATTTAAGATCATTTTCTTATTCCAAAGATCTTATGTCGACTAACACTTTGTAAAGATTAAATGTTTTCAGTGGATCTGTGAGAATCTTGAATCTGTTTCCTTCTAATCATGCAGATCTGAATTGCTTTTCAGTCACTAAATGCAAACCAAGTAGTTGAAACCTTGACATCCATTTCATTGCTGTTTGGGTTGCTCATAGTACCTAACAAGAAGATTCAGTTGCAATTTGTCTCGTGTGTCAGACAAAAATCTCCTAGTTGAGTGCTCACTTCATCAGCACATATACTAAAATTGGAATGATACAGAGAAGATTAACATGATCCCTGTGCAAGGATGACACACAAATTCATAAAGTGTTCCTTTTTTTTTAAAATCTCCTATTTGAGAACCATGAAAGGTTATTCAGGAAGATGCTATGTGAAGGTACCCTTAGCAAGTTAATGATAGAACTGGATCTGAGTTCCTGGCAATATTTTATTACCTCTTCTTGCTTGAGGGAAAGCCTTTCATATATATATGCAGACTTACTACAGGGAAATCTTTACATATGTGTTTTATACTTACTGCTGGGAATAGTCAATGTTTTAGGGTGTGACTCATATAACCATCAGGTCTAGCAGAGTGACCCAAGAGAGTTCAAGCCCCATTTTAATTAGAAGATAATGCTGATCCTGAAACATTTCCAGAAAACATTGATGAAAAAGACCTTGCAATACTTTTTCAGTAAGGAATTATACCAATAAGAGTTACAATTCCTGTATAATGTGGACCTTACTTGATGTAAAAATTAATATGCCCTAAGTTGGAAGCACTGATCAAACATTTTTAAATGGAATTGTTATAATTTTTCATCTGGGATGAAACAGATAAATCATAATTGAAACACTCCAATCTGATGGAGAGTAGAGGCTGAATGAAGACATTCAGAGAAAGGTGAGGCTGTTTTGTGGCATTATGTCACCTTTCAGGATTGTGTTGTATGTTGGAACTGTCACATGACCTGACAATAACATTGATTGTTTGTTTTATCTTTATAACTTCTTTTAATCATCCAGGATTACATTCACAGATGCTGTATTATTTTTTCTCCCACATTTTACTTTTTTACTAATCATACAAGCTCAATAGGTACCCTTGTTATCTTCCTTCCCTTTCCCTCCCCAGTTGTCCCCCATGGCATTCTCCTTCTTTCCCCTCTTCCTTTCACTCCACTCCCTCCCTCCTTCTCTCCTGGTGCCTTCCCATTTCTCCCTAGAGCATCCTTTTGTGTGAATGCCAAACCTCCTTCTGTGTCCTCCATCCTAGTGAGAGTTCAGGACTCAGTGGCATAGTCCGGAGCCCCTTCTTGGGCTCCCCATTAGTATGAGAATTCTATGATGGCTGTTTAATCCCTTGCCTCCAAGGATCCTACTGTCTGGAGCCTTCTCCTGTGTTCCATGTTAGACTTTGGGGGGATCATTGACATCTCAGCCACTGCGCAGGTCAGGCAAAGTCCAATCCTGGCTGTGCAGCTCTCACTCGTGTGGAGTATCTTGCATATCATTGGTCCTTCCCATCTTTAGGCTCTTACAATCTTGATGACCCCTCTTCCACTAAGTTCCCTGAGCTTTAGGATGAAGAGAGATTTGGCTAGTCTGGTTCCAGGTGAATAATGTTGGGTCTTTGGTGTCCTGAATTATGGTTCGTTGTTGTTTTCAGTTTTACTTTTCCTGCATCGCCCTTGGCTGCATCCTGATTGATATCGAAGGTCACCTCCTGAGGAACAGGGAGTCAGCCAGCGTCCAGGGTCCAGGGCAGAAAGTGATTGTCTTTTTTTTCCTTTCATGTATGTGTGTTGTACGTATGCATGTGGGAGGGGGAAATTGTGTATGTGTGGGTGTATTTGTGTATGGTGTGTGTACAAGAGTGCAGTTGAATGTGTGTGTCTGTGGAGGCCTAGGGTGATGTTGGGAATCATCCTTAGTAGCTCTTATACTTTACCATTGTGAACTTAGGTCTCTAATTAAACCTAAGGCATGCCAGATATTTTCCTATCTCCTCCTCATTTTTACAGGAATTCCAGATGCTGAACCCAGGTCCTCAAGTTTACATGGTAAGCACTTTAGCAAAGGAGCTGTCTTCCAGCCTGTCTCCAGGTCTTTTCTTATCTAGGAGCATTTTTTCCCCCTCTCATCCTCAGACATTGCTCTTCTTGGAAGTCTGACTCAGGCCATTGACATCAGGCCGATATTATACATCTGTTCCTTTGACTTCATGTGGAATTCTCCCACAGGCTGTCTAGAAACATTCACTTGATTAAGCCCTCACACTCTTTCCTACATTGGTTAGTTTTCTTGTCCTGGAGAAAGAATTTACTTGGAATCCTAAATAAAGCACTACTCTGATTGTCTATTTGAATTAGTTTTACAAAGGTTGCAAGTCCTATACAATTTTAATATGCCTATGGTGACATTCAGGAGTCATCCTGGATTGCTCTGCCTCTACTTTATTGCTTTGCTCTGGAATTTCCCAGCTCTGCCTTCCAGGGCTGATATTGCAGGTTGTTGCCATTTTTTGCATAGCATTTTTACTTAGGATCTGTGATCTAAACTCAAGACCCTTTACTTATACAGCAAAGGCTTCGACCCCTGAGCCATCTTTCAAGCTTGAAGCAACTGTAATGCTGTTACTGCTTGCTTCTGGTGTTTTTGCATGGAATTAGGGATCTGAACTCAGACTCTTCTGTTTGCAAGGCAGAGGCTTGACCCCTGAGCCCAATATAATGATTTCTATAGAAAATTTGATGGGACCCATGCAACTTCAGATGCAAAAGGAAGTGATTGATCTTTGCTATTTTTAAATGATTGCAGCCAGCAAGAACTCCTGTTCCAAGTTGGGACTGATGGCGTATATATGCAATCCCAAGTGCTAGACTATCACAGAAGTATCGTAGTGAGTTGTAGTCACTGGACTATATAGCAAGACACTGACTCATAAAAACCAAACTAAACCACATCAAATCAACAAGACAAAGCCAACTAACCAACAAAAATATCCCTATCAACAGCAGCAACAAAAATCCAGAAACAAGTAAAAATCCCAAATAAAACCCAAATCAAACTAGACCAAACCAAAAACATCAAAACTTTCTAGTATGGATAAATGAATCCCCAAATAGATGGGTGATTTGTTTTATATTCAAAATATCAATTCTAAGCCATTGAAAACATATATTATGTCCAATTGTAATGATTGGTTATATATTTTATGTTGTATTGCTATTGTACTATACAATATAATATAATATAATGTAAGATATCCAATTAACATTATATATATATATATATATATATATGTATGGTGTGTGCATGTGTGTGTGTGTGTGTGTGAGTGTGTGTGTGTGTGTGTCTGTGTGTGTGAGAATTGCCTAGACTATCCATCCTGTTGCTATTTTCTTATGCTCACATTATAAATGCACCATTTTCCTTTTCTTTAGCCAAATCACTTATGTTATTTATGTCATAAGTACCCTGACTTTGGTCTCAAATTAGTCACTGTGATAAAATGATGAATTATCTCTTCCACATAATTTAGCATTTGCATGTTCAATGATCTTTTGAATAGTTTGTGTAGGCATATTTTGTCTGACCAAAAAGAAAATATTACTGTAAAGAGTTGAGAACTTGATCAACTAACATAACAAAGACAATTAATTCTTGCTACATGACTGTTTTGTTTGAATGCATGTTGGCCATACATTATATAAACTTGCTGCATAAGTAGAAATCTTCTAATTATCCAAAATATTTACATTAAATAATATTGGTAAGACAAAGCAATATTGGCAATATTCAGTGCTTTCACATAAAGTAATGGTTGGTATGAGAAAAGGAATTTGTCTTTGTGGCGATTGCATGGAATGCCTTGACTCTTTGAGACCTGCAAAAGGACTAGATTAGTACAAACTGGTTTATAGTTTTGGGAGAGGGCTTCCTAGCTAAAAACTACTAATTTGCAAATAAAATAAAAACATGCAGGATGAAACATTACTTTGTGTTTGTCTTTTCTTACGAATTCTAGTAGGAGATTTATTTTTCATTTCAAAAATGAAAAACAAAGAAGAAATGGCAGCTATTCATACTGTAACTGTGATGCCTTCTCCAAACATTCAGGTACATTAGTAACCTGGGATGCTACCTTTACAATTTGTCCTTTGGTAGTTCATCTCTATGTAAATCTGCAGGGTTCTCAGGCACGTGATAGGGAATAAGGCATCAATATTACTTTATTAGTAGATTTTATTAAAAATCCAAGAGTTATTTTCACATTCCTTTTGGATGACTTTCCCTAAAGTCCAATATTCTCTCCCTAGCTGTGAGAATGGTTGATGTACAAATATATTATCATGAGAGCGAGCCAATCCGCCCAGCCCCCCAGCCCCCGTGGGTCGCTCCGCGCCCCTGCGGCACGCCCCGGCCTGCTTTGGGCTTAGGCCTGGGCCGTGCCCCGGGCCCCAGCCCCTTTCTTCCTCGCACCCACCTGTCCGACCAACTGGACAGGACTTGGTCACATTCCTCCATCCCTGGAGCTTGGGAGGGCCATTAAGACAAGTCCCAGGCCCCAGGTGAAGAATTCTGCCAACATCAGCCCCTCTGCATCTCTGGCCCACCGGGGACCCACACAAGTGGCCTACAGAAGACACAATGCTACTCAGAATTCAATAGAGTCCAAAGGAAACTCAAGCAAAGTTCTAAGAGTCAAAGGCCATACATCTGAAAACCTCTACAATCATCCTATCACATGGGAGAGATTCTTCACATCCAGCCCAAAGATAAGTAAACCTCCCTTTTTTTTTTCTTTTTCACCTTACTGTTCCTTTCTAATATTAATCATTGTAAATTAACCTTTCCATACAGCCACCCCCAAAACATATACAACTCTAGGAAATACACCACTACTCTCACATATCACCAAAATACTACATGGTAAAAGTGCACTACCCTACTAATATTCACCCCCTGTCTACCTAACCTGATTTAACTGATGTACTAACAGCCCAGTAGCCGCAACTAGGAAATAACAATAACAAAAGACAAACATACCCAATCCCAAGGCAAGCACTAGTAACAACTGCCCAAGTGTAGTAATACCAACTAAATCAGTTCAGTCAAAAACACACAGAAACTGAAAAGCCCTAGAAGACAAAACAACAATGTCCAAGTCAAAGTGCAGATACATGAGAAACAAAACCCAAGGAGACCAATCTCCCACTGAAAGAATCAACACCTTGTCATAGTTAAACACAGGTGTCAACTTGACTCTTGCGGGTTTGAGCTCTGGGCACAGGTGTAGAGAGTTGATGGTTGAGTTAAGCCCAGGGCAAACCTGAAGGAGATTGTCTGGCTGCTGGGGAAGACCCAGCCCATGGTGGGTGGGATTAGGCCCTGGATAAATCACAGAGAGCTGGTTGAGAGAGTGGGCATCCTTCTGTATACTTGGCCAGATATGCTGGTCTGGCAAGTAAGGATTGTCCATCTCTCAGCCGTTATGGTGGCCAGTTCCCTCGGCCCTGGTGTTGGTGCGTGCTCTCCCGTCAAGCTGGACTATGAACTGTAACCAGACTATCGTAAGAAAGTAAACTCCTTGTTCCCTTAAGCTGTGTGATGGTCATTTATCAGCAACTATGCAGGCGGACTGCGACAGAATTTGGTACCCAGGAAGTGGGGTGTTGCTGATAAATCTGACTATGTGGATTTTGTGGCTTTTGAACGGTTCTGCTGGACAAAGTTGGAAATTCTTGAAAATTTTCACTTTGTGGATTTACAAATACCGTTCTTCAGCGTTTAGTGGGCCAATTGCTGAGAGACATTGTTTGGGCCCAGTTTGTGATGAGGGAAACAAGGATTTTGGAAAAACTGAATATTAGGACGATGGACTGGTTTGCTTGATAGAGGAGAGCTGTGTTGGCAGCCTTGGAGGTTTGGATGTGCAAAGGGCAGGCAGCAGAATATCAGCTGCTGTTGGACAAATGAGTATCAGTGAAGGAAAACCTAGTGACTTGCACTGAGACGGTGGAGGACGTGGAAACCACCGTATGGCAAGTTCGTGGTTTGGAAGCTCAGATTCCTTCAGGGGGCGAAAGCCCAAGTTAAAGTAGTTTCTTGCCCTTTGCAAGTTTGGTTGCCTAGAAGAGAGGCTTTTCCAGCGTCAGCGCGTTGAAGTTGGTGCAGCTGTGGCTCCAGTGGACTAAGCTGCGTTTCAACCTCACTTCGGAATCAGTCAGCGTCCCTCAGGTGATGCTGGTTTTCGTATACTACTGAAGGGTTCATGGAGAGCAGCAAAAGCTTGGCACCAAGTGGCAGGCATAGAGTCCTGCAAGAGATGGTGAAGCTTAAAGCTGCAGAGGAGAACCCAGAGTTGTGTGTGAGATGCCAGAACTGTGGGACTGCTGCTGAGGACAACTGCGAGTGGAGATTCAGCCTGGTTCAGAGGAACTCTGCTCTTACAACTTTGAGCTGCAAACAGGGACTGAGAATGCCTCGAATCTTTGAGCCGCCTTGATTACATAATGAGCAGCAGAAGATGGACATTGAAATACAGGATGCGGTGATTTGCTGGACTTTGTTCTTTTTAATGTTTTCTTATTAAGATCCTTCTGTTTTAATGTTTTATCTGTTTTAAAGTATTTAATTTAAGGTTAAGAAACTTTGAACTTTTAAAATATTGGAACTGAAGTTTTAATGAGAGAACATTTTAAATTTGTCCATGGAATGTATTTATATTTTAACATCTGTGGGGACAAGGAAGGTTACAGTTTAAAAGTGCTATTGTTTTTGTGTCAAGTTGACAAGGGGTGGAATGTCATAGTTAAACACAGGTGTCAACTTGACTCTTGCGGGTTTGAGCTCTGGGCACAGGTGTAGAGAGTTGATGGTTGAGTTAAGCCCAGGGCAAACCTGAAGGAGATTGTCTGGCTGCTGGGGAAGACCCAGCCCATGGTGGGTGGGATTAGGCCCTGGATAAATCACAGAGAGCTGGTTGAGAGAGTGGGCATCCTTCTGTATACTTGGCCAGATATGCTGGTCTGGCAAGTAAGGATTGTCCATCTCTCAGCCGTTATGGTGGCCAGTTCCCTCGGCCCTGGTGTTGGTGCGTGCTCTCCTGTCAAGCTGGACTATGAACTGTAACCAGACTATCGTAAGAAAGTAAACTCCTTGTTCCCTTAAGCTG
Source organism: Typhlomys cinereus (assembly GCA_023101885.1). Classification (NCBI taxonomy): domain Eukaryota; kingdom Metazoa; phylum Chordata; class Mammalia; order Rodentia; family Platacanthomyidae; genus Typhlomys; species Typhlomys cinereus. The sequence goes on along the minus strand of JALPQD010000209.1, from coordinate 1,273,875 downwards.
TGTGATGGTCATTTATCAGCAACTATGCAGGCGGACTGCAACACACCTTAAGGATGGATTCCAACCAGAACAAATTCACAGAAAATAGCCAAGAAAGCCAGACCCAAGACAACAACTTTCAAAGTATGATCATTACCATGATTAATACTATGAAACAGGAAATTCAAGAGGAATTAAACAACCGCATCAACCACTTTGAACAGGAACACAACAGGCATTTGGAGGAGTTGAGAAAAACAGTTCAAGAAACAAAAATAGGCATAGAGCAGTTAAAACAGTCTCAGACAGAGTTTAAAATCAAACTAAAAGACAAGTTATCTTCAACCCAAAGCTCAACAGAGAGTCTTATCAGCAGAACTAACAAAGCAGAAAATAGAATCTCAGATCATGAAGACAAAGTGGGAGAATTAACCAGCTCAATGGAAGAGGTAGTTAAAGCCAAAAAGGTACTTTTTTTTAAATACATTTTTTATTATTATTTCAGCTCATACAAACTTAATGGGTACACAAGTTCCCTCCCTCCCTCCTCCTCCCCCCATACCCCCTGCTCCTCCTCCCCACCCCCCTCCCTTCCCATCCCCCAGTGCCTCCTGCCCCAATTCCCAGAGAGTCCTTTCTTGTGCATGCCTGATTTTCCTCTGGGCCCTCCTCTCTGATGACGTACAAGGACCCAGTGGCCTTTCCCTAAACACTTTCCCGTGTTCCCCTTAGGTATAGGAACACTGCTTTGTCTGCCAATCCCTTCCCTCCAAACATCTTGGTGTCTTTAGCAGATGCTGGACTTTCTGGGGTCAATAGTGTGTTGGACAATGCGCAGGGCATGTAAAGTCCAATTATGATTGCTTCAGCCCTAACTTGTATGGAGTATCTTACATATCATTGCTCCTCCCATCCTTTTGCTCTTACACTCTTACCGCCCCCTCTTCCGCAAATTTCCCTGAGCTTCAGGATGGGGAGAGATTAAGCTGGCCTAGTTCTAGGTGGTTGATATAGCGTCTCTCAAGTTCTGGACTGTGGTTTGTTGGTTTTCTTTTGCAGTTTTGCTGCACCTACAATGACCTTCACTCATCTCTGGTGGGCATCGTATGTTACCCCTGGCCAGAGACAAAAGCTGTTAAACTAGAGTCTTGTGATAAAGCACATTCAAAGGTAGATGTAATAAAAGTGGGAAACCACAGTGAGGGAGGGGTCTATCACCAATTTGCACAACGGTTACTTTTTATCTGCCAGAGTATATGCCCTCCTCTTCTGGTGAGATCATATCCCCTCAGTAGTAAATGATCAGGAACAAAAGTCTGTGAACTTAATCATATGTCTCAATACTTACTGGAGTCCTTGATGGAGACCTATTTTCTCTGCTGTAACATGGTCCGTTCTCTCCTTGTTTCTGGTGTGGCCCTCCTACCCCATCCCTCCTGTTCATAATCCTTGGAATTACTGTCTCTAGGTGGGCTGGGTGGGTTTGGTACTAGGAGCCACCTATTAGGGAGTACATACGGCGCTTAATTTTCTGTGTCTGGGATACTTCACTTAATATAATTGTTTCTAATGACATCCATTTCCCGGCAAATTCCAGTAATTCATCATTTTTGATGGCTGAGTAGTACTCCATTGTATAGATGTACCACTTTTCCTTATCCACTCGTCAACTGTTGGACATTTGGGTTGATTCCATGACTTTGCTATTGTAAACAGTGCTGCTATGAACATGGTCGTGCTTGTGCTATCGAGGTGAACCTCTGCTGCATGGGGGGTTATTCCCAAAAGTGGGATAGCAGGGTCATATGGCATTTCAATCTTTAATTTCTATAAGAATCTCCAGACGGCTCGCCAGAGTGGCTGTATGAGCCTGCATTCCCAGCAGCAATGTAGGAGAGTTCCCCTCTCTCCACATCCTCTCCAGCATTTCTTGTTGTTTGTATTGTGGATTTTTGCCATCCTGACCGGGGTGAGATGATATCTCAGGGAAGTTTTGATTTGCATTTCCCTGATGGCTAAGGAAGTGGAGCATTTTTTAAGATACTTGTTAGACATTTTTATTATTATTTATTCAACTGTGCGTATATACGCGCGCGCGTGTGTGTCTGTGTGTGTATGTGTGTATGTGTGTGTCTGTGTATGTGTAGAACCACGGACGAATTCGCGAACCACCATGGACGCCTCCACCTCCTTCTGCCCTGGGATTCACAGGCTCCGCCCTACCAGGACCAGAAGCGCAGACCGCCCCCACTTCCCCCTGGCGTCTATACGTGGGATCTGGGATCCGAACTCGGGACCTTCCGCCTGCAAGGCGGAGGCTTAACCCCTGGTAAAGTTTCTTATAAGTTCCAGGGCCCATTTTTTAATTGGGCCATTGGTTTCCTTGGTGTTTAGTTTTCTAAGTTCTTTGTGCACTCTGGACAGCAGAGTTCTATAAGATGTGTGGTTAGTGAAGATTTTCTCCCATTCTGTGGGTTGTCTTTGAGCTCTGGTTATAATCTCTTTATCTGAACAGAAGCTCTTTAATTTTACAAGATCCCAACTGTTGAGAGTTGGTAGCAGTGACTGTGCCATTGGATGTCTGTTTAGGAAATGTTGGCCTAGCCCAATCAGCTCGAGGGAGTTCCCTATCCTTTCAACTATGGTTTTTATAGTCTCTGGCCTGATATCAAGGTCCTTGATCCATTTGGAATTAAGTCTTGTACATAGTGACAAGTACGGGTCCAGCTTTAATCTTCTACATGTGGAGACCCAGTTTTGCCAGCACCATTTGTTAAAGATGTTGTTCTTTTTCCATTGGATTATTTGGGCCCCTTTGTCAAAGACCAAATGGCTGTAATTTTTTGGGCTTATATCTGGGTCTTCAATCCTTATCCATTGATCTGTGTGTCTATTTTGGAGCCAGTACCAGGCTGTTTTTATAACTATGGATTTGTAGTATAGACTTAGGTTTGATATGGTGATACCTCCAGCAGTGTTTTTTGTTACTCAGGATTGTCTTTGCTATCCTGGATCTTTTGCGCCTCCATATGAATTTTGAAATTGTTTGGTCAACTTCTTTGAAGAATTGCTATGGGATTTTAATTGGTATAGCATTGAATTTGTATATTGCCTTTGGTAGGATGGTAATTTTTACGATGTTGATTCTGCCAATCCAGGAACAAGGGAGGTCTTTCTACCTTCTGGTGTCTTCTGCTATTTTTTTCTTTAGGGTTTTAAAGTTTTCATTGTAAAGGTCTTTTACCTCCTTGGTTAGGTTTATACCAAGGTATTTCATTTTTTTTAGGGGCTATAGTAAATGGGATTGTTTCTCTCAGGGCTTTTTCACTTCTTTCATTCTGGGCAGATAGGAAGGCCTCTGATTTTTGCACATTTATTTTGTATCCCGCCACCCTGCTGAACTTCTCAATTAGTTCCAGGAGCTTCCTGGTGGAGTTTTTGGGATCCCTCAGGTATAAGATCATGTCATCTGCAAATAGGGATAGCCTGACTTCTTCCTTGCCGATTTGAATCCCTCTTATGTCTCTTTCTTGTCTTATGGCTTCAGATAAGACTTCAAGTACAATATTGAATAGAAGTGGTGAGAGTGGACAGCCTTGTCTAGTTCCTGATTGAAGTGGGAATGCTTCTAGTTTTTCCCCATTGAGCATAATCCTTGCTGTGGGCTTGTTGTATACATTTTTTATTATATTGATAAAGGTTCCTTCCATTCCTACTGTCTCCAGCGTTTTGATCATAAAAGGTTGTTGGATCTTGTCAAAAGCTTTTTCTGCATCTATCGAGAGTATCATGTGGTCTTGGACTTTGGACTGGTTTACATGATGAATTACATTTATTGATTTGCGTATGTTTTTGAATCCGATTCGCTAAGACTTTGTTGAGAATTTTGCGTCTGTGTTCATCAGAGAGATCGGCCTATAGTTTTCTTTTTTAAGTGAATATTTATTAGGTTTTGGGATTAAGACGATATTAGCTTCATAGAAGGAATTTGGTAGTGTTCCTTCCTTTGCTATTTGATGGAACAGTTTAAGGAGTATTGGTGTTATTAACTCCTTAAATGTCTGGTAGAACTCTGTGCTGAATCCATCTGGTCCAGGACATTTTTTGGTGGGAAGATTTGAGATTACTTCCTCAATTTCCTTATATGTTATAGGACTATTTAAATAATTCACAACTTCCTGATTCAATTTAGGTAAGTTGTGTTTACTTAGAAATTCATCCATCTCTTTTGTGTTGTCAAACTTCACAGAGTATAAGTTTTTGAAATATGATGTTATAATTCTCTGGATTTCTTGGGTATCAGTCGTGATAACTCCATGTTCATTTCTGATTTTGTTAATTTGGGTTTTCTCTCTCTTGCTTTTGGTTAGTTTAGCTAGGGGTGTATCAATCTTATAGATTTTTTCAAAGAACCAGCTTTTTGACTGGTTGATTTTTTCTATCGTTTTCTTAATCTCGATTTCAGATATTTCTCCCCTTAGTTTGCTAATTTCCTCTCTTCTACTACTTTTGGGATCAGATTGCTCTAGTTTCTCTAAAGCTTTAAGCTGCATTGTTAAGTTGTTTATTTCTGATGTTTCCATTTTTTTGATGTAGGCATTAAGAGCTATGAACTTACCTCTTAAAACAGCTTTCATTGTGTCCCAGAGATTTTGGTAAGTTGTATTTTCATTATTGTTCACTTTCAGGAAATCTTGAATTTCCTTTTTAATTTCTTCCTGAATCCAGTTCTCATTCAGCATCATAGTGTTAAGTTTCCAGGAGATAGTGTATTTTCTCTTGTTTGTTGTGTTGTGGATGTCCAGCTTTAGGCCATGGTGGTCTGACAGGGTACAGGTTAGAATTTCAACTTTTTTGTACATGTGTAGATTCGTTTTGTGGCCCTGTATGTGATCTGTTTTGGAGAAAGTTCCGTGTGCTGCTGAGAAAAATGTGTATTCTTTGGTGCGTGGGTGAAAAGTTCGATAGAGATCTGTAAGGTCCATTTCTTTAAGGGTTTGATTAAGTTCCAAAGTGTCTCTGTTAAACTTTTGACCTGTTGATCTATCCCATGTTGAGAGGGCGGTGCTGAAGTCCCCAAGAATTATCGTTTGGTGGTTGATTTCTTGCTTTAGATGCTGTAGGGTTTTCTTAATGAATGTGGAGGGGCCCGTATTGGGTGCATATATGTTCAGTATTGTGAAGTCTTCCTAGTGAATTGCACCTGTAACTAAAATGTAGTATCCATCCGTGTCTCTTATAATTCTCTTTGGTTTGAAGTCCACTTTGTCTGATATCATAATGGCTACCCCTGCCTGTTTTCTGCTTCCATTAGCTTGTAGAATTGTTGACCAGCCTTTTATTTTTAGAGCGTGACTATCTTTTGTGGTGAGATGGGTTTCCTGCAGGCAGCAGATTGATGGATTGTGATTTTTAATCCAAGTTTGTAATCTGTGTCTCTTGATCAGTGAGTTAATTCCATTAACATTTAGTGTTATAATGGTGAAACTATTTTTGATTCCAGACATTTATTATGTTTAGTAGTTTTTATAAGTATATTGCTTCACTTTTAATGGTGTTATACTTGCCTTCTGCTCTCCTGGATATGCCTGTTTTTTTCTTCAAGCTTTAGTATCATTTCTAGCATTTTTTGAAGGCCTGGTTTGGTGGACATGTATCCCTTAAAGTTGTCTTTGTGCTGGAAGATTTTTCTTTCTCCCTCGATCATGACTGATAGTTTTGCAGGGTAAATCAGCCTAGTTTGACATTTTTGCCATTCAATACTTGAAGTATGTCTCTCCAAGCTCTTCTTGCTTTTAGTGTTTCCATTGAGAAGTCATTTGTTATTTTAATAGGTTTACCTTTAAAAGTGACTTGTTTTTTCTCCCTTGAAGCTCTCAACACCAGTTCTTTATCTTGAATGTGGAGTGTTTTGACTATTATTTGCCCTGGCGAGCTTCTGTTTTGGTCATATCTGTTTGGGGTGCGGAATGCCTCTTGTATATGGATGGGTCTCTCTTTTCTTAGATGAGGAAAGTTTTCCTTGATGTTCCTTTGGAAAATTTCCTCAGGGGTGGTATTTTGAGATTCTTGCTCTGGTATTCCATGAATACGCATGTTGGGCTTCTTCAGGGTGTCCCATATCTCCTGGATATTTCTCTCAAGCATCTTTTTGGCTTTAACAATCTCTTCCATTGAGCTGGTTAATACTCCCACTTTATCTTCAAGATCTGAAATTCTGTTTTCTGCTTCGTTAGTTCTGCTGATAAGACTCTCTGTGGAGTTCTGGGTTGAAGATAACTTGTCTTTTAGCTCAGTTTTAAACTCTGCTTGAGTCTGCTTTAACTGCTCTATGCCAGTTTTTGATTCTTGCACTGTTTTTCTCAACTCCTCCATGTGTCTGTTGTGTTCCTCCTCAAAGTGATTGATTCGATTATTTAATTCCTCCCTGATTTCCTCTTTCATAGTATTGCACATGGTAATGATCATATTTTGAAGGTCGTTATCCTGGGTCAGGCTTTCTTGGTCATTTTCCATGGGTTTGTTCTGGTTGGAGTCTAACATTATATGGGATTAATTCCTTCAGTGGGAGATTTGTTTACTTGAGTGTTGTGTCTCATGGATTTGCACTTAGACTTTGGCATTGTTGGTTTAACTCTTAAGATCTTTTAATTTCTATGCGTTTTTCACTAAACTGAATTATTTGGCCTGGGGCTCTGGGGGTGGGCGGGGACCGATCTTACCTGGGTCATGGCGCTGTGAGGCCTGGCTGGACCGAGCGCGCACGTCCTGGGCAGCGGAGTGGAGGGGAAGGGCCGAAAAGGTACTTGAGAGGAAAATTCAAGCAATATGGGACATCCTGAAGAAGCCTAACATGCGCATTCATGGTATACCAGAGCAAGAATCTCAAAATACCACACCTGAGGAAATTTTTCAAATTATCATAAATGAAAACTTCCCTCAACTGAAGAATGAGAGGCCCAATCAAATAAAAGACGCATTTCGCACTCCAAACAGATATGACCAAAATAGAAAATTGCCATGGCAAATAATAGTCAAAACACTCCACATTCAAGACACAGAAAAGGTGCTGAGAGCTTCAAGGTAAAAAAAGCAAGTCACAGAAAAATTTTTAAATGTATAATTAAATTTTTAATTAAAAAAAAGAAAAAAAACATAAAAAAAGCAAGTCATTTTTAAAGGCAAACCTATTAAAATAACAAATGACTTCTCAATGGAAACAGTAAAAGCAAGAAGAGCTTGGAAAGACGTACTTCATGTATTAAATGAGCAAAAATGCCAACCCAGACTGATATACCCAGCAAAACTATCTGTCATGATTGAGGGAGAAAGAAAAATTTTCCAGCACAAAGACAACTTGAAGGGATACATGTCTATCAAACCAAGCCTTCAAAAAATGCTAGAAATGATATGCAAACTTGAAGGAAAAAACAACCATATCCAGGAAGACAGAAGAGTAGTATAATATGACAAAAACATAAATGTAAAATAATAAGCTTACAAAACTCGCTAAACATAAAAAAAGTCCAGAATTAAAAATAATTTCTCCATTAAAACACTAAATGTCAATGGTATTAACTCACCAATCAAGAAACATAGATTACAAACTTGGATTAAAAATCACAACCCATCAATCTGTTGCCTTCAGGAAACTCATTTCACCACAAAAGATAGGCGCATCCTAAAAATGAAACGCTGGTCCAAAATTCTGCAAGCTAATGGAACCAGAAACAGGCAGGGGTAGCCATTATGCTGTCGGACAAAGTGGACTTCAAACCAAAAAAAAATCATAAGAGACACAGATGGATACTACATTTTAGTCACAGGTACAATTCACCAGGAAGACTTCACAATACTGAACATTTATGCACCCAATACAGGCCCCTCCACATTCATTAAGAAAATCCTACAGCGTCTAAAGCAAGAAATCAACCCCCAAACGATAATTCTTGGAGATTTCAACACTGCCCTCTCAACATGGGATAGATCAACAGGTCAAAAGCTTAACAGAGACACTTTGGAACTTAATCAAACCCTTAAAGAAATGGACCTTACAGATCTCTATCGAACTTTTCACCCATGCACCAAAGAATACACATTTTTCTCAGCAGCACACGGAACTTTCTCCAAAATAGATCACATATTGGGCCACAAAATGAATTTCCACATATACAGGAAAGTTGCAATTCTAGCCTGAGTCCTATCAGACCACCACGGCCTAAACCTTGATATCCACAACACAACAAACGAGAGAAAATACACTATCTCCTGGAAACTTAACACTATGATGCTGAATGAGAACTGGATTCAGGAAGAAATTAAAAAGGAAATTCAAGATTTCCTGAAAGTGAACGATAATGAAAATGCAACTTACCAAAATCTCTGGGACACAATGAAAGCTGTCCTAATAGGTAAATTCATAGCTCTTAATGCCTACATCAGAAAAATGGAAACATCAGAAATAAATAACTTAACAATTCAGCTTCAAGCTTTAGAGAAACTAGAGCAATCCGATCCCAAAAGTAGTAGAAGAGAGGAGGTTAGCAAACTAAGGGGAGAAATATCTGAAATCGAGATTAAGAAAACGATAGAGAAAATCAACTAGTCAAAAAGCTGGTTCTTTGAAAAAATCAATAAGATTGATACACCCCTAGCTAAATTAACCAAAAGCAAGAGAGAGAAAACTCAAATCAACAAAATTAGAAATGAAAATGGAGATATCACTACTGATACCCAAGAAATCCAGAGAATTATAACATCATATTTCAAAAACTTATACTCTGTGAAGTTTGACAACACAAAAGAGATGGATGAATTTCTTTTTTTAATTATTATTTATTTATTTATTTTATTTTTTTATTAATACATTTTTTATTATTATTTCAGCTCATACAAACTTAGAGATGGATGAATTTCTAAGTAAACACAATTTACCTAAATTGGATCAGGAAGTTGTGAATTATTTAATTAGTCCTATAACATATAAGGAAATTGAGGAAGAAAATCTCGAAACTTCCCACCAAAAAATGTCCTGGACCAGATGGATTCAGCACAGAGTTCTACCAGACATTTAAGGAGTTAATAACACCAATACTCCTTAAGCTGTTCCATCAAATAGCAAAAGAAGGAACACTACCAAATTCCTTCTATGAAGCTAATATCGTTTTAATCCCAGAACCTAATAAAGATTCACTTAAAAAAGAAAACTATAGGTCAATCTCTGTGATGAACACAGATGCAAAGATTCTCAACAAAGTCTTAGCAAATCAGATTCAAAAACATATCAAAAAGATCATTCACCGGGACCAAGTAGGCTTTATCCCCGGGACACAAGGTTGGTTCAACATATGCAAATCAATAAATGTAATTCATCATGTAAACCAGTCCAAAGTCCAAGACCACATGATACTCTCCATAGATGCAGAAAAAGCTTTTGACAAGATCCAACAGCCTTTTATGATCAAAACACTAGAGACAGTAGGAATGGAAGGAACCTTTATCAATATAATAAAAGCTGTACACAACAAGCCCACAGCAAGGATTATGCTCAATGGGGAAAAACTAGAAGCATTCCCACTTCGATCAGGAACTAGACAAGGCTGTCCACTCTCACCGCTTCTATTCAATATTGTACTTTGTATTAGTTAGGGTTCTCTAGAGTCACAGAATTTACAGAACGAATATATATATATATATATGAAATTTATTGAGTTGGCTTACAGATATGGCCGAGGTAGTCCAGCGAAGGCTGTCAGTAGCCGAGGTAGTTCCAAGGATGGTTGCGAACAGCTAGTTGCTCATTTCGGTAGTCAAGTAGGTGCTGGCTGAAGGCTGGAGAACTCTTGGAGTCTTGGAAGGTCGAAGGAACCGGACGGCCGGAAGGAAGAACGATTCCTAGCACAGCTACAAGAAGGCATCTGTTCTCCTTGGTGGCTCCTTTTTATATGATGCAGTACTGGGAGGATCCTTTGAGAGCTTTGGAGGTCCTGATAGGATCTAGGGTGGGTATCCTTCAAGTAGTCTCAGTTGATCCTTTCCAGATGTGGTCTCAGCCCAGCTTAGTTAATACCGGGTGTGTCAAGTTGACATCCAGGCTTAACTATCACAAGTCCACCCCTTGTCAACTTGACACCAAATCACATTTCCTTAGGCCATTAAAAATTCTCCAAATAGAACAGTAAGATTCATAGTTCCACCTAACATAATATAGCTATCCACGTACAACCGCACATGCATTATTTTTACAAGATTAATGACAATGCCCCTTAAGAAATGCTTAGTCTTGGTGTCCCATAACACAATATCGTAATGTAGATTACAGCATTTCATCTCATAACTACAGATTAACATGTTACATTACATAAATATCTTCTTAGAGTATGTGCACATGCACAAGTCTATTCTTGACAGTCTAGACCAGAGGCACTCATGGCAATTATAATCCTCGTTTCTGTAACTGGTTTCGTGGCCTTAAGTGGTATTTATAACTACCTTCTTCTACTACCCATTCTGTATTTCCTCCACCTTCAGCAAGTACTTCTGCAGGTCTTGGCTCTTTACCTGGAGGGGTTATCCATACCTTCATTCCTGAAGGATCTGGACCATTTACTGTCTTTCCTGTGTTGGGTTGCTGTAAATTCCCATTGACCTTAATCACAGGACATGGTAATACCAAGAGACGCCCTAGTGGGTCTCCTATACTCCAGACATATTCTTCCTTACCACCATTGTGGAGAACCAGTCCAATTTCTCCTTGGTGGTCTGGGTCAATCACCCCTCCTAATACTGTTATTCCTTTCTTAGCCTGTTGGCTCAAGGGCATCAGAAGTCCAAAATAACCAGGAGGAAGCCTTAGCTTCCAGTTCAAAGGAATAGTTGCTGTGTCTCCTGGCAGAAGCATTCCCTGCTTTGGACTCAAAACTTCTAAGCCAGTAGAATACAGGCTTGCGGGAACAGGAAGCAAGAATTTTCCTAATGGGTCACTAGGAGTGATAGTAAGAGGAGCTATTCCTGTTTCCACCCCTTGATTCCTGGACCCATGAATCCTGGCTATGGGAGACACAGTACCATATATTGGACACTGGTTTAAGGCATATACTGCCTCCTGGAGAATTCTGCCCCATCCCTCCAGACTATTACCACCTAATTGACGCTGTAATTGTGCCTTTAAAAGGCCATTCCACCGTTCTATCAAGCCAGCTGCTTCAGGATGGTGGGGAACATGGTAAGACCAATGAATCCCATGGTCATGAGCCCACTGCCGTACTTCTTTAGCTGTGAAATGAGTTCCCTGGTCAGAAGCAATGCTGTGTGGAATTCCATGACGGTGGATAAGGCATTCTGTAAATCCCTGGATGGTAGTCTTGGCAGAAGCATGACGTGCAGGAAAGGCAAATCCGTAACCAGAATAAGTATCTATCCCAGTAAGAACAAAGCGCTGCCCTTTCCATCTTGGAAGTGGTCCAATGTAGTCAACCTGCCACCATGTTGCTGGTTGGTCACCCCGAGGAATGGCTCCATATCGAGGACTCAGCGTTGGTCTCTGTTGCTGGCAGATTTGGCACTCAGCAGCAGCTGTAGCCAGGTCAGCCTTGGTGAGTGGAAGTCCATGTTGTTGAGCCCATGCATAACCTCCATCTCTGCCACCATGTCCACTTTGCTCATGGGCCCATTGGGCAATGACAGGAATGGCTGGGGAAAGAGGCTGACTATCCACAGAACGGGTCATCTTATCCACCTGATTATTGAATGTTTCTTCTGCCGATGTCCTCTTTTGATGAGCATTTACATGAGACACAAATATCTTTGTGTCCTTTGCCCATTGGGAGAAATCTATCCACATGCTTCTTCCCCAGATGTCTTTCTCGCCAATTTTCCAATTATGTTCCTTCCAAATCCCTGACCATCCTGCCAAACCATTGGCTACAGCCCATGAATCAGTATACAGTCGCACATCTGGCCATTTTTCCTTCCAGGCAAAGTGTACAACCATGTGCACTGCCTGAAGTTCTGCCCACTGTGAAGATTTCCTTTCTCCACTGTCCTTTAGGGTTGTTGCAGAAAGGGGTTGCAGCGCTGCAGCTGTCCACTTCTGGGTGGCACCGGAATAGCGAGCAGAACCATCTGTGAACCACGCCCTAGTCTTCTCTTCTTCAGTTAGCTGATCATAGGGCACACCCCAGGAGGCCATAGGTGCATGCTTGGGAACAGGCATTGCAACAGGCTGGGGAACCATAGGCATTTGGGCAACTTCTTCATGCAGCTTACTTGTGCCTTCAGGACCCGCTCGGGCCTTGTCTCGTATGTACCACTTCCATTTGATAATAGATTGCTGCTGTGCCCGTCCAACTTTATGGCTTGCTGGGTCAGATAACACCCAACTCATGATGGGCAACTCAGGTCGCATGGTAACTTGGTGACCCATTGTCAGACGTTCAGTTTCCACTAAGGCCCAATAACAAGCCAAGAGTTGTTTCTCAAAAGGAGAGTAATTGTCTGCCGATGATGGCAGGGCCTTGGTCCAAAATCCCAAGGGTCTCCTCTGTGATTCACCTATGGGAGCCTGCCAGAGACTCCAAACAGCATCTCTATCTGCAACAGACACTTCCAATACCATTGGGTCTGCTGGATCATATGGTCCAAGTGGCAAGGCAGCCTGTACAGCAGCTTGAACCTGCTGAAGGGCTTTCTCTTGTTCTGGGCCCCACTCAAAGCTGGCAGCTTTCCGAGTTACTTGGTATATGGGCTTAAGTAACACACCCAAGTGAGGAATGTGCTGCCTCCAAAATCCAAACAGGCCCACCAAACGCTGTGCTTCTTTCTTAGTGGTGGGAGGGGCCAGGTGCAACAACTTATCCTTTACCTTAGAGGGGATATCTCTACATGCCCCACACCACTGAACTCCTAAAAATTTTACTGAAGTGGAAGGTCCTTGGATTTTGGTTGGGTTTATTTCCCATCCTCTGTTGCGCATATGCCTTACCAACAAATCCAAAATGCTTGCTACTTCCTGCTCTCTTGAGCCAATCAGCATAATATCATCTATATAATGGACTACTGTGATACCTTGCGGAAGAGACAAGCGATCAAGATCTCTGCGAACCAAGTTATGGCATAGGGCTGGAGAATTAATATACCCTTGAGGTAACACTGTAAATGTATACTGCTGGCCTTGCCAACTGAAGGCAAATTGCTTCTGATGATCTTTATGAATAGGTATGGAGAAAAAAGCATTTGCAAGATCAATGGCTGCATACCAAGTACCAGGAGATGTGTTGATCTGCTCAAGCAACGAAACCACATCTGATACAGCAGCTGCAATTGGAGTCACAACTTGGTTAAGTTTGCGATAATCAACAGTCATTCTCCATGATCCATCTGTCTTCTGCACAGGCCAAATGGGAGAGTTGAAAGGAGAGGTGGTCGGAACCACCACCCCTGCATCCTTCAAGTCCTTTATGGTGGCACTAATTTCTGTAATTCCTCCAGGGATACGATACTGTTTCTGATTCACTATTTTCCTTGGCAGAGGCAGTTCTAAAGGCTTCCATTTGGCCTTCCCAACCATAATGGCTCTTACTCCACATTTCAAGGAACCAATGTGAGGGTTCTGCCAACTTCTAAGTATATCTATTCCAATTATACATTCTGGTACTGGGGAAATAACCACTGGATGAGTTCGGGGACCTATTGGACCTACTGTGAGTCGAACATTAGCCAAAACTCCATCAATCACCTGACCTCCATATGCCCCTACTTTAACTGGAGGGCCACTATGCTTTTTAGGGTCTCCTGGAATCAATGTCAACTCAGACCCAGTATCTAGTAAACCCCAAAATGTCTGATTATTTCCTTTCCCCCAATGCACAGTTACTCTAGTGAAAGGCCTTAGGTCCCTTTGTGGAAGGACAGAAGAAAGACTAATATTAAAGCTTTTTGCTATGGTATCAAGGTCCTTCCTTAAAGGGACCCGGCCTCCCCTTCATTCAAGGGGTTCTGGATCTGTAAACTGGCTCAAGTCTGGAAATTGGTTGACAGGCCGTGATTCTCTGCTACTACGAGTAAAGGCAGCTTTTCCTTCATTTCTGTTAGAATTTTTCTGCTTGTACAGGTCAAATAAGAACTTTGTAGGCTTCTTATCTATTTTACTTTTGGGGACACCATGGTTAGCCAATGCCAAAGGTCTAAGCGAGTGAGACCCTCATAAGTACTATTCTGTCTATGCTGCACATTATGGTTAGTACGCTTACTTTGCCATTGGCGATTCAATGCTGCCACTTGGCCCCTACTACTCCTCGATCCACCTAGGCCCATTGAATTTAAGTCTTCCAACTGGGCGGCAGCATCTCCCATTGTTAGGTCTGGAACAAGGAGAAGAGCAATGATAGGAGCCTTCATATTTGGTGCTGCCCCTCTCACCAATTTATTAAGTACATTTCTGGTAAAAGGCATGTCATCTGGATTCTCCCATTGAGAATTGGATTTTAAAGAACATATCCAGTCAAGCATACCAATTTCCCTGAGCCTCTTAATCCCATCGTCAACATTAAGCCAAGGAATGTCTGGAATCTCCAGTTCCTTTTCAGATGGCCAAACTTTAATAAATACTTCAGCTACCCACTCGAATAAACTCTTGGCACCATTTTTAACTCTATGAGTGGCAGTGTTAAACCTAGAATCTCTACTCAATGGGCCCATTTCTGTGAACTCACTTTTATCCAGTTTTATGCTCCTTCCACCAGTATCCCACAGCCTTACAATCCATTCCCAGGGGTATTCCCCAGATTGCTGCTTAAACGTGTTAGAAAAGTCATGGAGTTCTTTAGGGGTATAGCGGACCTCCTCATGGACCACACTTTCTATTTCACCTTTAGGAGCCTGTTTAGCCTTGAGCCTAGTTATAGGCCTGGAAGCAATCACAGGTGCGCGTGATGTAACTTCAGTATTTACTCGTGGCAAAGGTGAAAACGGCACTTTTGTAGAGGGTGGGTGTGGGGATTCATCTTCTGCTAAGGGTGGGGAGACCATTTCCTCATGCGGAATAAATGCACCAGAAGTTGAGGGTTCAACGTCCTCGTCCTCATCATCAGTTTGGTCTTCCCACACATTAGCATCCCACTTTTCAGGATCCCACTCTTTACCAATCAGCGCTTTTACTTTAACCACCGACACCTTTCGAGGCTGGGAATTTAATTTACGTTGTAAGTCAGCCACTCTAATAATCAAAGTTTGGGTTTGATTTTCAGCAATTCGAGCCCTATTGCTACTGGAGAGAAGATTCTCTTCTAGGGCACACTTAGAAACTTCTAAGTTGTTTATGCGCTTTCTGAGTTGGATAATTTCCTCGCTGAGATCTTCCTTTTCCATTTGTAGTTTAATGAGAGATGCTAGGAACAACCAGCCAGCATCATCATTGTCCTTATTCTTACTCATTTTTTGTAAAGTTCCATATATGGAATCGCTGAGCTTCTCAATCCTTGCAAGAGGGGCATCAATACTGTCCAACACACCTACTTTTACCAGTTCTAGAAACAGTTCACTCCAAACAGTGTCCTCCATGCCACTAGGGGAGTCTTTAGCCACTGGCACTGGGTCAACAAGCCAGCTCCAGAAATCACAAAACTTGCCAGTAAAATTCATTCTTACAATTCTGCTTCTCTAGAACCACTTCTGGTACCAATTTCTGTATTAGTTAGGGTTCTCTAGAGTCACAGAATTTACAGAACATATATATATATATATATATATATATATATATATATATATATATATATATATATATATATATATATGAAATTTATTGAGTTGGCTTACAGATATGGCCGAGGTAGTCCAGCGAAGGCTGTCAGTAGCCGAGGTAGTTCCAACGATGGCTGCGAACAGCTAGTTGCTCAGTTCGGTAGTCAAGTAGATGCTGGCTGAAGGCTGGAGAACTCCTGGAGTCTTGGAAGGTCGAAGGAACCGGACGGCCGGAAGGAAGAACGATTCCTAGCACAGCTACAAGAAGGCATCTATTCTCCTTGGTGGCTCCTTTTTATATGATGCAGTACTGGGAGGATCCTTTGAGAGCTTTGGAGGTCCTGATAGGATCTAGGGTGGGTATCCTTCAAGTAGTCTCAGTTGATCCTTTCCAGATGTGGTCTCAGCCCAGCTTAGTTAATACCGGGTGTGTCAAGTTGACATCCAGGCTTAACTATCACATACTTGAAGTCTTAGCTGAAGCCATAAGACAAGAAAGGGGCATAAAAGGGATTCAAATCGGCAAGGAAGAAGTCAAGCTATCCCTATTTGCAGATGACATGATCTTATATCTGAGTGATCCCAAAAACTCCACCAGGAAGCTTCTGGAACTAATTGAGAAGTTCAGCAAGGTAGTAGGATACAAAATAAACGTACAAAAATCAGTGGCTTTCCTATATGCCTAGAATGAAAGAAGTGAAAAAGCCCTGAGTGAAACAATCTCATTTACTATAGCCCCTAAAAAAATGAAATACCTTCGAGGTAAAAGACCTTTACAATGAAAACTTTAAAACCCTAAAGAAAGAAATAGCAGAAGACACCAGAAGGTGGAAAGACCTCCCTTGTTCCTGGATTGGCAGAATCAACATCGTAAAAATGACCATCCTACCAAAGGCAATATACAGATTCAGTGCTATACCAATCAAAATCCCAAAGCAGTTCTTCAAAGAAGTTGACCAAACAATCTCAAAATTCATATGGAGGCACAAAAGACCCAGGATAGCAAAGACAATCCTGAGTAACAAAAACACTGCTGGAGGTATCACCATACCAAACCTTAGTCTATACTACAAATGCATTGTTGTAAAAACAGCCTGGTACTGGCTCCAAAATAGACATACAGATCAATGGATAAGGGTTGAAGACCCAGATATAAGTCCACAAAATTATAGCCATTTGGTCTTTGACAAAGGGGCCCAAAAAATCCAATGGGAAAAGAACAGTATCTTCAACAAATGGTGCTGGCAAAACTGGATCTCCACATGCAGAAGATTAAAACTGGACCCGTACTTGTCCCCTTGTACAGGACTTAATTCCAAATGTATCAAGGACCTTGATTTAAGGCCAGAGACTATAAAAACCATAGTTGAAAGGATAGGGAACTCCCTCGAGCTGATTGGGCTAGGCCAACATTTCCTAAACAGACATCCAATGGCACAGTCACTGCTACCAACTCTCAACAGTTGGCGTCTTGTAAAATTAAAGAGCTTCTGTTCAGATAAAGAGATTGTAACACGAGCTCAAAGGCAACCCACAGAATGGGAGAAAATCTTCACTAACCACATATCTGATAGAGCTCTACTGTCCAGAGTGCACAAAGAACGTAGAAAACTAAACACCAAGGAAACTAATGGCCCAATTAAAAAATGGGCCCTGGAACTTAAAAGAAACTTTACCAGGGATGAAATTAAAATGTCTAACAAATATCTTAAAAAATGCTGCACTTCTTTAGCCATCAGGGAAATGCAAATCAAAACTTCCCTGAGATATCATCTCACCCCGGTCAGGGTGGCAAAAATCCACAATACAAACAACAACAAATGCTGGAGAGGATGTGGAGTGTTGCAGTCCGCCTGCATGGTTGCTGATAAATGACCAGAACACAGCTTAAGGGAACAAGGAATTTACTTTCTTCCGACAGTCCGGTTACAGTTCATAGTCCAGCTTGACGGGAGAGCATGGGCCAATACCAGGGCTGAGGGAACTGGCCACCATAACGGCTGAGAGATGGACAATCCTTACTTGCCAGACCAGCATGTCTGGCCATGTATACAGAAGGATGCCAACTCTCTCAACCAGGTCTCTCAGATTTATCCAGATCCTAATCCCACCCACCATGGGCTGAGTCTTCCCCAGCAGCTAGACAATCTCCTTCAGGTTTGCTCTGGGCTTAACTCAACCATCAACTCTCTACAACTGTGCCCAGAGCTCAAACTCTCAACAATCAAGTTGATACCTGTGCTTAACTATGACACACGCATACACAGGAAGAAGCACATACATATCACACACACAGAGACACACACAAATATAAGCATATACTTATCCTACACACATATAAAATTAAATGGCTGATTTCTATAGAAACAAAATAGGGAGGTAGGAAGGGAAAATTTATTAGAGGTGCCATTGAAAAGGGTAGCATTCAGTGTCCAATTATGTTTGATGTAGAATGTTTTTACTCTAATCTTTGTAGATTTTTTTTCATGGAATAGAACTAATTATTTCAGTAAATTAAGCCATATTTACTTCATGTATTACTTTCTTCATGAATTTGTTTTTGCTTTGTTTTATGCAATATGCACTCGTGAGTTGTATGCATGTTTCTATGTGTGGGAGCATGTGCGTGTGCATGTGTGCAGTTGGTGTTGCGTCTTCCTAATCACATTTCACTTTATGTACTGAGGCAGAATCTCTCAACTTGCCATTAATGAGCTCTGAACTTGCCATTTCCAGTTATCCTGATTAGCCAGCTTGTTCCGAGGATCTTCTGCCTCTGCCTTCAGGGTGCTGCCTAGTTTTTATGTGAATTCTAGGAATCTGAACTCTGGTACTCTGCTTGTGTGGCAAATGCTTCATTTACTGAGCTATCTCCCTAGCCCGTTCTTTGTTAAACTTAAAGCACAAAAATAAATCACATTGTCACAGAATGTGCACGATGAAATCTATCAATCTATTTTTTGTTGTTGTTTTGTTTTGTATGTGTGTGTGTGTATCAGAGGGCACTGTGTATACCTTTGGAGGTCCAAGGGTGACTTTGAGAATCATCCTGGAATGCTCTGTCCTACTTGTTTTGTTCTGAGGTTTCCCAGGCTCCACCAACCAGGACCAGAAGTGTAAGCTGCTGCCATTTGCTCTGGACATTTTTTTGCGTGGAAGCAGATATCTGAACCAGGTTCTTTTGGTTTTTGAGGCAGAATCTTAACCCCTGAGCCATCTCTGCAGTCCAATCCACTATTACAAAAACTATCTGATTTGCTGACTTATCTGCTTCACCTATAATACAAACAACTGCAAAGCCAACTGAAATGATGTTTTCTTTTTGTTCATCCCTTATGGAGGATGAAATCATATTACTACTCATTTTCATTTTGATAAAATTTGGGGTAGCAAATATTAAGACTTTAAGACTGAAAAATACTTTCTAAGTTAAAAAAGCATACACTCCAAAAATTACCTAAAAAAAATGTGCCAACCATAAGAAAAGGATGACAAATTTTCAGGAAGAAAAAAAGTCATTGTAATTACAGGAGATAACTGCTCTGTTCTAGCCAAAATCACAACACTTAAAAATCTTTTGCATTCTGTAACCCCCAGGCTGCAAACTGATTTCCTCAGAACATTTGTTCCTGATGAAATGATAATGCACTAGAAAGTGTGTGATCATATGATTGCAAGCAATCTAGGCTGAAACAAGTAAATGGTCCTTTTCCATCAGAAAGAGGCTTCTGATGCGCAACAGTCAAAAGCTAATTCAAGATCAAATGTTAACACCTCAGAGATGTTTCTGGAAGCCCTGACCCAAGTCACATCACTCAACAACTCAACACATCACTTCACTGATGCTTTAGTCTGAACACTCACCTGCTCACTTTGTAGCATGCCATTATGCCACACATTGCCATCAAACATTTCCTGAAATCTCTTGGCTCGGACTTGAGATGGTGCTATGTTCCTCGTTGTCCTTAATATTAATGTACAAATGAAGATTCTGTTCTTACAGAATCATAAGAAACTATAAAAAGCAAATTTTTTTTGCATGTGTTGATGTGGGTACCCATATGTATGGATGTGTGTAGAAGAGGGCAAGACGTGTCCACGGAGACCTAAGGGTAATGTAATAGATAAGCCTGGATGTCAACTTGACGCATCTGGTATTAACTAAGATAGGCTGAGACCACACCCGGAAGGATCAACTGAGACTACTTGAAAGGAGTATATCCACCCTAGATCCTATCAGAAACTCCAAAGATCTCACAGGATCCTCTCAGTACTGGAGCATATAAAAAAGAGCCACTGCCAGGTTTCTTCAACCCTCTAGTCTTCCAACCCTCCAAGTCATCGACTAGACTAAAGATTCTAGGAATTCACCAGTCTTCAGCCATCACCCACTTGATTACTGAACTGAGCAGCTACTGGCAGTCATTGTTGGACTACCTCTGTCATATCTGTAAGCCAACTCAGTACATTCCATATGTATGTATATGTACTTTTAGTGTGTTGGACATTGCGCAGAGCATGCAAAGTCCAATTATGATTGCTTTGGCCCTAACTTGTGTGGAATATCTTGCATATCATTGCTCCTCCCATCCTTGTGCTCTTACAGTCTTATCGCCCCCTCTTCCGCAAATTTCCCTGAGCTTCAGGATGGGGAGAGATTAAGCTGGCCTAGTTCTAGGTGGTTGATATAGAGTCTCTGAAGTTCTGGATTATGGTTTGTTGATTTTCTTTTGTGGTTTTGCTGCTCCTGCAATGCCCTTCACTCCATCCTGCTGGGTATTGGATGCCACCCCCTGGCCAGAGATAAAAAGGTGTTAAACTAGAGTCTTGTTATAAGAGTATATTCAAAGGTAGATGTAATAAAAGTAGGAAACCACAGTGAGGGAGGGGTCAATCACCCACTTGCAAAATGGTTATTTATTATCTGCCAGACTATATGCCCTCCCCTTCTGGTGAGAACACACCCTCTCAGTTGTAAATGATCAGGAACGAAAAATCTGTGACCTTAACCAGATGTCTCATTGCTTACTTGTAGTCCTTGATGGAGGCCTATTTTCTCTGCTGTAACATGGTCCCCTCTCTCCTTGTTTCTGGTGTGGCCCTCTTACCCCATCCCTCCTGTTCATACTCCTTGCAATTACTGTATTACAGAGATTTATCTTTGAGTGTCTCTAGGTGGGTTGGGTGGGTTTGGTACTAGGAGCCACCTATTAGGGAGTACATACGGCATTTAATTTTCTGGGTCTGGGATACTTCGCTTAATTTAATTGTTTCTAATGACATCCATTTCCCGGCAAATTCCAATAATTCATCATTTTTGATGGCTGAGTAGTACTCCATTGTATAGATGTACCACGGTTTCCTTATCCACTCGTCAACTGTTGGACATTTGGGTTGACTCCATGACTTTGCTATTGTAAACAGTGCTGCTATGAACATGGTCGTGCTTGTGCTGTCGAGGTGAACCTCTGCTGCATGGGGGGTTATTCCCAAAAGTGGAATAGCAGGGTCATATGGCATTTCAATCTTTAATTTCTTTAAGAATCTCCAGACGGCTCGCCAGAGTGGCTGTATGAGCCTGCATTCCCACCAGCAATGTAGGAGAGTTCCCCTCTCTCCACATCCTCTCCAGCATTTGTTGTTTGTATTGTGGATTTTTGCCATCCTGACCAGGGTGAGATGATATCTCAGGGAAGTTTTGATTTGCATTTCCCCGATGGCTAAAGTAGTGGAGCATTTTTTAAGATATTTGTTAGACATTTTAATTTCATCTTTGGTAAAATTTCTTTTAAGTTCCAGGGCCCATTTTTTAATTGGACCATTGGTTTCCTTGGTGTTTAGTTTTCTAAGTTCTTTGTGCACTCTGGACAGTAGAGCTCTGTCAGATATGTGGTTAGTGAAGATTTTCTCCCATTCTGTGGGTTGCCTTTGAGCTCATGTTACAATCTCTTTATCTGAACAGAAGCTCTTTAATTTCACAAGATCCCAACTGTTGAGAGTTGGTAGCAGTGACTGTGCCATTGGATGTCTGTTTAGGAAATGTTGGCCTAGCCCAATCAGCTCGAGGGAATTCCCTACCCTTTCAACTATGGTTTTTATAGTCTCTGGCCCTAAATCAAGGTCCTTGATACATTTGGAATTAAGGCCTGTACAAGGGGACAAGTACGGGTCCAGCTTTAATCTTCTGCATGTGGAGATCCAGTTTTGCCAGCACCATTTGTTGAAGATACTGTTCTTTTCCCATTGGATTTTTTGGGCCCCTTTGTCAAAGACCAAATGGCTGTAATTTTGTGGGCTTATATCTGGGTCTTCAACCCTTATCCATTGATCTGTATGTCTATTTTGGAGCCAGTACCAGGCTGTTTTTACAACAATGCATTTGTAGTATAGACTAAGGTTTGGTATGGTGATACCTCCAGCAGTGTTTTTGTTACTCAGGATTGTCTTTGCTATCCTGGGTCTTTTGTGCCTCCATATGGACTTTGAGATTATTTGGTCAACTTCTTTGAAGAATTGCTTTGGGATTTTGATTGGTATAGCATTGAATCTGTATATTGCCTTTGGTAGGATGGTCATTTTTACGATGCTGATTCTGCCTATCCAGGAACACGGGAGGTCTTTCTACCTTCTGGTGTCTTCTGCAATTTCTTTCTTTAGGGTTTTAAAGTTTTCATTGTAAAGGTCTTTTACCTCCTTGGTTAGGTTTATACCAAGGTATTTCATTTTTTTAGGGGCTATAGTAAATGGGATTGTTTCTCTCAGGGCTTTTTCACTTCTTTCATTCTAAGCATATAGGAAAGCCACTGATTTTTGTACATTTATTTTGTATCCTGCTACCCTGCTGAACTTCTCAATTAGTTCCAGGAGCTTCCTGGTGGATTTTTTGGGGTCACTCAGATATAAGATGTCATCTGCAAATAGGGATAGCTTGACTTCTTCCTTGCCGATTTGAATCCCTTTTATACCCCTTTCTTGTCTTATGGCTTCAGCTAAGACTTCAAGTACAATATTGAATAGAAGTTAACCTAGAACTTCTTATCTTCCTGCTTCTACTTCCTGAGTGCTGGGATTACAGGGGTGTGTCACCATACTCACTTTTCATAAGATGCCAGGAACTGAACTCAGAGCCATTAAGAAAATTCCACTCATTCCTTGGCATATTGGTTGTAATGTAGTTTAGTCATTGTGACTCCTTCTAATCTACAAATTCTGTCTTTGAATATCAGGCAAATAACCTTTTCGCTAAGTATTCTTCATTGGTTGTTTCATTGGTCCATTTCATCCCCCAGCTCAATGGCATTCCTTCTGAGGGAGAAGGGAGAGGAAGAAGAGCCAGAGTTTGCTTCTAGTTCCCTATTGTGGTTCCTTTTCTTCCTCGATCATGGAGTAAAGAAAGAGCTAGACAGTTTGGAGAAGATCATAACTCAAACCCTGTAACAGGACAATGTTTCTTTCAGAACAATAACCAATTCTTTTTCAGTTGAAAAACACCTATTTCCAAGACTTGAAGTATTCACCATTTCCTTTCATTAAAATATGAATAGACTCTTTACCATGCTTTAGCAAGGATGGAAGATTATCTTGAGAACATCATATGCTTTTAAACATACTAACAGTCCTTTTCATAAAAACAACAAGGTAATGTGTGTACTGAAGCTTAAAAACCTAGTGTCCGGTAGAGATAGAATTTCTTTCTTTAAAAATCATTAGATAAAATCACCAGCTGCATTTTATTATGGCCTAGTGCTCCATTATCACAATGCGGGAATTCAGAGCAAAAAACTGCAAGTGTGGGGCTCTCCTGTGTATTTCTGAGCTGAAGATGAAAGTCAGGCTTCAGAAACAAGGGCTCTTTGAGCTTCTTCTTCCTTGTGTCATATCATCTTCCTACAAAGCAGCATTCAGGACTATGAAGCACTTAACCTCCCCTGGAGTAGGCCACAATCCCCTAGTTCATTTCCCTGCCCCATATGCAGAGGAAAGGAAGATAATCTGAAGAAAGGCTTTGGTTCCATCTGCTGTGCTCTCGGCCTTCCTCACAGTTCACCCTCAGATCTCACAAGATGGCTCAGAGTTAAAGAGCTTACCCTTCAAACAAATGAACTGGAGTTCAGATTCTCAAATCTCACTTCAAAGGTTGGATGGATGAGGTAGCCTGTTTCTAGCTCTGGAAGGAAGCACAAGGGAATTCCTAAGCCAGTCTAACATCATTGGTAAGATCTGGGTTTAGAGACCTAACTTCAAAAGATAATTTGATGAGGGGTTGAGACGATTCCTGATGTCAACTTGGGCCATCATATGTTAACGCACACATGTGCACCAGGTTACACATGTGTGTTCAACCACATGGAAAGCACACAAATCCATGAAAAATGAGAGAACAGCAAAACCTTAAAAATCGTACGGAAGCATCCTATCAGGCTGTTGCCATCAGTGACTCCATCTTGGTTTGTTCTTATTCCCGTATTCTTTCCCTGGATGTGGCCTTCACTCTTATTCCAGAGCTTCGTGCTCTTTAGAAACATTCTGTCTCTAAATTATCACTGTTAGCACTCTTGGTTCTGGCCAAACTGTCTACATGAAGCTCCTGGGAAATAGGATTCTATGTGTAGCTCCCAATTACCTGAAAAGATCCTCTACTTTCCTGGGGACTTAAAAAGAGGAACTTGAGATGGTAGTCAATCTCTTTTTTTTTTTCTTTGAGTGTCTAATAGTCTCTATGAAGCTCACATTTCTTTCCCCAACTCTGGTCTATCTGGCATTGAATGTCTGTGCAAAAAGTTTCTGTATCCATGTTCAGTAACAGTGTGTGTTTCTTTTGGAATCATCTGTATACAAGGCTTGACTATTTATTTAGAACCAAAGGAAATACATTAGTGAATCCTCTTGTTAGGGATGAACTTCGCCCTTAGTGATAGTTTGTGTTAAGGGTACACAGACTCCATGCAGACAGCCATTACTGCTCTTTGCACTGCCCACCATGAAGGCTGCTTGGAGACATTGCAGAGGCATTCCAACATAAACAGAAGGTGGTAAAAACCTCCCAGTTGGACACACAGTCAAAGCAAGAAGCAAATAGAAATGGTATCTTAAGAATGCTTAGCTAATTTCAGGTTTTACACCCCAAACTCAAATTCTGCTAGTAGATTATGACTGGATGTGAATCATGTTCCAGCCTCTCCCTCTTTCCGAAGACCCTGTCCACTGAGGCCCAGGTTTCCACGAGGCTACAGTCTGTAAAAGCTCACTGCATGCATCACCTGAGCTGGCTCAGTTGGGACAGGAAAACAGCAGCCACTGCAACAAAATGTAATACCGGAACCAGGAAATATGCACAAAGGTATCAGCATTAAATATTTTTAAAATTCCACTAACTTTTTTTTAAAAAGGAGGAAAATGCCTCTAACAATAGATATTTTTAAATGTCACTTTCAGTGACGGTATTATCACTCTGGAATGCAAAAATCACATGCTTGTGTCTAAACCTCTCATTTTACCTAGAAGACAGGAAAGACTTAAAAAGTAACCACTGTTTTTGATCCACTAAAGACTTGTTAAATATTCAAAAGGATATCGGGGACTATAAGTGAAAAATTAAAATCCTGTAGACAAAAAAGGACTGTAAAAGAGAAATAAGAAAAATATAAACATCTTCCTGAACGGTCTTAGCTCCTGGCTTGCTCCATTATGGGATTTATAGGGATGTAAGGAGAGGAAAGTGGAAGAACAGATACTAGTAAAGCAGGAAGAACAAATGATAGGAACACAAAAATAAGTGTGGTATGAAACACAATCGAGTAAATCCGTTCTATGAGCCCAATATATATTAAAATGTGATAAAGAAGTTGAGGAGACCTAGAACCTGGTTTTGGTTTTCTTTTAGTTCTTGTACATAGCTTTCATAATGTGGTCCAGTCATAGCGCAGCCATCAGGCCTAACTAGAGACAGGCTGAGAGCTTGGAATGCGGCCCCATATGCCTGAGTACCTGAAAAGAACTTTCAGCAGACTGGAGTTGCTGAATGGTATTCCTCCCCCTTACTATAAAAGTCTAAGGGCTGCCCTGGGGCAGCCCCGGCCCGGGCATAGGCCAATCAGAGGCCAGCAACCATTTGTCAGTAACAGAAGAGAAAAATCTCGGGTGTTGTGGGTAGTTACAATTCAAACTGCTCACAGACAAGGGGGGCGGGGCTAATCCCTGCGTGCCAAAACTATTGGCTGTTAGCCAAACATGTAACTACCAAGTTGGAAGCCCCCTCCCCCCACCCATAAACTATAAAACTTCACCCGGACAAAGGGCCACGCACTTTCCGACTCGACACTCCTGTTGGCCGGTTGTGAGCCCAGGTTCGAATCTGCTAATAGAGACCCTCATGAGATTTGCAGCCGGTGTTGGCTCCTTGTTGATTTTTGGGACCCCAGAATCTGGCCACAGCAAAGTAAAGAAAAAAAGAATGTTCATGTGTTTTCCCAACTGTACTTTCCCCAGCCTGTGAGCCAGCATATGTTGAGATAGATAAGGATCCAAGATTGTTCACATACAAATGAGGTAACTGCAAGGTAGTTACTGGGCATTCTAGGCTGTCCCTAAGGTGGTTATCTGGATATTACATCAACCCAACCTGCTGGAGTTATCTCAAGGCTGCGACCACCTACTTGCCATATGCCTCCTAAGGGGCTACAATGTTGCTTCTCTCTTTTTAGGGGCATCCTGCTGGTGAGAAGCTGTGTGCCTACTTTAGGCTCCTGTGGAGCCCAGAAAAACCCCCATGTCACTCTTGGATGAGGACATTCCCAGGGAGACCGACCAGGCAGAACATGTGTCCAGACCAAGTGACATTGCACAGTAGCCTTATGATTAGGCAGGAGTCTAGTTAGGATTTGCCTTCAATGTGTGATGTGTGAAGTATTATTGCCCATGTGCTAATAAATTACATAAAATGGAAGTTATGACTTTGACAACGAGGGTATGGGAAAACGAGTTATCTAAGTTTCCTAAGTCAAGAGGGATTTTACAAAATTGCATGGCTATGATTAAGATCATTAAGTTCTACAAAAATACGTCTCATGAAATGGTCCATTTACCGGGATGTTTTTCTTTTTTTTTTTTTTTTTATTAAAAATTTAATTATACATTTTAAAAATTTTTTACCAGTTCCCTCCCTCCCCCCTCTTCCCCCTCCCCTTCCCCCAGTGCCTCCCCCCCAATTCCCAGATAGTCCTTTATTGTGTGTGCCTAACTCTCCACTGTGTCCTCCTCTCCGATGACATATAAGGACCCAGTGGCATTTCCATAAGCCCTTTCTCTTGTTCCCCTTAAGCATAAGATCACTACTATGGCTGTCAATCCCTTGCCTCCAGGGGTCTCGGTGCCCTTATCAGATGCTAGACTTTATGAGGGCAACAGTGCGCTGGACATTGCGCAGGGCATGCAAAGTTCCATTATGATTGCTTTGGCCCCAACTATTGTGGAGAATCTTGCAAATCGTTGCTCCTCCCATCCTTTTGCTCTTACAATCTTACCGCCCCCTCTTCCGCAAATGTCCCTGAGCTCCAGGATGGGGAGAGATTAGGCTGTCCTAGTTCTATGTGATTGATATAGAGTCTCTGAAGTTCTGGATTGTGGTTTGTTGATTTTCTTTTGCAGTTTTGCTGCTCCTGCAATTCCCTTCACTCCATTCTGCTGGGCACTGTATGTCACCCCCTGGCCAGAGACAAAAAGCTGTTAAACTGGAGTCTTGTTGTAATAGCACATTCAAGGGTAGATGTAATAAGAGTAGGAAACCTCACTGAGAGAGGGGTCCATCACCCATTTGCAAAATGATTACTTTTTATCTGCTAGACTATTAGGGGCAGGAAACTAGTAATTTTTTCATAAGTAATTACACTTTTATCCTTTAGACATCAAGATAATATGGCAAGCTATATGCTAAGGTGTACACTCCCATTCACACCCTTCCTACCAAGAATTATGAACAGCCTGATTGTTCAACTTACATCAGAATGAACTGCTATAGTGCTGGTGTAACCAGACTGCACAGGGAAAGAAAGGGCTTTCCACCATTCTGGCCATTAAGGACTGTCAAAAAATGAACCCTGGGATTTGAAAACTTCTCCAGGAATAGCAGACTGAGAGAAGAGAAGGGCTGGAGCCAGTCAGAAAAAGAGTTTGTGTCCCAAAAGAGACTTCGTACAACTCTGACAACTGGTCAGACCATCTTGCAGGAAAGTGGGTGGAACCACACCTGGAGCAGAAGTGCTCCTGCTTTCTGTTTGAAACTTTCTCTTTCTGCTTGGGTAACCAGGTCTTGCACGCCAACATTCCCCTATGGCCTTTGGGCTTCTATAAAGCAAACAGCAATTTCTTTCAATTTGGAAGTTCAGCTAAAATTTGAAGAAGCCTCAATCCTGTGTCCTCTGCAGGCATTGTGAAGGGGCTAAGAGCCCCATCAGGACTCTCCATCCTGCTCCACTCATTTGCTTCCCTAATGCCCTGCTTCCCCGCAGACTTCCTCTGGTCCCTCTTTGTCTGTGACCATCATGCTTCAAGTGATGATTCTCTGTAACCCTGTGACCAATCAGGTGTTGCTGAAATGCTCTGTAAACCACCTTTAAAGAAAAGAGTCTAAAACCTAGTACTTACCCAAGCAGGGCACTTGAGACTTTAGATAGGAGTCCTGCCAGCTCTGACTGGTCAAATAAACTTCACTTTTTGAGTTCTGTTGTCTTGGATCTTTGATCTACTCTCATTCCTGTGACATAAAGACTTAAGAGGATTGCTAGCTAGCCTCTTCTCCATATGACCATATTGAATAAATTCCCATTTCCTGTTTATCAATTTTTTTACTTTATTCATTCATTTAGTGTGTGTGTGTGTGTATGTGTGTACTATGTGTCCCTGTGGAGGACAAAGGGTGACTTTGGGTATCATCCTGGATTAATTTTACCTCCTTGCTCGCTCTGGGATTTCCCAGGTTCTGCTTACCAGGGCTGGAAGTGCAGGCCACTGCTGTTTCTGCTTGGCATTTCTCAGGACCTTCTACTTGTGAGGCAGAGTCTTAACCCCTGAGCCATCTCTCCAGGCCCTGTTAATTTAAATTCTTATTGATTTAGTGAGGGTGGGAGGCTGAACAAGAGCTAAAAAGCTAAGCCACAGGTCTGGTAAGATTAGTTTATCATGAACTAAACAGCAAGTTAGCAGCAAGGAAAGGAGTAAGTCAAAAGTATTATGGAAACACAAACTTCTCAGTCTGCAGGAAACAACCAGGAATACCTAGTAACTGTTGTCGGAAATTCAGTGGGAAAGGGATTGTTAGAGCTGGATCGCGTGTTCATGAGAGCAGCCTGAGAGTGTTCCACAGGTACCTGAACTGGAAAGATTTTTTCTTTGAGTCATGTTGTTATATTTTCACACATAACGTTTGAAATGGACTTCTGTTCTCTGTAGGAAACTTATTTTGTGTCTCACTCTCAGGACTTTCCTTCCAATGAATCAAGTATAAAGGGAAATCTCATGGAATACCAAGTTGGGCTTCAGAGTCGACCAATTGTTACTCTTCTCATTTTTATCACAGCTTGGAGCAGGGCAGAAAACAACATATGCCCGAATAACTCATATTTGCAGTCGGTCAGTGTAATAGATTCACAGTTACATATGGGTGAAAGTTACTATCACAAAAAATATCACCAGTAAAGAGAAGACAACAATTGAGGAAATACTTGTGAAGATTTTTAAAAAATAAAATAGAACATTAAATAATGTGTGTGTGCAAAAATTCCATTTTTATTATTTATTCAATTGTGCGTGTGTGTGTATGTATGTGCGTGCGCATGTGTGTATGTGTGTGTGTAGAACCACGGACGAATTTGCGAACCACCATGGACGCCTCCACCTCCTTCTGCCCCGGGATTCACAGGCTCCGCCCTACCAGGACCAGAAGCGCAGGCCGCCCCGCTTCCGCCTGGCGTCTATACGTGGGATCTGGGATCAGAACTCATGACCTTCCACCTGCAAGGCGGAGGCTTAACCCGAGCCACCTCTCCAGCCCCCAAAATTCCCTTTAAGTCAATGCCTTTAAATAATAAAATTGACATTTAAGATATAAAACATGGACATCAATGATTATATTTTGTAATTTGTTCATAATTTTTTATTTTCAGAGATTGTAAGAATGCTGAAGGCTGGGTGTTAGAAAAATGAAAGAGAAGCCAGATTGTAATCACAAAGTGTGAAGTTTATTCCAAAGTCTATAGAGGGAGCATCAATTTCCTTGAGGGAGAGAAAACAATGCTGTTTTGAGGTTGGGAGTTCAGGGGTCTTAAGGGTTAAAGTACTATGGGGGGAGGGGGAAGGATTTTGCTGTTTGATTTGTTTGTTTGCCTGCTAGTATCAGTTTCCTTGTGATGACTGCATTTGTCCTCTTGGTTTGTTTCTTTGATCAGATTCTGCAACATTTGCGGGTGGAACAATTTATTTTCTTGTCTCTAGTTTACAGTCTTGTAGCTTCTTTGTGCCCAGTATATGAATCCATGGGTGCCGGTCCCAGCACCACTGAGTGTGGTGGTGTATACCTGTAGTCCAGTACTTGGGAAGTGGAAGCAAGAGAATCATGAATTCATGGTTACCCTTGACTACTTAGTGTATTCCAGGACATCAAAGTGATACATGACACTTTATCTGAAAGAAAACCCTAAACCAACCAACCAACCAACCAACCAATCAAAAAAAAAAAAAAAAAACCCAAAAAACTCAGTAAACAAAGAAACTAAAATCCTGAAGATGAATGATAAAAATAGACCAAAAAGTTTTAAGTGTTGTAACCTGCACAATGGAAAAGCACCTGGTGTCGCTGGTGTTTGCTATCCCTAGAATCATGCATTAGACTTTGGGAGATGAATGGGAAGAATGGCTAATGTGATGCCTAGGATATGGTTCAGTCCTAAACTTCAGGGTACATTTGTCCTGCCTACTGCAGCTCTTCTGACACCAAGTGAACCCCTGTATACCCTCACATACCTGCCAAGAGATCATGCAGTTTAGCAAGTTAAACTATAATCATGTATTTGATTTAACAGTGTAAGCAATAAAATTTAATCTGTGTATCATACAAAAGTCCAGATTGTCTTATCCTAAGTGTTTTGAAACATTACAGCTGTTTTTCAGGCTTTGGTTTGTTTTAAGGATTTTGGAAACTGTCAGACCTACTAGTTATCACTGATCAATTTTCCCTGAATTTGCTGACTGTTCCCCATGAACATTCAATATTCTTTGGTAAAGTTTGCTGAAACATTGTGGTGCCCTAGATACTTTGAGTCTCTCTCTTTTTCTTTCTTGGTCTTTCTCTGTTCTGCTTTCAGTCTTAATTTACATAACCTTAAAATATTTTTCATATCCTGAGGGAGGACTGTCTATTTTTTCTTTTGGTAATTTAATTCCAAAGACACATGAGAATCAGGTGGTAACAACTTCTGCACAAACTTAATTATCTTTAAAAAGATTTTTTATATAATCTTCTATTACCAAGATTCATTTGGAGTAATAAAAGGAGTGATTTTGACATACATTTCTTATAGTCATCATTCATATGTTTATAAACAGTAAATTATGATTCAAATAATTACTCAAATATTTAATTTTTGAGAACATACAGGATTAAGGATTCTAATTTTTTCATTTTGCAGAATTGGGGATTGACTCTAGACTTTAAACATTCTGGCCAAGTACTCTACCACGGAGCCTCATCCCTAACCCACGGGTTATACTGTATTTGAAATATTAGAGCAAAACAGAATGTATGAAGAATTAGGAGAGTTACAGAGCTGTCCAGGGGGAAGATAAATCTTACCAACTATCTACCTTAAGAACACAGAAAGGTCAGAAAATTGCTCTGGCAATAACGTTAACAAGTATACACACTATACTTCTATTTAGCAATTACATGACTATCAAACTGTACAACTTAATAAAGCGGTTGATTAGATAGATTTTTCCCTTGGTTCATTATGCTCGTGTATAAACAGCAGATTTATGATTCTGAATAGTTAATAACATGTCCGTTACATTTCAGTGTATATGAGCCAGTGTGAAGACTATTTCCATCTGCGTCTCTACTGGATACTCTGAAACACTCTGTCTATGGCTCTGGACTTTACCTGATTGCTCATGGAGACCTGTAGGAAGCTATCCATCTGAATGAGTTGGAATGGGATGAAGCTGCAAATATGTTCTAAGTCTCAATAGTCTTCACTTATGAATTGCTGGAAAGAAGGAAAATTATGGCATTAAAAAACAATTAAAATTCATGTTCATTATTCAAAGACATTGAAATTACCTGGTCAAAGTGAATGAAAATCCTGACTGTTGACTGGTTAAGTAGTTGTTTCTGTGAAGAAACATGGTTACATGTGAAGAAATGGTTACATGGAAGTGAAAGGCCGTTGTATGGTGGCTATCATTTCGAAGTGCCCTGGTGGACTACTTCTCTAGTCCACCATTAGGAGGCACGGGAGCTCTGAAACACAGTGTAAAGTGCAGTGAGAAGTTTCACAGGGAATTAATGGATCTGTAACGGTACTTCAACACTAAGCTCTATAACTTGATAAGTCAGTCAAACATTGGCCAACAATACTGAATATCTGAAGAGCATTTTTCTGTCATGACTATTATTGTTCCCTTTCTTCCCTAGAAAACAACCCGCACATTAAAGCTAGGCACTGACAGGGTAGAATTACCAGCGGATGAACAAATTCTTGGCAAGAACATCATGTCAAACTTATTTTAAACACAACGTCCTGAGCTATTCAGTATATGTGTATGCATCCATGTACACCACAATGTTCAAGATCATTAAAATCCAGAACAAAAGGGAAAATAATTTACCTCTAAGGAATCAGAGTTTTCTCTGATTCATGCCTGAATGTTTTCCTTTGAATAAGAAAAGTATTTCATTATGTTCCTGATGCAGGATGCACCTACAATATAGTGACTGTCCAATAATAACTGGAAACTGACAATTGAAAGTAGTCACCAAGTGTCTCACATTTTGTGATTTTTTTTCCTTGAAATCAAGGTGCCTGAAAAATTAAACTTGAATGATTTTTTTCCTAGATCAAGTATCTTTTTTAGACTGAGTATCACTGTATAGTATGGACTGAATCTTACGTGGAATGAAACGTACTTTGTTTTATCAGGTGTCAATTAAGAAGGAAAATGACAGAGTAGAAATCAGAGTGAGGTGATCTGGTAAATGCTCAGGCATGGTGACAAATCTGTCATATGGAAATATTGACATTTTGCTCATAATGGACTTAATTACATTAATTTCTATTTTACAAAGACTTCATTAGAAGATCAGTTAGCTTGATTTGTGAGGCTTGTGCTTCCCTATTAAATTGTGTTCTTAAGAAGAGTCCCTCCCTTGCTTCATGCTGCGACACATTCTCTATCAGGTACATTTGGGATTCAAGTGTAGTTGAACTATGATATGGTGGCTTCTCTGCAAGCTACATAAAACTAAGGCATATCGACTCTCCTAAGATCCAAGATGGAGTCTGTAAATGGACATCACAATCAAATTATGAATTTCCGAACAAGAAGGTACTCTTTAAACTTTGTGCCTGTGACAAACCTATTGAGAACCAGAGTTTTAAGCTTGCTGGTAGTTTGCCCTAAAGATTTGTCCTTTTAAATTTTTTTATAAAAATAAAAATTTCAGTTAACTATCCATTTATCTGCCTGTCTTCCTCTCCATCTATCTGCTGGCTACTTATTTTGAGACTGAGGATAGCCCAGGCTGGCATTAAACTCACATTGGAACAATCACCCCAACTTTCTAAGTGTTGGGACTATAGCCCCAAGTCCTCATACATGGCCAGTTTTCCTTTGTGTGGCCTCAGCACACAAAATTTTTGACCTACTATATTACTTCAAAATATTTTTTTCTTTTGTTTTCTTTTCTTCTGTTTTTTAAGAAATTATTTTATTGATTGATTGATTGATTGAAACCACAGTCTGTGTTACTGGGTCAAGTTCTCCAGCATTGAGCTCCACTTCCATCCCCTGCTTATTTGGACTAAGGGTGTTCTAGATAGCCAAGCATAACCTCAAACTTGTGACCCTCCAGCTCCTGCCTCCAGTGTTGACATTACAGACGTGTGCCATCATGCCCAGCCAACTTTAATTTATGCTGTTAACACTTTTCTTTATTCAGCAAAGTTTTCTTACAGTAATTGGACTCAAATTGGGGTTTGCAGCTGTGCTGTTAAATTTAGACCATTCTAAATATGTTCATTGGTAAGAAAAATACCACAAACTCTAAACTTGTATCTCCATTTTTGACTCTCACTGATCATATAAAACCACTGCAGATAAAGAAGAAATGGAAGAAACAATTCTACAATGGAATTAATTTCTAAATCTTGATTTTAAGGTGATTGACATATAAAAATGCATACCCATAGCAGCCATATTCAAAGTCATATTGGCAAAGAATTGAAAGAAGTGAAATGGAATTATGATCACAAAATGACTTTCTAGTGATGAGCTAGCTACAGGTATAATTGCAAACCAGCCTCATCTACGTGCACAACTGGCCTGACCATCAAAAGAGCCCTGGCTATTCCACAAAACTAAATGAACTCAGTTAAGTGAGAAGCTATAGGAAAAGTCAGAGGGGAAAGAGGTCATGAACTAAGAGAACCATCAAAGCAACTTTTGTTTACATATTTTTATTTTTTATAGTTTTATAAACATATTGAGTATTCATCCCCAATTCCTCCATCCTCCCTCCCTCGCTTCCTTTCATCAGTCTATCCCCCTTTCTCCCACCCTTCTATCTGCTTTTATGAACCTCAGGGTTCCATTTGGCTTACCTACTCTTGTGGGGGTTCATACCTCTTATGACATACAAAATTTCCTCTCTTCAGGATCCTGATGCTGTTGTCAAGGACAAGCAAGCTACTCAATGCCAGCAACCAAGTAAGACTCACAGAATTTGGAAACTATTGCATTAGCAGATTGGACCGTTTAGCAAATTGGTCCAAATATTATTTAGGAAAACATTAAAAAGATAATATAACTCTGACACTGCAAGGTGTTGACAGTAGTGAAAGGTGGTTAATTTATTTTCATGACTCTTCTTTCTAGGCTCTGAGATAGGCTGAAAGAATAGGAGCCACCAAATACTTCTGTGATTCATGTACAGAAATGTCTTAATGAATCTTTTGCTATCTAGTGCCTGTCTCTACATTCCCCATCATTTAGCAGATTTCATGATAAAGTGCAAAGTGCTAGTCATGGATAATGATGAACATCATATGAATGCAGATAACATCTGATTTGTTGGCCACAGTTGGCATCAACATTGCTATGTTTGGTTGCAGAAGGAAGATTCGTTTGACATGCAAATATCATTCAGCATAACTTAAAGCAAGGATGAACTTAAAAGTTTTGTAATTCTAATAGCAACCAGAGGAGGCAGTAAGCATAAGTTTATATATCAAGATCACAAGCCAATGTTTCTCTGTATCATCATGTAATTTCATCAATGTCCTGTTCTGAAGATCTTCCTATTAGTTTTAAACCACCATAAGTATTTAAGAACTAAGAACAATGACAAATTTCATCTTTTATACCTTTGAATAAAGGATATTTTGAATGCATAAAAGGTTATATTGTGAAAATATCACTTCTGCAAAATCTGAATCTCAATTTTTTGTTATATTAATATTAAATTAGGCAGAGATTAAATTATGATAAACTTGTAGACTTTAGAATTTAATATTTTTTTCTCATTTTCTTGTGCATGTGTGTGGGGTATGTGCATGTGTATAATGTATGCTCACGTGTAGGGACAGGCACATGAGTGTGTGGAGACTCAAGTTGAGACTCATCTTCTATGTCTTTCCTTCCTTACTAGTTTTGGTCTCTAACCTCACAAAGTCTAGCATTTTCTAAAGGCACTAGGATCCTGGGAGGCAAGGGATTGACAGCCACAGTAGTGTTCTTATGCTTAGTGGGAACACAGGAAAGGGTTCTGGGAAACGCCACTGGGTCCTTGCACCTCATCGGAGAGGAGGACTCAGAGGAGAGTTTGGCATGCACATGGAAAGGATGCTCTGGGATGGGAGGGGGAGGCACTGGGGGGTGGGGAGGAAAGGGGGAGGGGAGGGGGGCACAGGGGGATGGGGGTTAGAAGGAGGGGGGGAAACGGTGTATCTGTTAAGTTTGTATGAGTGGAAATTAAAAAAAAAGCATTTGTCAAGAACAATCAGAAAAAAAAAAAAAAAAGAAAGGGTCTCTAAAAAACCTAGAGGTTCCTTACAGGCTAGTCAGCTAGTCTTAGGCTAGTCAGCTTGCTCTGGGGAATCCCAATCTCTGTCTTCAGAGACTAGAATTACAGGCAGACCACCACATCCACCTGACATTTTATGTGGGTTCTGGAGATCCAAATGCTAATTGTTTTGCTTTGTGAAGCATTGAGCCATCTCTCCAACCTTAGAAATTATGTTTGACAAGGGATTAACAGTCACAATAGTGTTCCTATACTTAAGGGGAACACAAGAAAGAGTTCTAGGAAATGCCACTGAGTCCTTGCACCTCATCAGAGAGGAGGTCCCAGAGGAAAGTTTGATATACTCATTAAAGGATGCTTCAGGGATGGGGGGAGGGGGCACTGGGAGAAAAGGAGGGAGGGGGAAAAGGAAGGGATAAAGCGGGGAGGGAACAGAGAGGGGTGGAGGGAGGGAGGGGACAGGGGTTCCTATTATGTTTGTATGAGCAGAAAGAAATTAAAAAAAAAGAAATTATGTTTGAATGCTTTCCACCATTTGTTTGAGAAAAGGTATCTTCTATTTTTTTTCAAAAAGAGGACAGTTTTACAAGAGAAAAATGGGACAAAAGAATCGCTGTTTTCATTTGTATTGTGAAATGTGGAAATAAAACTGTCTGCTCTTTTATTTACAGAAAGTTTACTGAATGTTTCTGATTAAGACAGAAATATTATTTTAAAAAAGGACAATTTTTTTGACAAGTTTAATACCAAATAATACCAGTTTAGTTATTCTATCGTGTGTGTGTGTGGGGGGGGTAAGTGCAGCTTTGTGTGTGAGAGACAGACATAGGAAGAAACACTCACCCACAGAGGTTGATTTTATTTCTTAGATTTTTTTTTGTGTTTGTGATCTTGGAAAAGAGTTCTCCTCAGGAGATAGGTGAGAAGAAAGATATATTGATCATTCTTTTTTTCTGGAATGAATATATCTGAGATGTTAGTAAACTGGATTTTAATAACTGATATTTAGAAATTACCATTATAAATTCAAAATAAAAATACAGGACTAAAGAGATGGCTCAAACATTAGTCTTTGCCTTGTAAACAAAAGGATCTGAGTTTGGATCTACAGACTGCGCATACAAATGCTGGATAGATGACAACTGCTGGCAATCCCGGCCCTGAAAAACAGCCTAGAAGACCTCAGAGCAAAGCAGTAAGGAGGGAGAAGAATCCAGGAAGATTTCTCTTATCACTTTTGGGCCTCCACAGCACATACACTCAAGGGGCCTCTTATACATTCATCCCCCCTCACTCACACCCATACCCACTCATGAAAAAAAAAGCATCCTATATTTGAAAAGTAGTCAAATATTAATTGAGAACTATTTGTATTGATTTCAACATTTTATTTTAATGTTTGTTAAATATTTCACAGCCATTGCTACTGCAACTTTTTTTTCTCTTTATTAAATATGCACACAATAGGAAATGCAATGTATTATAGTACTGTGGGCATTTTACTGATGTTTTACCTGAAATGCAAGTTCAAATTCTCATA
This sequence comes from Typhlomys cinereus, assembly GCA_023101885.1. NCBI lineage: Eukaryota > Metazoa > Chordata > Mammalia > Rodentia > Platacanthomyidae > Typhlomys > Typhlomys cinereus. The sequence goes on along the minus strand of JALPQD010000209.1, from coordinate 1,236,328 downwards.
GGGACAAACCCTATGAGGAAGCTGAACAATAAATTGATAGCATGTAGGCCATACTTCTTTTTGACTTAATTTTTGTGTTGATGTTTGTTAGTCACGGAACATTTAAGTACTCAAGTCACATTTAATAAATTTGTGTTATGTCAGCACCATCACTATGTATAACCAGCCATGGATCATCACAAATAGAGGCTCTACAATACTGAACACCCTGTTCCCATTATCCTTAGTGAACTGGGAGTAGGAGTTGGACTTCTCAGGTTGATACAATTCAAAAGTGGCTATTGGATGGCGTCAGAGGGAGAGTAACGGACTCTTTATGCTCACCTATTGTTTTGCCCTGGGGAAAGGAGCTCTCAGTTGGATCAGTGGGGCACTGGCACATACTTCATAGTAGTTGGTGTTCTTTCTCTTACCATAGATTTACCTATTCTAAGCACTTCAGATAAGTGCAATCATATATTTGTCTTTGTGTCTTGTTTATGTGCTTACCAGAGTACTACAAGGTACATTTGTGTTGTAACAAGCACTAAGCAGTTTCTTTCCTTTTCTGGGACTGAATAATATTCTATGGCATACAGAACTCTCGATTTGTTTATCCATTCAAATCTGTCATTGGAGTTGCTGCTCTCACCTTTTCTGTGTTCCCATGACCTGGCCTCCGACCTCCACATAACCCCCTTCCCAGAAGCGTGTGTACAAATGCACGTGCACACACACACATATTCACTCACACACATGCACAAAGACACTCACATGGGCAAACACACACATGTACACACACAAGCACATACATGAGTCATTACCAGGAATTCAGGAGGGGAACATGATGAATAGGTAGAGAAAATGGGCTTTTTTGAGCAGCAATCAGTGACACTATCTTTGAATACTGTAATGGTTCATACTGCATCATTGTACAGATAGAAGTCATATTTTCCCCCCAAAAGAATTTTGCATTTGACAACATAAAGAGTGAAAGTTAATGTAAATTAACTTTAATTAATTGTATAAAATACACCACAGGTTACCAGACCTGTAGCTACATCTATGGTGAAGAGCATCCTCCCTCACTAAATCACTAGGAATCCAAATTAATAGTTAAAAAGAAGAAAAATAAAGTTTATTCACTATGGCCACATTGTGAATAGGAATAAGTTGTGGGGGCCTCAGTCTAGGTAACCTCAATAATCTGGCAAGCTTAGACAAAGATGTTTTGATGGAGGAGGTCAGGATGTTTTGAATAACTCAGGATGTTTTGATGGAGGAAGTCAGGAGGGCGTAGCTCTGGATGTTTTAAAGAAATTTTGCTACATACAGCCTATGTGCTGGCCTGACCTTTAAGATGACTGGTTGCCCATTTCCCCGCCCTGTAATACCCCTTGCTGTTTCTGCCTTTATAAGATGGCTGTGGACTTGCAATAAATAAGTTCCTGCTTGACTAGCTGCTTGACTAGACTCTCTAGTCGCCTCTGATTGTCCTCGGAAAGGAGGGCTGGGAGAAGGTGGACAGCGCACTCACCTTTCCCAATCTTCCTGTGGAGGACCCGTGGGACTGGGCTGCAGGATGGAGCTGCGATCCCAGGGGAGCCCCCACAGGAAGTTAATTTTGTAATTTCCATACCTCTTTGAGGTTTTGCTGTGGGATATGTATTTTATAGATGCAAAAGCTATGCAGCTAAGGGTTTACCTGCTTTTGGCTGGTTCCTTTCCTGACAGGTCGTCGGAGTTGTGTGTGACTTTTCTTTCTGGAGATAAACTTTTCTCTTCTCCCAGGCCAAGATTCCTGGGGATGTTTCAAATTCTCAGGATCGATTTGATAATTCGGAGAGCCAGTGTGGCAAGAGAATATCTTTGGGAACTCTGTGCTGTCTGGTTGCAACACTACTAGTAACAAGAGCTATAAGTGGAGTGATGAAAGTGCCGCAGACCAGAGTCGCGGCCTTGAGACCAGGGCTCCCCAGGACCAGGTGGAGCACAGAACACACGTGACTCCCTTTTGGCTGAGTGAATTCTGAACCTATTTATTGAAACTTTCGTAACAGCTTTTATACAGAAAATTTGGGCGGTAAAGAACATTGTACCTACAATAAATAATCAGCAAAATCACCTTCAGGGGGGACCTTTTTTTCAAGAACCTAACCCATTGCCCGAGGGTAAAGGCACTTAAGGGAATTCTAATCTATAATGCTTCAGTGGATAGCTATGGGGCTGAGCCCACATTTTAACAGAGACAGCTTTTTTAAAATACACAGAGGCAGAATGATCTCCTTTTGATTTCAGCAAGGAACACATTTTACAATTAACTACAGGAGTCCCCAACACCCCGTAAGTCCCAGCATGAGCTTTTGCTGTTGTCCTCTCTAGATTGATCCTCTCCAGGTTGATACTCTCAGTCAGGCAGGTCGACATGGGCACCAGGCATGGCAGCAGGTTCTAACTTGGGAAGATGTATGCAGCTCATGAAGTGTTTACTATCCAAGCTTGAACCACATCTCTAAGGGGGCCATGGCTAGGATACTCAAGGCCCATAAGCTATAGCTGGTTCTGTTGATAAAACACTACTGAGGTGTGCACTGAAGAAAACACTTAAGCAATATAATTATTAAAAGAATAACTTCTCCTTTAATAGCATCCTTCTATTCCTTTAATAGTAAGGTTGCTTATGTCTTCCTTTGAGGAATTCCAGAAGTGTATTGCCATCAGTTAGATGACCCATGTGTGAACCATGCATTTTCCAAACCTGGGGTCCAGTCAGGCCCCATATGCCAAGGGTGTCTCTTTCGGGGCAGAGACAATCATTGGTGGGAGTGCACTCGAATGGTCTCATAAGAGTGCTGTTTGGGATAGGAAAGACATGGCCCCCTTTGCTTCTGACATGGATTCTCCCAGTTTGGATTGCAAATACCATCTCCAAGGCAGTCTTGGCATCTAGACTTTCTGGCATGATGGTCTCTTCCTTGGCCTTCAGCCAGGGTAGAGGGTATCACAGTTTCTTTTAAGGTTCTGGCATGATGGTCTCTTCCTTGGCCTTCAGCCAGGGTAGAGGGTATCACAGTTTCTTTTAAGGTTCTAGTGGACTGACAGCACAGTCTTATACTTCTGGAATTTCTGAGTTAGTAAAGGGCACTCCTAATTCCCAGAAGAATTCTTCCTGCCAGAGGCAAAACTTGAATTATCCCAAAAAAACAAAACCTAGGTGAAGGGCACTTCTAATTCCCAGAATTCTTCCTGCCTGACGCAAAACCCGAATTATCTTGTAGAGAGTGTCCAGCCCCTGTTCATGGGCATTACTGTGACCTTCCTCAGGGAACAGGCTTTAGGCCTGAGCTGGGAAGAAACACCAAGGCCTGACAATTCCCATATTTTTTCCTTATTTCTCTTAAATAAAGCCATGTCCTTATCCCAAAACATGTTACTTTGAATCCATCTTTTCCAAACTGAGACATATTCTACCAGATTAGTTGGATAGGGACGCGGCATGAAAGTATTTGGGATCTCTTTGTGCAATTTTTCAGAATACTTAAAGGTGCTCTAAAAAAGTTCTTAACTGGGGACAGAAAAATGGAGCAACAGGTAAAGGTGCTTGCTGTGCAAGCCTGATAATTGGAGTTCTATTCCTGGAATCCACACCAAGGTGGAAAGAAAAAAAACCAACTGACTCCCCAAAGTTGTCCTCTGACAATCACCTGCACTATAGCACATGTACCCCCAATTAGTAATAAACTAAAGACATCAAGAAACCTTAATTTAAAAAATTATGCTATGATGTCCTTATATCTCCAACTTGTTAAAAAGTCAGATGTGTGCACATATTGGGTGTCCTGTAGGTCTCCTCATAGAAGCACATGTTTGATATAATAATCTTTTATGTTGGGGGGGGGTTGCATGCATTTTCTTGCATTTGTGCAAAGGTAGCTTGCGTCTTTCCTTCCCATTCCACACAAATCTTAATGGTCTCGGATGCTAAATTTTAATATTTTCTGTTTCATTTCCTTCATTTGACAGCTTTGATCTCAAAGGTACATGTCTTGACCCCTTGTATTCCTCCACAGATCTTTCATTGTATGAATTTTATTGTATTATTTTTTAGCTTAGATCACATACGTATGTATGTATGTATGCATGTATGTATGTATGTCTACTTTCACAAGCGTAATGAGGTATTGTCCCAGCCCCCCTCCTTTTCTCTTCCCTTTCGTCCCTTCACCAATCCATTTGTAAACGGTGAATCTGTTACTTCCCTGATCCTAAACATTCTGGTAAAATCAAAGATTGACAAAAACCTAGGAGGAAAGTTGAGCACTAAAATTTTGTGCTCCCTTGTCCATTAACATAGAAATAAAAAGGCTTCTCATTTGCATGATAAACCCAAGGTTTTTACAAGATGCTCAACCTGGCATTTTGGCCTTCTTTTGCTGGACATCAGCAGCAAACTCCCTTTTCCTATCGGAGGGAAGCTAAGAGCTTCAGGCCATTTTATTGGTCCCCACCAGAGGGCTTGACCCCTGGGCCCTGCGGTTCAGGGGTCAATCATTCCTCCAGTGGAGATTCCCATAGTTAGGACATAGACCACATGAAAGCTTCCTGTGCTTACAACCATCTCAAAGCACCGAGTCTGGTCATATTTATAGCATCTTTCCATCTTTCCCCTGTCCGGAGGGGTCCTTGGTTGGTCTGATTGGACGTGCTTGTTGGTATTCTATCTATCCCCTTAGGCAAATGTCAAGTTTTGATTTCTTTGTTTAGTGGTTGTTTTAGAAACTAGAATGCAGCCATTATTGGTGGAATTAAGAATTTAAAACGCACATCTGCTGGCCAGTCTACTTTGAAAGTGGGCCATTCATTCCTGTAAAAGGCGAGTTTTCCTTTCTTCACATTAACTCCTAAGTCACTTGCCCTATTTTTAAAGTCCTTAAAATGGTCAAAAAATAAGTTTAAAGGGGTCATCTGCATCTGTGCATTTCGTGGGGCCATGAGACAACACAGAATAAAAAGGACAAACAGAAACAAAGGATTTTACCTCCGAGACAGAAATGAGTTTCCTACGAGTGGACTACTTAATCGCAGCACTCCAACCTCTCTCTTTCAGGTGAGGCCAGATGGGGATCTATTTCCCCCTTATAGATGAGGACCCTGTCCTCCAGATGGGAGTCTGGCTGACGTGGAAGCTAGATGTAATTCCTGTTCCACCTTAGTCTTGATGGCATTTCTATTGGGAGACAAAACTTTTCCTGAGCTACTAGCTGGTAGTTTTGGTATAGATCTCTAGAGTCTCTTAACTTTCTGTCATTTGTTTGCCATTGTTTGTCTAGTTGGATGGTATTATCACTTAAAGATCTTACTGGGGTCATCTCTTCTCTAAGATGTATACAGGGGATGTCCGAGAATATACTACAAGTTGGCTCTCTTTCAGGTTGGTAGGGCTAAGCTTTCACATTTTCTACATACTCCCTGGACACAGGAAGGGGAAATCTCTCTTTTGGCTTCAGTTTAGTGGACCTGGACTTGGGGAAAGGATGCATGGCTCAGCAGAGTTCTGCCAAGCTCTATATAAACCCAGGGACTGACTGTGAAGTCAGTGTTGTACGCAACGTGGTCAGCAGAGACATCCACTGACGCTGACTAGAGCCCCATCCGACCCCCCTAAAGGGGAGTCCATGATCCACACATGCCTGAAGCTTCCTGTATCTCTCTATGCTATTTAAACAGTATGGCCATTGTCTCAGACACGAAGCACTTTCCTTACAGGGCAAACATTTCTAGGAATTGCCTTCCGTTGACTACCAAGAGCTAAAGTCACATTGATCCCCACCGTACTATGCAGACAAAGAGCTAGAGTCACATTTCATCCCCACCAGACACAGACAAAGGTTGGGAATCCCTCCAGGAGAGATCATTCAAGTACCAGCCTGGCCACACTCTTTGCAGAGTCATGGGTGGTAACTTAGCCATAGTGGGTTCAGCTGCTTTGTGACTTGCAATCGGATGCTAATCCGATCCCACCCTAGACCTTATGTTATCATTATGGAACTGCAGAACTGGCCCAATTGAATCCTGTGGCTTTAAGAGATCTTAAGGATCTCGCCTGGGGACTACAAACTGGAGCACAGAGGTGTGACAGATTTCCCACCTCAGGCTGACATTCACTCACACATTCACATGGAGGTTAAAGACATTCCCTCCCCCATTTCCAAGTGCCCTTCTCTTCCCCCTCCCCCGAGAAGCCAGCTCGGAGAAGTGAGCAGAGGACAGGCCCACATTTTCTTTACCTTAGCTGGATGGAATCTACCTTTCTTTTTATGGGTCTTTTGTGGTCTCCAAATGTTGTAGGGAAATGGTCTTGACCGTCCCAATATCGTAGGGTTCTTGTGTTCCGGAGTTGAAGATTGAAACCAGAACACTGTGTAAAGGATTAAGGTAGAGTTTATTAAAGAGAAAGGTTGGAACTCATGGACTCCAGACGTGGAGTGCCATGAGGGGCTAGGGAGCCTCCAAGAGAAGTAGGCAGCTGGAAAGAGACTCATGGCACTACAGGGCCATGAGGGGCTAGATTGCCAAAGATGGTTGCCAGGGCTAGGTATGTTTATACACCTAGACAAGCCTGGGAAGCTGGCTCTTTCCCATTGGTTAATTCCCATCAGGGCCCAACCCAGTTGCTCTTGGGCCTATGTGGCTAGAGGTCAAGTTGTTTGATATGGAGAGCTCATCTCCATAATCACTTCATGGGGAAGTTGGCCATCTTATCTCTGGGAGGATTGGAGTCAGTTCCTCAGCAGGAGTGTTCCCTCAGGGTGATTCCAGCAGTGGGGGATGACTTTCAGGAATTCCAAAGACCCTGAGAGACCCATCCCAGTATGGCTGCTCTAATCCTGCCTCAACTGTGCCTGCAACTTTTCACAAGGGAACCCCAGAACAATAGAGATAAATGTCTCAGGTCATAAAAAATAAGTCTGATGGAAACTGAAAGGTGGATGTCAAGACATCTCTGAGACACAGTTTGGCATTGCAGCCAAATTAAAAATATCATTTGCTGAAGTTCTTATCAAAGCCCCATCTGTTGGTAAAGCAAAAAGGAAGACACCAGAAAGCCCTGCATTCCACCACCAATACCTCTCTTGTACTGACTGCATTGGAAGGAAGCACTGGGCACAATGACACGGTTCTTATGCTTCTTGGAGATCTAACCATGTACCTCAATGAACTTTGGGTGCAACCTGAATGGAAAACTTTGTTCTTTGGGGTTCTCTGGATAGAGTCTCAAGAAACAGCCCTGGTAATTTGTAAAGAAGTTAAAGATTGAAATGCCATATGACCCCGACACACCACTTTTGGGAATAACCCTCCATACAGCAAAAATTCACCTCGTTAGCACGAGCACGCCCATGTTCATAGCAGCACTGTTTACAATAGCAAAGTCACGGAATCAGTCCAACAGCTGATGAGTGGATAAGGAAAATGTGGTACATTTATACAATGGAATATTACTCAAGTCATCAAAAATGAATAATTAATGCAATTTGCCGGGAAATGGATGGAATTAGAAACAATTATATTGAGTGAAGTATCCCAGACACAGAAAATTAAGCACCGTATGTACTCCCTAATAGGTGGTACCAAACCCACTTAGAGATACTAAAAGAAAAATCTCTGTAATACCTTCAGTAATTGCAAAGAGTATAAACAGGAGGGATGGGGAAGGAGGGCCCCACCAGAAACAAGGAGAGAGGGGAGCATGTTACAGCAGAGAAAATAGGGCACCATCAAGAACTGCAAGTAATGAGACATCTGGTTAAATTCACAGACTTTCCTTCCTGATCATTTGCAACTGATGGGGTATGATCAGATAGAAGTAACCATTTTGCAAATGGGTGATTGACCCCTCTCTCACCGTGGTCTCCTTTATTCCATCTACCTTTGAATATACTCTTATAACAAGACTCTAATTTAACAGGTTTTATCTCTGGCCAGGGGGTGACATCCAATACCCATCAGGATGGAGCCAAGGGCATTGCAGGAGCAGCCAAACTAAAAAAAAAAAAAATCAACAAACTATACATAATTCAGAACATCAGAGTCTCTATATCAGCCACCAGGAACTAGGCTAGTCTAATCTCTCCCATCCTGAAGCTCAGGGAAATTTGCAAAAGAGGGGGCATTAAACTTGTAAGAGCACAAGTATGGGAAGAGTAATGTTATGCAAGATGCTCCACACAGGCTGGGGCCGAGGCAATCATAGTAGGACTTTGCATGACCTGTGCAATGTTCAACACATTATTGATCCCACAAAGTCTAGCATGGACTAAAGGCACTAGGATCCTTGGAGGCTAGGGACCGACAGTCACAGTAGTGTTCCTAAGCTTAAGGGGAACACAGGAAAGGGTTCTGGGAAATGCCCCTGGATCTTTGCACCTCATGGGAGAGGAGGACCCAGAGGAGAGTTTGGCATGCACATTAAAGGATGCTCTAGGGATGGGGGTTAGGCACTGGGGGATGGAGAGGGAGGGAGGGAGCAGGGAGGTGGGGGGGGTGGAGGGAAAGAGGGGATCATTGTACCTGTTAAGTATGTATGAGCGGAAATGATAATAAAAAAAAGAAATATAAAGTAACCTGGAAAACAAACAAACAAAAAACAGCTCTGGATCTGCACGAGGACCAGGCGAAGAAGGTGCAAGGAAAGTCCAGCCTAAAGACTGGACAGGGTCTCGCTTTTTCCTCTGCAGATGTCCAAATACCGGCCTCTCCGCTTGTCCCAAGAAGGGCTTGGAGTAATTTCAAGACCGGGATGTGCTGGCCTGGAGCAGAGCCAGACGCGACCCCCGCCGGCAAGGCCCCTTCTGCACTCACCTCCCGGCGCGCAGCTCCTCTGGCGCCACCCGAGCGCCCGCCGCCATCACCAAAGCCATCGCCTGGCTCTCAGCTCGTTCCCACGAGGGGGCGCACGACTGACGCCAGCGCCCCCCGACCAAGGTCCGGATCTGCGCGGGGCGTGGGCGGGCGCGGGGAGCAGCGCGGAGCCGGCGGGCGCTCCTCCGCGGTGCTCGGAAGCCGAACCCTGAGCTGCCGGCCGCTCCTCGTTCGCGCCGCCCCGAGGAAGCCGCGTGTCCCTGCCCCGCGCGCCACTCCTGCTGCTGCCCCGCGCGGCAGAGAAGCGGGGCGGAGAGCGCCTGCCCCGGAGGACCACCCGCCTCTCCCCGGCTTTCCTCCCTAAAGTTCCTGCCCGCGGGAGGGGAGAGGCCGGCCACGCAGAAGCCCCTGAGGGCGGGGCACACGGCGGGACACACGGTTCTGGAAGGTGAGTGTCTTGGACTGTCAGAGGACCATCCATCCAATCAGCCGCGAGGACTCTCAGAATCTTTAGGGATAGCAGTAGGTTATTTGAGATCTTTTTTGTTTTGATACAGCCGTTTAGCTTTATGAACTTTTCTCTTGGGACAGCCCTCATTGTTTCCCATAGATTTTGATATGTTGTGTTTTGATTTTCATTGAACGCAGATAATTTTTTGATTTCGTACTTTACTTCTCCCTTGACTCATTCCTCATTCAGAAATGAATTGTTTAGTTTCCATGAATTTGTGTGTTTTCTGCTGTTTCCTTCACTGTAGATCTCTAACTTCATTCTGCAGTGGTCAGATGCAATTTCTATTTTCCTGTATCTGTGAGGCTTGTTTTGTGTTGTAGTGTGTGGTCTCATTTGGACGAAGTTTTCAAGGGCTGCTGAGAAGAATGTTTATTCTTTCGTGGATGAAATGTTCTGTCGGTGTCAGTGAGGTCCATTTGATTGATGGTTTCATTTAACTCCCATACTTCTCTATTTGGTTTTTGATTAGTTGACTGCTTGGCTTTGGTGAGAGCAGGGTATTAAACTCTATGATGGATTTTTGAGTTGGAGTGGAGTAGTAGTTTTTACATCTAGTGTTTGTTTAATGAATTTGGGTACGTCTGTGATTGTGTGGAAGAAAAGAAATTTTTAACAGACCCAAAGCAGAAATGTTTATGTCCTTGAGCTTGGTGGTCAGCAGTTTTCAGAGTTCTGAAAACAGGTGACTAGAGATTGAAAAACACCTCCCCTCTCAAGGCCCCTGAGAGAGGCCAGATGCCAAACCACCCAGACTCAGATACTAGACCACCCAGACCCCCCGAAGTCGGTTCCAGGAATCTACCCCTTCAAGGTCTCGGAGAGATGTTTTCAGTACATGCAGATGCCACTTGAGCCCCCTCCAATTCCCCTTTCAAGGTCTAGTAAGTGCAGCTATGCCAAATACCGGCAAAGCCTTAGTACTATTATTGTAACTCATATGATAGCCAATTATTTTCAACATTACGTAACCTCCCTGCGAGGAGGGTATAAAAAGTGTATGCTTCTTGAGCTCGGGGTCGTCTCTCCCTCTCGTGTATGGGGTGACTCCAGCGCGCTGGAATAAAATCCTCTTGCTTTTGCATTGAACCCGTGTCTGAGAGTATTCCGTGGGGGTCCACTTCCTGGTGGCCTTTGGGCTTCCGCACTTTAGGTCTAACAATTGTTGTTTATGTTTGTTATTGTTATGTCCTCCTGATGGATTTTTCTGAACTATTAGGTAGTAACTTTTTTTTTTTTTTTATCTTTTATCGTTTGCTTTAGTTTGAAGTCTATTTTACCACACATTAGGAGCAACTCCTGCTTATTTCCTCTTTCCATTTTCTTGGAGTAAGTTTGACCTTCTTCTGTCTTGAAGTACCATCTATCTTTCATGATGAGATGTTTTTCTGAAAGAGAATTGATTGAGTTATGATATTTTTAATCCAAGCTATAAGTCTATGTCTCTTTTCTCATTTTATTTCATTTATTTTTTAGTTCCACAAACATATTGAGTGCTAATTCCTGTTTTCCTCCATCCTCCATCCCTCCTATGCTGGGATCAGGGGAGCAGTGTCACACTCCTAGCACAGGGGACCCTACAGTTTGCTGGGTTGCTAAGGCACAGAAGAATCACAAGTGATGTGCTGCTTGAAGAAGTCCTGGGCAAAGCCTGGTTTATTGCTGGGGTGCATGAAGTTGGTCTTAGCAGATCTGATAATAAAGGCAAGAAGTGGCCTCTGTATATGAGACTGGGACTCAAGGAAAGAAAGAGGATTGGTAGTTTGGGGTTAAATGAGGCAAGGTTTCATCACATGTACAAAGGAGACTCATCAAAGATCTCTGAGTGGATGGAAAACCCGCTAAGAACTTTACTTGGTAACAAGGTCAAATAACCTTCGCACAGGCATGGAAAATCTACTCTGCAGATGTGAAGGATTATCTTGTTAAAGCTGCAATTATCCAGAAGGCTTTATTTGGAAAATACACCCCCCTTCTGCAGTGCTTGAACTTGACCAGGATGAGCTAAAGTATAAATAAGAGTGTGGTTACCTGACAAATGGAGGTACTGTGGTATAGCAAATTTGCTTTATGATGCAACTCTGGATAAACACCCTTAAACTTGTACCTATAATAGCAGTTTCTCTTCTTGTGTGGAACACAAAATGAAAAAGAAAAAAAAATCTTACATTACGTCAGCTTAAAGATGAACTCAGCTGTGGGGGGTAAGAAGTGTGGCTTGGTTTACTGAATTTCACACCTAGCATGGTTGATGTCAGATGACTGACAAGCAACCATGAAAGGTGGACAGCTGCAAACATAATTCTGCATCAGTGAAAGAGGAAACTGGAGCAGAAAGTGGTCCCTTTTCACAAAGCAATTCAATGGAAAGACTGAAAAGTGCTCTCAGCTCTGGAGCAGAACACAAGCCTGGGGCAGGTGCCCCATCAGAGAAACAAAAATGACACTGACAGGCTTGGCTACTGAGACATTATCTTCTGCAGGAAGAGATGAAGATGGGACAAGGAGGCACTGATAAGCAAGATTTGCTGTCCTAATCTTACAACAAGATGGGAAGTATCCAGTGGACCAGTAAAGGGGAGGCTCATTTACAACACGTCAGCAAGACCTGAAAGCCTGCTAAAGTGTACACAGAACCTAGAGCCAGCTCTCCACACATGGCCTTGAGAAGGACAGGAGAGAGTAATTGAGGAAGAAAGACCCCAAGCCAATTCCCTCAGCTCTGATTTATGTGATTATTTTCCTATAATACATACAGATTGGAAAGCGAGAAAATAGAATTGTCTCATTAACATTAGACTCTCATGTCAGCTTTCACTATAATGAGCTTTCTTTAAAAATAATAACTTACTTGACTTTTTCTGATTATAAAAAATACATATTTACGTCAAAAACTCAGGAAAAGAAAATGTATAAAAACGACCTCACAAGCTGCCACTTGGCAATAAACATTGCTAATGATATGGAGATTTTTCTAACACATATCAAGTATACACAAAAAGTTGGTATATAATTTTTCAAAAACTGAAATCATGTATATTCTTGTAGCATGTCCTATTCAATAATACATGATAGACATGTTAGAATTCCAGAATACATGTGTACTCATGGACTGCTTCACATATGGATGTGGGTAATTGTTTATTCGTTTTGAAGTGAATTTCTTTTTGTATTGTTATTTTTCTAATGTGTGGGTATATTTGTGGCAATGGTGTGTGTGTGTGTGTGTGTGTGTGTGTGTGTCCATGAATGAGGATGCACAAGCATAAAGCAGACTGGGTGGGGGGACAACTTTGGGTGTCTTTCACCTCCCATTCGTGACATAGTCCCTCATTGATCTGGAACTACAAGAAGAATGAATAATGGGTCGTCAGGCCAGTAGCTGCAGAGATCCACCTGTCTCTGCCTCCCATCTCAACATTAATGGGATTACAGGCACCTGGGCTTTATATGCCAACTCTGTGGGATATAGCCTCACTTTCTCATGTTGGTTGAGGCAAGTGCTTTCTCAAGTTGATTGAGGAACAGCACAACCAGTTGCCCCTAAATTTTTGTTAGCAAAAAAATAAAACTTTGAGGTCCTGGAAGACAGTCTATCCAATAAAGATAATGAGTCAATCAAGGGAAAGAATCAACTCCACAAAGTTGGCCTCTTGTTACCACACCTAGAGTCACATCCTATGCACCAAAAAGCAAGATTCAGTCACCCATCCTTTTTAGCCCAATTTGAGAATCAAAATAAGAGTAAAAAGCAGACACAGGAGACTTATTCAATATAGCCACATTATGAAGAGGGACAAAGAGATTCAGTGACTCCCTGAAATCCCTCTTCAGAAAAGATGATAAATAAAAGGGTAAGGTTCAAACAGAAGACATTCAGAGTAAAGCGGACCTGGTCAAGATACTGTCTGATCCACAATTGTTTGAGCACAGATTCCATTTACCATTGGGTGGTCTGGCAAGTAGGTCTCTTTTCTGGAGAAGTTTCCTTTCTGGCTTGTCCGGCTTTAGGCCTTCTCTTTTCCCAGCAAGAGATTCCAGGGGAATTCTAGTCTTTTGGGGACCAATGTTTCTTTCAGTGGTCTGATAATCAAAGTGAAGGACATGAGTGTCTCTTCAGAATATTTTAATCCTATCAGGTTAATTACATTCTGACTTCTATATGTGCACCATGTAATGAACACTACCCTTGTCCCTGTCATACACACAATAATAGCAAAACTGAAATTTAAAATAAATTTAACAAAAGTTCAGAGTTATAAAAGACAAATTATTAAGCATATTCCACCTTATTAGAATTCAAAAAATGAATAATTGGTACAGATTATGGCATTAAAATCATGATCTAACAGAAGGGCTGCATGAACACAGAACATTTCTTCATTAAACAATTCTCTTTTGACAGACTTTGTGTCTTTTCTCTTTTGTAAGAAACAATGTAATGAGCATCATGATTTGTTATATGTTTGCCAAATATCTGTTTGGGATAAAGTCTGGGAAGCAGAGCTCCTGAGTTGGAGGATGAGCCACAAAACGAGCAACTCTTGATGGACAGCAAGCTCCTTCACAGAAGATACGGTCCTCTCTTGCTTATCTAGAGGACTACTCCCCACTTTTCTTTATAACAGGCTATGACGGGCAGAAAGGAGGGAATCTCCCAGCTCCCCAATCATGTGATTCAATCCTAATCAAATAAGGTATATGCTCTTAGCACCCAAGATTGACTCAAAAGTCACCAGAGACCAAACAGAGTAACTGAAAGCCACATAGCAGCCACTCTGACAAGAGATGACCACCAGTTTGCAACAGTGTTATAAATGTTATGAGGGTAACTAACTGCTTTCTGATTGGATTCAAAGCCTACTTTCAGCAGGAGACACATACCTGGTATGGCAAGCCAGGTTAAGAATCTGTGGAAAGGGTGGCAATAGACCCTAGTGGGGAACAGTTTAGTAAGGTTTAGCTCTAACAATATGATCACTTAAACATTTATCATTATACCCACAGAATAGAGACTCAGCATTCAACCTAAAGCTTCCCTTAGCAAAGAAAGTGTTTAATACAGAGAATCACAACTGACCAAAATACAGAAAAAAGTGTACCCTGCTCAGCCCTAAATAAGACATTCAAATCACCCCCCCACACACACACACACTGCAAGGTTTCAGGAACATCATGGAAGAGAGGACAGTAAGAATATAAGACTGTGAGGGTGAAGAAGGTTCCTCCAGACAGTATTTTCTGGGCGTGACAAGGTTGATGCATCTATGAGCTCACCCTAGCTATGTGTTATGATTTGAATATGAGTTGTCCCCTGCAGGCTTATAGGGTTGCATCCTTAACTGCTGTTAATATTTGGGAAGGTCATCACAACTTTAGGAGGTGGAGCCTTGCCAAAGGAAGCATGTCACAGGAGGTGGGCACTGAGGTTTGGTAGATCAGACCCACTTGCAGTTTGCTTCTTATTCCCTCTGCCTTCATGATGACAGCTATGACCTGAACCACATCCAGCTTCTGTCGCCAAGCCGTGTCTTCTCTATGAGAGTCCCAGTATTAACAGACTATGCCCCCGAAAACTAAACCAAATAAAGCTCCTTTTTGCCCCTAAGTAGCTTGTGTCTGAGAATTATCTCACAGCAGCGAGGGAAAAAAATAAGTATAACACTGTCTATACTCACAAGACTTACCTTGCCCCAAAGGAAAGGGCAAGATCTCAAGAAGCAATCCCCCAAGAGACTATTGAGAGCTAATGTCAGATTTTTTTGGGGGGGATACTTTCCTAGATGGTATATCTACCGATATCCATGTTCCAACAAGTGCTCAGACACAAGCTAGTAAAGGCATCCTAATGAATCCCAGTAGGACACACACACACACAAAAGACAGGGAAGAGGAAGACTGGTTAGGAAGAAGGTTTACAATGCTAATGGAGGAGTATGGGTTTGGCTAATTATGGGTGAAAATTACACAAATTCATTGTACTCATGTTATGAAACTTGGAAAGAATATAAGCCATTAACAACTATGTTTTGTTTTGCTTTGTTGAATGGTTCTTAATAGCTGAATGCTAATATTTATCAGGTCTCTACAAAGACCTAGTATAGTCTGAACCTGTAAGAAGACTCCGGGCAGGTCATTTAACCCTTTATTTCCAACATTCACACTTATTGCATAAGAGTTCTAGAAAAATGCCTATGCCAAGTGCCTGATAAGCACCTAAAAGACAGAAAGTGTACAGTAACACAACTTAACGGAGATTTATTCAGCTTACAGTTCCAGAGGGGAGGTACAGTCTTTCATGGTGGATGTGGCATGGCTGGTGGCAGAAGCTAGAGGAGGCCTAGATGACAGCAAACATCTTGGAGGCTGAGAACAGCAAGTCCTGCTTGCTAAAAAAGCAGACTTCTACAGAATTAGGGTGAGACTAATCTACCTCAAGGCCCACTCCCTGTGACTGCCTTCCTCCAGCAAGGCTCCACTTCTCAAAGGTACCATGATCTACCCAAACACATGAAACTGTGGGGGACACATTTCAAATCATGATATCTGACATAAGTGATTTTATTTTACCATGGTCTTCCACCATGATTTACCAGAGATCCCAAACAGCGGAGCAGACTGAGATTTCCAAAATTGTGAGACAGAATAAGTCTTATTTCTTCATAGGCTGATTATCACATACATTTTGTTATAATGGCAAAATACTCACAGTGCTCTTCAAAATGATGCAACAAATTTTATTCCATCAGAATTCTGGGTCACATATGAAAATATCCTGAGCACCTGCTGAAATTGGATGACACATCCTTGGGTACACCTTGAGGAAAGCACTCCCTTATCAATTACCTTGCCAATCCTGTTATCACCCTCAACAGTTTTTCAAGGAGATGCCCCCCTTACAGGTCTTGTGATTATAACAGCAGTGAGTTCACAGCTACAGCAGCCCTGTCATGACCAGAAGACACTTGTCTGGCCAGACCCCTCCCACTTCAAGGTCTTGCATTCTCACTCTCGAATCTTCCATGATATTTCCTGAGCCATTGCGGGGGGGGGGGATTATATGTCCTCTTCAGGGTCAAACAGCCCCAGCCACTTTTCCTCTGCACTTTGGTCAGTTGTGATTCTCAGTATTGAACCCCTCCCATTGCAAAAGGATGATGAAAGTACTCAGGTACCGGTGACCCGGATGAAACTCAGCAGTCCACATATGCAGGAAAGTAGGAGAGAGACTGGCTATAAAGAAGGTATGTAAAGGGAATAGGGGAAGGGAAGAGATAGAGTAATAAAGAAAGAAAAGGACATAAATTCATGATGTAAAACTCGGAAAGAAAATGTCTATGATCTGAAGCTCTGGTTTATCTGAGTCCCACGGTTTGGTACAATGAGGAGCCAGGCCATGGAGAGTAGAGGGTTAGGCTTCAATCCTCAGTGTTCTGCAAATCACAGGAAATGTAGATAATCCAGTAGAGGAACTAGCAACGTTAGTTGCTCTAATAAACAGATACTTCCCATGGAGGATACTGAGATGGCCAATGAACATATAAGCATGTGTTTGACCTCACTTGTGAAGTGAAATGCCAGTCAAAATAACGGTGGACTAACAGGATGGCTAACATGACCACAACTGGTAATATTCAATGCTGGAGGGAGTACAGAGTATATAGCACCATGCATTGCTGTAGCAACCCTACCCCAATAAAAATGAACTGGAACCATGGTTCTGATGCCATTTAACAATAGGATGGAGAACCCCAGGCCGCCCAAGGGACCCAGCTCCTCCCACCATCCAGCTGAGCCACCGCGCAGGGCCTGTGGGAGGAGGAAGACACCCCCTCTGCGCCCGGGCCCCGCCCCCAGGTCCACCAGGTTAAATAGTGCACTGCCGACGCCCCATTCTCCCTTCCCCCACTCCGCCGCCCTGGACGCGCAGGGTCCAGCCTGGACTCACCTCGATCTAGGTAAGCTCCGCCCTGGACGCGCAGGGTCCAGCCTGGACTCACCTCGATCTAGGTAAGCTCCGTCTCCGCCCACCCCCAGAACCCCAAGCCAAATAATTCAGTTTAGTGAAAAACACACAGAAATTGAAAGATCTTAAGAGTTAAAACAACAATGCCAAAGTCAAAGTGCAAATCCATGAGAAACAACACTCAAGTAAACAAATCTCCCACTGAAGGAATTAATCCCATAATGTTAGACTCCAACCAGAACAAACCCACGGAAAATGGCCAAGAAAGCCTGACCCAGGATAATGACTTTCAAAATATGATCATTACCATGTTCAATACTATGAAAGAGGAAATCCGGGAGGAATTAAATAACCGAATCAATCCCATCTCACCACAAAAGATAGGCATGCCATAAAAATAAAAGGCTGGTCAACAATTCTACAAGCTAATGGAAGCAGAAAACAGGCAGGGGTAGCCATTATGATACCAGACAAAGTAGACTTCAAATCAAAGAAAACTATAAGAGACACGGATGGATACTACATTTTAGTCACAGGTGCAATTCACCAGGAAGACTTCACAATACTGAACATATATGCACCCAATATGGGCCTCTCCACATTCATTATGAAAACCCTACAGCGCCTAAAGCAAGAAATCAACCCCCAAATGATAATTCTTGGAGATTTCAACACTGTCCTCTCAACATGGGATAGATCAACAGGTCAAAAGCTTAACAGAGACACTTTGGAACTTAATCAAACCCTTAAAGAAATGGACCTTACAGATCTCTATCGAACTTTTCACCCACATATCAAAGAATACACATTTTTCTCAGCAGCACACGGAACTTTCTCCAAAATAGATCACATACTGGGCCACAAAACGAATTTACACATATACAAAAAAGTTGAAATTCTAACCTGTGCCCTGCCAGACCACCATGGCCTAAAGCTGGACATCCACAACACAACAAACAAGAGAAAATACACTATCTCCTGGAAACTTAACAATATGATGCTGAATGAGAACTGAATTCTGGAAGAAATTAAAAAGGAAATTCAAGATTTCTTGAAAGTGAGTAATAATGAAAATACAATTTACCAAAATCTCTGGGACACAATGAAAGCTGTTCTAAGAGGTAAGTTCATAGCTCTTAATGCTTACATCAAAAAAAAAAAAAAAATGGAAACATCAGAAACAAACAACTTAACAATGCAGCTTAAAGCTTTAGAGAAAGTAGAGCAATCTGATCCCAAAAGTAGTAGAAGAGAGGAGATTAGCAAAATAAGGGGAGAAATATCTGAAATCGAGATTAAGAAAACGACAGAAAAAAAATCAACCAGTCAAAAAGCTGATTCTTTGAAAAAATCAATAAGATTGATACAGCCCTAGCTAAATTAACCAAAAGCAAGAGAGAGAAAACCCAAATTAACAAAATCAGAAATGAACATGGAGTTATCACTACTGATACCCAAGAAATCCAGAGAATTATAACATCATATTTCAAAAACTTATACTCTGTGAAGTTTGACAACACAAAAGAGATGGATGAATTTCTAAGTAAACACAACTTACCTAAATTGAATCAGGAAGTTGTGAATTATTTAAATAGTCCTATAACATATAAGGAAATTGAAGAAGTAATCTCAAATCTTCTCACCAAAACATGTCCTGGACCAGATGGATTCAGCACAGAGTTCTACCAGACATTTAAGGAGTTAATAACACCAATACTCCTTAAACTGTTCCATCAAATAGCAAAGGAAGGAACACTACCAAATTCCTTCTATGAAGCTAATATCGTTTTAATCCCAAAACCTAATAAAGATTCACTTAAAAAAGAAAACTATAGGCCAATCAATCTCTCTGATGAACACAGATGCAAAGATTCTCAACAAAGTCTTAGCAAATCAGATTCAAAAACACATTAAAAAGATCATTCACGGGGACCAAGTAGGCTTTATCCCTGGGACACAAGGTTGGTTCAACATACGCAAATCAATAAATGTAATTCATCATGTAAACCAGTCCAAAGTCCAAGACCACATGATACTCTCGATAGATGCAGAAAAAGCTTTTGACAAGATCCAACAGCCTTTTATGATCAAAACGCGAGAGACAGTAGGAATGGAAGGAACCTTTATCAATATAATAAAAGCTGTATACAACAAGCCCACAGCAAGGATTATACTCAATGGGGAACAATTGGAAGCATTCCCACTTCGCTCAGGAACTAGACAAGGCTGTCCACTCTCACCACTTCTATTCAATATTGTACTTGAAGTCTTAGCTGAAGCCATAAGACAAGAAAGGGACATTAAGAGGGATTCAAATCAGCAAGGAAGAAGTCAAGCTATCTCTATTTGCAGATGACATGATCTTATAACTGAGGGATCCCAAAAACTCCACCAGGAAGCTCCTGGAACTAATTGAGAAGTTCAGCAGGGTGGCAGGATACAAAATAAATGTGCAAAAATCAGAGGCCTTCCTATATGCCCAGAATGAAAGAAGTGAAAAAGCCTTGAGAGAAACCATCCATTTACTATAGCCCCTAAAAAATGAAATACCTTGGTATGAACCTAATCAAGGAGGTAAAAGACCTTTACAATGAAAACTTTAAAACCCTAAAGAAAGAAATAGCAGAAGACACCAGAAGGTGGAACGACCTCCCATGTTCCTGGATTGGCAGAATCAACATCGTAAAAATTACCATCCTACCAAAGGCAATATACAAATTCAATGCTATTCCAATTAAAATCCCAAAGCAATTCTTCAAAGAAGTTGACCAAACAATCTCAAAGTTCATATGGAGGCACAAAAGACCCAGGATAGCAAAGACAATCCTGAGTAACAAAAACACTGCTGGAGGTATTATCATACCAAACTTAAGTCTATACTACAAATCCATAGTTATAAAGACAGCCTGGTACTGGTTCCAAAATAGACACACAGATCAATGGATAAGGGTTGAAGACCCAGATATAAGCCCACAAAATTACAACCATTTGGTCTTTGACAAAGTGGCCCAAAGAATCCAATGGAAAAAGAACATCATCTTCAACAAATGGTGCTGGCAAAACTGGATCTCCACATGCAGAAGATTAAAGCTGGACCCGTACTTGTCACCATGTACAAGACTTAATTCCAAATGGATCAAGGACCTTCATATCAGGCCAGAGACTATAAAAACCATAGTTGAAAGGATAGGGAACTCCCTCGAGCTGATTGGGCTAGGCCAACATTTCCTAAACAGACATCCAATGGCACAGTCACTGCTACCAACTCTCAACAGTTGGGATCTTGTGAAATTAAAGAGCTGTTCAGATAACGAGATTGTCACACGAGCTCAAAGGCAACCCACAGAATGGGAGAAAATCTTCACTAACCACACATCTGATAGAGCTCTGCTGTCCAGAGTGCACAAAGAACTTAGAAAACTCAACACCAAGGAAACCAATGGCCCAATTAAAAAATGGGCCCTGGAATTTAAAAGCAACTTTACCAGGGATGAAATTAAAATGTCTAACAAATATCTTAAAAAATGCTCCACTTCCTTAGCCATCAGGGAAATGCAAATCAAAACTTTCCTGAGACATCATTTCACCCTGGTCAGGATGGCAAAAATCCACAGTACAAACAACGACAAATGCTGGAGAGGATGTGGAGAGAGGGGAACTCTGCTACATTGCTGGTGGGAATGCAGGCTCCTACAGCCAGTCTGGCGAGCCGTCTGGAGACTCTTAAAGAAATTAAAGATTGAAATGCCATATGACCCTGCTATCCCACTTTTGGGAATAACCCCCCATGCAGCAGAGGTTTGCCTCGATAGCACAAGCATGACCATGTTTATAGCAGCACTGTTTACAATAGCAAAGTCATGGAATCAACCTAAATGTCCAACAGTTGACGAGTGGATAAGGAAACTGTGGTACATCTATACAATGGAGTACTACTCAGCCATCAAAAATGATGAATTACTGGAATTTGCCGGGAAATGGATGTCATTAGAAACAATTATATTAAGTGAAGTATCCCAAACCCAGAAAATTAAATGCCATATGTACTCCCTAATAGGTGGCTCCTAGTACCAAACCCACCCGGCCCACCTTGAGACACTCATAGGTAAATCTATGTATTATCTACAGTAATTGCAAGGATTATGAACAGGAGGGATGGGGTTGGAGGGCCACACCTGAAACAAGGGGAGAAGTGACCATGTTACAGTAGAGAAAATAGGCCTCCATCAAGGACTACAAGTAAGTAATGTGACACCTAGTTAAGATCACAGATGTTCGTTCCTGATCATTTACAACTAAGGGGTATGATCTCAACAGAAGGGTAGGGCATATAGACTGGCAGATAAAAAGTAACCATTTTGCAAATGGGTGATTGACCCCTCCCTCACTGTGATTTCCTACTTTTATTACATCTACCCTTGAATGTGCTCTTACAGTAAGACTCCATTTTAACAGCTTTTTGTCTCTGGCCAGGGGGTGACATACAGTGCCCATCAGGATAGAGTGAAGGGCATTGCAGGAGCAGCAAAACTGCAAAAGAAAATCAACAAACCACAATCCAGAACTTCAGAGACTCTACATCAACCACCTAGAACTAGGCCAGACTAATCTCTCCCCATCCTGGAGCTCAGGGACATTTGCGGAAGAGGGGGTGGTAAGAGTGTAAGAGCAAAAGGATGGGAGGAGCAATGATTTGCAAGATACTCCACACAAGTTAGGGCCGAAGCAACCATAATTGGACTTTGCATGCCCTGCGCAATGTCCAACACACTATTGACCTCACAAAGTCTAGCATCTGCTAAAGGCACCAAGATCCTTGGAAGCAAGGGATTGGCAGCCACAGTCGTGTTCCTATGCTTAAAGGGAACACGGGAAAGGGTTCAGGGAAATGCCACTGGGTCCTTGTACGTCATCGGAGAGGAGGGCCCAGAGGAGAGTCAGGCATGCACAAGAAAGGACTCTCTGGGAATTGGGGCGGGAGGCACTGGGCGATGGAGAGGGAACTGGTGTACCTATTAAGTTTTTATGAGCTGAAATAATAATAAAAAAAATAGGGTGGATACAGGTAACTTGTTTTCATCAATGAAATGCTACCCAACATTAAAGGTGAATGATTTCTGGCTTCTTGCAGCCGAACAAATGTTTTGTGGTTCATTCCTCCAAACAATGGCTGCCATTTTGTCCTATCTACAGTTGATGCTCTCTCAGAGATCAAGGGACTAGATGCACACGTGGGCATACATACTGCATATGTGTCCATACACATGCTTGTTCACATGCCACCCATGTACCCTCGAACATGAGATTGGGAGGGACCCTGTGGTATGTAACCCGAGGAAGATTAGTAGAAAGAGATCCATCTAGGTGTCCCAAGAAGCTGTCAGCCACGTTTTGGTGAGCTGCCTGAGAATCATCCCTGCTCCTGTCAGTAACTCCAATAAACGTCTTGGTTTGTCATCAACTGGTCTGCTGTGAAACTCCTACCTGGAGTGGGAAGACAGCTGTGTGTGGCATCTCCAGAAAAAGTACTTCACACAACACTTGGTGTAGTCAACAGGATCACGACAGACCAAAGTCGAGTTGGGAAGGAGCTGCTGAGTGAGGGAGGGAGTCTAGTGTCGGAAA
This sequence comes from Typhlomys cinereus, assembly GCA_023101885.1. Lineage (NCBI taxonomy): Eukaryota > Metazoa > Chordata > Mammalia > Rodentia > Platacanthomyidae > Typhlomys > Typhlomys cinereus. The sequence goes on along the minus strand of JALPQD010000209.1, from coordinate 1,213,385 downwards.
GGCCTGACTAGCTCCTGTCAGTGAAACTCTCTGATGCATGGCAGCGACCGAGCGAGGGAGGAGCGCTAGATGAGGGAAAAGGCCTGACAGGATCTTGTCAGGAAGTTTTGCTGGCCCATCGTGTCTGGGTAAGGAAGGAATGTCTATGGGGGGAAGTCCAGTATGGACTTCTGTAAACAACTCCAACAGATTCATTGGTGATAGAACCAAGAATGGCATGGGAAGAGTGATTCCACGGCTCCTGCCATGGACGATGAGGCCTGTGGTGAAGCCGAGCAGTCTGAAGGAGAAGCATCCTTGGATACAGGGATGTCGGTCACCATGTGGGGTGGGGCAGTCTGCCTTCTGGCTACTGTTACCATGGGTAGTGAGGCATGTAGCTGATGAGTTAGCAGGAAGCAGAGCGTCTGTGGAAATCTCAGGGCAGCAGTCCTTGTCTGTGTGGTGTGATGTGGCACACCTGCTTGATGATGAGGGCTCACATGGTGAGTACGGGGATGCTTTAAGAACATTCTGGAGTTGTTAGGATTCCTCCATACTCGGCAGAGCTTCTGCTTTGGTGGTCACTACCGCCTAGTGGCCACATAGCAATCGCAAAAGCCCGTATCACCACTGACCCTCAGTGGCTGCAGGTCCAGAGGTTGACCAACCACACTTCCTGGGCTGGGCAAATGACCTGGACCTCACCTTACAAGAGGGAAGGACTTCACCCAGATGCTCCCCATCAGCCCACCTACCAACCCTGGATGTTAAAACCCACCTGTCCCCCTCACCCAGCCCTTTCTCTCCCTTTTCCACAATTGGCCGTACAGTTCTGGAACTCCATTAAAACTTCTATCTAGTCTGTGGTGTGGTACGTTTCTGGCAAGTATCTTACATTCATGGGCTGTGACTTGAACTGGGGTACTTGCAACCCTCTGGGATAAGCCTCCCCTGTCTGGTTCTCAGACCTTGCTTGGGTCTCGACCCCAGCCCAACCCTGGACAGACATTGGACAATCTTCCACTATCAGATTCATCAAATTTCTTAAAGTCCCCAGTTTCTCTCTCTCTCTCTCTCTTCTCTTCTCTTCCTCTATTCTTTCTCTCACACTCTTCCTATTTCCCTCTATTCCTTTTTTTCTTTCTCTCTTCCTCTCTCTCTGTTTACCCTATCTCTTTTACCCACCCTCTTGCTCTCATGGATGAGCCTGCCATACGTCCTACTCATAATTTGCTGGGTGTCTACTGGGAAATGGTGTAGCCAGCCAAATCCAGGCAGATCCCCATTTTCCCCTCTTGGCCAGCTGTAAATTACACTAAACTCCAGGAGCTCACTCAGAGACCTAATGGAAACCCTACAGAGTTCCTTTCCTGTCTTACGAATGGTCTTACCCTTTATACCAAGCTGGACCCATCTTCCATAGAGGGCATTGTGGTTTTATATTCTATTTTATTTCCCAAGCAGCTCCTGATATCCAAAAGAAGCTTAATAGGTTAGATTTGGACCTGTGTACCTCTCAGCCATATCTCTTAGAGTTAGTTGGCTTTAAAGGTTTTTAATGGGCATAAGGATCAACTAACCACCACCACCACCCCGCAAAAAAAATGACAAAAGTGTCAGCTCCTGATGACTGCCCTTGGAGTTCCTCCCAAGAAGAACTCACTGCCAACACCACTTGAGGCCTGCCTCAAATGTGGAAAGAACAACCACTGGACAGAACGATGCCCTTCACCACCTTCCCCGCCCCCAGCACCTGCCCTGCTTGTGGACAAAAGAGACATTGGAAGGTTGATTGCCCCTCCCTACAGCATCAATCCCCCAACCTTCTCCACAGCAGTCAATGTCTAGGCCTGGTGGGGGAAGACAAGATGCCCTGGGATCCGGCCCGGCCCCCAATGAGAGACATCAAGACTTCCATAGAGGAACCCACAGTATCTGGCCAGGTAACAAGTAACACGATGTCTCTCCTCATAAATATTGAGGCTATTTGGTCAATCATCCCTTCTTTTTCCAGGCCTTCTTTTCCCTCTCAGATCTCTGTGTGATGGGTATCAATATCCTCCCTCCTCACCCTAAAACTACCTAACCACTGTCCTATATATTAAATTTACAGTTACCTGGCTGTTTTATGTTTCATATTAACAAATTTGTGGCCTCTTTAATTTTTTTGCATGCTAATATTTTTCATTTTTTGACATGCTCAATTAAAATGCATGTATTCATACTTAAAAACAGAAAAAAATATTTTACAAACATCAAAAAGTCCTAAGTATGTACTAATCTACTGTAATTTGCATTTTAAGTAGATCACAACTAAGGTTTACTGTTACTGCCTCCTTTTAAAAGACATTTTTTTTAGATATCTAATATGATAAAAGAACAGGAAATCATCAGGTAGAGGAAAGAAAATATAAAGATTGAAGTAGGTTTGTGGGATGTTACTTAGAATGTTGAGGTATGTCAAAGTATGTTTGTAGGATATTACTTAGAAGGTTGAAATATGTTTCAGGAGGTTTTTGCGACTGAAATATGCTAAATATGGTTACTTAGAAGGTTAAACTATGTTGTAGAAGATGAAATGTGACTTAGAAATTTTAATTATCAAAACTGTTCCTGGTAAATTATTGTACATTGTAGAAGAAAAAGACATTGAACCTCAGAAACATAACTGCTAAAAACTGCGATTCATGTATTCAGATGTTTAACTGTTTCTATCCAAACAAAGATTTGGTTATGTCCATAACACTCATAAAATCCTAACTCCTAAAGGGTCTCATTGCTTGTCCCATGAGACTATATAACATTGCCGAAAGGTCTTAGTATTTTAACTAAAGCATGCTGGCCTAAAGATAAATGCTATATAAAAACTGATATGCCAACATGCCCCCATAGACTAGTGAGGGTCTCGAGAGATAATTACATGCAGTGGAAACCTTGGGGACTAGTGAAGTAAAGGGGAATGCAGTCACAGGAGAGGCCACTTGGAATGCTACAGAGGCCTGAACCCCCACAAGAGGTTCAACAAGCCCAAAGGGAACTCTGGGGCCCATAGAAATGGACAGTCAGGAGGGTGGGAGGGAGTGGGATGGACTGATAAACGGAAGGGAAGAAGGATGGGAAGGAGGGCAGAAGGAAAGCAGAGATAACTATTAAATATGCTTGTGAAACTAGGAAAAAATTTAAAAATTATCAAATAAAAAGGTAAATGCGATAAATATAATGCTTGTTCTCCCTCGCCATACACACACACACACACACACACACACACACAAACATAAACAAAATTGTGACATTTCTTCAACGGGGAAATAAATATAAGTTCTTGAACAAACATAACTGCATTGATTTGACTGAATCTGGCCCATTTTAAGTCCCCAACTGACATTTATTGCCATGTATGTGACCTAACATTCTCATGACTATTATATGTTATTAGATAAACTAAGCCAGATAATTAACAAACTCAATAAAACCCATTCCCTACTTTCCTGGGTATGATAGTTCATGCCCCTCTTAATCAAACCCTCACTTTAACTTTCTTGTCAGTCTTGTCTCTTCTAGGTGCAACTCTGTCCTCTATTCTGAAGGGGATATATACTCCCCCTCCAACAGACTCTACCCCTGACACCATTCTACCTAGAGACCTAGAATTTTCAGTTATTGTTGGCATCAACCTGGCCACCTCACTTCTACAGGCTCAACTCAAATCATTGGCTTCAGTCAAATTCCAAAAACAGGATTGCTGCTACTCCATCAGCTGCACAGGAGAAGTGGAAGGGAGGATCAACAACCTCTGAAACTTGTGAGCTCAAATCCATTCTGCCAGCAGCTCACTGGAGGACTCACAATTATAGTTCCCCTTGACAACTTGGATTCTTCTCCTTGTAGGTCCTTAGCTGCCATTGGCCTGTTGTTACTTTTTGTGCCTTGCCCTTTCAGATGCCTCCAGGACAGCATCAGAGAACTCACCTAATGCTCTTTCAAATAAATGTTCCCGACCACTTATACATCTACCTGGTACCCAAAGCAGGTGACCCAGTTGGATCCAGTTCAACAGTCATCACTCCCACCATGAGGATTCAGGAACCAGACTCTCACTCCAGTGTGCAACCTCTCCACACTGACCCCATTCAACAGGAAGTAGTAAAGAATGAATATGTCTCCCAATATCACTAATAAGAGGCTGGAATGTTAGGTTTCCCATTCTTCCGTCCTAAGGACAGAGCTTCTATTTGGTTGTCATTACCCCCAAATGGCCACTTAGCACTTGCAAAACCCTCCTGATTCTCAGTGGCAGCAGGATCATTTAAGAAATACATTTGAGGCTGAGGCAGATGCCCACAGGGTACTAATTTGTGTGAAGGAGGAATTAGAAAGAGAAAGAGATGCAACTACCATCTGCTGTGTTAGCTTCTGACTTGACAAACAAATTGGATAAAGAGGATGAGATGGAAGTATTGACTTGTTTCTTTTGACTAGGTGGACGAAAGGGGAAAAAAAAAAAAAGAGCACGAGTTAGATCTATGCTAAAGAACACTGCTTGGGATCCAAAATCTTGGAAGCCATGGGAAAAGTCACAGAGTGAGGAAGATGAGAACATGGTGATAGTGATGGAACATTCTCCTCAGGTCCAACCTTTGATAGAGAAAAGGTGGAAGTCTGATTCAGCATGCTAATGGGACCTTAACAATGGTCCATCCAGTTCAAGAAATTATGGGAGTCAGAGAATATCAGCACTTGAACTTCTGGAATTGGGAAAGACTTTTAATCAACCAAGTGAAGAACCTGTCACAGCCTGGCTAGTGAGGCTGTGGGATGTGAGGGCAGATGGGATTAGCTTAAGTGCTGTGGAAGCAGAGAAACCCAGTAACATAACCACCCATCTCTCTTTGAGACAAAGACTGCATATCTGAGGCAGTATGAGAGAAATCAGTCCCTGATGGAATGGCTCATAGCAACCGTTAGGAACACATGATTAACACCTGCTGAAGGCTGAATGTCAAGGAACGGAAGACTATAAAGGAGGGACAGGTATTGCTCAGGGAACCGAGAATAAGAGAGTCCGTGCTTTATGCCTGGTTTGCTAGACCAGATAGAACTGTGTTTATAGGGGAATTGAGAAAGAAGTTAATTCAACTGGGACCTCGGGACTGGTATGGTGCTTCAGTGGCCCTGATGAGCCCTATGGTGGGACGTAATCTTTATGAGGTAGAGGAGACTGTCAGGCCTAAGTGATCTTGATCAGCATATAAACCATTTTCAGAAGGTGTTAAAACACACAGAAAGAGACAAAAGAAAAATGGGCCCTGTCCAAATACAGATGTAGCAGGACTTAGGTCAAGCTGGAATTCCCAGGGAAAACATTGACAAAAAGCCCAGTGCCATGCTTTAGAAGGCTTTAAAGCCTGATCCTGAGCAGTAGTTCACCAAAAAGGAGACGGAAACTGAAAACCAATAGATAAAAGTTAATCCCTATTGTACCCCCTGCTATAGAGAAAGAAGTATTTCTGGGACTTCTAGGGTTTTGGCAGATTTTCAGACCCCATCTTACCCAAGTTGCCTATCCTTTATATAACTTGAATAAGAGGGGCACCATATGGGATTGGCAGAGGAAAGCTCAAGAAGTTTTTGAGCAAACTCAGATCCTTGTAGGACAAATGAAGCAGTTATGTGCCCCTTTGCCCTAATATCCATTCATGTTGGAAGTCATCAGAAGCCCAGAAAATTATAGTTGGACCGTATGGCAAAGGCAGTCTGAACAAACAGTTCCAACAGTTTTGATCTCATTCATGGAAAGGGGCAGAAATTCAGTATACAGCAATGGAACAGCAATGACTACTTGTACATACAGCTTTGCAACAGATAGAATACTATCACTGGCCCCATCACTGTAACTGTAAAGACTGTATATCCAATTAAGGGTTTGATTGAAGGCCTTTTAGCAAAACCTCTTTCTGGGGTGGCAAAAATTGAATCTTGCAAAAGTTGCCTGCATATTTACAATAGCACATTGTGGTCTCTGAAAATCCTGTCCTTTCAGGCCACTGAGCCCACTCCAGTAACTGAGCTACCAGCTAAGTCAGATAGGGTACTGCAAGGAACGCTGCCCATCCCTGTAGATGCCTGATACACAGATAGTACGAGTGGGAGCACTAAACAGGACTGGATAGCTGTAGCAGTACAGATGTGGTTGGAAGAAGGACAGGGGAAAAGTAACTAGTGGGGTGAGTTAAAAGCAATATGTATGGTAGTCATTAACCTTGGTCTGCAGCCATCTGTACTGACAGTTGGACTTTTTTGCAGGCTTGAGTTTATGGATGGTCCAACGGGAAAAGGAAAACTGGCAGGGGTTGGGAAGACAACTATGGGGGCAATAGACATGGAAAGAAATATATAACAGAGTTCAAGGGAAACAGAACTCCCAGTAGCTTTCCACATGGCAGCTCCTAGCCCATTGAGCCCTCCCAGAAACTAGGAGGCAGATACCCTTAACCAAAATGTGGACCATCTGCCCTCAGGTGCCGCTAGAGGCTGCTCTCCAGGTTTATCTGAGATCTGGACATAGGGGAGCAAACATAGGATGGAAAATAGCTAAAGTTGCTGTGTTCCAGTAAAATATTCTGATATTTTATATGCTGCCGAGTCAAGTGAGGCCTCCTCCCCACTGCAGCCTCAGCAGTGGATACTCTGAGGGGACAGATACACAAATCAATTACCCTTGTAAGAGGCTGGCAAATAGACTATGTAGAGCCTATGCCTGTTAGTGAGAGGTGCAAACATGTCCTCGTCTGTGTGTACACTGCTACAGGCCTCTCACAGGAATTCCCATGCAAGTGAGCAGCGGTGACCACCATCAAGGATCTCCCCCAACTCAGTGTTACAAATACATGTCCACAGAGAAGGACAATGGCAGAGACAGTCATTTCACAAGTACTAATGAGCAGAATCTGGCTGACAACAACCAAATACAATGGTATTTCTACTTACCTTGCAATCTTACTGGATTAGTTGAAAGGAGAAACGGTTTGTTAAAACAGCAGCTAAAAAATACAGGAGGTAGCTTGCACAGGTGGAAACAGAGATTCCCAGAAGCCATAAGGCTATTCAATGAAAACCTCAGTGCTAGGGGAGGACTACCTCCCTACAAGTTGTTGGCCAAGGAGGCTCCTGAGGCTCCACAAACCATAAGGTTATTACCACTACTATTGTTTGCATGCATGCTCTGGTTGCAGGACATGGAGAAATAAAGCTTGGACTGAGCTGGAGGCTCCTTCCTCACTAACTGGCTTCCATAGATCTGAAGGTGTCATGCTGGATGCCAGAGAACTGTCAACAACAATCCTGTTTGCTTATAGTCCCTGTATGCTGTACTACCAAAAACACCAGGCAAGACGTGCCTGCTGGTGCCACAGTGACACAACTGTCCTAGGTACAACCAACAGACTAGATTTGAGGCCCACTCCACAGGAAGAGGTTCATGTCTGGTACTGTAAACCAGGGCAAAAGCCTATGGCTAGGGAGATCACAGGCCCCAGTGGGGCCTTTTTATTAAATGGACGTGATATGCCTGTGAAATTTCCATCTAGACATTTGTGCTTGTGCCCATAGAGTATTTTGTTTCTGTTATCTTTGGCTGTGGGGAAGCCCTAACAGGGGTGGTGGTTGTCGATGAGAGAATCAACAATTTCTAAAGATCCTGAGAACAAGAAACTGCTGTTGTTACATGGTGACCCACTATCAAACTATGAACAGATATTGATGTCACCTCTAAATCACCCCAGGGAATATTATGGAAGAGGGGACAGAAAGAAAGAGCCAGAGGAAGGGGTGGGGCATTGTGTGATGCCCAAACAAATGGCTGCCATTTTGTCCTGTCAACAGTTGGCATTCCCGCAGTGACAGAGGACTGAGAGGGGCTACAATGCATGTGTGGGCATACATACTGCATGTGTCCATATACATGTTTGTTCATGTACCACTCACCTGTCTTCAAATATGAGATTGAAAGGGACCCTGAGGTATATAAATGTCGGAAGATTAGTTGAGAGACATCTCTCTAGGCACTCTGTGAATTGCACCTGCTAAGTAAGCCTCACTCCTGCTCCTGTAAATAACCTCCAATAAACTTGTTGGTTTGTCATCAATTTGACCTGCCATAAAACTCCTGTCTGGGGTGGAAAGACAGGTATGTGGTATCTCCCCAGGAAAAGTACTTCACACAACAATAGATTAATTTAAGTGGGATATTGTGCAAAAAAATATTGGGTGCAAGAAATAAATACTTTAGAATCCATTTGTGGGAAATTCACACAACACAAGACAAAATTTTGGAGATGTGATTTTTTTTTAGAATTGGACAAATCAAAGGGACTGAGGAAGTCATTTCCTTAGACGTCAAGGCCAAGGTGACCTGCAATGGAGAGCAAGGGATCAATGGCAGGGAAAGGGATAACTGTGCCATGTTTCTTTGTGAGTCTAAGTGATGTTCTACAACTGTTGTTTTGTGGCAATTGACTCAGATCCATGATTTCTAAAACTGTGTATGTATGTTATAGTCACATTATTCATAATCACAAAATCACAATGAAAAGTTAAAATCAATAAAGTACATGTCTAATAGCTCATAAGGTATTTATAAACCTTATTAGTATTACTTGGAGATGTCTAATTGGAACTGTGAATGCAGATGAAGCAATTCCAACTAATAACTCATACTTTTTCCTTTTTTCTATTTTCATCACCCCAGGGAATATTATGGAATATATGTATTTTAAGGGCACACATGGCTATGTGTATGTGTGTTTACATGTATGTGAGTACTTGCATGGGGAAGTCTTTGGATTGTCTTTGCTCTACTATCTTGTTCATTTTGAGATAGGGTCTATAATAAAATTTAGAGTGTGTCAATAAGGTTAATCTGACTAGCCAGCATGCTTTGGAGAGTCTTGATCTCCACATTCCAGGATCAGAGGTATGTCATCAAAACATGGATATTATTGCTTGTGTGGCAAGTACTGAACCACCTTGAACCCTTGCCTTTGAAGTTTCAAGAACTAAGATGGGTCCAGATACCTGGTGTGGTGGTAAGCGCCTGTAATCCCAGAACTCTGGAAATGGAGACAAGAGGATCACAGAGGTTTAAACTCAACTTCAGCTACATAGAGTTCCAGGTCAGCCTGTACTGCATGAGACTCACCCAATAAAACAAACAAATGCAAAAGGCTGAGGTGATGACTCAGATGATGAACACATAAGTCTGATGACCTGAGTTTGATCCCTGGAAACCACAGTATAAAATAAAAATTAAAAAAAGATGCAGTAATCTGTAATCCTAGTACTCTCTCATTGAAATAGGAGTTAGAGAAATTGGAACAGGCTGGGAACAATTTCCCTGGGATACAGGAAGCCACGGAAACAAGAAGAAAGACCTGCCCTCAACAAGGTGGAAGGCAAAATTTGCTCCCCAAAAGTTGTCCTCTGGCCTCCGTATGCATGCTGTAGCATGTGTGTGTGCACCCTGCACTACGTAAGACACTGTCTCAAAGAAAAATAATTTTAGTGTCAAATTGAGGCAGGAGATGGGGAAAATCTGGTCCAAATCTCTATCTGGCATAGAGTCAAGAATTTGACACAGTCAACAAAATTGCCTTTTCTGACACGTATTTCAAAAAAAATTGTTAAATAACTGCTAATGAACCATGCTTTTCTGATAGCTATTTCCAACAAAAAATCTTAAATAAGATTGTTGATTTCCATATGACCTGTTTATAGCAAGAATTCCTGAGTTGGCAATATAGCTCACTTAGTGGGATGCACATCTAGTATACACGAAACCCTGGGTTTGATCCTCAGAATCTGCTAAACTAGAAACGGTGGTGCATACCTGCAATCACAGGGTCAGTTCCAGTCATAAATAAATATCAGGTATGAGACCAGCCTGGGATACATGAGACTGTGGCTCAGAATGATGACAGCAACAGCAAAATGTATCAAATAAAGAAAGAATTTGACCTTTTTAAATTTTCATTTTTCTTCTCTTCCCTTAATCCCCATTCCCATCCCTTCTTCCTTTTCAACCCTGACAGCCCTTCATCTCCCTTGTTACATTCTCTCTTATTTTCAGGTGTTTTTACTGTATTTTATCTAGTTTGCCTTTCATGTCATATGCCTGACATGGAACTCCATGCCTCTGTAACAAACAGATGAGGACTAACACTGATAGGGAAGGAAAAACAGATGCTTTTCTCAGTGGTAAGCCCATTGATCTATGATATCTGCTGAAGTATGAATCATGTCAGTAGGTATACCATTGAGGATAACATCTTCCTTTTCTTCCCTGTAACTATTAGTTCTCATAAGTCTCTTATGGAGAGGTGGAGATTCTTAAGATCTTTCCCTTTTCCTGGTGAGATGTTGATAGGACAGTTTCCATACAGTACTGTCAGTTTCTGGAAAGCAACCAAGAGCAACAACAAACACCTATACTGTTCGGAGGGTCTTTTAGACCTCTGTGACCAGCAACTTAGAAAGAAGCACACGCCTGTTACTTCTCATATTGTTTATCCCTAGGACTTTCTGACCTATGTTTTTATCTTATGAGCACCTGTCTTATCTGTCAGTCTACAACAGTGTTCTTCAGAAAACACCTAGAGAAAAACTCTTTAGATGAAAATAAGTCCACTGAAGTTATTTTATATCTAGCCTCCTAAATTTAGATTTATATTGCATCATTTCAACAATGTAACTTCAGAAGTCACCAATGCTACCTGTAGAGGTGACTTTTTGCCTATACTCACGCTCTAAGGTGTGTCTAGCTTGCTTCATAAGTGTATCTGTGTCTCTTACTCTCGTGTTTAAAATCTATTAAAAATATTTCTCAGAGCCAGGGCAAAATGGCTCAGTATGAAAAACTGCTTGCCACACAAGCTAGATGACTTGGGTTCGATGCCTGAAACCTACAAGGTAAAGGACCAACTGGTGAACGTTGTTCTGTTTTCCACACATGCATCAAGGCATGTCACACACAAGCACATAAAATAATGAAATAAACATCTCACAATGCTTAAATTTTATTATTATTATTATTTATTCAACTGTGCGCATGTGTGTGTGTATGTGCACGCGAGCGTGTGTGTGTGTCTGTGTATGTGTAGAACCACGGACGAATTCGCGAACCACCATGGACGCCTCCACCTCCTTCAGCCTGGGGATTCACAGGCTCCGCCCTACCAGGACCAGAAGCGGAGACCGCCCCCCCTCCCCCCCCGCTTCCGTCTGGCGTCTATATGTGGGATCTGGGATCCGAACTCAGGACTTTCCGCCTGCAAGGCAGAGGCTTAACCCCTGAGCCACCTCTCCAGCCCCCATCTCACAATGTTTAAAATAAACTCAACTATGCTTCATAAAAAGAACGATATATGTATGCACATAAACTTGCGTCCATGAGGTAATTAAAAACAGAGTAAAAAATTTCATATCTGATACTTTATTTCATGTCTATCTCCTTTGGTATATTGCTACCAGCTGTTATGGTGAACTACTCTAGAATCCCAAAGGCACCTAAGTCATTGTGTTAATTTATGGTCACTTTGGATTCCAGGAATAACAACACTAAAAATTTTTTCAAAGTTTATTAGTTTCAAAACTACAACCAAGCAACAGGAGAGCCTAAGTAAGATCAACCAAAAGTGAAGGTGGTTATCTAAGAAGTCAAAGTCCCATTCTGGAGGAGTATAGAAACCCGACTGATGCTTTTAAACAACAGCAGCAATAAAACTTCTGGAGACCACTTTGCAGACCCAGACTTAAGATAACAATCAACCAAATCAATCCTCACCAGGAATTCTTAATTACATATACCTCATGCCCCCTGCACCCCAGGGTTTTTCTCATGCCACTGCCTTGAAAGGTGATTCTGTTCTCTGTTCTCCCTAATGTGTATTGATTAAATCTTACTTCTCTGATTTTCAGCATGACTTGTCTCATTAGTTAGTAGTATTACTATGGTCAGGTAGCAGAGCCTAGTTTGTTGGGGCTGTTCAGTTAAGGGATTTAGCCCTAAAGCTATGTATGGTAACACTATTTTTCCTTAATAACCCAACTTTTTCTTCATACACACTGACTCTTACTGAAGTATTTTTCTGTATTATAGACAGGACTGCAGCCTGGGAAGGACTCATCAGATTTCATAACTGGTCACATCCTGCACCATCTCCTCCTGCCAGTGTCAAAACAAAATCAATGAAACCAAACTTTATTTTGAATCAATTTTGTTATTCAAGCACGACAACCTGAGATTGCACTCTCAGAATGCATGCACAAGTCAGACACAGTGGTGTGCATCTGTATTCCCTGAATTCCTACAAAAAAGATGGGAGGCAGAGACAAGAGAATCTAAAAAGCTTGTGACCTGCTAACCTAGCATATGCACCACAAACTACATGAGACCTCTATCTCAAACAAAGTGGAAAGGCAGGGACTGTCATTAGAAGTTGTCCTCTGACTCCAGGTGTGCTGCGACATGGATGAACCCACACACACGCTTTGGGTGCACACAACATACATGCACAGGACATGTATGCAAAGACAGAGTAGCAGTAAGAGAAGCGGTAGCAGCAGTATTAATAGTAGAAAAGGAAGTGCTACTGAGTTCTGTGGCCCAGCAAGAATCGACAGGACAACTGAGCACACTCTAGACATTTCCTTCCCTACCATGAATACAAATTTTACATGCTTCAGAACAATCCAATTTTGATGTTAACTACCCAGAATTAGCAGAGCTTCCATTTCCTCTCCTGTGGATTCAGCCTGCAATACTCTGGGACCATTGCTGTGTTCACAAGGAAGCTCCACTGGGCTGCGGGGTTCAGAATTTCACTTCCTTACCTTTGGATACATGGAGATATTTCCTTCACTCACCCAGCAAAGCAACTCATCAACCACCTCAGCCATTTTCTCTTAAGCTTTCTCTCTATTTGTCTATCAACATCAACACTTAAGTGCTAGTAGCACTCCTGAAGAATTTTGACTCTTTGGCTCATTCATAAGTGATCAACTGCATCCATACTCCCTTTAGTCACTCTCTAACCTAGTCTAGGGTGATTCTCTTTAAGCACAAAATATGGCATTGTCCTACTAAGAGACCTCCAGTTACTCCCAATTTCTCAGCATGAAGATCTATAACCAGGATTGGTATGGTCCAGCCACTGGCTACTATTCCAGCCTCATCTTGGTCCTCATGTTCCCATCACCAATGCTGCTACTTCCCTTTTCACAGAGTGCAGCTACTGTAGTTCAAAGGGGACACTGAAGGCAGATTGTCCTTTTATGTATGAGTACAAGAAAGACAGCATGGCTGGGAGCTGAGGGAAGCTCTTTCAGATTTCAGAGAGTGGGCAGAGGTCCTATGTGATGTGATTAACAAGGAGCCCATCAGGCTGTCTCTGATTCCTGGGTAGCAGGGGTCCAGGAATGTACTAGTTACTCTTATCTGCTGCTGTGAGAGAACACCCAAAGTCAAGAAATTTAAGGGAGAAAAGAAGATTTATTCAGCTTACAGTTCCAGAAAGGAGATAAAATATTTCATGAAGGACAAGGCATGGCTGGAGGCAGAAGCTGGAGGATGCCAAGATCATCCATCCATTCATCCAGGTAGAGAGTTGCCAGACTATCTGCTATAAAAGAAGATTTTTCCAGTAGATAGGGTGGGACTAACCCACTTCAAAGACCACCATCGTGACCACCTTCCTCCACCTTCTCTGCTTCTCAAAGGTGCCATGTCGTTTCCAAACACATGAGACTGCAGGGGACACAATTGAAACCATGACACTCCACCCCCAACCCCCACAGACTCATTAACATTTCATTATGTAAACCATATCCAGTCCATCTTTAAAAGTCTCAGCAGACTACATCAGTAGTCCCAACACAGTTCAAAAGTCCAAAGTCCAAATTTTCCTGTAAAGTCAAAGACAAGTTATATACTTCCAACATACAATGGCACAGAATAAACATTCCCATTCCAAAAGGGAGGAATGGGGACATATCCAGGAAAGACTGATTCAAAACAAGACCAAAAACCAGCAGGACAAACTCCAAATCCTGCAACTCTATGTCCAACAGGTAAGCCTCTCATTGAAATCATCTCATTTCCAAAGGGCTTGGGTTCCCCTCCTCCAACACAGCTGCCAGTAGAACACATCACTCTCTTGGGCTGACTTCTTCCAGGGAACACAGCAAATGTCCCAAGTTGTCTCTGGTATCTCTAACATCTTCACTTTTCAATGGCAAGTCAGACTTTACTCCACAGCACAAAGTACCCTGCAGGCTTTCTACTGTATGCTGCCTGGATTCTGCCATTCTCTGAAACCTTGGATAGGGGACCCAGGAAGCTCCTCCCTCTAATAAAACCAGAACCACAGGACAACTTTGCCAAGTTCTGCTATATCCTTGGGTTGAAGACTGGCCCCCTGGAATCACAGTTGATTCAGCTTCTCTGTGCTGACTGTAGAAAAAAAAAATCTCTTTTTCTCTTGGGTAGTTGCTTCAGAGGAGAAACTAACCTGTCCTTTAGTTCCCCCTTTCCAAAAGGATTTGCATTCTTTAAGTGGAAGACTTCCCTGAGGAATTTGCTTTCAGGAGGTAGTCTCTCCTATTATTCAAATTGAGACTTGGCTTTGATTTACTAATGGAGCGTCTCTGTTTTAGAGAGCTGATATTTTGCTCTCTACTTTCTGGTTCAACTCTCTAAGTTTGCCATTGTATTTTTTCATCATCAGATGTCACAGTTTTTTCTTCTTTCTGCCTGATTTCTTGATCTTTTTCATGACTCTGAAGACACTGAAAAGTAGCCACGCCACATTGCCAAGACTGTATTGCCTTAAAATTTCTTCTGCCAGGCAAATAAGTTTAACTTCAGGCAAGCTTTCAGGATGAGGGCAAAACTTCACTAAATTTTCCATCAACACATGGCTTGATGTGCCAACCGTCCAGTTCCAAACACAGTCTCTGTTCCTCTCTGGACCATCACAGACTGGTCTTACATTGTACTTCTAATAATCTTGATCTCTTCCAAACTCTCATAAGAAAGGCCCCTTTGGAATTTCTCAGTCCCACCCACCAGAGCTGGAAGTACAGGCTGCCATTTCGGCCTGAGATTTTTACATGAGACCTGGGATCCGAACTCAGGTCCTTCCACTTGTGAGGCAGAGTCCTAACCCCTGAGCCATCCCTCCATCCCTAAACTTCCTTTTAGAACAATGACTGTTTGACACAGATTAGGTAGCATGCATGTGTAACCTTATCACAAACTATGGCGTGTTACCATATGGAGGGAGGGATGGAAGTGTGTGCTTGCATGTCCCTCTTACCCACACAAATAAATGCATAAATGAATTGTTTTGTTTTGTTTTTTCAAAAAAGTATACTGTCTGCCTCTCTCCCCACCAATCTTCCCACAGAGGATGCAGCTGGTTCATTGGACAGGCAGGTGGAGGAGGACCGAGTCTGCCTGCTGCTCCTGGTTGAGCACAGACAAAGCAATGGCTCTTAGAATACAGATCCATGATCAGTGCAAATGAAGAAAAAACTCCAGAACAGATCATGCAAGAAAAAAAAATGGAAGCCAAAATTGACCTGGAGAATGAAACTGAAGATATAAAAAGTACTTTTGAGATGAAAAAAATCTTTAAACAAGATGCAACTTTCATTTGCACTTAAAAATAGCAAGGAAAATATGGACCCTGACACTAGTGTGCTCACAGATGACATGAAGCACATATTAAAGCTAAATAAGTTAATAATGAAGTCACAGTAGGAACCTTGGGAATTGGAGGAAAAGCTGCTTGATGTTAGAAAGAAGAGACTAATTAAAATAGGTTTCCAGAAGTAAAGCTTTAGAAATACAAATATAGAAGAACAAACAGAATGAAGATTTGGCCACTATGGAGAATCCAGACATGATAAAGACAATGCAACAAAAGTTGCAGATGGAAATACAAATTACTTCAGTTATTCAGAACATGTTCCAGAACCTCACGTTGGGGAGTAAAGCCAACTGGGCAGAGGATCCTGCTCTCAAGGACATTGCTCTGCAGTTCTAGAAGAATCTTATTTTGATGTAGTAAGAATTCTCTCTTGGCATTGTTTTTAAATTGGTTTGTTCTTGATCTGTTATTTAAAAAGCAAACTCAAAAGAAATGTATTAGTGTTTTGGGGATCATACCAATGCTAAAGTTTGGAAGGGTTCAACTCAATGGGATATCATGGACTCTTTTGTTTTAAATACGACTGTTAAAATTAAAAAAACTGTAGTTAAAGCAGCTTGTGCAGAGCTTTGATTTCATTCCCCAGGTTTGTCCAGAGTTGTCGTATGCTTGTTCCTTCCTCTTTTGTTGTTCTCTGTGTCTGTGTCCTCCCTGGACCATCTCCATGCCCAGCTTCTCTGTAAGAAATTCTAATAAACACAAATGGGAAAAGTAAAGAAATAGAAAAAGAAAGGCCCATTTGGCTCTATCTCTAAGACACAAAGGCTTTCCCAGTGCAAAGTTCTCCCATATTTCTCCCCATAACCAGTTCCAAAGGCACATTAGCCACATCGCAGCATCTGTCATACTGCTGAATACCAACGTCTCTGTTTTAAAAAACAGCTTCACTTTCAGATACCAGATTCTCTTGGTTTCACATAGCAACTCCCTACTCTGGTACCAATTTCTGTACTAGTTACTCTTATCTGTTTCTGTGACAGAATACCCAAATCAAGAAGTTTAAGGGAGAAAGGGAGATTTATTCAGCTTATGGTTCCAGAGGGGAGATACGGTACTTCATGGAGGACACAACATGGCTGCAGGAGGCCCAGGTAATCCGTCCATCCAGGAGGCTGAGAGCTGCTAGACTTTCTACTTCAAAAGCACACTTCTCCAGGAGGCAGAGTAGGACTAATCCACCTCAAGGCTCACCACGCATGTCCACTTTCCTCCACCAAGACTCTACCTCTCAAAGGTGCCATGACCTCCCCAAACATATGAGACTGTGAGGGACACATTTCAAACTATGACAATGAATTACAAAGGGGAAGACTTGCCAATGTGTGACTCCTAGGATATGGGAAGGAGGTAAAGGTGTACCTATCATACAGGTGGGGTGTGTGCACCTTGATCACTGGCAGCCTAACATCCACAGACTTCCTCTTGGAAAATAAAAAATAGGGTCCCATCATTCTTCTAGAATCCAGATTTTGGGAAGCCTGCTAGAGGATTACAAATTTGCATTCAGGATCTCAGTAGGGGGTCTGCCATTTCTTTTCCACAGGTTTTGAGAGTTAGGGGGGAGAGAATTGTTGCAGGTGTGTGTGGCATAATTAAACCATAACAAAATCTAAAACCTTTGTCCATCAATATTTATGTCTTCTACACTCTCAGCTTGCAAAGGGACCTTCCCAACTCCACTGATTCTCTTTTGTAAATCAAAGTATCATGGAAGATCTGAAATTTACTATTTAAAACACTACACAGAAAAATCACGATTTGCCATATAAAAATGGAATGCTTTGTGAAACTAAAACCAACAATGAAGTCTCTTTTCTTAGGTACAGCTTCCTCAATACTTACATTTGTACTTCACCTGTCATGAAAGAAGAAATCACCTATTTGTTTTATTTATTCCTTTTTCTTTAGTGTGTGTGTGTGTGTGTGTGTGTGTGTGTGTGTGTGTCTGTGTTTATCAGAGAGGGTCTGTGGAGACTCGATGGTGACTTCAGGAATCATCCCAGATTGCTTCTACCTCCTATATGCTTTGCTCTGGAGTTTCCCAAGCTCCACTTCTAGGACCAAAAGTTCAGGTTGCCACCATTTGCATTTGGCATTTTTACATGGAATCTGGGATCTGAACTCAGGTCCTTCTGCTTGTGAGGTAGAGGCTTAACCTCTAAGCTATCTCTCCAACCCCATCTATTTGTTTTTAAATAATGGTTTTCCTTTGATTCTTCAAATGTTCTAATCAATTGCATCTAAGACTGAGACTTCACAAACATTGTGTGGTTTGTGAAAATTCATCAAGTCGAAATGCTTTT
The DNA here is from genome assembly GCA_023101885.1 of Typhlomys cinereus. NCBI lineage: Eukaryota > Metazoa > Chordata > Mammalia > Rodentia > Platacanthomyidae > Typhlomys > Typhlomys cinereus. The sequence continues at coordinate 1,195,336 of JALPQD010000209.1, read as the reverse complement.
GCTGATGACAGTCTATTTCCTGCTCTTCTGTGGAGTTAGCTATAGTGTTGTGAGATGGATTGCCTGCACATTTTTTACAAAGTTCATAGAAAACCCAGTCACTTTTCATCCCAGAAAGTCCTCCTATCAAGGTAGAAGATGAGTGGGGTCCATTCAAGAAGAGACCCAAGAACAGTAACTCTGACTTCACAAGCAAGCTGATATTCACGTGACCCTTCATCTTGCATGCACCACTCATCATACCAAAGATTAGCAGCAGTAGCGAAAGCACCCTAACTCTACAGATGAGGAAGGAACAGTTAGAGAGCAACAGCCTCTCAAAAGCCTTCAGGCCAGATTCGATATCTGATTCTGGAACCTGTGATGATTAATCTCAATTGTGACTTTGATAGGATTAGAATCACCATGGAAACAGATCTCTGGCCACATCTGTGAGTGAGTTCCTAGGTTAGATAAATTTAGGGTAAGACCCACCCTGAATATGGACAGCAATGTCCCAGCCCATGGGACAAAACCTTCACTCCTCTTTGCTTGATCCAGCATTAGTTATTGATATTTCAGAAGCAACTTCTACAATGTCACTCTTGAAGTAACATATATAAGACCTTCTGATCATGTTGCACCATGGACAAAGGAAGTAGGAAGAATTGGGGTGGATTGTGAGGCCCTTGTACAAGTGGTACTTGATTGCCCAGGCCATATGTTTTTTGGAAGTTGTTTGAGGAGTGGGATCATTTGAAGAAAAAGACATGCAAAACACTGTCCTGACTCCAACCAAGGTCATGAGACAGGCTGGGTGTTCTATGCAGGTACCACTTGAAATGAGAGCCTATTCCAGTTTTCTGCAGGGTTTCCTTTCACTGTCAGAAAGGCAAGCTAGATTGGATGCCCTCTGCCTCCAAGTATTGCCTCTGATAGGCGGGATTCTCAGGGACACCTCCAAATCCTACCTGTCCCCACCCTCATGGAGAATGTGATGAAAACATATCAATCTCTCAAATCAAAGAGAGGAATGAAAGTCATTAGACTCCTGCAGTGTCCACTCACCCACGGCGTGGCGTGTTTCAGCCCACTCACACACTCATTCACATGACTGCACAGCCTGCTGCGGTGACAAAGAAAGGCGAGGTGAGCTGTCCCCGCCTCCGCCTCAGTCTCCCAGAGACTCGGCAGCGGCACAGGGAGTTTGTCTGAAGCAAATCTCGGTTTGTTGAGGGGGTAACAAAGGGCTTACATAGACAAAGGACCACAGAGCGCGAAATGGGCATCCAATTGCGTCACAAGGTCAACACATCCTACAGGTGCTAATGGTCAAGTTCAATGCTGCTCAGCACAGAGGGCAGGTAGATACCTGAAAGCCAACTAGGGCTCTCTGTAATGTGATCAGGGTAACGCTCAAGACCCTGCCCTCAGTGCCATCTTTAGTCCCATGTGCTCGGCCATGCCCTGGGTCAAATCCTGGGCAGGCCCAACAAGACTCCTGTTGCAGGATCAGCCCTGGATCTTGGCCCAGGCAGAGAAAAAAGGAGAGGAGGCCCCTGTGAGGCCACCCTCAAAAGCTCCTCCCATCTCTCCCTTGCCACCTTGTCCAGCACCCTATCGACTGAGTAGAAGGCTCCAGTGACCTAAAACAACTTTTAGCCCCACCTTTTCCTCTCCCCACTAGGTTTCCCTCATTTTACATCTATAAATCTGCTATTCATCACCTCTGCCACAGTTTCCCTTCCCCCTCACTGCCTGTGACCCTCTCTCTTCTCCTCCTGGCTGCAGCTCATTAGGTTCCATATCCGTTATTGACACACCTTTAGCAGGTAAAACTCCTTTGTTTAAAAAAGAAATTTTCTGAATGATCTTGAGATGTATCTAAGTTAGTAAAGTGCTTGCTTTGTATGCATAAAGCCCTGAGTTCAATCCATAGCATCACATAAACCAGTATGTTAGCCCACAGTTCTAAGCCCTGAATTTAGGAGGTGGAGGAGAGATCAGGAATTCGAGATCATCCTTAGCTACATAGTGAATCTGAGAACAGACTGAGCTACATGGGACCATAGCTCAGAAGAAGAAGGACATGAAGGAAAGGAAAAAAATAAGGGAAGAAGAGAGAGAAGGAAGAAGGAAGGGAGTTTCATTTGATCCCAGTGTCTCACCTTCCAACACATTGATTCAGCTTCACTGGCTGTTCAGTGACCTCCAGGGATCTGACTATCTTCCCCCAACTCTCTGCTGGAATTAACAGATGTGTGTGCCTCGGCACCCAGCTTTGTATGTGGTGTCATAGCTATATATAGGTGTCAACTTGACAACTGAAGACTGGAACTCTAGGCATAGTCATGAAGAGTTAGTAGTTCAGTTAAGCCCCAAGCGAGTCTGCAGGCAACTGTCCAATAGGAAGGCCCAGCCCATGGTAGGGGGACAAGTCTCTGAGCAGGTGAATGAGATGGAAGGAGCTAGAAGTTGGTGTTCTTTGGATACGCTTGACTAGAAATGTTGTCTTGTAAGTGGGATTTGCCCCCTCTCAGAGTCCTGTGAATTCAATATGGCCAGTTCACTTAGCCCTTTGTGTTGGTATGAGCTCTTCTATCAAGCTAGACTAAGAACTATGTAGCCAAAATAAAGCTCCTTGTTCACATCAATTGTTTGGTTCTGAATTTATCAGGAACATGAGGGCAATCTATGACACATGGGTACTGGGGATCTGAATTCAGGTTCTCATGCTTACATGACAAACACTACCCACTGAGCCTGCTCCCTGGCTCCTTGAGTTTTACCTCTCTCTGTTCTCTGGTTCTCTCTATAACCGTGAGACTTCCCGTAATTTTAGGCATATGCTACTTCTCCATAGACTCAGCTTGTTAAAGAGTAGCTCATTTGGTTCAAAAGTTAATCATAATGAAATAATAGCTAGTATGGCTGGCCAGGACCATATGCCATACAAACCACTCATTCAATGAAGCTAGAAGTGCATGCAATGACTTCAACCTGTGAGTGTAAAATCACGACTGACACGTTGAAGGGCACTTTAAGCTTGAGCCAAATATGAGTGACCATAGTTCAAGATATGCATTCCATGAAGCTTTATAATTACAGAACAAAGAAAATCATAAAGGAAGATACTTTTCAGTTACACGGATGGGATCATCACATAAATGGACTACAGTAAAGCAGAGAAAGATCTGCTATAGGCCTCAGTTCCTCGCCAGTGACATTCTTAGGCATTTAGTTGGTGAAAACCAGAGATTGGCTGTACACTCCAAAGGATTTACCTAGCAGTCGCAAAGACATTGGAACTTGCAACATTTCTAACTCTCCACATCATTGAAGCTCTAGTCATTCAATCAGCCCTGCAGGTGCAGCTTCTTTCTAAAAACTCTCCTTCATAAATCTTGCTATGACCTAAACACCCAAGCTGTGCTGCTGAAAGTTTCAGCTCTGAAAAGCAAGCTTAAGAAAGCAGCGCCTCGGGGCTGGAGAGGTGGCTCAGGGGTTAAGCCTCTGCCTTGCAGGAGGAAGGTCCTGAGTTCAGATCCTAGACCCCATGTATAGACGCCGGGCAGAAGCAGGGGCGGCGTGCATTTCTGGTCCTGGTAGGGCGGAGTCTGTGAATCCCAGGGCAGAGTAAACAAGGAGGAGGTGGAGGCATCCATGGTGGTTCCCGAATTCGTCCGTGGTTCTACACATACGCACACACACACACACATACACGGTCACAATTGAATAAATAAAAAAAAATTAAAAAAAAAAAAAAAGAAAGCAGTGCCTCATCAGAAGTGCATCAAATGAGATTCACGGATGCTGAGCCCTTGCCCTTTGAAACAGTCAACAGCTGGCAGAGCAGGAAGCATCACACCTTGAGCAGTCTGCACTTCGTTCCTGAGTAAGCTTTGTAATCAAAAGTAATTTGGCATGAAGCATATTGAAATTCCTAGAAGCATGTTGAAATTCCTAGCGTTTGCAGCGGGTGAGGGTGATTTCTTCCTATGCCCACACAGCATACGCCACTTCTGGGGATTATGATCCCATGTCTCTCTTGCTGCCTCTCTGACTGACTATTTTTATTATTGTGGAGCTGAAGGGTTCACTGTCCCCATGATCAATAATGACCCATGGGTTGGTGTGAATTTTCTTTTGGTTGTTAGGACTGCAGAAGAACCGTGTGTCCAACATGAATGCAGTCTTGCAGTGACCTCATCAGGTGTCAATGTCATGGAGGCGTCATTGAAGAGATCATTCATTCATAACCCCACATAGATGTTTCCTAGATGCTAACCACATGCAGGACCTGTGGGGAGAATGTTCAGGAAGAAACAATGACAGCTCAGGCAACAAAACTACAGTAACTGATCAGCAAAGGCCCATGGAGCACCTTCAAAGTGCAGATCTTCCCTGGAAGCATAAGGGCACAATGTTGCTGTCTACTGCACCTTCTTCAGTCCTCAGCAGATGGGAATATGCAAACCCAATGCACTGACAGGGCTTTCCGTCTCCCAACCAAAGAATTATGGCCAAATCAAATTTCAGGGCACCAAATAAGCTACTCTTTAACAAGCGGAGTGTTTGCCTGGCATGCACAAAGCCATGGGCTTGATCCCCAGCACCATGTAAACCAGGCATTGTAGCAAATGTTAACAGAGCATTTGTTAGGTGGAGACAGGCAGGTCAGGAGTCCAAGTTCATCCTCAGCAACATAGTAAGTTTGGGACTAATATGAGCTACATAGGAGGAGAAAGAAAGGGAGAGTGAGGGAAGGGAAGGGGGAGGGGGAGAGCAGGGGGAGGGAGGAGGGGGAGGGGAAGGGAAGGGAAGGGAAGGGAAGGGAAGGGAAGGGAAAGGAAGGGAAGGAAATTAAGAACTTATTGCTTGTTCTCAGCTGGGGACACAGCTCTGACAGAGCACTTGTCTGTATGCACTGTGGGTCTGGGTTCAAACCTCAGCACCTTCCTAGAAATGTAAGCTCTGCTCTTATGTTCTTGGCTCTGAGCTATATCTCCCTCCCCTACCTTATCTGGGCTCTCCCTGCCCCCATGACCCACAGAGTCCAGCAGACTTAAGTCCTGGATGATCCCCTGTCCCCCTGAACATTCTTCACAAGGCAACATGCTGAGGATTCCACTTATAAACCTCAAGCCTGGGCCTCAACTCCAAATCCAAGATGAAGAACTTCCTGTATTCTCAGCAAGGAGCCTCAGCATTGCAGGCTGACTGTGGGAGTTTCTGGGACCATTCTGTTGGAGGATTTGGCACATTCCCTCCCCCTTGATGTTGGCCCATGTTTCCCAATCTAATGCTCCATCTGTTGGACATAGAAGACTGTTATCAGTGCAGCTCTACACTGTCTTCCTCACTTCCCAGATGGACAGTTTGAGTATCAACTACCAACTTCATCTTCTGAGTCTCCAGACTCTGTATTCACTTTGTATTCACTAACCCTGGCCGCTTAGTCCAAACTGTGGGCTGATCACCTGCCTGAGCTCCTGCAACATTTCTTCAGACCCTGGATCATTTCCATACTGAAGGCGGCTGCTCCCTGGTGACCTATGGGGATTTCTCCTTCAGTATTACAACCTTGTGTAATCTCTTGATCTTTGTGTGAAATGGGCTTATGCTATGACTGGAACATGGCAAAAATGAGAAGATGTCATACTTAAGATCAGGTTCTCTCTTTCTCTTCCACTATCAGCCACACACTCCACTTGCCATGTTGTGAGAAGCCCTGTGGAGAGGATCATGGGACCATGTTCTAGAAAAAGATGTCTCCAGTCAACAGCTGCTCCAGAGAGAATTCTCTCATAACAGCCTTGAGATATTTGCGCCCCCCCCCTCTCTCTCTCACACACACACACACACACACACACACACAAAACACATGGCTTCAGCACTATGGGAGAACCAGAGATAGGGAACCTACCGAAACAGCAAACTCCTTACTGCATTAACATAATAATTGTACAAATGATTAGAATTCACTGTATTTCCATACATTGTCAATATGTATGGATTATATCTATCTATTCTCATACCTCATCTTGCCCTCTTTCTAGTTTCTGGTACATTCCTCTTTTAATTTCAGGCCATCGTTTTTATAAGTTTCTACATAGAAAACCTTTTTGTATCTAGTTTATTTCATTAAATTGTCTTCAAGTTTTATTCATTTTCCACAAATGACAAGACTTCTTTATGGGTGAGCAATTTTCCACTGAGTATATGTGTGTATATATCAATCTACCAATACATAGTATAATATTAACCACATGCATAATTCATCACTTTAAAATGAAGGTATACAGAATCCTGAAGACCAGCTCATGTAAAGTAATGTTTTTAAACTATGAGCAGTGATGCACACATATAATCGAAGCACTCAGAGGTAGATATGGAGTATCATGAGTTCAGGGACATCCTTGGCTACATGAGACCATCTCAAACAGAAATACCCTCAGAAGGGTGGAGGGAGGGAGAGGACCGGGGTACCTATTAAGTTTGTATGAGTGGAAAAATTTTAAAAAAATATACCCTCAGAACCAAACCAATGTTTTCCCCATTTAAGGTTATTTGAAGGCCTAAAGTTGACTTTTATGATACTTTTATTATTATTTTTGTTGAAACTCAAAAGTTTGGGTATATGGTAGGTTGGTAGGATTTGCTATGTAGCTCTCACTAGCCAAAATCTCCCTGTTCTCTGTGTAGAACACAGTGACCTCCAACTTAGTTCCTAAAACCATGAAGATATTTAGCGACTTTCAAAGTCTAGGTCCAGAAAGAAATTAAATAGAGAAAATAAGATGAGAAGGTGAAAACAAGGGGTTGCAGCATCCGTGAGTCTCACCCAAGAATCCACCTCTTAAAGGGGCCATGACCTTCCCAAATACTTGAGATTGTGAAGGACACATTTCAAAACATAAAACAGTTCATCAGGATTTCTAGGCTTTCCATTCCACTGCCAGAAAGGTGACCCCCCACTTCAGTATGTGGATAGCTACCTCCTAACAGGTGAGACTGAGGAAAAACTGCCTCCAAGCTACAGAACTACCGCTAGAAACACTACGTATTGGATAGTGAGTCTTCACTAAAAAAGTACAACTTTGCACTCATAAGACAACATAACATACATGAGATATAAACTGCAAGAAGGTAAGAGACTGGACTCTCATTGTAGATTTCAGGCCATTTCTCAAATCCCCACTACAAAGACTAAGAGACAGATACATAAGCAATTGAATATTACAGGCTATGGATACCCAGGTTTGCCAATTTAGCTAAGTCTTTATACTTGGCTACTGGGGTATCGAACAAGACTTTATGTGGATCCCTATTGAGAAAAAAACCTTTAAAGAACTCAAACAGACACTAATCTTGGCTCCAGTGTTGGCACTACCTGACATCACCAAGTTGTTCCACCTAGTCATTAATGAGAAAATGGGCATTACTCAAGGGGTCCTGACCCAGAAACTTGGGCTCTGGCAGTGTCCCGTTCTAAGAGACTAGATCTTATGGCAGTTGGATGACTAATGTGCCTGAGGGCCATGCTGCTGTGGCCCTATTGATTAAGCAGATAGATTAAATTGGTTTTAGGACAAGACTTGCTGATCACAACCCCACATACAGTAGAAGCTCTTCTGAAGAGCACCCCAGATAAGAGGATGTCAGATTCATATATTCCATTATCTAGCCTTGCTGCTAGACCAGTGCAAAATAAAATGACACCAGACTGCTGTCCTGAACTGGCTTCCATGCTGCCAGAAGCAATGATGCTTTCATTCACCATGAGTGCCTGGAGATCACCACTATATCTCAGGGACTAAGATCCGACCTGACAGATCTCCCATGGGAACCACCTGATCTGGTAATGTTTTCAGATGGCAGCAGCCTCATCCAGGATAGTACCAGTAGTGCACTGAGGCAGCAGTAGTGACAGTAGAACGGATCCTCTGGATGGATACTCTCCCACCAGGAACTTCAGCTCAGAGGGCCAAATTCATTGTGCTTACTAAGGCCCTTAAATTGGGAAGAAGAAAACCAGTGAACTTGTATACAGACAGTAGATATGTTCTTGCCATCAAGAGCTACATGGAAATAGCTGGAGAAAGGAGTCTCCTAATAGCAAAAGGAAAAGACATCAAAAGAAGACAAATTCTGAACTTGTTAGCAGCAATCTAGGTCCAGAAGCAAATGGTTATTATACATTGCCAGAAAGGAGATTCTTTGGAGGCTGCTGGAAACTGACTAGCAGACAGAGCTACTAGGGAAGTCACTCTAGTGCTTACCAGTCCTGCTGGAACCTATCTTGCTTGAAAAACCTAAATATTCATAAGATGATCTAAGGCTCTTAAAAAACAAGATACGGAAGAAATACCAAGGCAGGCATAAGTTACCCAATGAAAGAATAGTGCTTCCTCAAGCATTGGACAGACATTTGGTACACAGACTCTACCAGGGAACCCACCTGGAAAAGACGCCGCTTCCTGAACTTGGAAGGAAAAGGCCTTTCCTCCCAGGACTAGACCAAATGGCACAAGATCACTTCCTGATGTCAGACCTGCCTCTTATGGTAATGTGCCACCCACGAAGATTAGGGAACAAGGATGAAGACCAGGTAGACACTAGGAAGTAGCAATTCTGAAGTCAAGCCAAAGTATTAACTTGTTGACAATTTTTCTAGATGAATAGAGGCTTTTCCTTTCAAGATAGAGACTGGTCAGATAACTGATAAAAACTTTTAAATTGGATAGTACCAAGGTTTGGACTGCCCTTAACTATGGGATCTGATACCGACCAGCATTTATTTGTAAGATCACAGACAGTCTTCCTACCATTTGGGGAATAAATTGGAAGTTACATTGTGCTCACCACCCCCAGAGTTCAGAACAAGTAGAAAGGATTAATTAGACATCAAAGGAGACCTTAACTAAATTAACCCTAGAGACTGGCAAAGGATAGGTGGATAGGGATCTATCTCTTTACCTTCTTAAGGGCCAGATGCATTCCTTACATAAAAGGCTTAACCCTTTTCTAGATCCTTTTTGGAAGACTGCCTCCTATTCTTCCTCAAGTAGGACTGGAACTGGCCACCAAAATTTCTAATCAACAATTGCTTCAATCCATATAGGCTTTACAATTGCCTCCTTTGTTAAGGTTGCCTTCCAGACTCCCCTGCCATATCTGCACCCTTTCTGACCAGGAAATAAAGTGTGGATACAGAGACACCAAACTGAGGCTCTGGGACCCCACTGGAAAGGCCCATACCTGGTCATCCTGACCACTTCCATTGCTGTTAAAGTGGACAGCATCTATACCTGGACCCACCACTCCCAAATCAAACATGTCTCAGAAGTTGAGGACAACAGCCCCACTTCAGAAAGATGGACTGTTTCCAAAGACCCACCAGAGATAAAACTTTTGCAGGTTTAGACCTACTGTTACTACTGAAAATGACAATGTTTACACAGTTAACCTATGGGAAAACAATTGGAAGTTTATACTTTCCCCCAATACCCCAATATCTACTAAATCAACGCCTAGGGCATGGAAATTCTACCTCATGGCTGTAAACAAAAATAATAGGACCCTAAACTCTCTTTCCTGCCCTGCTATCAGCTGTGCAACACCCTCAATTGTACCTTCAATGGTGGTAATACATGTTTAGGGGATTGTAAAGACCCTAGCACTTAAAAGGTTGGGACATTTCCCAAATGAATATGTTTCATGTAAGAACAAACAAAATCATACTGTAGGGGCTCCAGATATGGAGATTATCCATCTTAGAGCTGTAAATATCATGCTACCCAATCTGATTGGGGAATTAAATAATCTAAGTTCCACTCAGTTGATATGACAAGGTTACCTTCACTATCTCTGATCTTTGGATTATTAGATGGGAAAAAGAGACTGTGGGATGTTTATAGATATCAGGGATCAAACAGAAGTGAAGAAGGAAAGATTAATTTTTAGAACCCTAACTCCAGTCCCCTCCTCACCAGACTCCCTTTTGTCTGAACTGAATTCCACTACTGCTCCCACCACCACTACATTCCCACCATCACCACTACTACCACTCCACCTTGTCCTTGCCTCAATCGCTCCCTAGCTCTTCATCTTCCCCCACTTCTCCTTTCCCAACTAGTGCTGCCTTAGAATCTATTATGTCTATGGTACTGTCTGTATTTTTCTTTGCTAATGCAACCAACCCCAAAGTTACAGCCAATTGTTGGTTCTGCCTCCCTCCAAGACATACCTACTACATTGGGTATGCAGTACATAAGAGGCCAAATGAACCAGTTTATTATGTTGCACGTCAAAAGGGATCACAAAAATATTACAGCTAGGAAGGCCAACATTCCCTCATTAAGTTTTGATTCCCAACCAAATCCAGGAACAAAGTACATGCTTTTCTCCAAATGCTGTAATGCATCTAAGTCACCCTAAAAGAAGAACTGCAAATTCTCCATGAATGTTTCAAAAATTTTGGCCACCTCCCCGACAGTTAAACATCCCTACATGTATCAGTCATTGAATACCACCTGGTTAATGTGCTCTTCTGGTGTAACACCTTTCATTTCTACATAGCAAATGCATCAAGTCCCCAGTTCCACATCCTGGCTGTTTCCCCAAATGTACATCTATGATGGGCCAGCAAGTAGACAACACCTGGACCAACAAGCCTGTGCCCCCTCTTTAAGAACAAGAGATTACCCTCTGTTCTAATTCCACTGTTGATCATCTAGTGATTGTAGGCTAAACCTTCCTTGGAGTACCAGGTATAATAACAGCTGACAAAAATTAAAAATACTCTGGAACTCAATAGATGGGGATTTGTGGCTTTTGAAAAAGTCCATAGCAGAACTAGAATTCCAAATAAACTCCTTGACTGAAGTAGTTGACAGCAAGGAAAAAGGTTAGCTCTGTTGTTTGTATGACCCCGGGGAAAATTGCTGTTTTTGTATCAACTGCTAAGGAATAATAAGAGAAACCCTGTCACTAGTCTGCACTAACTTAGCTGAAAGGGAAAAGGCCAAAAAGGAATCAGAAAACTGGTTTTATTCTTTTCTAATTCTCCCTGGTTAATGACAGTGCTGATATTCTTACTGATCATAGTAATAAATAATATTGTTAATATTATCTTTATCCAGATATATTAACTCCAGGATAGAAGCCATCAAACTAATGATTCTCAGAACCCAATATGAACTGCTATGTGACAAATGTGCAAGACAGTCCACCGGAGTGTAACTTTTGCCTTCAAAAGCTCCTTTATTATATTCCTCAGGGGTCTCACATCATTATGCCAACTTATTGGTGTGGGGACCTTATCAGCTCCAATAAAGCTTTTCTGTTTGTTAAAGCTTACTTGGGTTCAGAGTGGTGAATTCCTCAGTGTCCCCAACCCATTACAATTTTCTCTGTTACATCCTTTGACTTGTGCTGATTTTTTAAAAACTGTGTTGTCTGATTCCGTTTCTGAGATAGAACTTTCAAAATACTACTTCATTAGGGGTGTGTGTGTATCAGAAGGCTGTGGAGACCCAAAGGTGACCTCAGGAATCATTTTGAATTGATCTTCCTCCTATTTATTTTGCTATGGGATTTCTTAGGTTCAGCCTGCCAAGACTTAGAAGTGCTGGCTGCTGCCATTTCAGCCTGACTTTTGTACATGTGATCTGAGATCTGAACTCAGGTCTTTCTACTTTCAAGACTCAGGCTTAAAGCCTGAGCCATTCTCTCAAACTGGTCAAGACTTTAATACAAAAATGTTCCTGTGGATGGATAAGATTCAAACTAAAACACCTTACAGTATTTCTCCCATCTATACTCTAAGCAAATGCATGCTTACATGAAAATAGAACTGACCTTCTGTGCAGTTCCTTATTTACTACTGATAGACACTATGTCCACAACTTAAGTTCCAACAGTTTATCTGAAGGATGATCAATTTAAAAAATAAAAAAAAATTCCTATGCTGCAAGCATGTAAAAGTTACAAGTAATACTTGAGATCAAATCATTTTAGTGTATCAAAGTTGTTTGGTCAGCTTCTAAAGCAATCCTTGTACTTGGGTCTGGGATTTACCCTTAAAGGGCAGATCAGGGAAGATTTGTCGAACAGTCAATCTCAAGCCTTCCAAATGCCTCCTAACACACAACATTGCCCTAACATTTGCCTAAGAAATGATATTCACTAAATTTTCCTCCATGAGATTTAATTAGAATATAAGGAAATACAAGTTGCACATATTCTGAAACACAGAAAGCATGATGCCTACGTACATTTAAAACTCAACTCATGTAATGTGTTGTTTCAGTCTAAAATCCTTTTAGTGTCTCAGTTCTTAATGCCTTACATGCATGTTGGAGTCCAGTCTCAAGGACCTTGCTGCTATTCATTACTGACTTTGGAGCCCAACCTCTTGGGCACTGTATTGTACTGGTTACTCTTCTCAGTTGCTGTGAGACAAAACTCAAGCTCAAATATCTTAGAGAGAGAAGAAAAATCCATTTGGGGCCTTTGCTGTACAGGAGCAAGGAATGTCCCTTGGAATTCTGACCTTCACTCACTCTCTCCTTCTTAAAGAAATTACATTCGTATGTACCTCAGGGTACATCCTCTCCTATTATCCAAATTGAGCGCAGGCTTTGATTCACAAATGGAGCTCATCTCTTTAACAATAGCCACCATTTTGCTGTCTGTCTCCTCTTGGTTCAACTCTTCAAATTTGCCACCACATTTTTTCTCATCAAATCTCAGTTTTACTTCTTTCTGCCTGATTGCTTGCTCTTTTTCATAACTGAAAAAAGTGCTAAAAAGTATCCTTGCCACATTGTCAAGACTATCTATATTGGCCTTGAAATTTCCTGCACCAAGCACTCCAATTTAACTTAAGGCAAGCATTCAGGATGAGGGCAAAACTTGATCACTCTGCCAATGCATCACCCCATTTGCCCCTGGTCAAGTTCTCAACACAGTTTCTGTTCCCCTCTGGGCCATCACAAGCTGGACTTCCACTGCCTGCGTCTCTCACAATATCCATTTCTTACAAGCTCTCACTAGAATGATCCTTTTCACAAGCAATACCCTGCTTCTTTGGTTCCAATTTCTGTACTGGTTACTCTTTTCTGTTGCTGTGAGACAAGACTCAAACTTAAGCAATTTGAAGGGAGAAAGGTAGAATTCAGTTTATGGTTCCAGAGTAAAGATACAGTCTTTTGTGGTGGAAAAGGCATGGCTGGCTGGTAGAAGCTGAAGGTGACATAAGTCACTGCAGACATGGAGGCTGAGAGTTGCTGCCTCCAAGTTCAAAAGCAGTCTCAGTCACTCAAACAGGGCAGAGCTAACCAACCTCAAAGGCCCACCCCCATGAATCCCTTCCTCCAGCAAGACTCCACCTCCTAAAAGTGCCATGACTTTCCCAAACATATGACGCTGTAGGGGATAACTCACATTTCAAACCATGAATAGCCTTGTTGCTATTTATTACTGACCTTGGAACCCAGCATCTTTGGCCTTGCTGCCATTTATTGCTGATACTATTCATTTGGTGACATCTCAGCTCAGCCTTCAAGTGTGATTGAGGCTCAAGACTTTCCTGGGACCCACTGGTCTTTATGAGACCCTGGGCTCAAGAACTGAGCAACTACAGGTGGCTACTTTGGAGGACACTGCTTTTATTTGTGAGTTAATTTAATAAAATTACATGTATCTTGGCTGGGTTGGTGGCATCTGGAGTGAGCTCTCCAACAAAATGAAACTTCCCTCTAAAAACTGTCCTGATAGCATGAGTATCACCAACCAAACCCATTGGTGTGAGCTTTTCAGAGAACTAGTAAAAGTGGATATGTTGGAATGCTCAGATTCTCCTTTTGTGAAGGGTGATTCTATATACAAAACTTTTGATAATGAAAAAAATAAAGAAAATAATGATGCTGGTTGATTGTTTTTAGCATTTCCGGAAAAAGTACAAAATGAAAAGGAAAATCTGCCCGCTGGTTGCTTCCTCTAGTCCTAATGGTCTTGACTCTTATCCGGAAGAAGCCTCTTTGGATCAAGAGTTCTAACTTTTTCAGTCTTGGCTTTTCTCCCGTGGGTACCAGGACACGTGTACACTGCAGAAAAAGCCAGAGGCTCCTATGGGACTTTTTATTCTTTCTTCTCTTTCTTTAATCTCCTGCTCCTCTCTGCTCCAATTCCTCTGAAATGGGTACCTCCCACTCTAAGCTTCATCTGTCTATACCTCTCACCTGCCTTCTTAAATCTCTTATGCCACTTGGTTTCCAAAGGATCAATAAATCTCCATGAATCATTTTTACTGTAGCTCAATTTGGCCTCATAGACTGCTGGTATTGTTGGCCCCAAGGTGGCACACTTGATATTCAAAGTAGATGGTCTGACATGCTGTATATCCAAGCCTTTTCACAACTTTCCGTGAGCACCCCTCTCTGTTTGAATACTACCTTGTCTACCAAATCCTGTTCACTAAGACTCCAGCTTTGCCTTCCTTACCTCCTCCCTACCTAGAACTCTTCTTTCTCAATTTCCGATGTGGCCTAAGCTTCCCCTTTGATCCCACCACCTTCCATGCCTTCCTTAGAATTTCCTGCTCCTTCCACTTCATCTCTGATTTCAACTCGACCCTACTCCACTCCTTTCCATCTCTGCCGCCATCCTGCCTGCTGGGGCCAGATACCTCCCCAGTTCTGCCTGCCACATGGCTCAACCCTCAGGTTACCTTCTGGCCCCACCCCTCCTGGTTCTGGGCCAGGATCCCAACCCCTCCTCCCCTACCCTTCCCGTTCCAGGCCCAGTGTTGGACCCTCCTCCTCCCCTTCCTTTCTGGAGTAATTGCTAAATACAGTTTCTTAAATGCTAATCTGCTTTTGATTTATGCTGGCTAGCTATTATATGCATTGCTGCGTTTGACATGTTGACTACCCAGACTTCAGATAATTCTATCATGTGCTTTTATGTTTGCGCGTTTTACATTTCAAAGTGACAAATTTGTGGCTCCTTCAATTTTTTTCCATTCTTATCGTATGCTAATGTTTCTTATTTTTTATTTTTTGGCATGCTCAATTAAAATACATATATACATACTTTAGAAAACAAACAAACAAATAGTTTTAATAATACCAAGTCCAGGTCCATTAAACTGAAGCCAAAGAAAGATTTCCCCATTCTGTGTCCAGCAACTAACTAGAGAATGTGAATGTTTAGTCCTACTGACCTGAAAGAGAATCAATTTGTAGTATCTTCTTAGACATGGCCTCTATACATCTTAGATGAAAGATGGCTCCCCAGAAGGATCTTTAAATTATAATGCCATCCTCCAACT
Organism: Typhlomys cinereus; assembly: GCA_023101885.1. Taxonomy (NCBI): domain Eukaryota; kingdom Metazoa; phylum Chordata; class Mammalia; order Rodentia; family Platacanthomyidae; genus Typhlomys; species Typhlomys cinereus. The sequence goes on along the minus strand of JALPQD010000209.1, from coordinate 1,180,020 downwards.
AAACAATGGCAAACAAATGGCAAGAAGTTAAGAGACCATAGAGATCTCTGCCAAAAGTACCAGCTAGTAGTTCAAGAAAAGCTCTGTCTGATAGAAATGCCCTCAAGACTAAGGTGGAATAGGAATTTCATCTAGCTTCCACAGCAGCCAACCCACCCGCCCCCCCCCAAACCTTGAAAGTAAACAGGGTCTATGTAATTCAGATGCAGCATTAGAATCTTTAGAGAAAAAGAAAGACTAAGAACATTTAGATCAACTCAGGTTTGTGTTTCCTTTCCCTTGAAAGATTTTGATCTAAGTTACTTAGGAAGTTTCTCTAAGGATCCAGATAAATTCACTTTTCAAGCAGAAAGGAAGGAAAGGAGAGGAAAGAGAAAGAACCAGAAAACAAAGACATCAAAAGTTGACATTTGCCTAAGGGATAGATAGACTACTAATAGGCATGCACAAGCAGACAACCCAGGACCCCTTCAGACAAGGAAAAATGAAACAATGCTTTGAATATGACCAGATTGGGCACTTTGATACTGTTCCAAGCACAGGGAGCTTCCACGTGCCCTATGTTCTGACTGTGGGAATCTCCACTGGAGGAAAGATTGCCCCTTGAACCCAGGGCTCAGGGGTCAAGCCCCTCTGCTGGGGACCAATGAAATGGCCTGAAGCTCTTAGCTTCCCTCCCATGTGAAAAGGAGTTTGTCCTGATAACCAGCAAAACTCCAAAATGGCCAGGTCGTGCATGAGAACCTTGGGTTTAACGTGAAAATGGCAAGCTTTTTTATTCCTATGTTAATAGACAAGGGAGCTCAAAATTTTATTGCTCAACTTCTTTTCTAGACTTTTGTCACTCTTTGATTTTACTAGAATGTTTAGGATCAGGGAGTGACAGGCTCACCAGTCACTCATGAAGTAATTACTGAGATTCCTTACATGCTTAATGGTAATGCTTTTAACCATTCCTTTATCTACATGCCTGAATGCCCTAATATCCTAGGTTTAGACCTAATGGAGTGGAATATTTTAGCACTGTTACAAAGTCATCCACGTGGTTCTGGTTTTAGACGGACCAAAGATGTTAGAGAGAGGAGATCATAGATTTAAAAAAATGTTGAAATCCAGAAAGCATGTAACAGAAAGCGTGAAGTTTGGAGGCCCAAAGAAAGCTAGTTTGTGCTATTAAAAATAAAATAAGACATGTATTGACAGAAAGTTTAGTAAAGTTTTGTCCTTGTCCTAAAAGCTTCCCTATGGGTACTTGACAGAGGGAAAATGCAATGACAAACTTAAAGACGTAAACTAGGAAAAAACAGAAAGCCAAAACTCTTGGTGTTAAACTGACTAGCTCTATTAGCAAATCAATCCTGGCTTTTCATTGAGATCAGAGGTGTGGGCCTACCCTAAAGACAAAATAATGGTTAGAGACCTACATTACTTTCCATGTGAGGAAATAATGTCCCCTACACATGTCATCTTAAAAAGTCTTTGTCACTTTGCTTTTAAGACCCCCAAAAGGAGGAGAGAATTAATTCAGATTGTTCTGCCCAAAGATTCAGACAGTTGACATTTTTTTTGGACAGGCCTTAAAATGTGACTTTAGAGATTAAAGCTGCCAGAAAAAGGTCTCCAGTATGTAATTACCTGTTGCCCTTTGTTTTCACACCAGATAAAGGTAGTAACTGCTCCAGGCAAGATAACAGGTTTTCTTTACTAACTCTTACCTGTACCCACAGTAAGACTACCAAGTCCCTTTGGCTTATACCATCTGCCTTTCTAATTACAATGGTTTAATCCTTAAATTGAGTGTACAAGATCTTAATTTATCTGCTTTGTCTCTTCCAGATTAATATCCATAAATATGGGGACCTTTGGACCATCCCAATATCTCATAGGTGAAGATCTTTGACTTCCTTTGCTCCAACTCAGCAGGAAGTAGCCAGAGCAATCCTCACCCCTTGTCCCTTGAGCAGTCTGGGTCCTCAAAGACTCCACGCTGGGAAGGTCTCTGAAGATCTTAGAAGATCATCTCCCATTGCTGAAATTCCCTTAAAAGAACACACGCTTTGCTAATATACACAACCCCCAAAAAAGGGGGGGGGAGGGAATGTAGGAGAGAAAAGTAAAAGGTCTAGGAGAAGAAAAGACCCCATTTTGTGTGTGCTATAATGAAACTGTGTGCTATGACAAATTTTTAACCTTAGACTAATCACTCCTTGGCTTCTGTAAACTGCTTACACATAAGGATAGTCCCTGCTCACACATAAGAATAAGCAAAACTTGCTCTCACAATCTGCTGACCACTTGGTTTCATTGCTGCAGCCCTGGTTCAGCAGGACCACCACTCAGGGTTTCCACCTCTCCCCTCTTCCTTATCCGAGCCTCCAGCTGCAGCCCCTAACTGAAACCTAAGTCTGAATAGTGGCCCACCCACTATCCTATCCAAAACCCACAGACAGAGTCACTAACTGAGCAGCACATACCAGTTTAGAAACTAATATAAAAACTACACCCTGCTCTTACTCGGGGTTACATTATGAGGTCCTCAATTCTGACGGAGTCCTGGAGTCCTGAAGCTTCAGCCAGTTAGATCTGCTTTTAATAAACAACTCTTTTAGTCAAGCTCATTGTCTGTGCTTCATTGGGTAGACTACCAGGCCCCGTAACAGACATTTCAATTTCGTCCCGGGAAAAGTTTCTTTTGAGTTCCAAGACACATTTTCTAACTGGGCTATTTATCTCCTTGTTTAATTTTTAAGTTCTTTGTGCACTCTGGATAATAGAGCTCTATCAGATATGTGGTTAGTGAAGATTTTCTCCCATTCTCTGGGTTGTCTTTTTGCTCAGTTTACAATCTCTTTATCTGAACAGAAGCCTTTAATTTCATAAGATCCCATTTGTTGAGTGTTGGTTCTAGTGACTGTGGTATTGGATTTCTGTTTAGGAAATGTTGGCCTAGCCTAATCCACTTGAGGAAGTTCCCTACACTTTGAACTAGGGTTTTTGTAGTCTCTGGCATAATATTAAGGTCCTTGATCCACCTGGAATTCTTATGCATGGTGACAAGTACGGATCCAGTTTTAATCTTCTGCATGTGGATATCCACTTTTGTCAAGCACCATTTGTTGAAGATACTCTTCTTTTTAGAGCTCTTTGGGCCCTTTTGTCAAAGACGGAATGGCTGTAATTGCGTGGGCTTATATCTGGGTCTTCAACCCTTTATCCATTGATGCACATGTCTATTTTGGAGCCAGTATCAGGCTGTTTTTATTACTATGGATTTATAGCATAGATTAAGGTTTGGTATGGTGATACCTCCAGCAGAGTTTTTGTTACTCCGGATTTGCTTTTGCTGTCCTGGGACTTTTGGGCTTCCATATGAATTTTGAGATTGTTTGGTCAATTTCTTTAAAGAATTGCTTGCAGATTTCGAGGGGGAGAAATATCCAAAATTGAGATAAGGCAATAAGATAGTCACAGCCTCCCTTGATGCAGTACCAAAAAATAAACAACCAGCATATGATTTCATTTCTTTAAAAATTTACACTTAAAAAATAGAACAAAGTTGGATTCCTCCTTTTAAAAAATGTTTCCATAGCTACTAAAAAAATCTCTTATTTACAAAATAGTTGATAAGGATATTCCTCCAGATTGTAGAAGAAAGGAGACAGGGACCACCGGTAGACATGGTGGATGATTAGTCAGACTCGGCGTCTTTCTCTTGTACATCAAGAGAGGCTATGCTCTCCTCAGCTGTGGCCCCTATATTTTCTGCAGGTGTGCATCTGCTTTAGTTTCTTGGCCAGTCACCTCAGCCTGTTTACCCTTTAATCCTCTCTCCCTTTCATTTGTATTTTTTTGTCTGAATATTTATCCTTTTTTTTTTGGCTTGCCTTTCATCTTTGCATGCTCTGGTTTGGCTTACAACTGTGCCCATCTTCTCTTGGGTTCCTCCTTTGCCACCCACCAAGCAGACCTTCCTTAATGGTGTCATAGCTGTGCGTGTGGATACTGTGGGCTCTCACAAAGGAATCTGCACTTGCCCGACTGGCTCCTACCTTCCCTGTGTGTTGATTTAAAAAAAAATTAGTTTGGAAGGATTTATTTTATTTATTTTCTTATTTTTTTCCCTAATTTTACAAGTATATTGAATTCCTGTTCCCCTCCCCTTCCCTCACTTCTCTTCCTCCCCACTTCCCTCCTGTCCTCCCCTACTGCCATGACTTGAAATGTGTCCCTTACAGGCTCCTCTGTTTGGGAAGGTCATGGCACCTTTGAGAGGTGGAGCCTTGATGGAAGAAGGCAGTCACAGCGGGTGGCCTTGAAGTGGATTTAGTCCCACTCTACTTCTAGGAGAGTTTTGCTCTGGTAGTTGGCATCAGCTTCCCTGATGAAGGTGACTTAATCTGTCTCCAGCTTCTACCATAAAAGACTGTATCCCCCAACTTAAAAATGGGCCCTGGGGGGCATTTGCAAAGGGTGGGCCACGGCCCGGGTGGCCGGGGGCGGGGGGGAAGGCCGGGGCTCCACGGAGCTCGCGCTCCACGCGTGGGTCTCCCCCAGGGCCCGAGAGTCTGCCTCCGAGAGGCTACGCCCTTGTCCCCTTGCCCGAGACTCCCGGGGGAGGTCGGGGAGCCGGCGCTACCCTCGTGTTACTGCTCTCCACCCCCAGCCGCAGCCCGAGAGGGGCAGGAGACCCCGAGGTTCAGCGCCTGCTCTGGTCCATGCCTCCCTCCTGGGCTTTCTTGATGGGTTTGGAGACTTCTGTGAAACCTCTTGCTGATTCTTCTAATTCTTACCATGCTTTCTTTTCTTTTTCTTCTTCTCTCTCCCCTTTACAAAAAAAAAAAAAAGAAAGAAAAGAAACTTTCTTTGACTTCACATCCATCAGGATTTGGTGGGCTTGAGACTGTCAACTCCACCGCCAGTGGGTTTAATTTTGGGGGTTTCAAATTAACTGCTAATCCTGCAGTGAACTTTAATATTGGGAATTTCGATGTTTCTACTACTTCGGCGACTCTGTTCAATTTTGGTAACAGTCTGGCAAGTGCAGGTGGGTTTGGAGGATTTGGAACATCTACAGCTGCAGGCTTTGTGTTCAGCTTTTGTGCTCCAATCAACACAGGCAGTACTGGACTTATCGGTGGTACTCAGAACAAAGGCTTTGGATTTGGTACAGGTTTTGGCACAGCAGCAGGAACTAGCACTGGTTTAGGTACTGGTTTGGGAACTGGACTAGGATTTGGAGGATTTAATACCCAACAGCAGCAACAACAGCAAACTACATTAGGTGGTCTCTTCAATCAGCCTACACAAGCTCCTGCCCAGTCCAACCAGTTGATAAACACTGCGAGTGTTCTTTCTGCCCCAACACTATTGGGAGATGAGAGAGATGCTATTTTGGCAAAGTGGAATCAACTGCTGGCTTTCTGGGGAACAGGAAAAGGATATTTCAACAATAACATTCTTCCAATGGAATTTACACAAGAAAATCCCTTTTGCCAATTTAAGGCAGTTGGTTACAGTTGTATGCCCAATAATAAAGATAAAGATGGGCTAGTGGTTTTAATTTTCAACAAAAAAGAGACAGACATTAGAAGCCAACAACAGCAATTGGTAGAATCATTGCATAAAGTTTTAGGAGGAAATCAGACCCTTACTATAAATGTGGAGGGTATCAAAACACTGCCAGATGATCAAGCAGAAGTTGTTGTTTATGTTCTTGAGCGTTCTCTAAACGGTACATCAAGAAGAGTTCCAGCTACAACACTGTATGCCCATTTTGAACAGGCCAATATAAAAACACAGTTACAGCAACTTGGGGTAACACTTTCTATGACTAGAACAGAACTTTCTCCTGCACAGATCAAGCAACTGTTACAGAATCCTCCTGCTGGTGTTGATCCTATCATTTGGGAACAGGCCAAAGTAGATAACCCTGATTCTGAAAAATTAATTACTGTACCGATGGTGGGTTTCAAAGAACTTCTTCAAAGACTGAAGGTTCAAGATCAGATGACTAAGCAGCATCAGACTAGATTAGATATCATATCGGAAGATATTAGTGAATTACAAAAGAATCAAACTACAACTATGGCCAAAATAGCACAATACAAAAGGAAACTCATGGATCTTTCACATAGAACATTACAGGTACTAATCAAACAGGAAACTCAAAGGAAGAGTGGCTATGCTATCCAGGCTGATGAAGAACAGTTGCGGGTTCAGCTAGATACAATTCAGTGTGAACTAAATGCACCTACTCAGTTCAAGGGCCGACTAAATGAACTGATGTCCCAAATCAGGATGCAGAATCATTTTGGAGCAGTGAAATCTGAAGAAAGATACTACATAGATGGAGATCTGTTATGGGAAATCAAGCAGCATTTGAAGCAACAACAGGAAGGCCTTAGCCACCTGATCAGCATTATAAAAGATGACTTAGAAGACATAAAGTTAATAGAACATGGATTGAATGAAACCATCCATATCAGAAGTGGTGTCTTCAGTTGACATATGTATCCTCTTACTATGTAAGGCCTTCCTTAATGTGACCATATGGAGGGGAAAAAAAAAGGATCCTTTTCTGGCATGGATTTTTGAGGTTACTGACACCTTACTGTATATCATCTCTGAAGTGATCACCTCACAGCTCTTCAAAAATAACCTTTGTAAAATTTACATCTAAAAGCTGTATTTACTTAAAAAATACATAACTACCTGAAGTATATGTACATTTTACAACATTAAACATTGGTGTTTAATGATTACTCTCAATTCTTTCCCTTAGCAAATATGAAGTTACTTTATATATAACAAAGTGAACTGTATACATTGCTTAGCTGTTGAAGATCTATACACTTCAGAAGTTTTTATATTTGTGAATTCATCTGTGGAGAGAGAAAGAAAATCGAAAAGTATTTAATGACTTATGTGGTTTGTTTGTTTTTTTGTTTTATGGAGAGCTGAAAATATATTTTTATATTATTTTACTTATTTGGAATTTACACATGTCTAACTAATTAAGGTAAAAAAATTGCTATTTTTTGCAAACTTTTGTTTTATTAAAGCTTTTTATTTCTAAAAAATGAAAACTTTAATAAATTATTGATTTGTAATTTAAAAAAAATGGGCCCTGGAACTAAAAAGAGACTTTTCACAAAAAAGAAATTCAAATATCAAATACGTATCTTAGAAAGTGTTCAACTGCTCTGGTCATCAGGGAAATGAAAACCAAGCCTACTCTGAGATATCATGGATGTAACAACCAACAAAATGTTATCAAAGGAAACTCAAAGCATATTGAAGAATCGTACTCATGTCCATACAAAATTAATCTATCCCTAGGATGCAGGGATTGTTCAACCTATGAAAATCAGTCAATGTGATGCTGTTATTAATCAGCTGGCTGGGGCTCCTTTGCTCTACATAGATGGAAATTGTAGAATGGCAAGGGAAGCTCTTCCAATACAGATCTTTGACAGCTTTCGTTCTTGGTGTCTTTCATGGCGGCAAAGTGGTAAAGAAGCCCAGTCAGCAGCAGCACAAAGTGACACTCTAGCCTGCAGCTCAAGTACAGACCTTGGCTGTCAGGATCCTTTACCCACTTTCACCCAAATGAAATCAGGTAAGAAAATGTGTATTCTTATTTGATCTTTCATTGCCTCACTAAACCTTGTGCTTCTAATCAATTAACAAATAGTGATGTCATTTTAACCATTAATCATTTTAGCACCAATTATGTGCCATGAAGTGAAAATACAACTGTGGGGGCTTAAGACTGCCTCAGGGGCTAGACAGGTGGCTCAGGGGTTAAGCCTCTGCCTTGCAGGCGGAAGGTCCTGAATTCGGATCCTAGACCCTATGTATAGACGTAGGGTGGAAGCTGGGGCAGCCTGTGTTTCTGGCCCTGGTAGGGCGGAGTCTGGGAATCCTGGGGCAGAGTAAACGAGGAGGTGGAGGCGGTCCATGGTGGTTCCCGAATTCATCCGTGGTTCTACACACACACACACATACATACACACATGTGCACACATGCATACACACACAAATAAATAATAATAAAAAAATTTTAAAAAGACTGCCTCAAAAGTGGAAGGACCTGCCCTTTCTTCCTCCCGCCCACCAGAACCCACTCCCAGTCCTCCATCCCAGGTGAGTTTGCCTAGCCCCCCAGGTGGCCCCCTGTCCCAGTGCCTCCCACCAGCCAGCCCCAGCAACACCCAGGCTGCCTCTGGCTTTGCCTGAGCCACACCCCAGGCCCCAGCCCCTTTCTTCCTCCTGCCAGCCTGTCCGCCTGATCGGACAGGACTTGCTCACATTCTTCCATCCCTGGAGCTTAGGTGGGCCACCAAGCCAAGTCCCAGGTCCCAGGTGAAGAATTCTGCCATCAACATCAACCCAACTGTAATAATACCAACTAAATCAGTTCAGTCAAAAACACACAGAAACTGAAAGGTCCTAAAAGACAAAACAACAATGCCCAAGTCAAAATGCAGATCCATGAGAAACAAACCCCAAGAAGAACAATCTCCTACCAAAAGAATTAACCCCATAATGATGGATTCCAACCAAAACAAATTCACAGAAAATAGCCAAGAAAACCAGACCCAAGATAACAACTTTCAAAGTATGATCATTACCATGATTAATACTATGAGAGAGGAAATCCGAGAGGAGTTAAGCCCAAGTCAAAGTGCAGATCCATGAGAAACAAACCCCAAGAAGAACAATCTCCCACCAAAAGAATTAACCCTATAATGATGGATTCCAACCAAAACAAATTCACAGAAAATAGCCAAGAAAACCAGACCCAAGACAACAACTTTCAAAGTATGATCATTACCATGATTAATACTATGAAAGAGGAAATTTGAGGAGTTAAAAAACCGCATCAACCACTTTGAACAGGAACACAACAGGCACGTGGAGGAGTTGAGAAAAACAGTTCAAGAAACAAAAGTAGGCATAGAGCAGAGTTTAAAATTGAACTAAAAGACAAGTTATCTTCAAACCAAAACTCAACAGTGTCTTATCAGCAGAACTAACGAAGCAGAAAATAGAATTTCAGATCTTGAAGACAAAGTGGTAGAATTAACCAGCACAATGGAAGAGATTGTTAAAGCCAAAAAGATACTTGAGAGAAACATTCAAGAGATATGGGACACCCTGAAGAAGTCTAACATGCGCATTCATGGAATACCGGAGCAAGAATCCCAAAATATCACACCTGAGGAAATATTTCAAATCATCATAAATGAAAATTTCCCACAATTAAAGAATGAGAGTCCCATCCAAATACAAGAGGCATTTCGCACTCCAAACAGATATGACCAAAATAGAAAATCGCCAATGGTAAATCGTAGTCAAAACACTCCATATTCAAGACAAAGAAAAGGTGCTGAGAGCTTCAAGAGAAAAAAAGAAAGTCACTTTTAAAGGTAAACCTGTTAAAATAAATGACTTCTCAATGGAAACAGTAAAAGCAAGAAGAGCTTGGAGAGACGAACTTCAAGTATTAAATGAGCAAAAATGCCAACCCAGACCAATATACCCGGCAAAACTATCCGTCATGATCGAAGGAGAGAGAAAAGTTTTCCAGCACAAAGACAACTTGAAGGGATACATGTCTACCAAGCCAGGTGTTCAAAATATGCTAGAAACTTGAAGAAAAAAACAAGCATATCCAGGAGAATAGAAGAGTAGTATAATACCACAAAAACATAAATGTCAAACAATGCCCTTACAAAATCCACTAAACATAAAAAAGTCCAGAATTAAAAATAATTTGTCCATTAAAACACTAAATGTCAATGGTATTAACTCACCAATCAAGAAACACAGATTACAAACTTGGATTAAAAACCACAACCCATCAATCTGCTGCCTTCAGGAAACTCATCTCACCACAAAAGATAGGCACATCCTAAAAATGAAAGGTTGGTCCAAAATTCTGCAAGCTAATAGAACCAGGAAACAGGCAGGGGTAGCCATTATGCTGTCAGACAAAGTGGACTTCAAACCAAAAAAAAAATCATGAGACACAGATGGACACTTCATTTTAGTCGCAGGTACAATTCACCAGGAAGACTTCACAATAATGAATATATGCACCTAATACGGGCCCCTCCACATTCATTAAGAAACCCTAGAGCATCTAAAGCAAGAAATCAATCTCCAATCAATAATTCTCAGGGATTTCAAAATTGCCCTCTCAACATGGGACAGATCAACAGGTCCAAAGCTTAACAGAGACACTTTGGAACTTAACGAAACCCTTAAAGAAATGGACCTTACAGATCTCTATCAAACTTTTCATCCACGCACCAAAGAATACACATTTTTCTCAGCAGCACACGGAACTTTCTCCAAAACAGATCACATATTGGGCCACAAAAAGAATCTACACATATACAAAAAAGTTGAAATTCTAACCTGTGCCCTATCAGACCATCACGGCCTAAAGCTGGACATCCACAACACAACAAACAACAAAAAATACACTAACTCCTGGAAACTTAAAACTATGATGCTGAATGAGAACTGGATTCAGGAAGAAATTAAAAAGGAATTTTAAGATTTCCTGAAAGCGAATGATAATGAAAATACAACTTACCAAAATCTCTGGGACACAATGAAAGCTGTCCTAAGAGGTAAGTTCATAGCTCTTAATGCTTACATCAGAAAAATGGAAACATCAGAAATAAATAACTTAACAATGCAGCTTAAAGCTTTAGATAAACTAGAGCAATGCAATCCCAAAAGCAGTAGAAGAGAGGAGATTAGCAAAATAAGGGGAGAAACATACAAAATTGAGATTAGGAAAATGATACAGAAAAATCAATCAGTCAAAAGACTGGTTTTTGAAAAAAATCAGTAAGATTGATACACCCCTAGCTAAATTAACCAAAAATGAGAGAAAACCCAAATTAACAAAATTAGAAATGAACATGGAGTTATCACTACTGATACCCAAGAAATCCAGAGAATTATAACATCATATTTCAAAAACTTATACAATGTGAAATTTGACAACACAAAAGAGATGGACGAATTCCTAAGTAAACACAACTTACCTGAATTGAATCAGGAAGCTGTGAATTAAATAGTCCTATAACATATGAGGAAATTGAGGAAGTAATCCAGAATCTTCCCACCAAAGTATGTCCTGGACTAGATGGATTCAGCACAGAGTTCTACCAGACATTTAAGGAGCTAATAACACCAATACTCCTTAAACTGTTCTGTCAAGTAGCAAAGAAGGAACACTATCAAATTCTTTCTATGAAACTAATATCGTCTTAATCCCAAAAATCTAATAAAGATACACTTAAAATAGAAAACTATAGCCAATCTCTCTGATGAACACAGACGTAAAGATTCTCAACAAAGTCTTAGCAAATTGGATTAAAAAACATATCAAAAAGATCATTCATAGCGATCAAGTAGGCTTTATCCCCAGCACACAAGGTTGGTTCAACATACACAAATCAATAATGCAATTCACCGTATAAACCAGTCCAAAGCCCAAGACCACATGATACTCTTGATAGATGCAGAAAAAGCTTCTGACAAGATCCAACAGCCTTTTACGATCAAAACCCTACAGAAAGTTGGAATGGGAGGAACCTTTATCAATACAATAAAAGCTGTATACAACAAGCCTACAGTAAGGATTATACTCAATGGGGAAAATCTCGAAGCATTCCCACTTCTATCAGGAACTAGACAAGTCTGTCCACTCTTACCACTTCTATTCAATATTGTACTTGAAGTTTTAGCTGAAGCCATAAGACAAGAAAGGGACATAAAAGGGACTCAGATTGGCAAGGAAGAAGTCAAGATATCACTATTTGCAGATGACATGATCTTGTACCTGAGTGATCCCAAAAACTCCACCAGGAAGCTCCTGGAACTAATTGAGAAGTTCAGCAGGGTGGCAGGATACAAAATAAATGTACAAAAATCAGTGGCCTTCCTATATGCCCAGAATGAAAGAAGTGAAAAAGCCCTGAGAGAAGCAATCCCATTTACTATAGCCCCTAAAAAATGAAATACCTTGGTATAAACCTAACCAGGGAGGTAAAAGACCTTTACAATGAAAACTTTAAAACCCTGAAGAAATAAATTGCAGAAGACACCAGAAGGTGGAATTAATGCAATTTGCCGTGAAGTAGATGGAATTAGAAACAATTATATTTTGTGAAGTATCCCAGACACAGAAAATTAAGCTCCGTATGTACTCCGTCATAGGTGGATCCTAGTACCAAACCCACTTAGAGACACTCAAAGACAAATGTCTGTAATACCTACAGTAATTGCAAAGATTATAAACAGGAGGGATGGGAAGGAAGGCCCCACCAGAAACAAGGAGAGAGGGGACCATGTTGTAGCAGAGAAAATAGGCCACCGTCAAGGACTGCAAAAAAGTAATGAGACATCTGGTTAAAGTTCAGACTTTCCTTCCTGATCATTTGCAACTGATGGGGTATGATCTTATCTGAAGGGGAGGGCATATAGCCTGGCAGATAGAAAGTAACCATTTTGTAAACGGGTGATTGATCCCTCCCTCACCACGGTTTCCTACTTTTATTATATCTACCTTTGAATATAGTCTTATAACAAGACTCTAGTTTAACAGGTTTATATCTCTGGCCAGGTGGTGACATCCAGTACCCATCAGGATGGAGCCAAAGGCATAGGAGGAGCAGCAAAACTGAAAAAAAAAATCAACAAACCATAATCCAGAACTCAGAGACTCTACATCAACCACCTGGAACTAGGTCAGCCTAATCTCTCCCTCATCCTGAAGCTCAGGGAAATTTGCGGAAGAGGGGGCAGTAAGATTGGAAGAGCACAATGATGGGAGGAGTAATGATATGCAAGATACTCCACACAAGTTAGGGCCGAAGCAATCATAATTGGACTTTGCATGCCCTGAGCAATGTCCAACACATTATTGACCCCTCAAAGTCTAGCATGGGATGAAGGCACTAGGATCCTTAGCGGCAAGGGATTGACAGCCACAGTAGTGTTCCTATGCTTAAGGGGAACACAGGAAAGGGTTCTGGGAAATGCCACTGGGTCCTTGCACCTCATTGGAGAGGAGGGCCCAGAGGAGAGTTTGGCATGCACATGAAAGGATACTCTGTTGATGGGAGGGGGAGGCACTGGGGAATGGGGAGGGAGGGGGGAGAAGAGGGAGGCACAGTGGGGTGGGGGGTGGAGGGAGGGAGGGGACTGGTGTACCCATTAAGTTTGTATGAGTGGAAATAAAAAAAAAGTGGGAGGACCTGAGTTTGGATCCCATGTTAAAAAAAATGTGGAAAGAGCAGTAGCCTACATTTCTTTACCTGGAAGGTTGAACATGAGAAATCTCAGCAGAACAGAAAGGAGGTAGAGCAATCCAGGATGAGTCCAGAAGTCATTCTTGGACCTCTAAAGGCAAACACAGTGCCCTCTGATATATAGAGAAACACAGACATACACACACACTTGAAAGAAAAGAAGAGAGAGAGAGAGAGAAGAAAGAAAAGAAAAGAAAAGAAAAGAAAAGAAAAGAAAAGAAAGAAAGAACACATAACTGAACATTTCCCCTGCTCTGTAACAGTTACATAGATCTTAAAAAAATATTTAGGGGTAGGGGAAATGGCTCAATGGATAAGGGACCTAATACCCAGGCATGAAGACTAGAGTCTGGATCTCCAGCACCCATGTAAAAATCTAGACAGGCATAGCACCTACCTGGTGTCTAGTACTTGGGAAACCATCACAGGGAATCCCAGAGCATACTGGCTCGCTAGCCTAGCCAATTGATAGGCTCTGGGTTCAGTTGCCAGACCCTGTCTCAAAAAATGAAGGAAGTCAATAGGATGACAACTTCAAGACTCCATAACCAAGTGTACATATGTGCACACGAACTTATACATGCAATCCACATTCACATAAAATATATTTAAAATTATTTCAAGATTCTTAAAATATGTTTATAGGAAACCACGTGTTTGAGAGCACCAAAAACCTTAACATACTAGAAGGGTCTGTAGCCAAATGCACAGCAAGTAACTACTTCATGCCCAGATTTTTGAGGAAGTCTTAATAAATGTAAAAACAACCCAGGTGATCTATGAATAGGCATTCACAATTAATTTAAAGTGATGAGCAAATGTAACTTTGCATAACTTTGACCAGTTATATACTTCTGTTAGAAAAAACGCCTCATGTATGAGTCTTAGCAGATAGCACATAATTAGAATATGCTCCTCAGAAACTTAATGTAGGAACTGGTAAGAGAAGAGGTAGAATGAGTGCATTTTGAGAAATGGTAGTTATTCTGTAATCTTTGAGGGTGTTAGAAAATTCTAGTGTTAGAAGACTTTCAATGCCAATTACTAAATAGTTCACAATATCAGAAGAATCTTGAATCAACAAGAAGTCTGAAAGCAGAAACCTTAAGTCTGGACAAGAGGGTACATGCCTAAAACATTAAGTCCCAAAACCATGATGAAACACTCAGAGAACTCCCAGACACAGAATGAAAAGGAGACCCATCTGGATTACTAGCAGGAGGCAGCCAAGTACATGCATATCACTCTCCATTGAATCTACAACGTTTTAGGATTCAGCACACAGGAATGCAAACATGCTAACTACTAGTGAACATTAACCCACATTAACCATTTTGGAAGTCTGTCACTTGCTTTTACTATGAACTTTTCTCTCTCACAGACCTCTGATTTTTCCGTTGTCTGGCTGGCTTTCCTCTTCCTTCTACTTCTCCTCCTCCTCTTCCACAAACACCTTTCTTTCTTCGAAGTGTTTCTGATTGGTAAGTATGTTAAACACTAAACTACCAAAGCACATAGATCGGCAACACAAGGGGATGCTGGGGGTGGGTAATCAGAACAGGCGCATAAAGGCACTTCCGGTTCCCTGAAACACAGCGTTGGCCAAAATACTTTAAAGCGGCTTATTTCCAGCCATGGTGGCGTTCTCTAGGTCCACAATGACCCTAGAACGTCCCATCTGGAGCCCAGAGACAACAAGCGGCCACTGCGCCCCCCGTTAGCCACGGCTGAGACTTCTTCCCACCTCCAGGGGTCGCTCAAGGGCGCCCAGCACACTCAGCATCCATTCCAGAAAATACTGCCGCGACCAGCAAACAATTCGCTCTGACTTCCGCCCTTGCAGAGGAGGGTCGAGGCCCTGGGCTCCACCTGCCAGTGCCGCATTCACACATGCTAGCGTAGGACTCACCAGGGACGAGGAGCTGGAGAAACACTGCAACAGGGAACCTTGCAGAAAGAGAACCCTGCTCGTGCCCCTCGGACACAAGGGTGAATTGAAGTCTCCCGCCTGCTGCTGGGGTTCCGCGCCTCCACCAGGAATTTCGCTTCGGTAGTTGGGGCTCCGTGCCTCTCCTCTCCTGGGATACCACTGGAGCTTGCACACAACAGGGTCTCCATTCGCCTCTCCTCGCAGCAACAGAGAATAACCAACCATCCAGCAGCCTGGAAGACTGAAAAGTGGGCGAGTCAGGGCCTGCGCAGGGGTTTTATAGCCTCGGTATTCAAATGAGGAATTCTGGAATACCCGTTTTAATTGGACGCGATGGAACTGCAAGCCATCTTTTTGATTGGATAATTTTCTTAGCGACTCCAACCATCAGAAAATAAAGATGAAGTTCCCCTCCACATATAGGCTTTGTACAAGGTTCATTTCCAAATGTTTTCTCCATTATGAAGCAGTGAGATGGCTGAACCGTTAAAAGATTTAGGTCTCCAGAACTCTCTCGAATTCTCTCAAACTCTCTCGAACTCAGTCTATCTCTAATAAATCAATAAAAAACTTAAATAACAAATATTAAAAGGTGCCTGTTTTGGGCTGGAGAGATGGCTCAAGGATCCTCAATAGAAAAGGACTTGCCAGTGTGGACAGACACCATCACTTAACTTTGTTTATTTAACTGAGTTATGTTTAGGAATATTCATAGCCCTATGATAACAGAACACAGTCTAATAACTTAGGAGTCAGCATTGACCATCATTTCTGTCCCTTTTCTGGCCTGTTGAAAATAGGTGATTCCAGTCCACACATACACTGTATAAGATTCTGTTTTCTTCTGCTTATATAATCACTATAAATGCTTTCCTGTTATTATTTTTGTGTGTTTGTCTCCTTCCCTGCCTGTTCTGTGTGCTGAGTAAACAAGAGAAGGGGAGGGAAGTGAGCTAAATGCCTTGTCCACCACAGGCAACTTGCTCTGCTTCAAATTACAGGCCTCCACTGACCAGTGACTTGAGGATGAGAGGTGATCCTGAGCTCTCACCTCCTTAGCACAGGGAATATAGCCAAGTACCACCAGTTCTGGCCAGCAGTAAGTCTTATTTTCCAGGCTCTATGACTCGAGTTTCTGAACAAGTTTCATTTGTTATCATTTCCATAACTAACTATCCCATATTTAACTCCAAGCTTTTTAGTATATTTCTAATTTACAGGATATGGGATCATAATCACAATCTAGCATTAGTATAATTCTCTTCCTCAACCCATCTAAACTCACTGCACATTTACTATCCCATCTCTAAACATTCATAAGTCTATTTTCTATCTGTACAAAAAAAATCCTTTTATAAAAATTTCTTATGAGCATATTCATACATTTCATGTTGTGATGTCTTTGTTTTCTTTAATGTCTAGTACAGACATAGTATATGAAACTTGCTTTCTATTTTCAATTTTTCTTTTTTTTCCCTCTCTCTCTCTTTTCTTGTATCTGGAAGAAGTGGGATGATGAGAAATCCAGAGAGTGACCAAAGAGTTGGAGGGCAGTAGGGGGGTCCATGGCAGTGTCCTAAAGGAGGGAAGTGACGGTGTGGGGCCAGGCAACCTTGGGGACACTCCTGCCATCACCAGGATGCCACAAAGCAGGCTCAGAGCCCACGTGAATCTGACCGTGCCTTTGGGGACTTCTGTGTGTGGTCATTCAAAGTGTCCACTCAGCCCTACCCCAAACAGTTTCCTGGGGTATCCCTGGCTCCTTCTTCCTCAAGGGTCCCACAGGTGCCCTCAGACACCCAGGTCACCTCCTCTGGAATCACTAGGGGATTCTCTCCCCATGCATTCCGACTCCCCACTTCATGCTGTCCCCTTACTCTTTATAAGTAAGCCCCATACCATCCTTAAGTCTCAGGTTCATGTGAAGATCCATCTAAAAGGCCCTCTTCCTGCCACTCATTATAGTTTCCTACCCCTAGGTCTCCTGTTTACTCCCTCAATGCATTTATGCCAATTTTCATCAAGCACAAGCATTTACATGTATATCTGTACTGACATCTTCATTAGCATTTAAATGAGTGAGTTAGCTGAGCAGCCCTTGGATGCTGAGTCCCCCTTGATGGAGGAGTTGTGATGTGACCTAACAGGAATGAAGCAGAAAAGACAGACTTCCGAGGCCAGGACACTCGACTGAGTGTTTCTGCTCCGATCTTAGGACCACAGGAGACACTGGTTTAGACCACAGCACCACATCTTCATCCTCAAGGCAGAGAGGTAAGAAGAGTCCAGAGGTCCCTCAGTTGAACTGGATGAACAGCTACATGAGTGTGAGTTTGGTCAAATGATTATTATTTTTTTTTCTATACGTGGGGTCTAGGATCCGAACTCAGGACCTTCTGCCTGCAAGGCAGAGGCTTAATCCCCGAGCCACCTCTCCAGCCCCAAGGTCAAATGATTATTGAGGATGAAGTCCTGGAGTCACATTCCACAAAAACAGTAGGCACTGTTTTGTGTCTCCTAAGTCTTTCCTACGAAACCACTGTCCAATCCCACAGGTTGACCCTGTCTGTCTTGCAGATGAGATACCAGATTGCTACATCCACAGACTGGCCCCTCATGAAGCAGAGATGAGTTTTTTTCATTGCCATAATATGATCAAACTTGTTTTACCTGTGAAAATTATAATAAATACATTTTTCATATCAATCCAAATATTAGAAAAGTATTGCTACTTAATACATGCCTGTGATCTCAAAGCATGAGGGACCTAAAATTTCCTTCAATTGGTGAGCAAATAGACTGTCGAAAAGACCTATGGAATATTCTGCAGAAATAAAAGGAATAAACTATTTATTCAGGGAGAAGTCTGAATTGTACATTGCTAAGTAAAAGAAAGCAATTGGTAGAGGTACTGAATTCATATACTAGATAGATATATGGATGATAGATAGATAGATAGATAGGTAGGTAGATAGATAGATAGATAGATAGATAGATAGATAGATAGATAGATAGATAGATAGATTTTTTTTCCAGATGAATTGTAAATTGCTTTTAGGCGGTAAATGTTCTCAGCACTTTATATAGTGTGTCTTATGGACACATTTAATAAATATGAGTCAGGAAAATAGCTCATTTGGTTCAGTGCTTCCTTTGCAAGCATCGAAGACCTGAATTCAATCTCTGTAACCCCTGTTGGGTGACACTTTTCCTGGAGAGACACCACATACACATCTGTTCACCCAAAAGAAGCACTCAATTACAACAACGTTCAACTTGACAAACCAATGAGTATATAGGGACTGTTTATACGAGTATGGGGGAGAGTTACTTACAGAAGTGAGAATGACTCAAAACTACATCACAAGAAGGCCCATCCCTCCCTGGTTGAGATTCACAGATGTTCCAACTCTGGCTCTCGCTGCATGACTGAGTTTGCTCCAGACAGGCCCATCTGGGTTTTCTCCAGACCCCTAGACTGCTCAGAGTCTTCTTCAGACATCTTGCCTGGCCTGGAAGTCTCCTCCTCCCCCAGAAGTTGTTTCTTACTTTTTTTTGGTAGGGAGAGCCTCCAATCCCAAAGTCTTATTCGTTTCAGGAACACCCTGAGACCAGTGTGCTGTTTACTTTCAGCACCTTCCTCCAAGGTGAATGGCTTAAATTCTACCCATCTTTCCTTAGACTAGGGGCAAAGTCCAAGATGGCATCATACCACGCTTGGAAGAACATTATCAAACAACACCATTAAAAAAAAAAAACTGCCGACCGCTTCAGTCTCTCCTGCGTGAGAGGTTTCTGGAGCCGCCCGGCACGTCGTTAAATAAAACCTCATGCTATTGCAGCGAGAAGGGTCTTGGTCTTTCTCTCGGTGGCCTCGTTCTTAACTGAAAGACGGGGGTCTTTCATTTTGGGGGCTCATCCGGGATTCGAGACCCCCGAGAGATTGCCCCAACACCGGCCTCGGAGGTATGTGAGCGCTCCTGTCTGTGTTTACTTGTGCTTTGTTTAAGTCTGTGTCTGTTTGTGTTTGATACTGTGTCTGTTTGTTTCCTCTTACGAGTATTAGGTTTGGGGCAGTCAGAAACTATGAGACAGATGTGTCATATCGCAGAGACCGCGAGGGTCCGGGAGGACGCTCTGGACTCTTAGTGGGAGGACCGGGGGTGTCCTCAATCTGTAGGGGAAAGGACAAAAGTGTCCTTTCCCCATCTGGGGTTTGTCTAATCTGCTGTCTGTAGTTTGTCTGATCTGCAGTCTGCAGTATTTGTGTCTTGTCTATCTTGTCTTGAATCACTAAAAGGATATTAGGAAAAGAACCCAAAATCTGAGTGTTGAGGTAGAAAAATTTTGCCTGTGATGATAAAGAGTTACTTAAAATGTTCTGACTTGATTGGTTACTTGGATTTCTTATAATATATGGGTCTTATGTTTCAAAATAACAAGCTGTGGCCACTATAAATTTCATTGTGCGCTTATGATCACATTTTGGTTTTTGACTCTGTTTACTATTTGGCATGCTCAATTTAAATGCACATGCATACTTAGGAATAAATCATTTTGATAATGTTAAAAGGCCTGAGTACGTACTGACCAAAATATCTTGTTTTATCTTGAAGCTTCAAAAAAGGTGGCATTGTGTTTTTACCTAGGATCTGGTAACATCACTTTTGTAGTTCCTTTAAAAGTTTGTTTACCCATGAGTAATACCAACATATCTAGCAGCCAGAAAGGAAAACTGATTTCTGAAAAATTCATTGGAATTTCTTCATTCTCCTGGTATGTACGAGTTCCCTTTCTTGGGGACAAATCTGCTTTCTAATTCCCTGTTCCCAGGTGTACTCCTGTGTTCTGCTATATAATGATTTTTAAGATAAGGTCTACTGCCTCTTTTAAAGGATATTTCTTACAGGATAACTAATGTGAAAACAGCAGGAAACCATCAAATAGAAAAATGTATAGTATGTAGATGTAAAGAAGGTTTTGGGATGAGATATATTACTTAGAAAGTTAAAGTATGTGCAGGAGGTTTATGAGTTGGTTACTTAAAAAGAATGTTAAAGTATGTTGTGAAGGTTTGTGGGATGTTAGAGTTATGAGAAGACTAAAGATAAGAGATGATGGTTAAAGAAAATATTATTTGTTATGTTTCTTCCATGTTATAAAAGAAAAGATATTGAACCTCAGAAATTAGAAATTAAGAATTAAGCTTCATGTATTCAAATGTATTTCAGTTGTCTGTTTAAAGCAGAAAATTGGTTACTCCAAAAATCCCAACTTCTCAAGGACAGTAGAAAGCTTATCAGTGGGGTCATAAGTGAAAACTAGAGAAGTCTGAGACCAGGGCCCTCCCTGCTCCCAGGGAGGTGGCCAGCAGGAGAAGCTGAGGCTCTGCCTCAGCTGCAGCTTGGGACAGACTCAAGGCCAGCTAGGGAGTTTCTCTAAATCTTGGACTTCACGGTAAAAGAGACTGTGCTAAACCAACCTCTGCTCACCTTTTGGAGCAGGCCTCTCCTGGAGGGGGAGGAAAAGGGCACCTGAAAAATGGGGGAGGGAATGTTTTAACCTCTGTATGAATGTGTGAGTGAGTGTCGGCCTGAGGTGGGAAACTTGTAACACCTCTGGCTCGAGTTTGTAGTCCCACGGCGAGATCCTTAAGATCTCTTAAAGCCACGAGATTCGATTGGGCCAGTTCTGCGTTTCCATGGTGATAACATACGGTCTAGGTCTAGGGTGGGATCGGATTAGAATCCGATCGCAAGTCACGAAACCGCTGAACCCACTATGGTCAAGTTATCACCCATGACTCTGCAAAGAGTGTGGCCAGACAGGTACTTGAATGATCTCTCCTGGAGGGATTCCCAACCTTTGTTTGTCTGCATCATGTGGTGGGGATCAATGTGACTCTAGCTCTTGGTCTACATAGTACAGTGGGGATCAATGTGACTTTAGCTCTTGTTAGTCAATGGAAGGGAATTCCTAGGAATGTTTGCCCTGAAGGAAAATGTTTCAAGTCTGAGACAATGACTATGCTGTTTAAATAGCATAGGGAATACAGGAAGCTTCAGGCATGTGTGGACCATGGACTCTCCCCTTTTAGTGTCATCGGGTGGGGCTCTGGTGGCGTTGGGTGGAGTGTTGGCCTCCCAGGACCACACCACAGGCAGTGTCAGTGGGTGTCTTTGCCGACAACACTGTGTATATAGTGATTATCAGAACTCTGCTAAGCCACGTGTCCTTTCCTCAAGTCCAGGTTCACTAATTGAAGCCAAAAGAGAGAGATTTCCCCTTCCTATGTCCAGGGACTATCTAGAAATTGTGAATGCTTAGTTCTACCAACCTAAAAGAGGGTCAAGTTGTAGCATATTCTCAGACATGCCCTGTATACATCTTAGACAAGAGATGATCCCAGGAAGATCTTTAAGTTATACTACCATCCAACTAGACAAACAAATGATAGAAAGTTGAGAAACTATAGCGCTGGACCAAAAGTACCAGCTAGTAACTCAGGAAAAGCTTTGCCTCCCAATGCCCTCAAGACTAAGGTGAAACAGACAGGAATTTCATTTAGCTTCCATGTCAGCCAAAGTCCTCATCTGTCAGGGGGAGGACAACAGGGTTTTCATCTGTTGAGGGAAATAGGTCCCCATCTGGAGGATAGCATCCTCATCTGTAAGGGAGAGGTTGGCACCATCAGGAAGCTTTCATTTCTGTCTTGGAGGTAGAATCTTTTGTTTCTGTTTGTCCTAGGACTTTAAAAATAGTACAAGTGACCTAGGACTTAGTATAGAAAAAGAAAAGAAAGAAAAAGAACCAGAAAGCGAAGAAATCAGAACTTGACATTTGCCTTAGGGGATAGGTTAAACAGGCACCCCAAGCAGATAAACCCAAGACCCCTCCCTACAGGGGAAAGGTGGAAAAAGATGCTTCGAATATGACCAGACTGGGCGCTTTGAGACTGTTGTGAGCACAGAAAGCTTTCATGTGGCCTATGTCCCAACTATGGGAATCTCCACTGGAGGAAGATTGCCCCCTGAACCCCAAGGCCCAGGGGTCGAGCGAGCTCTCTGGTGGAGACCAATGAAATGGCCTGAAGCTCTTAGCTTCCCTCCGATGGGAAAAAGGAGTTTGCCACTGATATCCAGCAAAAGGAAGCCCAAAAGTGCCAGGTTGAGCATCTCGTGAGAACCTTGGGTTTAACGTGCAAATGGGAAGCCTCTTTGTTTCTATGTTAATAGACAAGGGAGCACAAAATTCTAGTGCTCAACTTCCTTCCTAGGCTTTTGTCAACTTTTGATTTTACTAAAATGTTTAAGATCAGGAAAATGACAGGTTCATTGCACTCACAAAGTAACTACTGAGATTCCTTATATGCTTAATAGTGATGCTTTTTAGGCATTCCTTTGTTTACATGCCTGAATGCCTGAATATTCAAGGTTTAGGCTTAATAGAATAAAATATTTTAGCACTGTTATAAAGTCATCCACGTGGTTCTGGTTTTAGATGCACCAAAGACATTAGAAGAGAAAATCATGGATTACAGAAAATGCCAGACAGCATGTAACAAAAGTCTGCAGTTTAAAGACTTTAAATGCTGCACCCTTATCCAACCATTCTGATGGATAAGATTCCAACCTGATAAGATATTATTTCAAGGAAACATTTTCTGGAGAAAAGACATGGCTTTATTTAGGAGAAATAAAAAATATATATAAATTGTCAGCTCTTGGTGTTTCTTCCCAGTTCAGGCCTAAAGCCTGTTCCCTGGGGAAGGTCACTGTAACCCCATGGGCAGGTGCTAGGAATTTCTTGGTATGTCACAATAACTCCCACGGACAGTGCTAAACATTCTTTCCTAGGTAATTTACGTTTTGCCCCCGGCTGGCGTGAGCACCCAGGCCAAGCCTGCCTGGACCCCTTCTGCCTCTGCCGCATCCCTTTCCACCCTGGCTGCGCCCAAGTGCAGGGGTTTGGGCTCCGTGGTTGTTGACCTCCTCTACTAGAGAGATTAAGAAAACTGGAGTGGTGTTTGACGCCAGTTTGTTCCTGCTGCTTTCCTTGACAGTATTCAGCATCATGAGTGTGACGGCCTACATTGCCTTGGCCCTGCTCTTTGTGACTATCAGCTTTAGAGTATATATGGGTATGATCCAAGCAATCCAGAAATCAGATGAAGGCCACCCATTCAGGGCATATTTGGAATCCAATGTTGCTATATCCGAGGAATTGATTCTGCTCTCAGTCATGTGAACTGCACCATAAAAGAACTCAGGCGCCTTTTCTTAGTTGATGATGTAGTTGATTCTCTGAAGTTTGCAGTGTTAATATGGGTGTTTACTTATGTTGGTGCCTTGTTCAACGGTCTGACACCACTGATTTTAGCTGATTTCACTCGTCAGTATTCCTGTTATTTATGACTGACATCCCAAGTGCAGATAGATCATTACCTAGGACTTGCAAACAAGAATGTTAAAGATGCTATGCCTAAAATCCAAGCAAAATTCCTGGATTGAAGCACAAAGCAGAAAAATAAAAAGATGCTATCATAGGAAAAATTATTCTTTTAATAATTATATTGCTTAAGCCCGTGCTGGGACTTATAAATGTTGGGGACACATATAGTTAATTGTAAAATATGTTCCTTACTGAAATCAAAAGGAGCTCAATCTTTCTCTGTATATTAAAAAAAAATGCAGTCTCTGTTACAAGTATGTGGGCTCAGCCTCTTGGCTATCTGGTGCAGCATTATGGACTAGCTAGATTTGGAAATACTGAGGGAATATTTCTGTTAAGTGCCATTATCCTCAAGCAATGGGATAGGTTCTTGGAAAAAATGTCCTTCCTAAAAGTAAAGCTGTCACAGAAGTTTCAGTAAATGGGTCCAGATTCACTAAGCCAAGAGAGTTGTTTTTGTTCTCCATTCTGCTGACTCCTTGCCTCACCTGATCCAGGGGAGCCCTGGTCTCGAGGCTGCAGCTCTGGCCTGAGGCACCCAAGAAAGACAGTTTATACTGTAGAATTAAAACCAGAGACATAGGTTGGCGAAAAGTTTAATAAAGTTTTTCCCTTGTCCTAAAAGGTTGCCTAAAGTTAAACTCAGTGCTTGACAGAGGGAAAAAGCAATGGCAAACTTAAGGAGTAAACTAGGGAAAACAGCAAAACTCCAGGTGTAGCTCCAGAGTAGCTCCATTAGCAAATCAATGCTGGCTTTTCATTTAGATCAGAGAAATGGTGCTACATCCCTTTGGTCCCAAAAAGACTTATGTTGCTTTATTTTTCAGAACCCAAAAAGGAGGATAATTTAGATTGCTCTGTACAAAGAATCAGTTCGCATTGTTTTGGACAGGTTTTAAAATATGATCTACAGTAGCCAGAGGAAAAAGGTCTCCTTGGCTTTTACACCTTGTAAACGTGTTCTTTTACTAACTCCTGCTTACTTGTACCCACAAAACTGCTGAGCTTGTTTGGTTTATCTCATGTGCCTTCTCAATTACAATGGTCTGGTCCTTCTGTAGATTTTGGAGACTCAATTTGCCTGTGTTTTGTCTCTTTTAGACCAACCTTGAGGTAATAAAGCCATCTATCAAAGACCTCTAGACCAATCCAGCATTTCATAGATGAGAATGTCAGACTGCTCTTATTTCCTTCGCCCCGATTCAGCAGGAAGCAGCCAGATCGAATCATCACCCTTTATCCCCAGAGCAGTCTGAATTCTCAAATAGGTTTATGGGAAAGTGAGGCAGGATTAGAGCAGCTATGCTGGGATGGGTCTCTCAAGGTCTTTGGAATTCTGAAGAGACATCCCCTATTGCTGGAATCGCCTGGAAGGAACACCCCTGCTGAAAAACTGACTCCAGTCCTCCCAGAAATTTACCATGAGAACTGTGACTAACAGTCCATGATTGGAGTGTGCCTATAGAAAAGGGGAGATATTGGACTCTGAGACCCTCACCCTAAAATTCACAAAGCATGCCGGTTCAGGCCCACAGTATAGCCCTTGCTTGTAGTCATTCAGGCATCCATTGTTTATAGCCATCCAAGCATCCATTGTTAGTCATTGCTTAAAACTATGTACAGCCTTGAGCTTTTTACAGGTATTTCCCCACCCCTTAAGACCTCCAGCCCTTCAGTTCTGGAAAAGCAAGTTTGCACAAAGGGGAATTCCATCAATGAATGTCACCCAGAATGAACAGCCTGCGGTTAAGCAGGTGGACTGGAACAATCACCAAGAGCCAACTCCACCTGAGCTCTTGCCGACCAATGACTGTAAAGGTCATAGAAAATTCCTCAGTTAAGCAACCCCCCCTACCCCAAGATCCCTTAAAAACCCCTTGCCCGAGCTGCTTGGGGCCGCTTCAGTCTCTCCTGCATGAGAGGTTTCTGGAACCGCCTGGCGCGTCATTAAATAAAACCTCATGCTATTGCAGCGAGAAAAAAAAAAAAAAAAAAAAAAAAACCTGCCAGATTCTGAACTGAAGACACATGCACTTTTATTATTTATAAACCACCCAATCTACAGCATTCTTTTGGCAGAAAACATACTAAGTTACTGTCAAAGACTTTTTAGTTTTAGAGTTTAATGTAAGAAGCAATTCACAGGAGGTCCAAAGGTAGAAAGATTTGGTTCTGAGATGACCCCCAATACTTCCTATTTCTATGACTGTGAGCAAACTACACAGTATCACAGTGCACCTGCCTTCCCCTGAAGACAATGAAAATCATGACACCCAGGAATCATGATTCTCATCATACCTCCACAGTTTTTGCCAAATAATCACTGTCAAGCATTTCTTGTAGTCACTGTTACTGCATTAAATGATGATTCCATTCATTTTTATCACAATTATCCCAAATCAGTGACTGGAAAATAAAATGTATGCACACAATCACTGCTCTTCAGGAGTCTTTAGACTTTGCTCTCATTTTCATATACAAGACAGCCAGGCCACCAAAGAATCAGTACCCAGAAATTACAGAAAGAACTTCACAAAAAAAAAAAAAAAAAGAACTTCAATCAACATCCTAAAAGTGGTTTTACACAAATAGAAATCCTAACTCAGGCATCAGAGACTAGCAAAATAACAATATAAATCAAAGAAAATAAGTGGCAACCTAATTCCAGATGCCAACATCACAAAGGAAAAATAGAAAAAACACAAGAAGCCAAGAAAACAAGTTTCTCTCAAGATCACCAATCCCAAAGCCTCAGTTCCCATGGAGGATTCCCTATCGGGAGGTACCCAAGAAAGCAATAATCAGGACAATAAATTTTAAAGATAGATTACAAATATGTTCAAACAGCTCTAAGAGAATATAGACAAACGTCTAAACAAAATTGAAGAAGAACAAAACAAACTTAGGAAAAAAACCCAAGAAAAACATAAACAAATAAGACACAACTAGAAGGAAAGTGGAAAAACTGAAAACGGATATAGAAACACTGAAGAAAATCCAAAGTATATTCAAACAGACATGGAAACACTGAAAAAGAGCCCAGGTTGAAACGATAATGGAACTGAAACATTTGAACAGTATAATAAGAAATTCATTAGAGAGTCTCAAAAATAGAAATGATCATGTAGAAGACAGTCTCAGAACTGGAAGATAAGATAGAACAGGTTGATAAGTCAATCAGAGAAACTGGTTAATTGAAAAACACTTTTTGAATAGAACATACAGGAACTCTGGGACACCATCAAAAGACCCAACATACCGATCAAAAGTATTCTAGAAACAGACACACAAGAGGAAGATCTATCATGCATAATTAATGAGACAATAGAGGAAAATATTCCTAAGAAAAGAGATACCCATTCTGATTCAAGAGGCATTCAGAATAACAAATATTCAAGAAAATAAATATTCCACGGCATATAATAGGCTGTATACCAAATATGCACATTGAAGACAAGATTTTAAGAGCTGAAAGACAAGAGGAACAAGTCATATATAGAGGCAAACCCATCAAAATAATAACTGACTTTTCAATATAAAAGGTAAAAGCCAGAAGGGCAATAATACACTTTATGAATGAACACAAATGCCAACCCGGATTATTATATCTAACAAAACTGTTGGTCATAATAGAAGGTGGAAGGAAATACTGCAGGACAGAAACAGACTAAAAGACTATACAAGCACTAAGCCAAGGCTACAAAGAATACTGGAAGAAATGAGCAAGATGGAAGAGAAGGGTAAACACATCAAAGAGGCTAAAGGAAATAAATAATACAAGCACAAAAGCTGAATGAGGGACTAAAAATGCAAACACAAGATCAATAAATGTCAGAAACCATTAAACACCTTTCAATAATAACTTTGTATGTCAATGGGCTCAACAGCCCAGTGAAAAGACAAAGGTTTATAGTTTGGATCGAACATCATGATCCACCGATTCTTTGCCTCCAAAACACACACCTCACCATGAAAGATAGATACTTTCTCAGGATGAAAAGGTACTCCAAGCAAATGGAAAGAGAAAACAAGCAGAAATTTCCATTTTAATATCAGACAAAACAAACTTCAAACTAAAGCAAACCATAAGAGATACAAACTAAACACAGAAGCACCCAAATTCATCAAACAAATACTACAGGAGACAAAAACAATTAATCAATCCAAACACAGTGATAGTAGATTTTATACCCCAGTTATACCATTGGACAGGTCTATGGGTCCAAAACTGTACACAGACTCATCAGCTTTAAGTGAAACCATAAATCAAATGAACCTCACAACTATCTATAGATACTATAGATACTAAATAATACACATTTTTCTCAGCAGCCAATGGGACAGTCTCAAAAAGAGACCATATGCTAGAACACAAATCATGTCTCCACAAATACAGAAAAATTGTAATCACTCTCTGCATACTATATAACCATCATGGATTAAAGGTGGATATCTACAAGAAAGAAAACAACAGAAATCACACACAAACTTATGGAAGCTAAATAACACATTTTTGAATGAGGAATGTGTCAAAGAAGAAATAAAACAAGAAATTAAAAACTTTCTTCAGGCTAATGAAAACGAAGATACAACCTGTCAAAATCTAGGGACACATTGAAAGCAGTCCGAAGAGCAAAGTTTATTGCACAAAAAAGGAAAGTCCCCTGAATAAATGTTATACCTGAAAGCTTTAGAAAAAAGGAACAAACCAATCCTAAAACTAGCACACAGGAAGATCCAATATCCAAGATCTGGGCAGAAATCAATGAATTGGAATACAAATACAATACAAAAAGTCAATGAAACCAAGAGCTGGTTTGTGGAAAAGACAAACAAGGTTGACAAACGCTTAGCTACACTAACCAAAAGCAAGAACACTCAAATCAATACAATCAGAAATGAAAAGGGGAAAATCACAACAGATACTGGAGAAATCCAGAGAATCATAAGGGCATACTTTAAAAATTTGTATTTCCTTAAATTGGATAATCTAAGGGAAATGGATGAATTCCTAAACACATATGATTAACAAAAATTGACTCAAGATGAAATAGATACTTTAAACAGACCAATAACAAATGATGAAATTAGTATAGTAATTACAAGCCTTCCAACTAAAAAAGCCCAGGACCAGATGGATTCACTACAGAATTCTACCAGACCTTTATAGAAATAACACCATTACTTCTTAAATTATCCCATAAAATAGAGAAAGAAGGAATATTCCCAAATTCTTTCTATGAAGTCAGTATTATACTTTGATTCTAAAACCAAAGACATATCAAAGAAAGAGGTAATACGCCAATCTCACTAATAAACACAGATGCAAAATCTTCGATAAAATACTCACAAACCAAATCCAAAAATGTATGTAAAAGATCATACACCATGATCAAGTTGGGTTCATTTCAGGAGTGCAGACTGGCTTAACATACATAAATCAGTAAATGTGATTAATCATATTAACAGACCTATAAAAAAATCCTATGATCCTCTTAACAGACGCAGAAAAGGCCTGTGACAAAATTCAACATCCCTCCATGAAAAAAATCTTTGGAGCAAATAAGAATAGAGGACATATCTTAACATAATAAAGGCAATATATGATAACCTTAAGGTAAACATCATTCTAAATGGAACTTGAAGCATTCCCACTTAGGTCAGGAATGAGACAAGGCTGTCCACTGCCACCACTCCTGTTCAATACTGCTCTTGAAGTCCTACCCAGAACAATATGGCAATAGAGGGATATAAAAGTGATACAAACAGGAAAGGAAGAACTTAAAGTATCCCTATATGCAGATGATGTGATTCTATACATGAGAGATCTACATGACTCCACCAAGAAACTACTTAAATTAATAAACACTTTCAGTAAAGTGGCAGGCTACAAAACCAACAAACAAAAATCAGTAGCCTTCTTATGCACCAGAGACAAACAAGTTGAAAAGGAATGAGGTTATTAATCCCACTCACCATAGCTTTAAAGAAAATAAAGTACCTTGGAACAAACTTAACCAAGAAAGTAAAAGACCTTTACAATGAAAACTACAAAACACTGCTGGAAGAAATTAAAGAGGATATTAGAAAGTGGAAAGATCATCCTTGCTCATGGATCAGTAGAATCAATATTGTGAAAATGATCATCCTGCTAACAGCAATATACAGATTCAGTGGAATCCCAATAAAAAATCCCAATGTGAATCTTCACAGAAATGGAAAAAACAATCTCAAAATCACATGGAAGAACAAAGACCCTGTTTAACGAAAACAATCTTGAGCAATAAAATACTGCTGGAGGTATTTTTACTATAATTTTGCTATAATGGATTTCAAACTATAATACTACAGAGCTATAGTTTAAAAAAAACGAACTTGATACTGGAACAAAAACAGATATACCAACCAATGGATTAGAACAGAGAACCCAGATATAAGCTCCCACACACACAGAACAGAATCCAACACCACAGAAAATGGTTGATAGTCCTCTGACATGAATAAGCACACAACTTGCAGCCCTTTTATTCTCCTGGCAGAAACCAAGAGTATCTTTCCAGTTGGGGAACCTCAGCATAGGTGGGAAAGTAAAGGGTATGTGCAGAGGTACGTGTAAGAACTCTTGCAGTGTAGGTGCTGGCTGTGCTTTCTGTGACATGTCAGTCAGATACTTTGTCTTTTCAAGAAAGACAGGGTAGGGGTATGTGTGAGAGATCAGTCAGTAAAGTGCTTATTACACAGGGCGAGGACCAGAGTTCCATTTCCTGAACCCATGTAGCAAAACTGGGTGTGGTGGATGTATTTGTAATTCTAGAGCTGGAGACCAGAGACTCCAGATTCCTGAGGCCTGTTGACCAGTCCACTGAGTTCACTTGGAGAGTATCAGGCCAAGTGGCAACCTCCTTAAATGTTCCAGGCAGACAGCTCATGAGGAACACCACCCAAAGCTGACTTCTGGCTTGTTATGCACACACATGCCCCACATAAACACATATAAGGTCCATGCACATGTATGTATACTCACTAACATAACATACATATCACACAGGGATCTGCCAAAATATTGCAAATCCCAAGCCATGGCTTAATTGGAAACTTGGGGGTTTTTTTGTTTGTTTGTTTGTTTCATGAGTGTTCTGGTGATAGCTGTGTCCATTTGTGAAATGGACGGGAATAGAATTATTTCTATTACAAATATGTCTCAAATACTTGACTTCAGTTTCAGTGTATTACAACATGCTTGGGAATGTTGTATGTCCTTGGAAAGCTGAAAAACCTCAGCAAAAGTTAAAATTTTTTTCTCTATAAGCATGTAAAATGTTGACAATTATGAATAAATCACACATACATTGAATTAGTGTGCAGTCCTAAGGTGAAGAAAATTACTTTAGGCACTATTGTAAATGCCTAGAGAATATAGTAGATGAATCCCTAAATCCCTCGGGGTTCCCTTGCCACAAATACTGAAACCTGCCATTCATAAATGCAAAGAGAAACCTTGATTCCTCATTAAAAGTCACAGAGAGGAAATGGAACATGCCTGCATTGCTTGTGTCCTCCAAGGTTAAACAGTACAGATGGCTCAGGAACCTCAAACAGTGATTTCTGTACGATCTTGCATCCATCTACAAACAGCTCTGTCTTCCCTATTAAATTCTCCTTTGCTTCTCACGGGTAACAAGGGTCCTTTACAATGTGAATGTCCTTTCTTTATCACACCTTCTTCCCCTATTTTTGTAAATACAGATTCCATTCCTTTTTTTTTTACTTGCCTGTGTGTGTGTGTGTTTGTGTGTGTGCACGCGCGCGTGTGTATGTATGTGTGTCTGTCTGTCTCTCTACTTGCCTGCCTGGCTGGCTGCCTGCCTGCCTGCCTATATCAGAGGACACTGTATGTGCTGGTGGAGGTCCAAGAGTGACTACAGGAACCATCCTGGATTGCTCTCTCTCCTTTTTTGCTTTATTCTGAGATTTCCCAGATTCTGCCTTCCAGGGATGGAAATGCAGGGTGCCACCATTTACAACCTACACTTTTATTTAGGATCTGAGATCCAAAGTCAGGTCCTTTTGCTTGTGAGGCAGAGGCTTAACTCCTGAGTCATCTCTACAGCTCCCAGATTCCATTTTTTAAGCTAGGGAGAAAAAATACTGGTTTACATGAGGTTATGGATGTAAGCTATAATAATGAGACACATACATTCTATTAAAATGGTATATTTGTTCTCCAGGCCCGTAAATTGACACCAAATAACAACTTGTTGCCTTCCTAAGTGAGACAGCCAGGGGGGTGTAAGAGAAAGATTATCCTACCTTCATTTTATTTCAAAAGGCACATATTTACCAACTTAATTGTCTTGCTCCCATGAGCTCCACAGTGTGTATTGGGGGGAGGATATTCTGAGAGATCACCTTGGTCACTGGGAGACCAAAGGTGTAATTCCTACCATGAAACATCCTTAGAATCTCAGAGCAGAACGAGTAAGTGCTAGACTGCCCAGAGGCACATGCATGACTCTAACACACACACACACACACACACACACACACACACAAGGCAGAGAAATTACAGAATGTATAGCTTTGGGGTCTACAGGAAAATAGCAGGAGGTTAAATAAAACAAACATTCTTCTAAGTTTCTTCCTTCCCAATCTCAGCAGTTAACTTATACAGTAAATGTATGACCAGTCAATGTGACTGGTTAGTCTACATTACTTACAATGATTTCCTGTGATGATTTCTGGGGTGAAGAAAATAACATGGGGAGGAGGAGTCTAAAGCTTTTATTACATCAAATCCCTTGCATCTTCCTTAATCTTTTCCAGCATTCTTATTTCCAAACATCTTAAAATAACATACGAATTTTGCCTTAAAACATGTGTACTGATTTGTTGTTGAGTCCCAACAAAGTACCTCACCACCACCACCACTTCATTCTAAACAGTTCTGGAGTTGTTGGTATTGCTGTCTTTTTCTATCCCATACTAGGTTGCTGCTACCAATACCTGAAAAACTGTCTGCCCTTCCCTGGGAATATTCTGAATTTTTTTTGAAAGATGCTGGCTAGAAACTTGTGACAATACTGACTGCCAACCTGACAAACTCTAAGAAGACAGACCTGTGGCCATGTCTATGAGGGAGTTTCCAAGTTGAGTTAATTGAGATGGAAAGACTCATCCTAATTGTAGATGATGCCATTCCATGAACTGGTGGTCTAGACCAAAGGAAAAAAAAAAACAAAACAAAACTAAACAGCAGACTGGAAGCCCTGGTTCTTGCTGCCTCCACACTCCTGCTGCTGTGACTTCCTGATATAATTTTCCCTCCAATTGTGAATCCAAGTAAACCCTTCTTCCTTAAGTTGTTTTTGTCCAATATTTTGTCATGAAAGAAGTAACTAATACAAAATATCTGGTCCCAAAAATTTAAAAAGGTGGTTACAAAGAAGCAGGGACCTAGGCTGCTCTGTTCTGGATGGATGCACATAAATTTAGAAAATGACTCGTTAAATGTCACACCCGGCTCTTGAGAACATTCCGGTAGCATTACCAGGAGGTACAGGACCCATACATTGCTATCAGCAGCCCCTCGTGCTGGTTTTCCAAAGCACAGAAAACAGGGTGACTTACCGTAACAGACACCTTGGAACTGCTTTGCTGAAAAACCATTAGATTCTCATTTGGGACCACAAGATCACTAACGGCAACATGAAAAAAAAAAAAACTGACATTCTTTTAATTCACCTTTGTGTATGTCATTACTTTGAATCAGCTCCTGCTTAACTCTTCACACAAAAATGTCTTAAAACTGGTGATAAACTAGCCCATCCCACTTTAAGGCTAGAGGCACAAAAATAAGATAACAATGGCCACCAACTGCCAGATTCCACAATGTTCCATTCCAGAAAAGTCACCTGAAAGTCTTCAGCTGCTGCCCTCAACTCTTAGCACAGATTCTAGGAACACCAGAGTGACAGATCACTGTTGAGATCACCCCCAAGCCGGCATTCTCCTTTTGTGGGAACCAGGCTATCGTCTGAATGACCAGGACTTCTCTGAGACTGTCCTGAAGAATTAAAACTGAGCTCACACTCAGCTGACCACACTTAGACCAACGCTGATAATGCTATGTGCCTTGTGCCTC
Organism: Typhlomys cinereus; assembly: GCA_023101885.1. Taxonomy (NCBI): domain Eukaryota; kingdom Metazoa; phylum Chordata; class Mammalia; order Rodentia; family Platacanthomyidae; genus Typhlomys; species Typhlomys cinereus. Next base: position 1,146,161 of record JALPQD010000209.1, on the reverse strand, counting down.
TACCCAAGCTCTTCCCGTTTAAACCTAAAGCTCAAGGATGGGCTGAAATGCGTAGTTTCCATCATCCCCTGATGGTCATTTTGGTTCAAATCCTTTCTTGCTTGCTTGTCATTACTCTTGCTTGTTTGCTTTTGGACATGTGGTAAAACCTGATATGTAAGAATCCAAAATTAAGACCCCCCCTGGCCTGGACTCTCATTCCATCATTGAAAAGGCCAATGTCCAGCTTCTTGAGGAGGGTGCTAGGCCCCTATCATGTGGTTTCATTAGTTGAGAAGTTTGCCTAGAACTATTCAATATATATCCCTTTGGGGTGACTATCTACTGAAAAAAAAAAGATGCTGCAGAAAGCCTTTGCAAATCATTGTGTATCTTCCAAGAGCAATAACAGCAAAGTGTTTCGATGGGTAATATCGAAGGAGATAAGGCTGTAAGGCGCTGGCACCTGGGATGCTGAGAAGGCGAAGACAGATGCCTGTCTTTCTTCCTGCTGAGACAGAAATATGAGTGAATGTGCTTACACCGCACAGTTCCCCACTGTAGCATCACTGCTTTCTGATTCCCTTTCTTCCAAGTTACTGGAGCAACTGCTTAACAATTTGAAGGCTCTAGACAGGATCTTATCTGAATTCAGAATAGCTGACTTTCCCTTGGGGTCGTTCAGAGACCCTTAGCTTGTTTTGGAGGGCGTCATGGAATGATCGGGATTCTTACCTCAGCATCAGGAGCATTTGATGAGACTGAACTTTCATTCCTTCCAAAAGGTCATCTTAGGTATCCTACAATGAAAGATCCATAGAAGAATGTGCTATTTCCCAAATATAGTATTTTTGATAGGTTGAATAAATTTATCTAAAATAAATTAAAGGGACTTTATCTTAGTCTATCTTCAGTTGCTTTATAAATGCACCACCAAAACACTTTAGGTGCACAAGGGGATTTTTATTCAAGCTCACAATTTCAGGTTGCAGTATATTAAGCAAGGGTCCAGGAAACTGGCTAGACCACATCCACAGAGACTGAGAGAGGGGCAGAAACCAAAGCACACTTCCTAGCTTGCCAGTCTGTCAAATTCCAACCAGGTTATCTACCAACCACATTTATCATTTCATTCACTATGGGCGGAATTGTCTCATATCAATTAGATATCTTACAGACTTGCAGAGAGGTTTGCCCTAACTAAATAACTTTTACAGGTGTGCCTAAAGGTCCAGTTTCAATTATCAAGTTGACATTTAACATAAACTGTCACAACCTTAAAACCTTGTCTTGCTTTTCTATACTGTGTAAATGTAATACACATATAGAGTCGGTAGTAGTCAGATGTACTTCCTGCTATCCCAACAGGATTTAGAGAATTGTGGACTTCTTTCCCATGTGAAAGAGAAAAATAGAGCAAGCAATTTGTGGGTGACAAATAAGTTTAAGGATAGGTTAAGGGTATGATCAGAGAAGCAAAAGTAATCTGAGACAAAGTGTCCCAGGTCACAAGAAAATGGATCGTGAACGACTCTGTTTACAATACTTAGTATAGATGAATTACATCCCACAGATACACATATACATATATGCACATACACTTGCACATGCACACCAAGAACTCACTCAAGAATCCCCCATACTCTGCAACTGGAAATAATTGTTACAAGCAAATAAAGCTAGTCTTATTTTCTCGTATGTAGTTCCTACATGTACACACAACGCATGATCATACATGTTAACGAATTGCCCAGATGGACATGCAACTGCTTTCCTTCCTAAGCCATCACATTAGCCAGTGTGTTTTCTCTGTGTGTGTCTATACTATTGAAGAAAATGATTCTCCCCCATACTCTTATAATCAACATGTCAGTAGAAAGACTAATGACAAAAACCTTTATGTCCTTTTTTTTCTCCCGCCCACATGTCTGTCCGACCTCCCGACCCCGCTCCCAGTCCTCCATCCCAGGTGAGTTTGCCCAGCCCCCCAGGTAGCCACGTGTCCCAGCTCCTCTCACCAGCCAGCCCCAGTGACACCCAGGCTGTCTCCAGTTTTGCCTGGGCCATGCCCCAGGCACCAGCCCCTTTCTTCATCCCACCCACCTGTCCCCACCACCGCACTCCCAGTCCTCCATCCCAGGACTTGCTCACATTCTTCCATCCCTGGAGCTTGGGTGGGCCACTAAGCCAAGTCCCAGATCCCAGGTGAAGAATTCTGCCGTCAACATCAGCCCCTCTGCCTCTCCGGCCCAGCAGGGACCCATGCACGTGGTCCACAAAAGACACACTGCTACTCAGAATTCAATAGAGTCCAAAGGAAACTCAAGGGTCAAAGGCCATACATCTGAAGACCTCTACAATCATCCTATCACATGGAAGAGATTCTTCACATCCAGCCCAAAGATAAGTAAACCTCTTTTTGTTCACCTTACTGTTCCTTTCTAGTATTAATCACTGTAGATTAACTTTTTCATACAGCCACCACAAAAATATATATATATCTCCAGGGAGCACGTCACTCACCCTCACATGTCACCAAGATACTAAATCGTAAAAGTGCACTAGCATACTAATATTCACCCCGTCTACTTAACCTGACTTAACTGATGTAATAACAGCATAATAGCCTCAACTAGGAAATAACAATAACAAAAGACAAACATATCCAACTCCAAGGCAAGCACTAGTAATAACTGCCCAAGTGTAGTAATGCCAACTAAATCAGTTCAGTCAAAAACACACAGAAACTGAAAGGTCCTAAAAGACAAAACAATGATGCCCAAGTCAAAGTGCAGATCCATGAGAAACAAAACCCAGGAAGACCAATATACCACTGAAAGAATTAACCCCATGATGATGGATTCCAACCAGAACAAATTCACAGAAAATAGCCAAGAAAGCCAGACCCAAGACAACTTTCAAAGTATGATGATTACCATGATTAATACTATGAAAGAGGAAATCCAAGAGGAGTTAAACAACCACATCAACCACTTTGAACAGGAACACAACAAACACTTAGAGGAATTGAGAAAAACAGTTCAAGAAACAAAAATAGGCATAGAGCAGTTAAAACAGTCTCAAGCAGAGTTTAAAATCAAACTAAATGACAAGTTATCTTCAAATCAAAACTCAACAGAGTCTTATTAGCAGAACTAACGAAGCAGAAAATAGAATTTCAGATCTTGAAGACAAAGTGGGAGAATTAACCAGCTCAACGGATGGCATTATTAAAGTCAAAAAGATACTTGAGAGGAACATTCAAGAGATATGGGACACCCTGAAGAAGCCTAACATGCGCATTCATGGAATACCAGAGCAAGAATCCCAAAATACCACACCTGAGGAAATTTTTAAAATTATCATAAATGAAAACTCCCCTCAACTAAAGAATGAGAGTCCCATCCAAATACAAGAGGCATTTTGCACTCCAAACAGATATGACCAAAATAGAAAATCGCCACAGCAAGTAATAGTCAAAACACTCCACATTCAAGACAAAGAAAAGGTGCTTAGAGATTCAAGAGAAAAAAAGAAAGTCACTTTTAAAGGTAAACCTATTAAAATGACAAATGACTTCTCAGTCCAAACAATAAAAGCAAGAAGAGCTTGGAGACGTACTTCAAGTATTAAATGAGCAAAAATGATAATCCAGACTGATATACCTGGCAAAACTATCCGTCATTATCGAGGGAGAAAGAAAAGTTTTCCAGCACAAAGACAACTTGAAGGGATACATGTCCACCAAACCAGGCGTTCAAAAAATGCTAGAAATGATACTCAAACATGAAGAAAAAAACAAGTATCCAGGAGGACAGAAGGGAAGTAAAATACCACCAAAACATAAATGTCAAACAATTTGCTTACAAAATCCACTAAACATAAAAAAAGTTCAGAATTAAAAATAATTTCTCCATTATAACATTAAATGTCAATGGAATTAACTCACCAATCAAGAGATACAGATTACAAACTTGGATTAAAAACCACAACCCATCAATCTGCTGCCTTCAGGAAATTCATCTCACTACAAAGATAGGCACATCCTAAAAATGAAAGGCTGGTCCAAAATTCTGCAAGCTAATGGAAGAGGAAACAGGCAGGGATAGCCATTATGCTATCGGACAAAGTGGACTTCAAACAAAAAAAATCATAAGAGACATAGATGGTGTGATAGTTAAGCCTGGGTGTCAACTTGACACACAGGGTATTAACTAAGCTGGGCTGAGACCACCTCTGGAAAAGGATCAAATCCTATCAGAACTCCAAAGCTCTCAAAGGATTCTCCCAATACTGCATCATATAAAAAGGAGCCACCAAGGAGAACAGATCCCTTCTTGCAGCTGTGCTAGGAATCATTCTTCCTTTCAGCCGCCGATTCCTTCGACCTTCCACTAGACTAAGACTCTAGGAGTTCTCCAGCCTTCAGCCAGCACCTACTTGACTACCGAACTGAGCAACTAGCTGTTGGCAGCCATCGTTGGAACTACCTTGGCTACTGACAGCCTTCGCTGGACTACCTTGGCCATATCTGTAAGCCAACTCAATAAATTTCCTATATATATTTTATATATATACATATTCGTTCTGTGAATTCTGTGACTCTAGGGAACCCTAACAAATACAGATGGATACTACATTTTAGTCACAGGTACAATTCACCAGGAAGACTTCACAATACTGAACATATATGCACCCAATACGGGCCCCTCCACATTCATTAAGAAAACCCTACAGCGTCTGAAGCGAGAAATCCACCCCCAAAAGATAATTCTTGGGGATTTCAACACTGCCCTCTCAACATGGGATAGATCAACAGGTCAAAAGCTTAACAGAGACACTTTGGAACTTAATCAAATCCTTAAAAAAATGGACCTTACAGATCTCTTTCGAACTTTTCATCCACACACCAAAGAATACACATTTTTCTCAGCAGCACACGGAACTTTCTCCAAAACAGATCACATATTTGGCCACAAAACGAATCTCCCCATGTAGAGGAAAGTTGAAATTCTAGCCTGTGCCCTATCAGACCACCACGGCCTAAAGCTGGACATCCACAACACAACAAACAACAAAAAATACACTAACTCCTGGAAACTTAAAACTATGATGCTGAATGAGAATTGGATTCAGGAAGAAATTAAAAAGGAAATTCAAGATTTCCTGAAAGCAAACGATAATGAAAATACAACTTACCAAAATCTCTGAGACATAACGAAACTGTCCTAAGAGATAAGTTCATAGCTCTTAATGCCTACATCAAAAAATGGAAACATCAGAAATAAATAATATAACAATGCAGCTTAAAGCTTTAGAGAAACTAGAGCAATCTGATCCCAAAAGCAGTAGAAGAGAGGAGATTAGCAAAATAAGGGGAGAAATATCTGAAATTGAGATTAGGAAAATGATACAGAAAATTAATCAGTCAAAAAGCTGTTTTTTGAAAAAATCAGTAAGATTGATGCACCCCTAGCTAAATTAACCCAAAAGCAAGAGAGAGAAAACCCAAATTAACAAAATTAGAAATGAACATGGAATTATCACTAGATACCCAAGAAATCCAGAGAATTATAACATCATATTTCAAAAACTTATACTCTGTGAAATTTGACAACACAAAAGAGATGGACGAATTCCTAACTAAACACAACTTACCTAAATTGAATCAGGAAGTTGTGAATTATTTAAATAGTCCTATAACATATGAGGAAATTGAGGAAGTAATCTCGAATCTTCCCACCAAGAAATGCCCTTGACCAGATGGATTCAGCACAGAGTTTTACCAGACATTTAAAGAGTTTACACCTTAAACTGTTCAAACAAATAGCAAAGGAAGCAACAGTACCAAATTCCTTCTATGAAGGTAATATTGTCTTAATGCCAAAACCTAATAAAGATACACTTAAAAAAGAAAACTATAGGCCAATCTCTCTGATGAACACAGATGCAAAGATTCTCAACAAAGTCTTAGCAAATCGGATTCAAAAGCATATCAAAAACATTGTCCATGGGGATAAAGTAGGCTTTTTCCTCAGCACACAAAGTTTGGTTCAACATATGCAAATCAATAAATGTAATACACCATATAAACCAGTCCAAAGTCCAAGACCACATGATACTCTTGATAGATGCACAAAAAGCTTTTGACAAGATCCAACAGCCTTTTATGATCAAACGCTGGAGACAGTAGGAATGGAAGGAACCTTTATCAATATAATAAAAGTTGTATACAACAAGCCTACAGCAAGGATTATACTCAATGGGGAAAATCTCGAAGCATCATGGCTTCGATCAGGAACTAGACAAGGCTGTCCACTCTCACCACTTCTATTCAATATTGTACTTGAAGTCTTAGCTGAAGCCATAAGACAAGAAAGGGACATAAAAGGGATTCAAATCAGCAAGGAAGAAGTCAAGCTATCCTATTTGCAGATGACATGATCTTATACCAGAGTGTCCTAAAAACTCCACCAGGAAACTCCTGGAACTAATACAGAAGTTCAGCAGGGTGGCAGGATACAAAATAAATGTACAAAAATCAGTGGCCTTCCTATATGCCCAGAATGAAAGAAGTGAAAAAGCCTTGAGAAAAACAATCCCATTTACTATAGTCCCTAAAAAAATGAAATACCTTGGTATAAACCTAACCAAGGAAGTAAGAGACCTTTACAATGAAAACTTTAAAACCCTGAAGAAAGAAATAGCAGAAGACACCAGAAGGTGGAAAGACCTCCCATGTTCCTGGATTGGCAGAATCAACATCGTAAAAATGATCATCCTACCAAAGGCAATATACAAATTCAATGCTATATCAATTAAAATCCCAAAGCAATTCTTTAAAGAGGTTGACCAAATAATCTCAAAATTCATATGGAAGCACAAAAGACCCAGGATAGCAAAGACAATCCTGAGTAACAAAAACACTGCTGGAGGTATCACCATAACAAACCTTAGTCTATACTACAATTCCATAGTTATAAAAGCAGCCTGGTACTGGCTCCAAAATAGACACACAGATCAATGGATAAGGGTTGAAGACCCAGATATAAGCCCACACAACTACAGCCATTTGATTTTTGACAAAGTGGCCCAAAAAATCCAATGTAAAAAGAACAGTATCTTCAACAAATGGTGCTGGAAAAACTGGATCTCCACTGTAGAAGATTAAAACTGGACCCGTACTTGTCACCATGTACGAATTAATTCCAAATGGATCAAGGACCTTCACATAAGGCCAGAGACTATAAAAGTGTAGGTAACTCCCTCGAGCTGATTGGGCTAGGCCAACAGTTCCTAAACAGACATCCAATAGCACAGTCACTGCAACCAACTCTCAACAGATGGGATCTTGTGAAATTAAAGAGCTTCTGTTCAGATAAAGAGATTGTAACACGACCACAAAGGCAACCCACAGAATGGGAGAAAATCTTCACTAACCACACATCTGACAGAGCTCTGCTGTCCAGAGTGCACAAAGAACTTAGAAAACTAAACACCAAGGAAACCAATGGCCCAATTAAAAAAATGGGCCCTGGAACTCAAAAGAAAGTTTACCAGGGATGAAATTAAAATGTCTAATAAATATCTTAAAAAATGCTCCGCCTCCTTAGCCATCAGGGAAATGCAAATCAAAACTTCCCTGAGATATCATCTCATCCCGGTCAGGATGGCAAAAATCCACAATACAAACAACACCAAATGCTGGAGAGGATGTGGAGAGAGGGGAACTCTCCTACATTGCTGGTGGGAATGCAGGCTCCTACAGCCAGTCTGGCGAGCCGTCTGGAGACTCTTAAAGAAATTAAAGATTGAAATGCCATATGACCCTGCTATTCCACTTTTGGGAATAACGCTCCATACAGCAAAAATTCACCTTGATAGCACCAGCATGACCATGTTCATAGCAGCACTGTTTACAATAGAAAAGGCATGGAATCAGCCCAAATGTCCAACAGCTGAGTACTACTCAGCCATCAAAAATGATGAATTAATGGAATTTGCCGGGAAATGGATGGAATTAGAAACAATTATATTGAGTGAAGTATCCCAGACACAGAAAATTAAGCACCGTATGTACTCCCTAATAAGTGGATCCTAGTACCAAACCCACTTAGAGACACTTAAGGATAATTCTCTGTAATACCTACAGTAATTGCAAAAATGATGAAAAGGAGGGATGGGGAAGGAGGGCCACACTGGAAACAAGGAGAGAGGGGACTATGCTACAGCAGAGAAAATAGGCCACCATCAAGGACTGCAAGTGAGCAATGAGACATCTGGTTAAGTTCACAGACTTTCCTTCCTGATCATTTACAACTGATGGGGTATGATCTTACCAGAAGGGGAGGGCATATATATAGTCTGGCAGATAGAAAGTAACCATTTTGCAAATGGGTGATTGACCCCTCCCTAACCATGGTTTCCTACTTTTATTACATCTATCTTTGAATATACTCTTATAACAAGACTCTAGTTTAATAGGTTTTTATTTCTGGCCAGGGGGTGATATCCAATACCCATCAGGATGGAGTGAAGGGCATTGCAGGAGCAGCAAAACTGAAAAAAAAAAAATCAATAAACCATAATCCAGAACCATCAGAGACTGTATCAACCTCCTGGAACTAAGCTAGCCTAATCTCTCCCCATCTTGAAGCTCAGGGAAATTTGCGGAAGAGGGGGCAGTAAGATTGGAAGAGCACAAGGATGGGAGGAGTCACGATATGCAAGATACTCCACACAAGTTAGGACCGAAGCAATCATAATTGGACTTTGCATGCCCTGTGCAATGTCCAACACACTATTGACCCCACAAAGTCTAGCATTTGTTAAAGGCACTAGGATTCTTGAGGCAAGGGATTGACAGCCACAGTAGTGTTCTTATGCTTAATGGGAACACAGGAAAGGGTTCTGGGAAATGCCACTGGGTCCTTGCACCTCATCGGAGAGGAGGACCCAGAGAAGACTTTGGCATGCACATGAAAGGATGCTCTGCTGATAGGAGGGGGAGGCACTAGGGGATGGGGAGGGCGGGGGAGGTGAGGGGTTGGAGGGAGGGAGGGGACCAGTGTACCTGTTCAGTTTGTATGAGTGGAAATAAAAAAAAAGCATCATCTCTGATCAGTCTTTCACTTTATTAGTTTGAGTCTGGTCTCCAATTAAAGCAATTCATTGAAGTTAGTATGGCTAGTCTGCTTTCTCTGGTGATTCCCAGACTGCTTTCCAAAGCTAAAATTACATCAGGGTACCACACCTTCCTGGCAATTTTACCTGAGATCTGGGGATCACAAACAGGTTCTTTTGCTTAAGAGGCGAAGACTTTAACCATTGAACCCTCTCCCCAATCCAAGATTGTTCACTTTTGGTAACCATATTGCCCATAACAAAGAATATATCTCAATTTGGTCAAGTGTACAATGCAGTTAAATGTGCTCAAATATTGAAAATAGCAGGGAATAAAAGAAAGGATAGGTACAAATAAGGGTGGCATCAAGTAAGTAATAAGCAGGTGTAATAATCATAGCACGTTACCTACATGTTCACATATGAAAAACATGTAAAATGTATATGTAAATATTTGTTAATAGCACAAATTCAAAATCATAAGGATTTACTCAAAGAATTCTTACCTTATTTTTTGCCTGAAAAGACTTTTGTCAGTGTGCTTTTTATACAGTGCACTAATTTTATTACTCTAACATAATACCAAAGACAGTCAATTTAAAAGAAAAATTGGGCTTGCAAATGGTTCAGCAGGTAAAGGCATTTGCCAATGACCTGAGTTTAGTCACTGGAGAGAGAGCTGAATCTTTGAAGCCATCCTCTGAGCTGCATATACCTGGTGTATCTTGTGTGCACTCACATTCACCTGTGCATGCACACACATGCACACACACAAAACACATGAATAGTAAAGCTTCAAAACATAAAAGAGAGGTTTATTAATTTAGGTTACGGTTTCGCTTCATGGTTACTTGACTTTTTACCTTAGAGTCGTGGCAAGAAAGCAAGTCATGGAGGGAACATATGGTAGAGAAAGCTCTCACTTCACAAAACCCAGGAAGCAAATAGGGAGAGAAAGGAACTGGGGTCTCAATATCCTCTTCAAGGTCATGCCCCCAAGGACTTCCTCCTGCTGGACCCGATTTGCAGAACTCACCACAGCCCATCAGTGCCATGGTCTAGTGACAAGTCTTTAAAACAAGGATCTGCAAAAGATGCTTACCTAAACCACAGCACAGAGCATGTTAACATCAGATTTCCTACATTTCTGTTCAAACATGTGAATGAAAACACACTCCACATGAGAAGAGTTTACAAATATAACTAGAATATTTCTTTACAGTGGAGTATGAATAAAACATTTCGTACTTATTCTTCCTTGGAGGATGCTAGCACAAGAATCAAGAAAGTCCTGATGAGAAACTACAAATTAAAATACAGTAAAACACCTTTTCAATGTTTCATTATTCTACCAGTTTTCTTGTCCAAACAGGGCCTAGGCATCGTGCACAGAAATGGATAATGGAAGTGAAGAAATAGCTCAACACAAAAGGGCATGGTAGATCCTAAAGCCTTCAGTTTTCACTTAGATGACAAAGTTCTTAGAAAACAGAAAGTTATAGTCAGAGTGTGAGTGGACAAGGAGAGACCCAAGCAGACAAGGGTGCCAAAGTGACAAAAAACACCACACAATAGTATGTAGGATACTCATTATTCCCCTCACAGTGAGTGTTTTAATTAAAAGGATGTACTACTTCATAATTTAAGATGAAATTCTTTTTTAAATCTGTATATGGCACATGTGTAAGCATGTACACATGCCTGTGTATATGTGTGTGGAGGTCAGACAGAGGCAGACAGCAGCTATCATCCTCTGTCTTGCTCCTCCTCATTTTTAAGGACAGGGTTTGTCACTGAACCTGAAGCTCTCTGATTGGCCTAGAATGCCTGGACAGAAAGCCTCAGGGATTCTCCTGTCTTGCCAGAGCCGGGAATACAGGCACATGCTACTACAACCTGGCTTTTTTGTGGGTGTTAGAGATACAGACTAAGGAACTCATGTTTGTGCTGAGCACTCCATTGACAGTTATCTCCCCAATCTTTGGAGTGAAGTTTGTGAGGAAGTTATTTAAATTGTTTAAACATACATACAATTGCATAACCTTTACTCAGCCATCTGTTCAAGACTCCCACATGTCCCACAGTTTCTAGCTCTGGATTGTGTCTGGGTGTGCTGCCAACATGACTGAACCTCTGCCAGGTGTTCAGATCACAGTTCCCTGCAGGAGCCCAGGACCCAGCAAGGCAGCATTTGCGGCAGACCTAGACAATCCCACTCTGCAGACTGCCTCAGTGGCAGTCCTGGGGAACACTTCGGAGTCCTACTTTTCTGCCTGTGTCTCTTACTTCCTGGAGTGGCCCTGTCTGTTCCATTCACAGTCCTCACATGCCACTCTTGACTTGGAGCATCCCTCTGTTCTTCTGTGTGCTTTTTGAAAATTTGCTTGAATTAGAGAGTTTCTGCTTTGCTATGTGCTGCTGGTGTCCACTTGCTCCACACTTGAAAAGGGCCTGGCACCGTTTATGCCTGGGGCACTCTTTTTCCAACATGTACTTGGGTCATTTTTGTGTCCTTCAGTCCAAGTCTGTTTACTTAAGACAGTCTACATTCTTTCATAAGAAAACTCTCTATTCCTACTTTCTAGCATGCTTACTAAATAGTTTATTTTAATCATAAATCTTCTATCATGCACTGGAAGATTTCATAATGGAAAAATGATGCATATTATAGAATTAACAGATGTTAACATACTTTGTAAATTCTTTTTGGTTTGTGCATGTGAGCCTGTGCTGCTTGCTGTACCTTCCTAAAGAAAGTAAGAGTGTAAAATTAATTACATAGGGAATAGTCTGGGAAAATGCCAAGAACATTCAGAGAGATGCGAGAGAAAGACCAAGGTTTCTCCTGGTAATTTGTTAAGCTGAGTGCAAGACAGAGGAAGCAACAGACAAAAACTTCAGTGCATGAATTTGCCCAAGTGAACGTAGTTTTATAAGAAGAGCATTGAGGAGATAGTTGTGGGGATAAAGCACTTGCCATGCCAGCAGGAGGACTACAGTTCAGATCCCCAGAACTCACTAGAAGTCAGACAGGTGAGGCTGTAACCACAGCATTGGGAGAACAAAGATTGAGAATACCTGGGTCAAGCTGGCTAGCTACCTAGACTAGTGAGTTCTGGGTTGAACTGAGAGACCCTTGCTTGATAAATGAAATGGAGAGTAATGAAGGAATACATCTGACATCAAGTATGGGACTTGTTTGCACACATGTGTGCATGTGCACACGCACACACACAGCACCTATGCAGAAGGACATTTGAATTAAACTTTTACTAAAAATTTCTATTGACATTAAGCTAAATTAAGTTTTACTTAAAGCTGTCCCTTTATATATTCTAAGTTTGACCTAAAGGATTCATCATACATAGTGAAATGGAAGGTAATTTGATATATAATCTAGCCTAGATTACATATTAACCAACCTAGTCTCAGCTAATGGAGCAGATGACCCTCCAGCCAATCAGAGACTGAAGGCTGTCAACACATGGCCCTCTTAGGCAACACTAATTTTGAAGAATCTATTCTATAATGAAACATATTTCATTCCCTAGTTAAAAAGAAAGAAAATCCCAATATTTGGGTATGCAAAGATGATTCAGAGAGCAAGTGGTTGCCATACAAACATTAGGGCCTGGGTCTAATCCCCAGTGCCCATGGAAAAAGAAGCTGGACAGGAAAGCACACACCTATAATCCCAGCCCCAGGGAGGCAGAGACAGGAGGATTCCTGGAGCTCACTAGCTAGTCAGTTTAGTACCAAGTTTCAGGGAAAGACTGTGTCTAAAAAATAAGGTTGGATATGATCAAGAAAGGCACCCAATAGCAATGTCTCATACACAGACACACACACACACACACACGCACACACACACACACGCACACACACACACACACAGCATATGCACACACATCTGTACACAAGTGTGCATGACCATATACGCATATATATTCCATAAACATGACAATATCCTCTGATTTACACAGGCAAGCTGTACTGTTATTCCCTAAGTGTACACAGAAGGAAGACAATGAACTTCTGGTGTTTGTGGGGATTTGCTCTCTCTGGAGTTTTTTAAAATGTCTGCTGCCACAGAGCCTTTCCTAATTTCTTCTTCTCCATTACCTATAGAACACCGGCAATGAGGAATCTTCACAATTCGGCAAATTTGCAATGTGAAAAAATAGACTGAAAACAGCAGAAAAATATCAACCCAACTAACAAAAATTACACTTGTATCTGGTGGTGTTTTCTTTTTTTTTTTTTTTTGTCATTTTCTTGTGTGTATGCAGGGGGTGTTGACATTTGTGTGTGTGTGTGAAGAGGCCTAGGGTGGATGTTGGGAATCATTCTTCACCTTCGGTACACTTTATTCTTTGAGATAAGGTCTCCCAATCAAAGGAAGACCTTATCAATGTGGTTAGCCACACTGGCCAGCTTGCTCTGGGGAATCCCCAGTCTCACCTTCCGAGGCTAGACTTGCAGGCCATCACAGACACCTGGCATTCATGTGGGTCGTGGGGATCAAAACTCTGATCCTCTTGTTTCCTGACAAGTGCTCCCAGCATGCTTGTTGATTGAGGCAGTGCTGCCTAAGAAAGGTTTGGGCTAGAAGCCATTTTTCAAAATTATATGAAAGAGAGTAGAATATTCAGAGTTGGTCTACAAACTTCACATAAATCAACACTGGATTCATAAAAAGTACTAACCTTTAGAAATGTTGGTATTATTTTTGATTGATAATAACTATATACTTGTAGCATATAATGTTATGCTTTCATGGACATCTATTAAATAGAATTACAGATATAATCTTGTAATTCACTTTTTAACCATGTGAATATAAAGTGATTTTAAAATGCATGTGAGGAACTGGGGAGATGGATCAGTGGGTAAAGGTGCCTGCATGCAGAACTAGAGACCTGAGTTTGTTCCCAAAGCCCACATTATGGAAGGAGAAGACCAGGATCTGAAAGTTGTCCTCTAATCTCTATATACATCGAGGTGCACATGCACCTGCTTTCTGCCTCCCTTTCTCTATCAAGCTCTGTCTCTCTTTCAGATAAATAAAATATAAAACCATGTTTGAGGAACTGCCCTTATCTTCGTAAAAGATGATGTGCTTTCGAAACAGCACTTCATTTGAACATATTAACACTATCATTTTTCAGTGAGAGTATATTGAGTACTAACCATGTGTATAGCATTGAGAGGGATGAAGAAACATGGTTCAGGGCTCAAAATCCTACACTGGAAGAGGATGTGCAGACATCTGCTATGCAAAGCAAATAAGCACAAAAGAACAGATAACACTAATTATCTAATTAGTATAAATATTTAGGAGGAGGTTAAATACTTGAAACAAGACTGACTTCCTAGAAGAAAAAGCCCCAGCACTGCTTCCAAGACAGCACTGTAATTCTGAGGCAGACAATTGCTGCTACAAAATCTTTCAGAAAACACAGGTTAGCAGAGAAGCATGTGAATTGCTCTCTCTGGAGAAGACCGACAGAAACCATGCAATTTTGAGCAGTGAAAGAGGCTTTAGGACCTTGTGCAAAGGAAGGAAGAAAGGAATATCTACTGACCAGTGACACAAGTGTGCATCTGATCATATTTGCAGAGGAAACAAGACAAGCCAAAAGCAGAGAGTCTTTAAAATTAAATGAGGACACCTCTGACATCGTCCTGGGGAGCTCTGACTTTAAAGTTTCTTTGGGTCAGCACGATGCTCAGCAGGAAAAGATGCTTTCCACATGAACTTGATTAGATCAATAGAACCACATTAAGAGAGAATTAGCTCTACAAAGTTGTCTTCTGACCTCCCCATGGAGTTCTGTGGCCGGTGCATACCCCCCTCTCTCTCAATGACTCTATGTATGTGTGTGCCTGTCTGTCTGTCTCTCTCTCTCTCTGTCTCACTGACTCTCTGTGTGTATGTGTGTCTGTCTCTCTGCCTCTATGTGTGTGTGTCTGTCTGTCTCTCCCTCACTAACTCTCTACATGTATGTGTGTCTGTCTATCTCTCTTTCTCTCTCTCATTTACTCTCTAGTATATGTGTGTCTGTCTGTCTCTCTCTCTCTCTCACTGACTCTCTGTGTGTATGTGTGTCTGTCTCTCGCTTTCTCTCTCACTGACTCTGTATGTGTGTGTATCTCTCTCTCTCACTACACACACACACACACAATTTTAAAATTCTCTCACTGACTCTCTAGTGTATGTGTGTCTGTCTGTCTGTCTCTCTCACTGACTGTGTGTATGTGTGTCTGTCTGTCTCTCTCTTTCATACAGACAAACACATACAATTTTAAAATTCTACTGTTAGCTGGGCATGATGGCACACATCTGTAATCACAGCACTTGGGAGGCTGGAGCGGGAGGATCATGAGTTTGAGACCACTCTGAACTACACAGTGTGCCCTTTCTCTCTCTCTCTCAAAAATATTGTACAGTTGCTTGAAAACTTTTTTTATTATTATGAATACATTTTTATTATTATTTCAGCTCATACAAACTTAATAGGGACACCAGTTCCCTCCCTTCCTCCTCCTCCCCCCGTACCCCCTATTCCCCCTCCCCACGCCCCCTCCCCGTCCCCCAGTGCTCCCGCCCGAATTCCCAGAGAGTCCTTTCTTGTGCATGCCTGATTTTCCTCTGGGCCCTCCTCTCCGATGACGTACAAGGACCCAGTGGCCTTTCCCTGAACCCTTTCCTGTGTTCCCCTTAGGTATAGGAACACTACTGTGGCTGCCAATCCCTTGCCTCCAAGGATCTTGGTGCCTTTAGCAGATGCTAGACTTTGTGAGGTCAATAGTGTGTTGGACAATGTGCAGGGCATGCAAAGTCCAATTATGATTGCTTCAGCCCTAACTTGTATGGAGTATCTTGCATATCATTGCTCCTCCCATCCTTTTGCTCTTACACTCTTACCGCCCCCTCTTCCGCAAATTTCCCTAAGCTCCAGGATGGGGAGAGATTAGGCTGGCCTAGTTCTAGGTGGTTGATATAGAGTCTCTGAAGTTCTGGATTGTGGTTTGTTGATTTTCTTTTGCAGTTTTGCTGCTCCTGCAATGCCCTTCGCTCCATCCTGGTGGGCATTGTATGTCACCCCCTGGCCAGAGACAAAAAGCTGTTAAACTAGAGTCTTGTGATAAAAGCACATTCAAGGGTAGATGTAATAAAAGTGGGAAACCACAGTGAGAGAGGAGTCTATCACCCATTTGCAAAATGGTTACTTTTTATATGTCAGACTATATGCTCTCCTCTTCTGGTGAGATCACACCCCCTCAGTAGTAAATGATCAGGAACGAAAGTCTGTGAAATTAATCATGTCTCATTACTTATTTGAGTCCTTGATGGAGGCCTATTTTCTCTGCTGTAACATGGTCCCCTCTCTCCTTGTTTCTGGTGTGGCCCTCCGACCCCATCCCTCCTGTTCATAATCCTTGCAATTACTGTATTGCAGAGATTTTTCTATGAGTGTCTCTAGGTGGGCTGGGCGGGTTTGGTACTAGGAGCCACCTATTAGGGAGTACATACAGCACTTAATTTTCTGGGTCTGGGATACTTCACTTATTATAATTGTTTCTAATGACATCCATTTCCCGGCAGATTCCAGTAATTCATCGTTTTTGATGGCTGAGTAGTACTCCATTGTATAGATGTACCACAGTTTACTTATCCACTCGTCAACTGTTGGACATTTAGGTTGATTCCATGACTTTGCTATTGTAAACAGTGCTGCTATGAACATGGTCGTGCTTGTGCTATCGAGATGAACCTCTGCTGTATGGGGGGTTATTCCCAAAAAGGGAATAGCAGGGTCATATGGCATTTCAATCTTTAATTTCTTTAAGAATCTCCAGACAGCTCGCCAGAATGGCTGTATGAGCCTGCATTCCCACCAGCAATGTAGGAGAGTTCCCCTCTCTCCACATCCTCTCCAGCATTTGTTGTTGTTTGTATTGTGGATTTTTGCCATCCTGACCTGGGTGAGATGATATCTCAGGGAAGTTTTGATTTGCATTTCCCTGATGGCTAAAGAAGTGCAGCATTTTTTAAGATATTTGTTAGACATTTTAATTTCATCCCTGGTAAAATTTCTTTTGAATTCCAGGGCCCATTTTTTAATTGGGCCATTGTTTCCTTGGTGTTTAGTTTTCTAAGTTCTTTGTGCACTCTGGACAGTAGAGTTCTATCAGATGTGTGGTTAGTGAAGATTTTCTCTGATTCTGTGGGTTGCCTTTGACCTCCTATTACAATCTCTTTGTATTACAGAAGCTCTTTAATTTCACAAGATCCCAACTGTTGAGAGTTGGTAGCAGTGACTGTGCCATTGGATGTCTGTTTAGGAAATGTTGGCCTAGCCCAATCAGCTCAAGGGAGTTCCCTATCCTTTCAACTATGGTTTTTATAGTCTCTGGCCTTAAATCAAGGTCCTTGATCCATTTGGAATTAAGTCTTGTACATGGTGACAAGTACGGGTCCAGCTTTAATCTTCTGCATGTGGAGATCCAGTTTTGCCAGCACCATTTGTTGAAGATGCTGTTCTTTTTCCATTGGAGTCTTTGGGCCCCTTTGTCAAAGACCAAATGGCTGTAATTTTGTGGGCTTATATCTGGGTCTTCAATCCTTATCCATTGATCTGTGTGTCTATTTTGGAGCCAGTACCAGGCTGTCTTTATAACTATGGATTTGTAGTATAGACTTAGGTTTGGTATGATAATACCTCCAGCAGTGTTTTTGTTATTCAGGATTGTCTTTGCTATCCTGGGTCTTTTGTGCCTCCATATGAATTTTGAGATTGTTTGGTCAACTGCTTTGAAGAATTGCTTTGGGATTTTAATTGGTATAGCATTGAATTTGTATAGGATGGTCATTTTTTGATGTTGATTCTGCCAATCCAGGAACAAGGGAGGTCTTTCCACCTTCTGGTATCTTCTGCTATTTCTTTCTTTAGGGTTTTAAAGTTTTCATTGTAAAGGTCTTTTACCTCCTTGGTTAGGTTTATACCAAGGTATTTCATTTTTTTAGGGGCTATAGTAAATGGGATTGTGTCTCTCAGGGCTTTATCACTTCTTTCATTCTGGGCATATAGGAAGGCCTCTGATTTTTGCACATTTATTTTTTTTTAAATATTCATTTTTTATTAAAAATTTAAACATTTAAAAAAATTTTTACCAGTTCCCTCCCTCCCCACTCCTCCCTCCGAACCCCCTCCTCCCCCAGCTCTCCCTCCCTATCCCCCAGTGCCTCCCCCCCAATTCCCAGAGAGTCCTTTATTGTGTACGCCTAACTCTCCACTGGGTCCTCCTCTCCGATGACATATAAGGACCCAGTGGCATTTCCATAAGCCCTTTCTCTTGTTCCCCTTAAGCATAGGAGCACTACTATGGCTGTCAATCCCTTGTCTCCAGGGGTCTCGGTGCCCTTAACAGATGCTAGACTTTATGAGGGCAACAGTGCGCTGGACATTGCGCAGGGCATGCAAAGTCCCATTATGATTGCTTTGGCCCCAACTATTGTTGAGAATCTTGCAAATCATTGCTCCTCCCATCCTTTTGCTCTTACAATCTTACCGCCCCCTCTTCCGCAAATGTCCCTGAGCTCCAGGATGGGGAGAGATTAGGCTGGCCTAGTTCTATGTGATTGATATAGAGTCTCTGAAGTTCTGGATTGTGGTTTGTTGATTTTCTTTTGCAGTTTTGCTGCTCCTGCAATGCCCTTCACTCCATTCTGCTGGGCACTATATGTCACCCCCTGGCCAGAGACAAAAAGCTGTTAAACTGGAGTCTTGTTATAATAGCACATTCAAGGGTAGATGTAATAAGAGTAGGAAACCTCAGTGAGGGAGGGGTCCATCACCCATTTGCAAAATGATTACTTTTTATCTGCTAGACTATATGCCCTCCCCTTCTGGTGAGATCAGGAAAGAACATCTGTGAACTTAACCAGGTTTCTCATTACTTACTTGCAGACCTTGATGGAGGCCTATTTTCTCTGCTGTAACATGGTCCCCTCTCTCCTTGTTCCTGGTGTGGCCCTCCTACCCCATCTCTCTTATTCATAATCCTTGCAATTACTGTGTTACATAGGTTTACTTTTGAGTATCTCAATGTGGGCTGGGTGAGTTTGGTACTAGGAGCCACCTATTAGGAGTACATACGGCTTAATTTTCTGGGTTTGGGATACTTCACTTAATATAATTCTTTCTAATGACATCCATTTCCCAGCAAATTCCAGTAATTCATCATTTTTGATGGCTGAGTAGTACTCCATTGTATAGATGTACCACAGTTTCCTTATCCACTCGTCAACTGTTGGACATTTAGGTTGATTCCATGACTTTGCTATTGTAAACAGTGCTGCTATGAACATGGTCGAGCTTGTGCTATCAAGGAGAACCTCTGCTGCATAGGAGGTTATACCCAAAAGTGGGATAGCAGGGTCATATGGCATTTCAATCTTTAATTTCTTTAAGAATCTCCAGACGGCTCTCAGAGTGGCTGTATGAGCCTGCATTCCCACCAACAATGTAGGAGAGTTCCCCTCTCTCCACATCCTCTCCAGCATTTGTCGTTGTTTGTATTGTGGATTTTTGCCATCCTGACCGGGGTGAGATGATATCTCAGGGAAGTTTTGATTTGCATTTCCCTGATGGCTAAAGAAGTGCAGCATTTTTTAAGATATTTGTTAGACATTTTAATTTCATCCCTGGTAAAGTTTCTTTTAAGTTCCAGGGCCCATTTTTTAATTGGGCCAGTGTTTTCCTTGGAGTTTAGTTTTCTAAGTTCTTTGTGCACTCTGGACAGTAGAGCTCTGTCAGATATGTGGTTAGTGAAGATTTTCTCCCATTCTGTGGGTTGCCTTTGAGCTCCTATTACAATCTCTTTATCTGAACAGAAGCTCTTTAATTTCACAAGATCCCAACTGTTGAGAGTTGGTAGCAGTGACTGTGCCATTGGATGTCTGTTTAGGAAATGTTGGCCTAGCCCAATCAGCTCAAGGGAGTTCCCTATCCTTTCAACTATGGTTTTTAAAGTCTCTGGCCTTAAATCAAGGTCCTTGATCCATTTGGAATTAAGTCTTGTACATGGTGACAAGTATGGGTCCAGCTTTAATCTTCTGCATGTAGAGATCCAGTTTTGCCAGCACCATTTGTTGAAGATGCTGTTCTTTTTCCATTGGATTCTTTGGGCCCCTTTGTCAAAGACCAAATGGCTGTAATTTTGTGGGCTTATATCTGGGTCTTCAATCCTTATCCATTGATCTGTGTGTCTATTTTGGAGCCAGTACAAGGCAGTTTTTATAACTATGGATTTGTAGTATAAACTAAGGTTTGGTATGGTAATACCTCCAGCAGTGTTTTTGTTACTCAGGATTGTCTTTGCTATCCTGGGTCTTTTGTGCCTCCATATGAATTTTGAGATTATTTGGTCAACTTCTTTAAAGAATTGCTTTGGTATTTTAATTGGTATAGCATTGAATTTGTATATTGCCTTTGGTAGGATGGTCATTTTTACAATGTTGATTCTACCAATCCAGGAACATGGGAGGTCTTTCCACCTTCTGGTGTCTTCTGCTATTTCTTTCTTTAGGGTTTTAAAGTTTTCATTGTAAAGGTCTTTTACCTCCTTGGTTAGGTTTATACCAAGATATTTCATTTTTTTAGGGGCTATAGTAAATGGGATTGTTTCTCTCAAGGCTTTTTCACTTCTTTCATTCTGGGCATATAGGAAGGCCTCTGATTTTTGCACATTTATTTTGTATCCTGCCACCCTGCTGAACTTTTGTATTAGTTCCAAGAGCTTCCTGGAGTTTTTGGCATCACACAGGTATAAGATCATGTCATCTGCAAATAGGGATAGCTTGACTTCTTCCTTGCCGATTTGAATCCCTCTTATGTCCCTTTCTTGTCTTGTGGCTTTAGCTAAGACTTCAAGTACAATATTGAATAGAAGAGGTGAGAGTGGACAGCCTTGTCTAGTTCCTGATCGAAGTGGGAATGCTTCCAATTGTTCCCCATTGAGCATAATCCTTGCTGTGGTCTTGTTGTATACAGCTTTTATTATATTGATTAAGGTTCGTTCCATTCCTACTGTCTCTAGCATTTTGATCATAAAAGGCTGTTGGATCTTGTCAAAAGCTTTTTCTGCATCTATCGAGAGTATCATGTGGTCTTGGACGTTGGACTGGTTTACATGATGAATTACATTTATTGATTTGTGTATGTTGAACCAACCTTGTGTGCCGGGGATGAAGCCTACTTGGTCCCCGTGAATGATCTTTTTAATGTGTTTTTGAATCTGATTTGCTAAGACTTTGTTGAGAATCTTTGCGTCTGTGTTCATTAGAGAGATCGGCCTATAGTTTTCTTTTTTAAGTGAGTATTTATTAGGTTTTGGGATTAAAACGATATTAGCTTCATAGAAGGAATTTGGTAGTGTTCCTTCCTATGCTATTTGATGGAACAGTTTAAGGAGTATTGGTGTTATTAACTCCTTAAATGTCTGGTTAGAACTCTGTGCTGAATCCATCTGGTCCAGGACATTTTTTGGTGGGAAGATTTGAGATTACTTCTTCAATTTCCTTATATGTTACAGGACTATTTCAATAATTCACAACTTCCTGATTCAATTTAGGTAAGTTGTGTTTACTTAGAAATTCATCCATCTCTTTTGTGTTGTCAAACTTCACAGAGTATAAGTTTTTGAAATATGATGTTATAATTCTCTGGATTTCTTGGGTATCAGTAGTGATAACTCCATGTTCATTTCTGATTTTGTTAATTTGGGTTTTCTCTCTCTTGCTTTTGGTTAATTTAGCTAGGGGTGTATCAATCTTATTGATTTTTTCAAAGAACCTGCTTTTTGACTGGTTGGTTTTTTCTATCGTTTTCTTAATCTCGATTTCAGATATTCCTCCCCTTATTTTGCTAATCTCTTCTCTTCTACTATTTTTGGGATCAGATTGCTCTAGTTTCTCTAAAGCTTTAAGCTGGATTGTTAAGTTATTTATTTCTGATGTTTCCATTTTTTTGATGTACGCATTAAGAGCTAGAACAGCTTTCATTGTGTCCCAGAGATTTTGGTAAGTTGTATTTTCATTATCATTCACTTTCAGGAAATCTTGAATTTCCTTTTAAATTTCTTCCTGAATCCAGTTCTCATTCAGCATCATATTGTCAAGTTTCCAGGAGTTAGTGTATTTTCTGTTGTTTGTTGTGTTGTGGATGTCCAGCTTTAGGCCATGGTGGTCTGACAGGGCACAGGTTAGAATTTCAACTTTTTTGTACATGTGTAGATTCGTTTTGTGGCCCAATATGTGATCTATTTTGGAGAAAGTTCCGTGTGCTGCTGAGAAAAATGTGTATTCTTTGGTGCGTGGGTGAAAAGTTCGATAGAGATCTGTAAGGTCCATTTCTTTAAGGGTTTGATGAAGGTCCAAAGTATCTCTGTTAAGCTTTAGACCTGTTGATCTATCCCATGTTGAGAGGGCGGTGTTGAAGTCCCCAAGAATTATCGTTTGGGGGTTGATTTCTTGCTTTAGACGCTGTAGGGTTTTCTTAATGAATGTGCAGGGGCCCGTATTGGGTGCATATATGTTCAGTATTGTGAAGTCTTCCTGGTGAATTGTACCTGTGACTAAAATGTAGTATCCATCCGTGTCTCTTATGATTTTCTTTGGCTTGAAGTCCACTTTGTCTGATAGCATAATGGCTACCCCTGCCTGTTTTCTGCTTCCATTAGCTTGTAGAATTGTTGACCAGCCTTTTATTTTTAGGGCATGCCTATCTTTTGTGGTGAGATGGGTTTCCTACAGGGAGCAGATTGATGGATTGTGATTTTTAATCCAAATTTGTAATCTGTGTCTCTTGATCGGTGAGTTAATCCCATTAACATTTAGTGTTATAATGGAGAAACTATTTTTAATTCCAGACATTTATTATGTTTAGTAGTTTTTATAAGTATATTGCTTCGCTTTTAATGATGTTATACTTGCCTTCTGTTCTCCTGGATATCCCTGTTTTTTTCTTCACGCTTGAGTATCATTTCTAGCATTTTTTGAAGGCCTGGTTTGGTGGACATGTATCTCTTCAAGTTGTCTTTGTGCTGAAAGATTTTTCTTTCTCCCTTGATCATGACTGATAGTTTTGCAGGGTAAATCAGCCTGGGTTGACATTTTTGCTCATTCAATACTTGAAGTATGTCTTTCCAAGCTCTTCTTGCTTTTAGTGTTTCCATTGAGAAGTCATTTGTTATTTTAATAGGTTTACCTTTAAAAGTGACTTGTTTTTTCTCCCTTGAAGCTCTCAGTACCAGTTCTTTATCTTGAATGTGGAGTGTTTTGACTATTATTTGCCCTGGCGAGCTTCTGTTTTGGTCATATCTGTTTGGGGTGCGGAATGCCTCTTGTATATGGATAGGCCTCTCTTTTTTTAGATGAGAAAGGTTTTCCTTGATGATCGTTTGAAAAATTTCCTCAGGGGTGGCATTTTGAGATTCTTGCTCTGGTATTCCATGAATACGCATGTTGGGCTTCTTCAGGATGTCCCATATCTCCTGGATATTTCTCTCAAGTATCTTTTTGGCTTTAACAACCTCTTCCATTGAGCTGGTTAATACTCCCACTTTATCTTCAAGATCTGAAATTCTGTTTTCTCCTTCGATAGTTCTGCTGATAAGACTCTCTGTGGAGTTCTGGGTTGAAGATAACTTGTCTTGTAGCTCAGTTTTAAACTCTGCTTGAGTCTGCTTTAACTGCTCTATGCCTGTTTTTGTTTCTTGCACTGTTTTTCTCAACTCCTCCAAGTGTCTGTTGTGTTCCTCTTCAAAGCGATTGATTCGATTATTTAATTCCTCCCTGATTTCCTCTTTCATAGTATTGAACATGGTAATGATCATATTTTGAAGGTCGTTATCCTGGGTCAGGCTTTCTTGGCCATTTTCCATGGGTTTGTTCTGGTTGGAGACTAACATTATGGGATTAATTCCTTCAGTGAGAGATTTGTTTACTTGAGTGTTGTTTCTCATGGATTTTCACTTTGACTTTGGCATTGTCGTTTTAACTCTTAAGATCTTCTTTTAATTTCTATGCGTTTTTCACTAAACTGAATTATTTGGCCTGGGGTTTTGGGGGTGGGCGGAGACAGAGCTTCCCTAGGTCGAGGTGAGTCCAGGCTGGGCCCCGCGCATCCCGGGCGGCGGGGTGGAGGGAAGGGAGGATGGGGCCTTGGCGGCGCTATTTAAACCTGGGAGACCTGAGGGCGGGGCCTGGGCCCAGAGGGGGTGACCTCTCCTCCTCCCAGGCCCTGTGCGCCCGGCTCCCTTGAAAACTTTTAATAATCAGCTAAGCAGCATTGTATTTGTGACTAGCTGTGCTGAGGTAACCGTGTTTAGTGAGGAAAGTCCACATCCCACTTCGGGTCCTATGAATGCCACACTTTGGGGTAAGGTGTTCTGTAGGAACACTGGGTTAGGAACGAGGCCCCCGTGAAGAACCTGAACAGGCCGCTCAGACCCATTTGCTGCAGTGCGACTTCCTTCTTCTCACACATCATTTCTCTATCAGAATCCTAAGGTGACAGTTTAAATGAAGCTTCACTTTAGAAGCACTGGAATTTCCTATTATGAATCTGAATCGACCCATGTGCTGAAGTCTAAAGGAAATTCTTTAGAGAAAGCACACATCATTTGCAGTGAACAGAAGCACTAATAGTGAACTTAAAATCTGTTTGCCTGAGTCTCCACATGAGTGTCTTCAGTCACTGTCATCCCTTTATCTCCCTGCCTGCTGTTTGGAGCCCACAGGTGGTCATGTGACTTGGACGTGGCCATCTGACTGGTGGTCATGTGACTTGGACGTGGCCATCTAACTGTCAACCCCTACTGGGAAACTTTGGTTCAAGGATGGGCAGGAAGGTGGAGTGGACTAAGTGAAGCACTCTGGCCTGAACTCCAGGCAAATATTCGTTCATTCGCACAACAAACATTTGTTGAAACGCCTTTGCTATGAATTTCTGTATATTCTAGGACTACAGATGGAAAAACGATCTGTTCTTGGGAAGCTGACTCCATTGAATGGGATAAACGTAGTAAAGGCATAACATTTATAGAACTAAAAACTGCTAAGAACAAAAACAAACAGGTTTCTAAGCTAATAAACTGTCTGCCTGAAGCTACTGCATAGACATTGCGGTTCTAGGATGAGCCCAGCACAGAGAGAAACAAAATGTTTTCCATTTCTGATGGCAGAATTTGGTACCGAAGTCCAGTTTTCCACGAGTCAAGTGCCAATTCTGATTCCCTTTACTGTTTAAGATCATGTGAATTTTTCATTGCCTCGATCCTCAGCTTGCAAACACTATTTTGACGCACACTCGATCATAACTAAGGATTACAATTTTCTTGTATGCACACTCACTTTCTTGTGATGATTATTGACACCCTACTTGGTTCTCCTCATTAACTGTGCAATTGATAGCCACTTTTTTCTTTTGCCAACTCTTTCCACCTTACAGTTCACCATGGCAGAGTCCTTTCAAAAATGCTGCAGCATTTAAGTCAACACAACTAAAAATCCCAAAGAAATACAACAGACCTCCATCATCCATTTCTGAAGTTCAAACACGATGTCCTGACATACTGTTCCTTCCTCCAACTCCTCTCACCTCCCCACCACCTTGTGCGCTACACTAGAATCCCCACATTTTTCCGAGAGCTCTCATCCTTTAATCAGAGTGGTCTTATCATTTCCCAACATGATATGCCCAAGTCAGTGGACAGACCACAAGATGCTACTACATGCTTTCTCTCTGCTACTTCTCATTGCTAACTGCTACCTCCAGAGCTCAGCTCCACTTGCAGAAGGAGACCATCATGGCCCACTGATAGTGCACGGCATTCTCTTCTTCACATAACAAGATGCCTCTCACCTCACCTACTACAATCTGAGGAGGATGTTGTGGAGAGATTTGAAACAGTCTGTCATGGAGTGAGGCTCATGTTTACTCAGAAAGTAAACAGCTCATAAGTCTTGGGAAAGTTTTCAAACTGAGAATTTATATCTTTTCACTTCCTCAAGGTAAAGAAAGCAGGAAACAATCACCGGTAGAAGCAGCTCTCCAGATAGCAGGGCATCTAGAAGAGAATCTCTGTGGAGCACAACTGGCAACAAGTAGTACAGACAGCTTCAGGTTTGCAGCTTCCATGTGTCTCAACCAGAGAGAGCTGAGCTTCATGGCGATGTGGGTGCTTTTGAGGCCTCGCTGTTCCTGTAATTAACCCTCATCCATACTCCTGTAAATAACCCCAACAAACACACTGGCTTACCAAACTGAACTTTGGCATAGTCATTACTTTGTTCTGTCGTTGGATAGCTCTTTGGGGTGGCATCTCCCCAGAAAAAGTGGCACACAGCAGCTGATGAGTGCCTCTCCCTGGAGCATGACAATCACCATGACATATTGTGAGAACCCGAGATGCTTAGAAGACACAGGGGAAACTACTGATTCTCTAAATCACTGGGAAGGAAACAGAAGGGGATAGGAGAGAGTAGTCGTGTTTGCTTCTCCTTCCAGTCATTTTTGATTTCTTGAAGAAAAAGTGGGATGAGGACATTGAATGCTTCTTGGCAGGAGGGTATCCACATGATTTAAGGAACTTTGACAAGACATGCCAAGACCAAACTTTATTTCATAAGAATTGCAAAATGCTACCACTTGGTCCCTACTACTCCTCGATCCACCTAAGCCCATTGAATTTAAGTCTTCCAACTGGGCGGCAGCATCTCCCATTGTTAGGTCTGGAACAAGGAGAAGGGCAATGATAGGAGTCTTCATATTTGGTGCTGACCCTGTCACCAATTTATTAAGTACATTTCTGGTAAAAGGCATGTCATCTGGATTCTGCCATTGAGAATTGGATTTTAAAGAATGTATCCAGTCAAGCATACCAATTTCCCTGAGCCTCTTAATCCCATCATCAATATTAAACCAAGGAATGTCTGGAATCTCTAGTTCCTTCTCAGAAGGCCAAACTTTAATAAATACTTTAGCTACCCACTCAAATAAACTCTTGGCACCATTTTTAACTCTATGAGTAGCAGTGTTAAACCTAGAATCTCTACTCAATGGGCCCATTTCTGTGAACTCACTTTTATCCAGTTTTATACTTCTTCCACCAGTATCCCATAGCCTTACAATCCATTCCCAGGGGTATTCCCCAGACTGCTGCTTAAACATGTTAGAAAAGTCATGGAGTTCTTTAGGAGTATAGCATACCTCCTCATGGACCATACTTTGTATTTCACCTTTAGGAGCCTGTTTAGCCTTAAGCCTAGTTATAGGTCTGGAAGCAATCACAGGTGGACATGCCATAACAACATCAGCATTTTCTTGAGGCAAAGTCTTTGCTCTTCTTTTAGACAAATCATGAGTAATTCCCTTACACAAAGATGGAGATAGCAATTCTATAGAGGGTGGGGGTGGGGATTCATTCTCTGCTAAGGGTGGGGAGACCATTTCCTCAGGCGGAATAAATGCACCAGAATTTGAGAGTTCAACGTCCTCGTCCTCATCATCAGTGTGTCTTCCCACACATCAGCCTCCCACTGTTCAGGATCCTACTCTTTGCCAATCAGCACTTTTACTTTACCGCCAACACCTTTCGAGGCTGGGAATTTAATTTACGTTGTAACTCAGCCACTCTAATAATCAAGGTTTGGGTTTGATTTTCAGCAATTCAAGCCCTATTGCTACTAGAGAGAAGATTCTCTTCTAGGGCACACTTAGAAACTTCTAAGTTGTTTATGCGCTTTCTGAGTTGGATATTTTCCTCTCCGAGATCTTCCTTTTCCATTTGTAGTTTGATGAGAGATGCTAGAAACAACCAGCCGGCATCATCGTTTTCCTTATTCTTACTCATTTTATGTAACGTTTCATATATTGAATTGCTGAGCTTTTCAATCTTCGCAAGAGGGGCATCAAGACTGTCCAACACACCGACTTTTACTGTGGGGGAAAGTTTTTGGACGGATCTGGAGGTGGTCTTGGTTGGCCTTACAACATAGGCAGAAATTATGACAAATAGCCTTATGGTCAACATTTCTCAAGGTCTGTTTTTCAAGGTCTAGAGCGTGCGGTAAGGCCAGATACCAGAAAATACCCCCGCCCTCGGGGCTCTGGGAAATGCTCCCCCTTTTCAAGGTCTCAGGGGGGTTGTAGTACTTGCAGCTATGCCAGATACCGCCACTTACAAACAATCAACTTAAAATTAAGTGTTTTAGCCAATTATTTTGTAACATTACATAGCCTCCCAACAAAAAAGTATAAAAAGTGTATGCTTCTTGAACTCGGGGTCGTCTCTCCCTCTCGTGTATGGGGCGACCCCAACGCGCTGGAATAAAATCCTCTTGCTTTTGCATCAAACCCGTGTCTGTGAGTATTCTGTGGGGGTCCGCTTCCTGGCGTAGGGCCTTTAGGTCTTACATTACCAGTTCTAGAAACAGTTCACTCCAAACAGTTGCAGTGTCCTCCATGCCACTAGAGGAGTCTTTAGTCACTGGAAGTTCCACTGGGTCAAAAAGCCAGCTCCAGATATCACAAAGCTTGCCAGCAAAATTCATTCTTAAAATTCTGTTTCTCTAGAACCACTCCTGGTATCAATTTCTGTATTAGTTATGGTTCTCCAGAGTCATGGAATTCACAGAATGAATATGGTAGTCCAGCCAAGGCTGCCAGTAGCCGAGATAATTCCAGCGATGGCTGCCAATGGCTAGCTGCTCAGTTCGGTAGTCAAGTGGGTGATGGCTGAAGGCTGGAGAACTCCTAGAGTCTTAGTCTAGACTCCTAGAGTCTTAGAAACCGGGCAGCCAGACGGAAAACCGATTTCTAGCACAGCTGCAAGAAGGCGATCTGTTCTCCTTGGTGGCTCCTTTTTATATGATGCAGTATTGGGAGAATCCTTTGAGAGCTTTGGAGTTCTGATAAGATCTAGGGCATGTACAATCCTTTCAAGTGGTCTCAGTTGATCATTTCCAGAGGTGGTCTCAGCCCAGCTTAGTTAATACCGGGTGTGTCAACTAGACACCCAGGCTTAACTATCACAATCATGAATCATTCTATCTCCTTATTGTTTTGCCCTAGGATTTCTCAGGCTTTCCCTTCCAGGACTGAAGTCCCTGCAGGCTACCATCATGTTTACTGACATTTTTGTGGGGGATCTGGGGACCTGAACTCAGGCCCTTTTGTGCTTGTGAGGCAAAGGCTTTAACTCCTGAGCCATCTCCCCAGCCTCACCTCAGATAATTAAAGGCCATGAAATTGGTTGACCTAAGTCAAGATCTTCAATGGAGAAAAAGAACCAAGCAATCTCTGAGTTCTGGGTGAAGGAAATGAAGAAAAAGTGGAGGAATATCTTGTGCCCCACAGGTGGAGCAGACAGGAGGAACTAAAGGGAGGAAACTGAGGTGAGGAAATTGAGGTGAGAAGTGCTGGACTAGAAGCTTCTTCCCAGTGCCCCGCCCTCCATTCTGAGAAGTCCACTGTGATGAGAAGTCCCCAGCTCTGTGATGTGGGCCTCCTTTCTCCTGCCAGCTCCCAGTGAGAATTCCCAGAGCTCACTTATCTGAACCGTGAAGTCCACATGATGGTGAACAGTGAGGTTCAGATGATGGCTGAACAGTGAGGTTCAGATGGAGAATCATCTCTTCCTCTTGGAAAATATTAAAGCCAAATGGCTGAGCTCCATCTCTGCCACTTGGGCAATGGACATGGTCCTTGCACTTGTGTGTGGAGTGGGGCTCTTTCTCTTGTTACTCCCCTTCCTCCAGGGTGATCCACCTTCGCTGCCAGCACAGGACAAGAAAAACATCAGAAAGGTAAGAATTGCTCAACTTAGACCCAATAGAGATTGGCTCTCTCCTTTTCTTTTCAACTTAAAAACACTTTGATTAGTGTCACAATTTGACATGTGAGTTGTCCCCCACAGGCTCATGGGTTTGAATCTTCAGTTTGGGAAAGTCATGGCACTTTTAGGAGATGGAGCCTTACTGGAGGAAGGCAGTCACAGAGTGTGAGCCTTGAGGTTGGGTAGCCCCATGCTGCTTGAGTGGGCGAGTCTGCTCTTGATCTAGCAGCAGCTGTCAGCTTCTTCGATGGACATAACTTAAGCTTCCTCCAGCTTCTGTCAGTCAGCCATGCTTTTTCGACCATAAAGGACTGTACCTCCCCTTTGGAAACAGAAGATGAGGAAATCTCCCGTTTTCTCCCCTTATGTTGCCTGCACCTCAGTGCTGTCTCACAGCAGCACAGGCAGTAACTGTTAGAGTACTGGGTCTCACTGTGTCACTGTTAAGACTATTTCTGTTGATTCTCCACAATATTCCTTCCCACCCCTTCCCTTCCACACCCCTCATAGCCTCCTTTCTGCTTTCATGACACATGGGCTACTGCTCTCCCCCTCTTCCTCAACTCCACCTTGCATTACAGTTCCCAAATCAAGTAGAGACACAACAGCTTAGTGGTAATTATAGGGAAGACAGAACTTCAGTCTCATGAGAACTGACAGGGCACAGCAGGATGGAACAGGCACTGGGAGATGTAGCTAAAGCTCTGAGTCTGTGTGGTGTGCCAGGGCAAAGGTACCAGGGCAAAGTTAAATGTCATCACTCAGTGGGTGAGGCAAGACGAAGGGCTTTCTGAGCAAAATGCTCAGACACCTTGTCTTTCAGAATGTGGGATTTATGAGGAATGTCCCTGATGCTACAGAAAGCATGGCAAGGAATTCTGAAGAGAGGATTTAGATTCCTGAAAGAGAACAGTGTTCCATATCTTACAGGTTTCTGAGGGAAAGAGGATACCGGATATTATACTATTTATACTATATTGTACAGTACACCCCTGGGGCAGGTTCCCTCTGATTCCCAAGGGTAAGGAGATTGCAGGCAACAGTCAATGTGACCTCTCAGTAACCTGCAGCACTTTTGCAGGATGGGAGATTGCATGCACAGGGAATAGGAACTGCAGGGGCTGATCTGACATGCTCTGAGCTCCTGATCTGATGCCCATGTGTCTTTCCTCTGTGTTGGGTGGATATGAGGCTGTGCTGAGTCACAGAAGGCATCACACTGCAGGTTGAAGTCCCCTCTGACCTCAGAGAGCAGAATCTTGAGACTCTGTCCTTGGTGGATCTTACTATGGAAAATCCCCCTTTTGTGTTTGTTTAAAGCAAGAAATCAAAGAATATTTGCAAGCACTGTAAAAAAATTGCTATACTAATTCCATATAGAATAACAGGAAATTCATGACTATTGCTACCACTTGTCTAGAGATGAGAAAGGGTCTCTTTCTTTTTTCTTATTTCTCAGCGTCCAAGACAGATGCAGACGAGCTGGCAGAGGAGGAGCAGGAAGACTGGTGTCTGGAAAGGTAAGGACATGCCGTTCTGTCCCCTACCATGAAGAACCAATGCCAGGTATCCCAAGATGTCAGCTGCAGAGTCTGAGAGGAAGTTGCTGGGAAGGAAATCGGAACCAGGATACTTGTCAGGTTCCTTGCTGGGGAGGGAGCTGTGATGGGTGGTGGGGGTAGGTTTATCCCCAGCAGGCAGACACTGTGTGCAGTAGCAATGACACTGTCAGGATTGGAGGTAAGATCTTCCTAAGTAGATTCCTTTTGGAGAAAACTATATCTGTCTTCTATTGAGCAAGCCACTTCTGATTTTCTCCCATGGGACTGTTGTGAGAACCATGGAGGGTTACAGTTGTGGCAGCAATTGGTAAATAAATTGTTGTTCTTCCAGGTACTTTGAGATCCCCTGACCTTGAGTCTACTCTCATAGTCTTTTTAAATGGGACACTCCAAGTGTCATCTCCATAATCCAGTCTCTTCATTTTCAGCTTCTGAAGCTTGTACAAAAAAGAAGTTATTAGGAGAAAAGGATGAAACATTTACAGAACACATGGACCCAGGATGTAGATCCGATTCTGTAAGGAACATGCTTAATTCACCAGGTGCTGCACAGGCCACCCCCACCCTGCCGACCTTCTGGGACATGAAAGCAAAGTCAGAACAGCAGATGGGTGCAGAGAAACTCTCAAGTCCAAAGATGCTGGGGGACAGTTTTCAACAGAAATATAACCAACTTTTCTGGGGTCTCCCTTCTCTGCACAGTGAATCCCTGATGACGGCTGCCTGGATGCATCAGAGCCCATCTAGTTTCCAGCCTTCCTTCTTCCTATTCAATAGTAACTTAAATGTGTGTCAAATTCCAATGCAAGAAGAATCTTCCAGCCTTTCCCAGACCCACCCGTCCTACCTGAAGCCCCAGTCCCCAGCCTCAATTCTATGTCTACCCCAATTCCCCCACTAATGTCCATGTCAGGTCCAGAGTCAGCCCTATCTTCTATCTCTCCCAATCCTCATGCCCTCTGCCCTACCCGAAGCCGAAGACTTTGAACCATCATGTTCCTCTTCCCAGAACAGATCACTATCTCTCCCTGGTGACATTCAATATCCTGAAAGGTCCTCATCAAGGCAAGAATTAGGAAGTGGGTCACCTTTACCCTCAATGGTCCAAAGATCTCAAGAAATCTATGACACCTTTACTCCCAAACAAGACTGTGTAGTCTCGATCATTCCTGAGAATTTTCCCATCAACCCCGAGCTCCGGGAGAAATTGGAGCAACATATTCAAAGGTGGCTCATTCAACACCAGAGGGAACTTCCCTGTAAAACTCAAGAGTTCCTAGAACAGATGCACTTTAGGGATAATTTAACAAGGGATTATCAGGAAAACTACAAGCCCAAACATTCACAATCCTTTATGTCCTGTAATGACATCAACGATGTCCACAAGATAAGGTTTCAGCTAGGGGACATCCCAAGCAAGAACTTGGGACCTATTCTAGGAAAGGCTCCAAAAGGCCTACGCACAAGTTGGGAAAGATGTCCAATGAAAACTCCTGGCTCAAACTTTGAGGAGTCAAAAAGATACCTGATGAAGGACTTAAGAACAAACTCAAGTCGTGACTTAACAAAATATTTAGATAGGAAATTGGAAAACGTAACAAAATACATCGACGACAAGCTAGAAAACACGATGAAGATCCATTTGAGCACAAAGTCGGGGCAGATTAACCAGGGCCTGATCCCCTTGCGTGTGCGTCGATCTGGGCTTGCTCTGAACAGTGGTTTTTCCATGACTGACATCTCTACGGAAATGAAACAGGTAGTAACTTCCAAAAGTTCAGAACACGACATGAGCTTCCCCCAGCGGCTTGCCTTTCTCCATCCTTGTGCTCTACAGGCCCTGGAGAAACATGTTGTAAGGCTGCAGGTGAGGCACAGGTGGGGCCTCCCCCTCAAGATACTCAGGACCATCAAGTTGTTTAAGTTGAAAACGATTCCATCCTTGCTGTTTACACTGTGTGCTCAGCCCTCAGAAACCAGCTCTGTCCTAGGAAAACCCTCCTCAATCCTCATGACATCAGGTTCCAACACTAAGTAAAGCGGTTACTTTCCTGGGAATACCATCTCAGACCGAAGAGGCAGTCATTGATGAGCCAGGCGGCTCCTCTTTGGGGAGCCTACCTCTTATTTCCTTTTCTTCAAGTAGGAGTTAGAGAAGACATTGATAGGGATGCCATCTAGCTATCACCGTGGGCCTTCGAAGACCATTCTAAATGTATTCCAAAGCAGACCATCTTCTGAAAATTTCACAAACATCATCAGGGACAGATCCTTTCACAGCAGGACTGTCCTAGAGACTGTAAGAGAAAACCAAGAAAACCCTTTACCATCTAGCAAGTGTGTTGCTGAAGACCCAGCAACACTGAGCCTTCAGGAAGAAGACATTAGTGAGTCTCATCAGGAAGAGGAAACGAAGGCAGCAGACCAGCCTCAAGTCTGTGCCACTGATGTGCTTCTTCCAAAACGTTCCAGTGGCGCATCACTTGCTGCAATCACTTCGGCAAAGCAGAAACCCAGTACCGTGAAGGATCGTGACTTACGGGCAGGTGAAAGGAAGACTTTGACCCCTGACCATGATGTAAAACATACAACAAAGCAGGTAGGAAGTTCTAAAGAGCCAAGGGCCTCTAAGTCTACCCAAGTCAAGAAAACAGAAGCCACCTCTGGCCATAAACGCCATCATTCCCTTTCCCAAAACAAACGTGTTAGTCCAGAAAGTTCCTGCCAGAGACTGTGGAAGCGCTTTTGACACTGGATTTTTTGTAAGAGTAGAATTAAAGGGCGAGGTGAATCCTTGAAAAAGAGTAAGCCTACCTCAGGCACCACCCAGAAACAGAGACAAGTGAAAACGAGACCACACAAGGATCATAACATTACTGAAGCTCAGGAACTCATGAGAACTGCTCAGCAGATGTTAGAAAACAAAATAAAACGTAAGGACAAACCCTACAGTCAGCACAGGGTGGCTCCTTCTGCCTCACAGAAAAGGCAGACACGTGCTTTGGGGGTCAATACCCCATGTCAGAATTATCCCCTCCAGGAAAAGGCTGCCAGAGACCAACAGTGCCTGAAAGTTATGAGAGTCAATGCCTCCCAGCATCAGGTACCTCCATATCCCCAACTCTCGCCCCGAAACAGGATTTTGTCCCTAGTAAATCCCACTCAGCAGAGGACGTTGATACCAGAAGTTCCAAGCCAACATTACTACTGTCCAAGGCACGGTGCTCTTGGGAGAAACCTCTATTCTCGACAAGTAGAAGCTTATCCTCTAGTCTGTGCTACCACTGCTAACAAAGCAGTGTTTTGATTCTGTTAAAACAAGCTAAATATTTAAGGCAAGGAAAAAATAAAAAGTTTTTTGTTTTTGAAGTAAGAAAACAGTGGCCCTGACTATTCTTTGATTCGTCTAGGCCTTGGTAGAGGCATTGTAAGTCTGTGTCCACCTTGAGCTCATTCACTGTGATTTATGCTCCCATAATGCCACTCTTACGAAACCAACACCAAAACATTCCAAAAATAAGATGCCAGATGCTGGGGATGATGACTCCATGGGTTAGGCATGAGGATCTGCATTTCTGCACTCACATCAATGCTGATCAGGGTAGCACAGACCCATATATCCCAGAGCACAGAAGATGGGATTTGCTGCCTGCCAGATGGTCTAGTCAAATTAATGAGCTCCAAGTTCAATAAGAGATCCTGTCTCAAAAATTAAGGTGAAGTGTGATTAAGGAAAACAGCCACATGTATCTACCTACGCACTGTCTACCGGTGCCTCTTCTATCAGATTCCAGAAGGCCAGCAACAAACAGATCCACAGAGACCACTTGCAGAGGTGGCACAGAGAGCTCTCAGTACCTTATACACTGGAACCTCACATGATTCCCTACAGGACCTCGACACAGCCTTGAGACCTCGTATTCCCCCACCCAGATTTCACAGCGATTTCCCCAAGAGCTCTGACATAGAAATGTCATGAAGACCTCCTTACAGAGACC
Source organism: Typhlomys cinereus (assembly GCA_023101885.1). Classification (NCBI taxonomy): domain Eukaryota; kingdom Metazoa; phylum Chordata; class Mammalia; order Rodentia; family Platacanthomyidae; genus Typhlomys; species Typhlomys cinereus. Next base: position 1,110,595 of record JALPQD010000209.1, on the reverse strand, counting down.
TCTAAAGAACCACATGTAGAGAAGTCTTAATCCCACAGACATCCCATGCTCACAGACACATGCCCAGACCTAACACATAAACCCCACACAATGCTCTTACACAAACTTGGCAAAGTCAACAAATTGAGACCACAGAGGCATTCTCATACGGGCCTCTCACATAAAGACCATCCACAGAGACCTTGCTATCAACACTCTGAGACACTCTGCGTACCAAAGAGACCTCAATCTCTGTTGGTACCCTGAGATACTCCATTACCTCACACAGACCTACACCCCATGAGAGACTCTTCAGCCCAGGGTAGGTAGATAGACTCTACCTACCCTGTATATAAGTATCCAAATTATCCCAGTTAACCCCCAACTCAGAGCAGAGACCTTCCCGAAGATTCCTGTGTCATCTGTCACGGGCAGGGAGCTGTTTCCACTGCCCTGCCACCTCTAGACAGAGAAGCCCTAAAGGACGAGGCTAAAGGCAGAACAGCTGCTCATCAGTCCACTGCTCATCAGGTCTCCCAGGTGCCCCCTGTTGAGGAACATCCTGGGACTTTGAAATACAAGAAAGCATGATGCCACTAAGTCTAACTGAGTGATGTCAGCTATCTTTAGGGTCATTTCCTTGGGGCACGGTACCTCCCCCACCCTACACTCTCACAAGGGACCTTAAAAGAACAAACTCGAATGCTTTTCCTGTGAGGGCCTGAAACTTTCAGAACCCACCTTGCAGCTGTGTCTGTCGGCCTGCAGTGTTAACAAACTCGCCCAAAGCACTATTCATCTCCTTCCTGAACCTTCTCAAAACCAAAACTCCAGAACACTGTAAAGTCGGGGTCACTTAATAGAAAGCACTAAGAATGTTCACCGTTAATGGGGCTACACTATATTTTGTTCTAAGCAATACTGTGTCCCCTAATCTTCTGAGATGTACTGGCTTGTAAGAATTCCTTACCCTCATTATCTGTAACAATGCCCGTGGCACTTCTGTGTCTAAAAACTACAAATGCTCCAGCTATACTCCTCCTCCGTGAGCACATAGTCTATATGCAAAAAGCCCCAAAAGTTCAGTTGTTGCCCTAAATTTCAACAAGATCACTGCCACAATCTTATTACAATGCATTTTCCATAGCTGGCTGTAATGCCAACCAAATAGCTTTTTGAAGGATAGGCTCTGACATGACCTCGACCTGGTCTGTCACTTGCACAAGTCATGCATTACCTACATCTATCAACCTTATGGAATCATATTACCGTGCCCAAAAATAAAGGTTAAATAACTTTGATGCATATTCTGGAATGCATCTTTTTTTTTCTTTTTATTTATTTTTTCCACTTATACAAACTCAATAGGTACCCCGGTCCCCTCCCTTCCTCCACCCCTCCCTGGATCCCCTTGCTCTCTCCCCCATTTTCCCCTTTCTTTGCCCCCCTCCCTTTCTCCCAGGCCCCCCCCCACCCCTGGAGCATCCTTTAGTGTGCATGTCAAACTTCCCTCTAGGTCCCCTCTGATGAAGTGTAAGGACTCAGTGGCATTGCTTAAAGCTCTTTCTTCTGTTCCCTCTCAGTATAGGAACACTGTTTTTTAATTTTTTTTTATTATACATTCAATTGTGTCTGTGCGCACGCGCGCGCCTCTGTGTGTGTGTGTGTGTGTGTGTGTGTGTGTGTGTGTGTGTGTGTAGAACCGCGCCAATTCAGGAACCACCATGGACTTCCTCCACCTCGTTTACTCTGCCGGGGATTCACAGGCTCCGCCCTACCAAGACCAGAAACACAGGCCGCCCCCGCTTTCCCCTGGCGTCTATACGTGGGGTCTAGGATCCAAACTCAGGACCTTCTGCCTGCAAGGCAGAGGCTTAACCCCTGAGCCACCTCTCCAGCCCCCTAGTATAGGCACACTATTGTGGCTGTTAATCCCTTGCCTCTAAGGATCCTAGTGCCTGTGATCCATGCTAGACTTTGAGGGGTCAATGATATGTCGGTCATTGCACAGGTCATGCAGTGTCCTATTATGATTACTTCCGGCCCTAACTGGTGTGGAGTAGCTTGCATATCGTTGCTCCTCCCCATCTTTAGGCTCTTACAATCTTACCGCCCCCTCTTCCGCAAATTTCCCTGAGCTTTAGGATGGGGAGAGATTAGGCTGGCCTGGTTCTGGAATGTATCTTAAAGTTAAAAAATGTACTAAAGTAGCATCATATGTATTCATTGGGAGATATACATTACATATTGTCAAATTTTAAAAAGTTGCAAAGTATCAGCTCAGGGGTTAAGTTTTTGACTTGTAAGCAAAAGGACCTGAGTCAGATCCCAGATCTCATATTAAAAACACTGGGTGGACATGGTATTGACCTGTAGTTTCCACCAGGGATGGTGGAGCCTGGGAAATCCCACAGCAAAGCAATAAGAAGGAGAGCAATTCAGATGATTCCCAAAGTCACATTTGTTCCTCCGCAAGTACACAAGTGCCCTCTTTACCCACATACACCTTCGCACACCCCAACATGTACATGCTCACACCTACACATGCAAAAAAGAATTATGAACTATACATATTCATGTTTATACATATACAATGAGTGTACATAACAAATATAAACATAATTTACTTTTAAAATACTTCACAAGTTATGAGTTTCCCAGGTACAGCCCAAAAATGTTCTTAAAAGTCTCAAGTTTTTCACTCACTACTTCATGTTTTTGTAATATTTTAGTGTCTTACTTGTTTCTAATTTAAATTCCCAGATCCTGGAAGGGAGACAGTTAAATGTCCCATCTGGGGCTTAAATACACAGTCATCTGATCTCTACTGACCACTAACTATTGCTAATCAAAACCTTCTGTTAAACTGCACAAACTTGGAGGCTTAATGTTATATTCACATAAGACACAGAACATGCAACATTTGCATTTTTAGGACTGAATTACCTTACTTGGTATAATTTTTCCAGCTCCATCTTTCTTAATAGTGGAATAATATTCCATTGTGTATATGTACCACATTTTCACTATCCATTTGTCAGCTAATGGACATCTAGGTTGGTTCTATTACTATTGTGTACAGGGCTACAATGAACTTCAGTGAGCATGCTTCTCTGGGGTGTGATGGACAGGCCTTTGGCAACATGCCCAGAAGTGATACAGGCGGGTCATCATAATGTTCTATTTTCAGTTTAAGAATCTCCACACTGACTTCCAGAATGGTTGTGCCAGTGTACATTCCCACACAGCAGACAAGGGTTCCCTTTTACAAATGACTGTGTTGTGACACTTATTCCCAGGTCAGTTGCTATTTTCAGTTTTCTCCAGAAATGGTTTTCCAAATAATGGCTAAACTAAAAAAAAAAAAAAAAAAAAAAAAAACCTGTTTTGCATTGATGTTCTTTATGGCAATAGTAAAGATTTGTCATTTAACCATTGTCTTTATGGAGAACTGCCCGATTACCACATACAACACTGGATGGTGGATGTTTCCCTTTCAGGTCCATTCCCATCTGCTATCAGGCACCTGTAATCAAGAAGCCCATACTTGAAAGCTTCTGGTGAAAAATGGCCCATTGAATGCTAGCTGAAAACAGGAGTCAAGTGTCAAAAGGTGCCTGCAAGCCAGTGAGAATCACCAGGTCTCTGGGTACTAGACCAACATCTTAATCAAATCTTATGTTTCTACCGCTGTTGGCGCCTCCAAGAATCCAACTTAGAGGTGATTTTGGACACTGCTGTCAGACTTATCTTTTGACTTGAACTTGCCAACTAGAAAAAATTCCCCCTACTTTAGTATCCAAAAGGGATTTTTTAAATGTGTCATACTTACTACTTGGTAAATTATTTTTAAATTGTTATTCATCAAATTGTTCATAAAAAAGATCACAATCCCTATTATGTGTCTCTGTCTCTGATGTTGACAACTTTTAAAGCAAGGAACTTAATAATCCCAGCACTCCAAATTTAGAGTTAACCTCAAACAGATCCAGCTCAAACTTATGCTTTCTGACATGCACTGAAACGTGGAGGAATCATCGCTGTCTTTAGCTCCCAGAATTTATTTTTATCTAGAAAATTTACTAATAACATCTCTTCTTAAGAGGTTTGTCTAACTCTTGCAAATGTCTGAAATAGTACATGTTAGACTTTAAATAACAAGAGGACTGAAAGAAAGCTGCTATTATCAGCTGTTCAACAAAAGGGACTTAATAATTCAAAAAATAAAAACAGCATAGAAAGAATAATCAGCTGTGGTGATTAAGAACTCATGAGAGCTGGAGGACTAGGTTATTAGGCTTGGCAGCAGGGTGGGACATCAGACATCAGATCTCTATTACACAGGGATTTTTTAAAGTAATTTTTGTGGTGCTAATAAAAACATTTGAAAGAAATCAACACTATCACTAGGCAGAAAGCTAAATTTAGACACTATCAAGGCATAGTCGGATGAAAGTCATTATGAAATATATTAGAGAAAGCTACGCTATGGAAGGATTATAGAGATATAATTACTAGTAAATCAATAGCATGAATTATTGCATGTGTAAAATGCACATTGTCAGATGTGTGGATCAAAAGGAAGTAGATTATCAAAGCAGCACCTATAAGGGAGAGAACTAATCTGGCTGGACAGAAAATTTTCTGCTATTGGCAGAGTACTATGTTCTCAAAACAGAGCATAAACCTGTAAAACAGTGTAATAGCAGCACAGCAACAACCATCATGTCACTTTTAGGAGGAATGAGACTCTATTATTACGCTGGAAGGTGAATGTTACTGGAGCCCAGAGAAGCACATTATAAACCAACATTCACACTGAGAAATTTATCTGAAAAAATAAGGAAAATAATAAGAGAAAACTGAGCATAAAAAGATTTGCTAATTCACGGGAGAGGGAAAGAGATTTCACCTTGAGAAAGGCCCATCAAGCTCCAAACTGCCAAACTGCCATTTATTACAATTCCATGATCAACTGATAAGAAGGCTCAGGGACCCAAATGACAATACTCACACATCTACAAACAAAATATGAACAAAATCATACACAATATACAATCATTCAGTACATAAGTAACATGAGAATATAATAAAAAATGAAAAGTGATTATCTCAACATAAAAGTAAAATTCAATAGCATTTTGTGGTAAAAGACCTGAATAAGTTAAGAACAAATGAATCACACTGCAATAATGAATCACACTGCAATATAATGCAAGCTGTAAGTCTCATATTGAGGGGAAAACCAAGAGTTTCCCTCCTGAGATAAGAACAGAAACAAGGCTGTCCACTTTTATCACTTTCATTCAATTCACTGACAGAAATTTTCAGCCACAGCAATTAGAAACTAGAAAGAATGGAAATGCACAAACAGAAAAGGAAGAAGCCAAATTATCTCCATTTGAAAATGGTACAGTTTCATACATAGAAATCCTGTTCACTCCACCAAAAGACTGTTAGAACTATAAATTTGGTACTGAAGCAGGATAAAAATACAATATCAAAATAAATAACTTTTCTTTCTATGCACCACTGAACAATTCACTACAAAAGTAGAAATGCAATTTAATATCACACACACATACACATATGTACACACACACTGAGAGACAAGATGTAAAGAATATGAATGACTTCAATGAAAATTTAAGAAATACTGAAAGAAAAAAATGAAGACGATATTACAAAAATGGAAAGACTCCCCACATATTCATGAATTGGGAAGTTAATATTGTTTAGATGACCAAACTATACTCAGATACCTATGAATTCAGTGAAATACCTGTCAAAATGCCAATGACATTCTTCACAGAACTAAACAAAAAAAGTTAAAATTTATGTATAAACACAGAAATTCTCCATACAACTAAGTAATTCCAAGGGTGGAGAAAAAAATTGTAGAAAATATCACAATGTCTGATTTCAAAGCATTCTATAGAACCACTGTGACAAAACCATATGGTATTATCATAAAAGCAGACAAATACACTGAAGGAACATAGCACAGAATCCAGTAATAAATTCACACACAGTTAGCTAGCTGGTTCTTGAGACAGGTGCCAAAATACTCATTAAAGAAAGGACAGTATCATTGGCCAATGGTGCTGTAAGAACTGAATTCCTGTACATACAACACTGAAATTGGATAACTATCCATCATCCTGTAAAAAAGAAAGTTAACTCAAATAATGTTTTATTTGAAACTACTAGAGGTACACCTGAAACTACTAGAGGTACACAGATGACAGACTCACAGTAGCGGTGCAAGCAGTGATTCCCCAGGCAGGACTCCCACAGCACAGGAAACACAAGCAAGGATTGACAAGTGAGATTGCACCAAATGAAAATCTGCACTTCGAAAGAAGCAATTAGCAGCATGAAGGGACAACGTACAGAGTGGGAGAAGATCTTCGCCAAGTATTCATCCAACAAAGAGTTGAAATACAACATACAAAGAAAACAAAGCACCTAAGGAAAGTTTAAAGTCATGCAATCAGTTATTATATCCAGCAAAATTTATCAGTCATAATAGAAGGTGAAAGAGAAATATTCCATGACAAAAGTAGACTGAAGGTCTGTCTGACTACCAAACCATGTCTGTAGAAAATACTGGAAGGAATACTCAAGATTAAAGAGAAGGATAAACACCCCCAAAGAGGCTACAGGGAACAAATAAGACCAAAACAGTGACTCCGCAAGTCTACAAATACAAATAACACAAAAATCAAAAAATGATAGGAATCAAAAAACATCTTTCAATAATAACTTTAAATGTCAACAGGCTCAGTTCCCCAGTCAAGAGACACAGGCGGCTGGGAGGGAGAGGAATGGATTGATGAGGGAAAGGAGGGAAATCGGAGGAATGGAGGATGGAGGAAAACAGGAATTAGCATTCAATATGCTTGTGAAACTAAAAAAATAAATGAAATAAAATGAATAAAAAAGAGACATAGATCTATAGCTTGGGTTAAAAAAATCCTAACAATCAATTCTCTGCTTCCAAGAAAAACATCTCATCATGAAAGATAGATGGTACCTCAGGACAGAAGAATGGTCAAAGTTACTCCAAGAAAATGGAAAGAGGAAATAAGCAGGAGTTGCTCCTAATGTCTGGCAAAATAGACTTCAAACTAAAGCAAACGATAACGATAAAAAAAAAGTTACTACCTAATAGTTCAGAAAAATCCATCAGGAGGACATAACAATAACAAACATAAGCAACAATCACAGACATACCCAAATTCATTAAACAAACACTAGAGGTAAAACTACTACTCCACTCCAACTCAAAAATCCATAATAGAGTTTAATACCCTGCTCTCACCAAAAGCCAAGCAGTCAACTAATCAAAAACCAAATAGAGAAGTATGGGAGTTAAATGAAACCATCAACCAAATGGACCTCACTGACACCGACAGAACATTTCATCCACGAAAGAATAAACATTCTTCTCAGCAGCCCATGAAACTTCGTCCAAATGAGACCACACACTACAACACAAAACAAGCCTTCACAGATACAGGAAAATAGAAATTGCATCTGACCACTGCAGAATGAAGTTAGAGATCTACAGTGAAGGAAACAGCAGAAAACACACAAATTCATGGAAACTAAACAATTCATTTCTGAATGAGGAATGAGTCAAAGGAGAAGTAAAGTACGAAATCAAAAAATTATCTGCATTCAATGAAAATCAAAACACAACATATCAAAATCTATGGGAAACAATAAGGGCTGTCCCAAGAGAAAAGTTCATAAAGCTAAATGGCTGTATCAAAGAAAAAACAAACAAAAAAAGATCTCAAATAAATAACCTATTGCTATCCCTAAAGATTTTGAGAGTCCTCGCGGCGAGCATCACTTTCGGCTGATTGGATGGATGGTCCTCTGACAGTCCAAGACACTCACCTTCCAGAACCGTGTGTCCCTCCGTGTGCCCGGCCCTCAGGGGCTTCTGCGTGGCCGGCCTCTCCCCTCCCGCCACCGGAGCCGCGGGCAGGAACTTTAGGGAGGAAAGCCGGGGGGAGGCGGGTGGTCCTCCGGGGCAGGCGCTCTCCGCCCCGCTTCTCTGCCGCGCGGGACAGCAGCAGGAGTGGCGCGCGGGGCAGGGACACGCGGCGGGGCAGGGACACGCGGCTTCTACGGGGCGGCGCGAACGAGGAGCGGCCAGCAGCCCAGGGGTCGGCGTCTGAGCACCGCCGAGGAGCGCCCGCCGGCTCCGCGCTGCTCCCCGCGCCCGCCCACGCCCCGCACCTGCGCGGCCCGACCACGCCCCGCGCCTCCGCGGCCCTCCCGCTCCGAGCTGCTCCCCGCGCCCGGCCGCGCCCCGCGCTTCCGCGGCCTGTCCACGCCCCGCGCAGGTCCCGACCCGGGTCGCGGGGCGCCGCCGCGTGGGAACGAGCCGGCCGCCGGGGCCCAACGCGGAAGTGTCGGCGGCGCCCGGGGCCGTCGGTGGGGGGACCAGAGCTGAGTGTCCAGATAAGTTTTCTTTTACATATTACTTTTACTCTATATATTTTTGGAGCTCACTATGATAAATATTCTTCTATGTTAGTTTTGATCTTGGCCTACATCAGTGCAATGTTAATTTAGTAAGCCAAGGTCATTTTAATCTATTTAGCATCATATATCTGTAATATACTACCCAGTGAAGTAAAACACTGAATACTTTTAGTGATTGTGAGATACTTTAATGTTTAAATTTATCACAAAGGACGATGTTTATAGTATATTACTTCAAGACCAAACTTCACAGGTAATACTAAGAAAATAGATATTAATATAGGTATTGTAAATATGTAATAAATATTGTACTTATTTACAAGGTAGAGTAATAGTTATTTTTAAGCATTTCAAATTAATTAAATTTAAATCAAATATTAAATAATCATGTTTAAAAGAATGAACAATTATATATATTCATAGTATATTCATTCTTTAAATGTATGAACATATACAAAGAATTTTATCCTGTCTATTAATTAATAAACCAATAAGATGCTCTCATCAGCCCAAAGGAGAATTCAGAGTATCATATATGCCTGCAGTTAAGAAATACTGTACTGAATTTTTGGACATGTTTGCGTAGACAAAAATTGTTTTTGCTTTACTGCCAGTCTTCTAGAATTGATGGAGCTGGGAAATAGCTCTCACAGTGAAAGCAGCATTTGCTCAAATGGGGGCCCCCAACGTGGACCACTCAATGATTTTGTTCTTCCATATAAAGTCTTCAAGAATTATTCTTGGGGCTGGAGAGGTGGTGGTTCAGGGGTTAAGCCTCTGCCTTGCAGGGGAAGATCCTGAGTCCGGATCCTAGACCCCACGTATAGACGCCAGGCGGAAGCGGGGGCGGCCTGTGTTTCTGATCCTGGTAGGGTAGAGACGGTCCATGGTGGTTCTACACACACTCATATACACACATACACACAAATACACACACAAGCACACACAAACACGCGCGCACGCAATTGAATAAAAAAAAAAAAGAATTATTCTTGAACCTCTTAGAATGCCACTGTAGTCATCCCAGAAAAGAGATGGCAGGGTTTGGCTAAGAGAAAAGAGCAAGCAATGGGGAGATTTGACTTCTAGAGGGAGTGGAGGACAGTTCTCTAGAGGCCCTTATTTCTTCCCATCTTCCAAACAGAGGGAGCGATGCTTTGGACTATAGACTATCTTTTCTGAGTGCTGTTCTTCTGCCGAGGAAGCCATCTTGGAAGACATGGTTTTAAGCCATTTTGAAAGTTATAGTGTTTGCTTCTGGACAAGATAAATCACAACATTCCAGAGTTTCTATTTTGGATCATGCTGCAGATGAGCAGGTATCACTGTATGGCCTTAGGGGAACTGGGGCTTGGGAACTGCTGTAAAAAAGCACTGGCACCCTGGTTGTCACATTTATGCAATAAATTCCTTGTCTGTAATAAAAAAGGAATTATTCTTCAGTCAGGTTTATCACTCAATGATCTTTTTCCTCCCATTCAGAGCCTTTTAGGATTATTCTTCAGTCAAGCTTATCAATTCAGTAACCTAATACTTTGAAAGATTTCTTTTGGTCAGAGTCAGTGAAGCAGGTAAATTTTTCTTTTGAGGACAGAAGTAAGCTGAATTTTGAAACTGCTGATAAAGGCTTTTGACATACATTTGAATAATTAAGTTTAAGTGGGACTTTAAGTGTATTATCAGCATTTATGACAGTGACTTTAGAGATGGTAATCATTTTCATCCATGTGTCATAAGCAAGGAATCTTTTCATTAAAGAAAGGTGTGTTTTTTCCTTCAGTGATAGATCTACATATAGATCATAACTTAGCATTGTGAAGAAGTGATTTTAAGTGGTTGCAAAGTTCCTAATCTGTAGCTGTCTGTAACATGTTCCTTCTTCCAGGTGCTGGACTGGGTGTCGGGCTATGGCACTCAGTGGCCTCTTCTGTGACTTGGAGTTACCTGAGTCTGGTGGTAGATGGTGATATCGCTGCCCAGCCCCTGCTGCCTGTGCCCATCCATTCGGGTGACACCTATCACTTTGGAGGTGAGCATAGAAAACTCAAGAGCATTTTCTTTACTGTCTTACATTCAGAGTCTCATTGTATTTTCATCAAGTTTATACGGAGAAACAATTTCTCTCTTTCCCACACAAAACTAACTTCCTACCAAATTATTTGATGATGACAATGAGCAAAAAAAGACAACATATGGGGAAAACAGGTTGAGAAGACTTTTCAGTGGGAAACAGAGGGAACAGGAATCTGATCGTTTGAAAAGAAAGCAATTTAAATTCATGAGACTACATGTATGAAACTGCCAAAATATAAGATTAAGAAAATAATTTTCCCTTCTTCGCCCCGCCCCCGCTCCGCCGGTCGGGACGCCTGCGCGAGATCCAGCCGGGCCTCAACGCGCGCTCTAGGACCCCCAGGTCAGCCCACGGGGACCCGGCTCCGACTCCCACCATCCAGCCGGAGCCGCGCGGGGGGCCGAGGGACGAGGAGCACCTCCCCCTGCGCCCGGGCCCCGCCCCAGCTGCCCTCGGGTTAAATAGCTCCACGCCGACTCGCCCATCCTTCCCTTCTTCGCCCCGCCCCCGCTCCGCCAGTGCGGGACGCCTGCGCGAGATCCAGCCGGGCCTCAACGCGCGCTCTAGGACCCCCAGGTCAGCCCACGGGGACCCGGCTCCGACTCCCATCATCCAGCAGGAGCCGCGCGGGGGGCCGAGGGACGAGGAGCACCTCCCCCTGCGCCCGGGCCCCGCCCCAGCTGCCCTCGGGTTAAATAGCTCCACGCCGACGCGCCCATCCTTCCCTTCTTCGCCCCGCCCCCGCTCCCCCGGTCGGGACGCCTGCGCGAGATCCAGCCGGGCCTCAACGCGCGCTCTAGGACCCCCAGGTCAGCCCACGGGGACCCGGCTCCGACTCCCACCATCCAGCCGGAGCCGCGCGGGGGCCGAGGGACGAGGAGGACCTCCCCCTGCGCCCGGGCCCGCCCCAGCTGCCCTCGGGTTAAATAGCTCCACACCAACGCGCCCATCCTCCCTTTTCGCCCCACCCCGCTCCGCCGGTCAGGACACGCGCGCGGTCCACCCGGGCCTCACCCCGCGCCCTAGGTAAGTCCCCGTTCAGGCCCTGCCCACCAGTACCCCAGGCCAAATAATTCAGTTTAGTGAAATTGAGAGATCTTAAGAGTTAAAATGACAATGCCAAAGTCAAAGTGCAAATCTATGAGAAGCAACACTCAAGTAAACAAATTTCCCACTGAAGAAATTAATCCCATAATGTTAGACTCCAACAAGAACAAACCCGCGGAAAAAGGCCAAGAAAGCCCCACCCAGGATAAAGACTTTCAAAATATGATCATTACCATGTTCAATACTATGAAAGAGGAAATCCGGGAGGAATTACATAATCGAATCAATCGCTTTGAAGAGCAACACAACAGACATCTGGAGGAGTTGAGAAAAACAGTGCAAGAAACAAAAAGTGGCATAGAACAGTTAAAACAAACTCAAGCAGAGTTTAAAACTGAGCTAAAAGACAAGTTATCTTCAACCCAGAACGCCACAGAGAGTCTTATCAACAGAACTAATGAAGCAGAAAACAGAATTTCAGACCTTGAAGATAAAGTGGGAGTACTAACCAGCTCAATGGAAGAGGTTGTTAAAGCCAAAAAGATACTTGAGAGAAATATCCAAGAGATATGGGACACCCTGAAGAAGCCTAACATGCGTATTCATGGAATACCGGAGCAAGAATCTCAAAATACCACCCCTGAGGAAATTTTTCAAACGATCATCAAGGAAAACTTTCCTCATCTAAAAAAAGAGAGGCCCATTCATATACAAGAGGCATTCCGCACCCCAAACAGATACGACCAAAATAGAAGCACACCTCGGCAAATAATAGTTAAAACACTCCACATTCAAGATAAAGAACTGGTGATGAGAGCTTCAAGGGAGAAAAAACAAGTCACTTTTAAAGGCAAACCTATTAAAATAACTAATGACTTCTCAGTCGAAACAGTAAAAGCAAGAAGAGCTTGGAGAGACATACTTCAAGTATTGAATGAGCAAAAATGTCAACCCAGGCTGATTTACCCTGCAAAACTATCAGTCATGATCGAGGGAGAAAGAAAAATTTTCCAGCACAAAGACAACTTTAAGGGATACATGGCCACCAAACCAGGCCTTCAAAAACTGCTAGAAATGATACTCAAGCGTGAAGAAAAAAACAGGCATATCCAGGAGAACAGAAGGCAAATATAACACCATTAAAAGCGAAGCAATATACTTATAAAAGCTACTAAACATAATAAATGTCTGGAATTAACAATAGTTTCTCCATTATAACACTAAATGTTAATGGACTTAATTCACCGATCAAGAGACACAGATTACAAACTTGGATTAAAAATCACAATCCATCAATCTGTTGCCTGCAGGAAACCCATCTCACCACAAAAGATAGGCACGCTCTAAAAATAAAAGGCTGGTCAACAATTCTACAAGCAAATGGAAGCAGAAAACAGGCAGGGGTAGCCATTATGCTATCAGACAAAGTGGATTTCAAACCAAAAAAAATTATAAGAGACACGGATGGATACTACATTTTAGTCAGAGGTACAATTCACCAGGAAGATTTCACAATACTGAACATATATGCACCCAATACGGGCCCCCCCACATTCATTAAGAAAACCCTACAGCGTCTAAAGCAAGAAATCAACCCCCAAACGATAATTCTTGGGGACTTCAACACCGCCCTCTCTACATGGGATAGATCAACAGGTCAAAAGCTTAACAGAGACACTTTGGAACTTAATCAAACCCTGAAAGAAATGGACCTCACAGATCTCTATCGAACTTTTCACCCACGCACCAAAGAATACACATTTTTCTCAGCAGCACATGGAACTTTCTCCAAAATAGATCACATATTGGGCCACAAAATGAATCTACACATATACAAGAAAGTTGAAATTCTAACCTGTGCCCTATCAGACCACCACGGCCTAAAGCTGGACATCCACAACACATCAAACAAGAGAAAATGCACTAACTCCTGGAAACTTAACACTATGATGCTGAATGAGAACTGGATTCAGGAAGAAATTAAAAAGGAAATTCAAGATTTCCTGAAAGTGAATGATAACGAAAATACAACTTACCAAAATCTCTGGGACACAATGAAAGCTGTTCTAAGAGGTAAGTTCATAGCTCTTAATGCCCACGTCAAAAAAATGGAAACATCAGAAATAAACAACTTAACAATGCAGCTTAAAGCTTTAGAGAAACTAGAGCAATCTGATCCTAAAAGCAGTAGAAGAGAAGAGATTAGCAAAATAAGGGGAGAAATATCTGAAATCGAGACTAAGAAAACGATAGAAAAAAATCAACCAATCAAAAAGCTGGTTCTTTGAAAAAATCAACAAGATTGATACACCCCTAGCTAAACTAATCAAAAGCAAGAGAGAGAAAACCCAAATTAACAAAATTAGAAATGAACATGGAGTTATCACTACGGATACCCAAGAAATCCAGAGAATTATAACATCATATTTCAAAAACTTATACTCTGTGAAGTTTGACAACACAAAAGAGATGGATGAATTTCTAAGTAAACACAACTTACCTAAATTGAATCAGGAAGTTGTGAATTATTTAAATAGTCCTATAACATATAAGGAAATTGAGGAAGTAATCTCGAATCTTCCCACCAAAAAATGTCCTGGACCAGATGGATTCAGCACAGAGTTCTACAAGACATTTAAGGAGTTAATAACACCAATACTCCTTAAACTGTTCCATCAAATAGCAAAGGAAGGAACACTACCAAATTCCTTCTATGAAGCTAATATCGTTTTAATCCCAAAACCTAATAAAGATTCACTTAAAAAAGAAAACTATAGGCCGATCTCCCTGATGAACACAGACGCAAAGATTCTCAACAAAGTCTTAGCAAATCGGATTCAAAAACATATTAAAAAGATCATTCATGGGGACCAAGTAGGCTTCATCCCCGGCACACAAGGTTGGTTCAACATACGCAAATCAATAAATGTAATTCATCATGTAAACCAGTCCAAAGTCCAAGACCACATGATACTCTCGATAGATGCAGAAAAAGCTTTTGACAAGATCCAACAGCCTTTTATGATCAAAACGCTAGAGACAGTAGGAATGGAAGGAACCTTTATCAATATAATAAAAGCTGTATACAACAAGCCCACAGCAAGGATTATGCTCAATGGGGAACAATTGGAAGCATTCCCACTTCGATCAGGAACAAGACAAGGCTGTCCACTCTCACCACTTCTATTCAATATTGTACTTGAAGTCTTAGCCGAAGCCATAAGACAAGAAAGGGACATAAGAGGGATTCAAATTGGCAAGGAAGAAGTCAAGCTATCTCTATTTGCAGATGACATGATCTTATACCTGAGTGATCCCAAAAACTCCACCAGGAAGCTCCTGGAACTAATTGAGAAGTTCAGCAGGGTGGCGGGTTACAAAATAAATGTGCAAAAATCAGAGGCCTTCCTATATGCCCAGAATGAAAGAAGTGAAAAAGCCTTGAGAGAAACCATGCCATTTACTATAACCCCTAAAAAATGAAATACCTTGGTATAAACCTAACTAAGGAGGTAAAAGACCTTTACAATGAAAACTTTAAAACCCTAAAGAAAGAAATTGCAGAAGACACCAGAAGGTGGAAAGACCTCCCTTGTTCCTGGATTGGCAGAATCAACATTGTAAAAATGACCATCCTACCAAAGGCAATATACAGATTCAATGCTATACCAATCAAAATCCCAAAGCAATTCTTCAAAGAAGTTGACCAAACAATCTCAAAGTTCATTTGGAGGCACAAAAGACCCAGGATAGCAAAAACAATCCTGAGTAACAAAAACACAGCTGGAGGTATTACCATACCAAACCTAAGTCTATACTACAAATCCATAGTTATAAAGACAGCCTGGTACTGGCTCCAAAATAGACACACAGATCAATGGATAAGGATTGAAGACCCAGATATAAGCCCACAAAGTTACAGCCATTTGGTCTTTGACAAAGGGGCCCAAAGAATCCAATGGAAAAAGAACAGCATCTTCAACAAATGGTGCTGGCAAAACTGGATCTCCACATGCAGAAGATTAAAGCTGGACCCGTACTTGTCACCATGTACAAGACTTAATTCCAAATGGATCAAGGACCTTGATATCAGGCCAGAGACTTTAAAAACCATAGTTGAAAGGATAGGGAACTCCCTCGAGCTGGTTGGGCTAGGCCAACAGTTCCTAAACAGACATCCAATGGCACAGTCACTGCTACCAACTCTCAACAGTTGGGATCTTGTGAAATTAAAGAGCTTCTGTTCAGATAAAGAGATTGTAACACGAGCTCAAAGGCAACCCACAGAATGGGAGAAAATCTTCACTAACCACATATCTGACAGAGCTCTACTGTCCAGAGTGCACAAAGAACTTAGAAAATTAAACTCCAAGGAAAACACTGGCCCAATTAAAAAATGGGCCCTGGAACTTCAAAGAAACTTTACCAGGGATGAAATTAAAATGTCTAACAATTATCTTAAAAAATGCTCCACTTCCTTCGCCATCAGGGAAATGCAAATCAAAACTTCCCTGAGATATCATCTCACCCCGGTCAGGATGGCAAAAATCCATAATACAAACAACGACAAATGCTGGAGAGGATGTGGAGAGAGGGGAACTCTCCTACATTGTTGGTGGGAATGCAGGCTCATACAGCCACTCTGGCGAGCCGTCTGGAGATTCTTAAAGAAATTAAAGATTGAAATGCCATATGACCCTGCTATCCCACTTTTGGGAATAACCCCCCAAGCAGCAAAGGTTTGCCTCGATAGCACAAGCTCGACCATGTTCATAGCAGCACTGTTTACAATAGCAAAGTCATGGAATCAACCTAAATGTCCAACAGTTGACGAGTGGATAAGGAAACTGTGGTACATCTATACAATGGAGTACTACTCAGCCATCAAAAATGATGAATTACTGGAATTTGCTGGGAAATGGATGTCATTAGAAAGAATTATATTAAGTGAAGTATCCCAAACCCAGAAAATTAAGCGCCGTATGTACTCCCTAATAGGTGGCTCCTAGTACCAAACTCACCCAGCCCACATTGGGACACTCAAAAGTAAACCTATGTAACACAGTAATTGCAAGGATTATGAACAAGAGAGATGGGTTAGGAGGGCCACACCAGAAACAAAGAGAGAGGAGACCATGTTACAGCAGAGAAAATAGGCCTCCATCAAGGTCTGCAAGTAAGTAATGAGAAACCTGGTTAAGTTCACAGACGTTCTTTCCTGATCTCACCAGAAGGGGAGGGCATATAGTCTAGCAGATAAAAAGTAATCATTTTGCAAATGGGTGATGGACCCCTCTCTCAGTGAGGTTTCCTACTCTTATTACATCTACCCTTGAATGTGCTATTACAACAAGTCTCCAGTTTAACAGCTTTTTGTCTCTGGCCAGGGGGTGACATACAGTGCCCAGCAGAATGGAGTGAAGGGAATTGCAGGAGCAGCAAAACTGCAAAAGAAAATCAACAAACCACAATCCAGAACTTCAGAGACTCTATATCAATCACATAGAACTAGGACAGCCTAATCTCTCCCCATCCTGGAGCTCAGGGACATTTGCGGAAGAGGGGGCGGTAAGATTGTAAGAGCAAAAGGATGGGAGGAGCAACGATTTGCAAGATTCTCAACAATAGTTGGGGCCAAAGCAATCATAATGGAACTTTGCATGCCCTGCGCAATGTCCAGCGCACTGTTGCCCTCATAAAGTCTAGCATCTGATAAGGGCACCGAGACCCCTGGAGGCAAGGGATTGACAGCCATAGTAGTGATCTTATGCTTAAGGGGAACAAGAGAAAGGGCTTATGGAAATGCCACTGGGTCCTTATATGTCATCGGAGAGGAGGACACAGTGGAGAGTTAGGCACACACAATAAAGGACTCTCTGGGAATTGGGGGGGAGGCATTGGGGGAAGGGGAGGGGGAAGAGGGGGGAGGGAGGGAACTGGTAAAAAATTTTTAAAATGTATAATTAAATTTTTAATAAAAAAAAATAATTTTATAGTAAAAAATAATTATCTTCAAATACCGTACCCACTGCCTCAATAACTGTAAGAAAATACATTTTAGTTTCATGTAGTAAGCTGAAAACAAGAGGAACTTTTCCAATATCAAATGTCATTACAACATCTCTGTAATAGATAGTTTTATATACCCAACAGTTAGATGATAAAATAAAGTGATCATATCATGTGAGGTCATTAACTTGCATAAAATCTTATGATACTAACTTGTACCTTTCTATCCATGCAAGTGTCCATGGGTTGCTGGCTTAGAATCCTTCAGATATAAGCCATGAGTAGTATATATAGCTGGATCATTTATAGTGATTATATCAGTGTCTATTCCTACCAATTGCAGATAAAGGTCCCTCTTTCCTCGCATTCTCACCAAAATTCATTGTTTGTTTTCTTGATGGTCATTATAACTAGAGTGAGAGGGGATCTCAACACAATGTTAATATATATTTCCCTGCTTGCTAAGGATATTTAGCACTTTTTCAAACATTTATTGGCCTTTTGGATTTTTCTTCCATTTTCGTGTGGATGTGTGTGTGGAATTATACACAGATGTGTATTGTTGTGTTTGGGTATGTGTTTTGCACATGTGAGGACACATGTGAGTGCACATGTATGTAGAGGTCTAAGGTGGTAATAGGAATGATCCTTGATTGCTCTTCCACCTTATTCTTTTGAGCCATGTCTCTAATTCAACCCAGAACTTGTCTATAGGGTTAGTCTGTCTAGTCAGCTTGAGAAGGGCAATCCCAGACTCAGCCTTCTGGACTAGAGTTACAGGGAGGCTGCCACACTAGCCAGGCCTTTCATATGGGCCCTGGGGATATGAATTCCTCTGCTTGTGCATCAAGTACTTTAACCACTGAGCCTTCTCCTTAGACCTCATGTTTCTTCCTTTGAGAACCCATTTATTGACTGGATTTTTTGGAATTTAGCTTTTGGAGTTCTATATGTACTCTAGACATTATGGGTTGATAAGATGGCTCAGCAGTTGAAGCTTCTGCTGGTAAATCTCATGACTTGAGTTTCATCCTGGTGGAAGGAAAGAACCGACTTCTGAAAGTTGTCCTCTGACCTCCACCTGTGTACCGTGGCATGCCTGTGAGTTCTCTCTCTTTCTTTCTCTCTCTCTCTCCCTCTCTCCTTTCCCTCTTTCCTTTCTGTTTCTCCCTCTCTCGTCTCAAGTAAAAAAAAATATGAACAAATGGACACTAATCTTCTATTGTATCCCTATCTCCCATTTTGCAGGCTATTTATTTTTACTAATTATTTCTTTTGCTGTGCAGAAACTTTTAAATGTCATATCATTTTATTTGTTAATTTCTGGGATTATTTCCTGTGCTATTGGCATTTTCTCCAGAAAGGCCTTGCCTCTGCCTATATCTTGAAGTGTTTTCCTCTAGAAATTTCAGAATTTCAAGTCTTATATTTCAGCCACTGATGCATTTTAAATTGATTTTTAAACAGTGAAAAATATGGATTTAGTATTCAATTTTGCTAGCACCATTTCATCAAGGCTGATTTTTTTTTCCAGTGTGCATTTCTGATACCTTTGTGAAAGGTCGAGTAACTATATTGATATGGTATTTACTTGAGTCCTCTCTTCTATCCCCTTAATCTATGTGACTGTTTTCTGTGGAATATTTTGAGATTTATTGCCAGTGATATGTAAAGTTCACCTGGGAAGAGCCTGGGAAGATAGATCTGGCACAGTGAATTCATAATTCACTGTCTCAACACCAGTAAAGATGAAAATTCAGACACTCAAGAGTATGCAAAGCAGATGCAAGCCTTATGAAGAAAAATTACAGAAAAGCAAGAGATGGCAGAAAAGTGAGCAATTAAGGTGAGAAAGTTCTGAGAGCAGGAGAGTTTCAAAGAGAGAAAGTCATTGACCTCCCTTGCCTAGGGCAGAAACTGGACAAAGGATGCAGTGCTCGTGTAATGCCCAGCCATTCACAGATGGTTGGATACCCCTGCCATGTGAGTTGCACTTTGTTAGCTGCTGACCTTGACTATCTGCTAGTCATTAATTACTGGCTGACTCTGACCTTGGAGATGTCTCACATGTTGTTGATTTTACTATCTCTTTTTGTTGTCACATTTACAAGACCAGCTTGCAGCTTTACAACGGGGCAGAGGTAGTTCTACCACAGCCCCTAAGATGGAATCCGATTGCCTCATATTTAATTCACTGTCTATGCTGCGATTTGGGGTGGTTGTCTTTCTGGAATAAGCTTCTTAGCAGCCATCCTTACTTGCAATTAAATATATTACAATTAGCTGCATTGAAGGCAAGAATATATAAAAGGACAAAATGCCTTACATATGATCCTCAGGAACTTTGGAGGACCTTCAGCCTGTTGACGCTGCCCAGACCCTGTCCCCTCTCTGGTCTGTTCAGCGTGGTCACGTTGCACCCAGCTACAAGCCTTCTTGCTCATCTTCCCCTATGCTCCAGACTTTGCCATTTTAACCTGACTTGAAACCTTAGCCTCAAGCCTACTGCAATCCATATATGTGAGTATTTTGTACCTGACCATAAAGCTTGCTTTCTCTTCAGTTTATTGAGTGATTATGCCATGAAAGGGTCTTTGCCTAATGCATTTTGTGCATGAATTGTCACATTTTGCTAATGTGACATAGTACAATGATTGACTTTTCTTATGTTTAACTATCCTCAAATTCTTGGAATAAAGCCTACTTTGGAATAAAATGTGGCTCTTTAATTGTGAGGCTAAATTTGGTCTATTAGTATTTTCTTTTTTAAACTTTATTTATTTGTGTGTGTGTGTGTGTGTGTGTGTGTGTGTGTGTGTGTGTGCGTGTGTGTGCACATGTGTATCAGAGGGCACTATATGTCCTTGTGGAGGACCAAGAGTGACTTTGGGAATCATTCTGGATTGCTTCTACCTCCTTGTTGCAGTCCCCTACATAGATGCTAATAAATGACCATCGAATGTCTTAAGGAAACAAGGGGTTTATTTTCTCCTATGATTTCTGATTACAGTTCTTAGTCCAGCTTGATGGGAGAGCATGCACTGAAATTAGGGCTGAGAGAATTGGCCACACCATTTCTGTGTAATGGCTGAGAGAGAGAGACAATTCTTACTTTGCAGACCAGCATGTCTGGCCAAGTATATAAAAGGATGCCAACTTCCTCAACCAGTTCTCTGTATTTTATTTACCTGCTTAAGGCCTAGTTCCAGCCTCCATGGACTGGGCCTTCCCCATCAGCTAGACAATCTCTTGCAGATTTGCTCTGGGCTTAACTCAACCACTAATTCTCTACAAATGTGCCCAGAGCTTTAACCCTTAACTGTCAAGTTGACACTTGTGCCCAACTATGACACTCCCTTTTGCTTTGCTCTGGAATTTTCTAGGCTCTACCCACCAGGGGTGTAAGTGCAGGCTGCTGCTGTTTCGGCCTGGTGTTTTTACATGAGACCTGTGATCCGAACTCAGGACCTTCTGTTTTTGAGGCAGAGCCTTAACCCCTGAGTCATCTCTTCAGTCCCCATTAGTATTTTCTTAAGAATTCTGTGTGTATGTGTGTGTATACATGAATGTGCAATTGTGTGTACATTTGCATGTAGACACCAAAAGTCAGCAGCATGTGGCTTTCTGAATTGCTCTTCACCTTCTTTTTGGAGACAAGGTGTCTCACTCAACCTTATTGGTCAGCAAGTCCCCGGGAACTGCCAATCTCTGTGCTCACCAGTTTCTGCTCTGGGGTTACAGACATGCACCTCTGTGTTCACCTTTTACGTGAGCACTAGAGATCACAACTGGGTCCTCATGCTGCATAGTGAGCACTTTAACCAAAAAGCCATCTTCTCAGCCCTTTTGCCTCAGTGTTGATCAGGGATATTTGTCTAGTTTTCATGTAGTGTTTGTGTTTTGCTTTCATATAACAGTAATGTTGGCTCTGTGTGACTTTTCCTGGAGAAATGTGAACAAATGTGTTCACCCTAGATAGAACATCAACAGCAAAATACCAATTCCACCCAAGTCTAAATTGGGGAAGAAGTTCACTGAGGTCACGACAGATGCATGGACTCACAATCTTGTGAGTTAAGGCATTACTGGAATACCCACCCCAGTGTGAATGATGCCTCTTAAAAGCTGTCCCCCAAAAACTGCCATTTCCCTCTTCCATCGTCGTTACTACTCATGTAGCCTTGTGAAGGGGCTTTATGAATTTCATACCTTTCTGCACTGGGGAACCAACACATGCTTTCTGAATGTTTCAGTTCAAAAAAAGACAGTTGTACAACAGTAAAAGCTTTATAAAATAATTTTGAAAGTTTTCCTTGGCTTCAATTTTTTGAAAGAAATTGAGGAAAAACTGTTAATTTTTCTCAAAATGCTAGTAACTT
This sequence comes from Typhlomys cinereus, assembly GCA_023101885.1. Classification (NCBI taxonomy): domain Eukaryota; kingdom Metazoa; phylum Chordata; class Mammalia; order Rodentia; family Platacanthomyidae; genus Typhlomys; species Typhlomys cinereus. The sequence goes on along the minus strand of JALPQD010000209.1, from coordinate 1,088,605 downwards.
CTTCAGAGAAAGCTATTTGACATTTCTTTTCTGGGAAGTTTTCATATGATGATTCATTCTCCTTAGTTCTTACACATTTAAAATGCAATATATGCAAACAAATGCTCAGTGATGAAAACCTCATGCCTTTCTCTAAGATCAAAAACAAGACACACTGTCCATACCCAACACCTAACTTCAATATAAAGCTTGAAATTTTAGTCTAAGCAAGTTAGACATGGAAAAGAAAAAAATAGTAAAAGAAAGGAAAGGAAAATTGCCTTTGTTCTTAGACAATATAATTACAGATTGCATGATGTGGAGAAAACATTGATGATTCCACCAAGAACTTCTAAAAAGAAATTTAACAAACTTTCAGTCACAGGATACAAAATCAGCACAGAAAGAATCAATTCTGTATTTACAGACTAACAACAATGTAAAAACAATTGAAGAATCCCACCCTGTTTATAATAGCACACAGACAATTCAGAGAGTACTACAATTCAGCAACAACAAAGTGTACAATGACAAATACTCTTATAAGTAACTCAATAAAATAAATAAAAAATAAATATTTCTTTGAAGATATGCAAGTGGCCAACAGCATATGAAAAGATACACAGTAGATCTAGTATTCAGAAAATGCAAATTAAAATTTCAATAAGGGGCTTAGGGGGTTTACCTCACAAACAGAAGGCCCTGAGTTTGGATCCCAAGTCCCACATAAAAACACTGAGCTGAAACTGCAGCAGCCTGCACTTGTGGCCCTGGTGGGTAGAGCCTGGAAAATCAATCCTAGAGGAAAACAAAGAGGAGGCAGAAGCAATGCAGAACGATTCCAGAAGTCACCCTTGGTCCTCCACAGGGACATACAGTGTTTCTCTCTCTCTCTCTCTCTCTCTCTCTCTCTCTCTCTCTCTCTCTCTCTCTCACACACACACACACACACACACACATACACATGCACACAATATTAATTAATTAATTTTTAGAAGCTTTTTTAAGATTGCAGTGAGGTATCTCCACCTAATCAGAGTAGTTGCTATAAAAAGATCCAAATAAACAAGTGTTGGCAAGAATGTGAAAAAACCGGAGCCCTTGACACTGTTGATAGGAACATAAAATGGTACAGTTCCTGTAGAAAATTGTGTTTTTTGAAATAGTTAAAAATAAAATTAATATATCATCCATCTTTCCTGCTTCTGGATATATCTCCACAAGAACAGAAAGCAGGATATTGAAGAGGAATTTGTATACTTATGTTCATTGCAGCATTTTTCAAAATTATCAACAGATAGAAGTTGATAGAATATTTGAATAAATATTGATCAAGAAGTAACTAAGAAAAAAAGCCTTGGTATAGTGGCACATGCCTATTAATTATAGCACCCAGGAGATTGAGTCAGGAAGATTAAGAGTACAAGGCTAGCCTGGTCCTTGTATAGCCTATGTATAGTGACACTCTCTCAAAAAGTGAGGTTGGTGGCTAGACTATGGAGTTGACTCATGGATAGAAATGCTTGTCTTGCCTGTATAAAGATTTGTTTTTGAATCCTCAGAGCTCACATAAAGTCAAATCCATAGCGAGTGACTGTAATTCCAGTACTCCCAGAAGGAGACCCAGTACTCTTAGAAGGAAATGGGAGGTGGAAACAGGTGAATCCCTGGAAGCTTGTGGACCAGCTAGCCTTGTATGTGACATGGAAATACAATCAAAAGACCCGTCTCAAACATGGTGAAAGGCCAGTTAATGTCTGACATTGTCTTCTGACCTCTACATGTGCATGTAGCACATGAATTTGCACACACATATACAGATATGTGTATATATCATACATGTGTATCATACATAGTGATATGAATATACAATGTTAAAATTCCATTTTAACAAAAGAAATTTTGTCCACATTGCAGCATGAATACAACTTGTGGATATTATGATAAATAAATGAGTCAGTTACAAAAAGAAACCTTGTGATTGCATGCATAAGAATATGGAACATAGCAACTATATGATTGTATGCATAAGAAATTTGGAAAGTAGACAAATATAGAGAAACAGAAACTAGAATGCTGGTTTTCAGGGGCCAAGGGAAGGAAGGAAGTGAGTGTTCTTTACCCAGTGTAATTTAAGGGTTGCAAGGTGAAAAGTTTAAAAATAACAATGTGTGTCTAACATTTTATTTATTTATTTTTCAAGCATATTGAGTACTTATTTCTGTTTCCCTCCATCCCCCCTTCCTCCCAACACTCTCCCTTCCCTTCATCAATCCATCATATTCCCTCCCATCCTCTTGCCTGGCTGCTTCTATGGACCCCAGGGTTCCCTCTGGCTTGTCTATTCTTGTGGGTTTTCAGGCCTCTGTGGCATACCAAGTTGCCCCTCTTTGGGCTACCCCACTGAGAGGAGCATTTCCCTTCACTCATCCAGCTCCAGTACCCAATTTTTCCACTGTATGTTCTTATCTCTCTTGAGTTCTATAGTCTATGGGGGTGTTGGTATGTCAGTCATTATGCAGGTCTGGTAAAAACAATCCTTAACTGTATAATTAACACTATTTAATGGTGCCCTTCAAAGTCATTAAAATGGTAATTCTTTTTGATTTTTAACAAGTTCATATTTTATTTTATAGCAAAATAATTAAATATATGTTCTCTAATATGAGTAAATGATCAAGAAATTCCCAGAAATTTTTTGTTTTTATTTCTACTCATACAAACTTAACAGGTACACTGGTCCCCTCCCTCCCTCCCTCCCTCCTTCCACCTCCCCCCAAACCCCCTGCTTCTTCCTTCCTCTCCCCCTTCCCCCTCCGTCCCCATCCCCCAGTGCCTCCCCCCCATCCCCAGAGCAGGCCCCTTTAATGTGCAGGCCAAACTCTCCTCTGAGTCCTCCTCTCCGATGAGGCATTGCCCAGAACCCTTTCCTGAGTTCCCCTTAAGCTTAGGAACACTACTGTGATTGTCAGTCCCTAGCCTCGAAAGATCCTAGTGCCTTTAGTCCATGCTAGACTTTGTGGGGTCAGTAATGTGTTGGACATTGCACAGGTCATACAAAGTCCTATTATGATTGCTTCAGCCCTAACTTGTGTGGAGTATCTTGCATATCATTACTCCTCCCATCGAATCTTACCGCCCCCTCTTTCACGAATTTCCCTGAGCTTCAGGATGGGGAGAGATTAGGCTGGCCTAGTTCCAGGTGGTTGATATAGAATCTCTGATGTTTGGAATTATGGTTTGTTGATTTTTTTTTCAGTTTTGCTGCTCCTGCAATGCCCTTGGCTCCATCCTGATGGGTATTGGATGTCACCCCCTGGCCAGAGATAAAAACTTGTTAAGTTAGAGTCTTGTTATAAGAGTATAAAATGGTAAAATTTGAATGTGGTGATGAAGATTTTGAAACAGAGTCTTTACCCCAGGCTACCTTCAAACTCTCTGACCTTGACCTTCTGATCCTCCTGCCTCTACTTCCCAAGAGCTGTGGTTACAGGTATGAACCAACTTCATGTAGTTTATGTGCTACTAAAGATTAAACCCAGGTCTTCAGGTGTGCTAGGCAAGGATTCCATCACCTGAGCTACATCTTCAGTCCAAATGTCATCACTCAATGCCAATTAAAAGTAGAAGTAAAAAAAAAAAAGATGCTTAGCATATAGGAATGTTAGGAAGGTTATCTTGCTGGAAACTAGTTTGTCTGACTTTGTTCAGAGCTGAGCATTGAGAGTCATGCCTTTTGGATGTAACCTCAGACTCATGGACACTGTTGGGATTACTGGGAATACCAGAACATTAAAGAATGTGAACAGAAGGAAGATAGTCTGTTGGAATAAAGACAGAAAAATGGTTGCCCTATCTTGGATTCTTATCGTCTTATTGTGAGGCATGAGAGCAATCGATCTTGCAGGTTTTGCTTTTGGTTCTAACACAATGCCCAGGTCTGTCTTACACATCCTTCCCTTTCTTTCCCCTCATCTGGCTTCCTGCCATTGCCCCATCATGAAGCAGGCTGTTAACAAATGTTTCCAATGATGTCAAACAGACATTTGAAAGTGGAACAGACTTTTCCTCCCCTTCAACTTTTCATTAATTTCCAATTTTCCCTGGAAATTAAAGTTCATCATGCCTTTGATCAGCTTCTGAGTTTATTCATCATTCTTCATTTTCTGAATTGTTTGGTAAATCATTCAGAATGGGTATAGTTGGTAGGAATCTGAATCGATATCTTTCCATTGACTAATTTCCACATCACACCAACACTCTATTTTCTCCTTCTGATTTTCTGTACTTTTTAGCTACCAATTTTAAAAAATAAAATCTGTGTGTGTGTGTGTGTGTGTGTGTGTGTGTGTGTGTGTGTGTAGTGTGTGTGTGTATATGTGTGTGGTGTGTATGTGGATGTGTGTGTGTGTTGTATGTGGGTGGTGTATGTGTGCGGTGTGTGTATGTATGTGTGATGTGTGTGATGTGTGTGTGTGGTGTGTGTGTGTGGTGTTTGAGTGTGTGTGGTGTATGTGGGTGCGTGTGCGCTGGTATGTGCACACGTGTGTATGTGCATGTGGAGGCCAGTGGTCCACACTATGTGTTTTCTCCAATTATTTCTACATTTTTTTTTTGAAACGGTCTCTCACTGAAACTGGAACCCACCACTTCAGCTAGACTGTCTGGCCAGAGAACTGCAGGGATCTGCCTGTCTCTGCTTCTCCACTCCTGAGTTTTCAGGCGCATTGTCTCTACACCCAGCTTTTCACATGGGTGCCGAACATCTGATCTCAGGCCCTCATGCTTCTGTGGCAAGTACTTTACTAAGTGATCTTCTCAACTTCAAAATGTCTCTTGATCATTCCTTATTTATAATCCCCTGGTTTGTTACTGTTGCTATAAATAATGTTCCATTTTAAAACCTCTTTTGACCCAGCCAAACTCCAGAGGTACAGGCTAAATAGGATGAGCAGACCAGCCCTTCCCTTGTCCTTGTGACAGCACAGCTGGACTACGCAGACATCCTTGTCCTCATCCTGAGGTTACTGAGATACCCTGGTCAGCAGGCCTGCTCTTGCTCCCAAAGCCCAGCAGTTCGGCCCTATCCTATTTCCTTGAAGTTCTTGGTGCGAGGGGCCTTCTTTACTTCATGTATCCACTGTGTCTCCCATCTCCATACCCACCCAGTCGTTTCCCTAGCCATCACCTCCGTCGCTCAAGCTTCAAGTTCCTTGGAAAAAGGTGCAATATTGGCTTGCTATTCAACTATCATTTCTTCTATAGAGCAGAAACTGAATAAATACTCTTTCAACCATAAAAAGAAACATGGAAAAACAACATTCTGTTAGAATAAACCAGAACACCTCACACTTAACACTCACCCTCTCTCTCAGTCAGCAGCACCTGTGGTCACATTGAGTTGGAGTTAGGAGATCCTGGCCAACTAGACTCCTAGGTGAGCAGATATTTTTCCAAACAGAGCAATGAAGTATTGCTTTTGTTGTTAGCATGAATACATAGGACATTGAATTCAGAGGTGATACTTCAGTATGTAAGCTCTGGTCAGCAAAGATGAATAGAATTTATTATGATTCTCTCTCTGTCCTGGTAGTCTCTTTGACAGTTTTAGGTCATCAAGGGTTCTTTGTCCATAATTCCAACAACTCTGTTGTTAACCTCCAGTTGAGGGTCATTTACAAACAAAGAGAAAGGGAGGGGATGGAGGGAAGGAGGGAGAGAAACAGAGAAAGAGTTAGTTATGCATGCATTATTACACACCTAACACCCCAACATCCAAACAAAGTGATTTCACCAAAACAAACAAAAAGAAAACAAACAAACAAACAAAACCAGGGAAGAACCTGTGAAGAAACCTTTAACAACAACAAACAACAGAAGTAAAGGAAGAGAGTCAATATGGGAGAGTTCTGTGAAAACTTTTCAATGTTATTTAACACATCTTTTCAGCATTTGCAGGATCAAAACAAGAACAAGAACTCTTTTTTTGTTGCTTGTTTTAAGGCAGTCTAATCTCAAGTAACTCAAGCTGGTCCTGAACTCCTTGTGTCATTGAGAATGACCTTGAATTTCTGGTCCTTCTATCTCTCCTTCCAAGTGTTGGAATTCCAGCTAGTACATACATCTGGTTTCCTATGGTATTGAGGGTGCAACCCAAGGTTTCATGCCAGTACTCAGCCCACCAAGCTACACCCCCTGCCTTAAGAAGCTTTACATTTTTTTAAAGGTAGTTCAGTGGTAGAATGTTTGCCTAGCATAGAGAGGCCCCAGATAGGATTCCCATACACAAGAAATTAAAAAGAATTTTAAAATATTTACGTTTGGGTTTCTGAATCACTAACCTGGGTTTTTTTTTTTTTTTTTAAACCAAGAAACAATAGAAAAGACCAAAATGGTGAAAGTGTGGCAGATTTCAGGTATTTTGACATTTTTGCTTTGATAATGCCTCCTCACCCTCTGCTTCAAGGAAAGGTATACTTTCCAACCTCTGCTTCTCCCCATGCTTTAGTCCAGTAGCAGTGGTGGAGTGCATATTTCATTTACTTTTTCAAAATTAAAGATCATAGCTTGAAGGTGATTTTAGAAAATGATGTGGGTGATTCTAGGGGAAGAAGTTGCAACCATCATGCTTTTAAAAATTATGTCACATGGCCCACGCGCGGTGGCCACAGCATCTCCTGACGCTGGAGCACACGTCGCGGCACTGGCGGGGACAACGGCTGCTCCTCTCCTCCCTGCTGATTTTCCTGAAGGACTCCTGCACTCCTAGAAGTACTTGAGGAAGAACAGTGAAGGTAGGCACGAAGCCTTCGTCTTACTGCTGCATGCGTAGTCACTGTTGAAGCAAATGCTTACTAATTTAACAGTTGTGGTGTATTTAAATTTTTTGGGTTTGCAAATAAGCATATTAAGCTTCTTAGTGGAGCCTTCAGGCAGTGAACAGTTATATGAGGACCCTGATTCAAGATGCAGAGACCAGAAGGCAGACAGAATCAGAACAAAAGTTAACTAAAATGCCTCACAATGCTCTGGAGAGCATTAATGTGATTGGCCAAGGCTTGAAACATCTCTTCCAGCATCAACACAGGAGATCATCAATGTCTCCACATGATGTGCAGCAAATTCAGACAGATCCAGAGCCTGAAATGGATCTGGACAACCAGAACGCATGTGCTGAAATTGATGGTGTCCCTACCCACTCCATAGCTCTGAATCGTGTTCTGCAGCAGATCCGAGTGCCACCCAAGATGAAGAGAGGGACAAGCTTGCATAGTAGGTGGGGCGAGTCAGAGGTCCCAAAGGGAAGTCCCCAAATCAACAGGAAATCTGGCCAGGAGGTACCTGCTATTATACAGGCCGACCCAGGTCTTCATCCACTCCTGATGCTCCTACTAGCTCTGCTATGGTGGAAATAGCTCGTGCTGCTGCTGCTGCATGTCTACCAGGAGAGGAGGCAGCCACAGAACGGATTGAACGTTTGGAAGGAAGCAGCCTCGCCCAGACTTCCAGCGCGTGGCCTCTAGCACAGATGGCAGCATCCACACAGACTCTGCGGGTGGAGTCCAGACCCCAGCGCACAAAAGCCGCCGTTGTTCACCTGCAGCAAAAGATCCTAAAGCTAGCGGATCAGATCGAGATTGCACAAACAGCCCATGACGGCAATGTCGCTAGTACGTGAAGCTTGCCAACAGGGCAGACAAGCAGCAGGCTGCCCGTATCAAGCAGGTCTTTGAGAAGAAGAATCAGAAATCTGCCCAAACCATCCTCCAGCTGCAGAAGAAGCTTGAGCATTACCACCGAAAGCTCCATGAGGTAGAGCAGAATGGGATCCCCCGGGAGCCAAAGGATGTCTTCAGGGACATGCACCAGGGTCTGAAGGACGCGGGAGCAAAGGTGACTGGTTTCAGTGAAGGTGTGGTAGATAGTGTCAAAGGTGGATTTTCCAGCTTCTCCCAGGCCACCCATTCAGCAGCAGGAGCTGTGGTCTCGAAGCCCAGAGAGATTACATCACTGATTCGGAACAAATTTGGCAGTGCAGACAACATCCCTAACCTGAAGGGCTTATTAGAGGAAGGACAAGTGGATGATGCAGGGAAAGCTCTAGGGGTGGTTTCAAACTTCCAGTCAAGCCCAAAATATGGAAGATTGTTCTAGTGCCACTTCAGGCTCTGTAGGAGCCAACAGTACCACTGGGGGTATTGCTGTAGGAGCATCTAGCTCCAAAACAAATACCCTAGACATGCAGAGCTCAGGGTTTGATGCGCTACTCCAGGAGATCCGGGAAACCCAAGCCAGACTGGAGAAATCCTTTGAAACTCTCAAAGAACATTATCAGAGAGACTATTCCTTAATAATGCAGACCTTACAAGAGGAGCAATACAGATGCGAGTGATTAGAACAGCTGAATGACCTCACGGAGCTCCATCAGAACAAGATCTTAAACTTGAAGCAGGAACTGGCCAACATGCAAGAGAAAATCGCATATCAGTCTTATGAGCAGGCCCGGGACATCCAGGAGGCCCTGGAGGCATGCCAGACCCGAATCTCCAAGGTGGAGCTGCAGCAGCAGCAGCAGCAGCAGGTGGTACAGCTGGAAGGGCCGGAGAATGCTACTGCCCGGAATCTTCTGGGCAAGCTCATCAACATCCTCCTAGTTGTCATGGCGGTCCTCTTGCTCTTTGTGTCCACAGTGGCCAACTGCGTGGTCCCCCTCATGAAGACTCGCAATAGGACGTTCAGCACTTTATTCTTTGTGGCTTTCATTGCCTTTCTCTGGAAGCACTGGGATGCCCTCTTCAGCTACGTGGACCGGTTCTTCTCACCCCCCAGATGATGCTGGCGCAGAAAGCAGTGCTCCCCACTCCCTAGCGAGCACTTGCGGTGAGAGCCAGACAGCAGCATACCTGCTCTGAAGTTGTCCACAACAGGAGAGTTGAGTGAATCTGTTTACATTTAGAATAATGTTTTTCTCTTCAAGAGACGCAATTGCAATAGTATCTTTTAAATTTTATCCAAGAAGTTTTTTAGGTGAAAATCTTGGATCATTTTTATGTAGCATGATTTTCCTTGGGATGCAAATTGTAAACCATCTTTAGCATGAACCAACAGTCTATAGCATACCGAAGGGCATTCCGAACTGAGTCTTGAAGGACTGCACTAAACCCCTAAACAAATGCAAAGACCTCCTGGGCCTGACATCTCTTCCTGTCTGGGCTGCCACCTCTCCATCCAGACTAACTGTACTATGAAGTCCCACCACATTCCATGTTGGAATTTTGGATTCAGGATGGCTTCTCTCCATCCACAGAAGAATGCATGCATCTCCCTGGCTTTCTCATGCTAGCCTGGAAGGACGATCACTTCTGACCTGCACACTTCCTTGACTTTGCCAGGAAGCAGAAGCGAGAGCATCAAGCCCCACAGGATCTGCACAGCCCTGTATAGTATTGTGAAGCCGCCCTTAATCCTTACTTTTAAGCAGAATCCCTCAGCCGCACTTTTAAGGGTTTTTTATATGTGTATAGTTACCAACTTAAAAAATAAAAAATCCGAACATACTTGAAGAATGTAATTCTCAAACTCTCAGTGCTTCCTTATGGTTTCTAATAGGATTTTTTATTATTGTTGTTATTATTATTGGTTTTTTTTGGAAGGGTTGGGAGGGTCTTTTATTTTTCCTTTGAAATAAAGAAGTGATTTTTTTAAAAAAAATGTCACAATTTAAGAAATGATTCCACTTTTTGCCTTATTGAACTATTGACCAACTATTAATAGACGACTATATATTTTGGTTTTCATACTGTAGCAATCTGTATTCTCTGTTTTATAGCCTAGAATTACAATCCCGATAAACTCTCAGCATATCTGAGTGTTATTGAATTATATAGCAAAATAAGTTTCAGGAACATAAAAGAAATAAATAGCAAACAATAGTTATTGTACAAATCCTTCATTTCTGAGGAAACATTTATTACTCCTAGTATTGAGAAAGGGTAAACTGGAATTGAAACAAATTTTTCTTGTGTGTGTGTGTGTGTGTGTGTGTGTTAAAGATCAATGTGTGTGCCTGTGGAGGACCAAGGGCGACATTGGGATCATCCTGGATTGCCCTACCTACTTTTTGCTTTGCTTTGGGTTTTCCCAGGCTCTGCCTTCCAACACACCAAGTGCAGGCTGCCACCATTTCCACCTGGTATTTTTATATGGAATCTAGGATCTGAACTCAGATCCTTCTGCTTGCAAGCAGAAGCTTCACCCTTGGATCATCTCTCCAGCTTAAAACTTGAATTTTTCTAAGACCCCAAGAGAATGGACAAAGGACTAATGGAAGACAGCTCTTGAGCTTATCATGTATCATGAATGGTAAAGTGAGACTTTCTACTAATAATTTCAGTTATTAGAGTTGATCTTGTTTAATAGTGTGCATGAGGGCTCCGCTCTGCCGAGGCGGGTAGCTCTATGCTGCTCATCTTCTCAAGATGTTTTGTTCTTTATCTTTTCTTCCACTTTGTGTGTAATATATCTACATTATGTGTAGGTATATGCAGCTGTACATGTAGGAGTGCGGACAGATCAGAAGCCAACTTCAGGTGTCTTTATCACTCTCCACCTTATACTTTTATTCTATTACAGTTTCATATGGGAGTACAATGAATTTAAGTCATTGTTATCCCAGATTACCCAATCCCAATCACATCTTTCTCCCAGTGAAAAGCTGCTTCTTCACCAATCATGCTCTCTCTTACGTTCAAGTGTTTTTGATGTTTATCTGGGTAGTTTATGTTGGCATGTACATGAGCATTTGCTGGAGCAGGGACCTTATATCCGTGTGTATCCATTTGTGAAAACAGTTCTCCTCCCCCATCCAACATATACCTTCATTAGTTTCTCAGGAGCATGTGGTTCCTCTTGCATGGTGAACTGCTGATGGTCCAAATCCTATGTAGGAATTTCTGGAAGGAGACACAGTTTCTGTGAGTTTATGGGAACAACAGCTCTGCTTGTCTAGAGGGTATTCATCTGGCTACATCCCTTGCCACGTTCTGACTCTGCTTTGTACAAGCCCCACTCCTGTATCCTCAGGTTCCCCAAGTCTTGGGAGAGCATGATTTAGTTTAGATGTTCTGTGTAGGATTTGGCAGTCCATAATCATCTATTCTCTGTATTTTGGCCTGTTGTCTTCACCCTATTCTTTGAAGCAGGGATTTTCACTGAATCTGGAACTCATCAATTTGGCTAGGCCAGCCAATGAGTTCCATGCATCAACTCTTCTTTACACTTCCAATGCTAGCTGACAGATACATGCTGCCCATGGGTGCAAAGGAACTGAGCTCACTTCTTCATGCTCATGTGGCAGATACTTTACTAAAAGAGCCATCTCCCCATTCTTCTGGATGTCTCTTGAATCTCTCATTGCTTGGTTACCAGTTTTCATGAAAGATCATTTGCTTCTCTCATAATTTTAGTTTTATGTTTGGTGCTTCAGAAACCATACAATCATTGGAGTTAAGCATTTTCTGGTTTCAAATGAAAAAATATAAAAAATATCTGCTGTCTGTTGCAGTGATTAAAAATGCCCTGTAATGGGGCTGGAGAAGTGGCTCAGGGGTTAGGCCTCTGCCTTGCAGGCAGAAGGTCCTGAGTTCAGATCCTAGGCCCCATGTATAGACGCAGGGCGGAAGCGGGGGCGGCCTGCATTTCTGGTCTTGGTGGGCGGAGCCTGTGAATCCCGGGGCAGAGTAAACAGATGGAGGCAGTCCATGGTGGTTCCGGAATTCGCTCGTGGTTCTACACACACACACATACATACACACATGCGCACACACACATACACGCACAATTGAATGCATAATAAATAATAAAAAAATTTTTTAAAAATGCCCTGTAATAAAAGTCCTAGATTCTGGAGAAATAATAGCTAACATAGTACTGGTGTTGATATAAACCTAACTATTCATAGAGGAAAGTCTGACAATAAATAATTATCCAAGATTATTGCCATTGAAATAGCAATAGAAATTTCTCCTGTGAATAAATGAAGATATGGAAAATTTGGCTGTAAGTTTTTAACAAACTTATTTACAATAAATTCAACTTGTAAATTATCTGAATACCCTTCAGAAGGGGGCTCGAACAATATTTTAACACAGATAGTATTGTGGGAAATATTATAATTCTATTGATTAAATAATAGATTAATTATGTGGAATGGTTTAATCTTATTCTGAAGTCCCAAAAAGTTGAAAATAGAACCAAAGATGATGAGTTCCTATATCATGAAATATTGTACACAGTTATTTCTTTGGGACTTTTAAGGGTATTGGTAAGTGGTATTTTAGGTCAAGGCCTATTTGAGAATGTAAAACAATTTCCTTGAAAGGTTGGATCGAAAGAGTTCTTCCAGGAATGTTGTGGGTCTGGTGTCATTTTGTTCTCTTACATTCCTGAATGAAAGGAGTCCCGGAAAAATTGGAGAAATTATAAAAGTTCTTAGGATATAGGGCAGCATGAGAAGGGAATGTGAGACCCTTGCCCGTGGAGACTAAAGACATAAGAAAGACATGAAAATAAGCATTAGGAAGACTGCAGCTTAGTCAAGCACAGTTCATTTTTGTTTTATAAACTTTAAGGACTATATGTGACAGGCTGTCACTCAATCTATAATCCATCATCATCTATTAACTATGCTTCTATCTATCATCTAATCATCTATTGCCGATCTATCTATCTATCTATCTATCTATCTATCTATCTATCTATCTATCTATCTATCTATCTATCTATCTATTTCTATCATTAAGCTGCCTATCTGTCCATCTAGCTCTATATCCCTCTATTTATCTGTCATCTATGCATCCATTTATCGTCTTCTATTTTCCTTAAATCTTTTCTTCAATTCCTTGCCTTGAATAGCAACTAATCTCTCTCTATGACAGTGTTTTTTCCAACTTCACTTGCTTTATTTCTACTTCCAGATGATTTTCCTCCCTCTCATTTCAGAAGGCCAAAGAATTCTTTTGTGTTTGATGTCATTGACACCAATATTGAATCCTATTAGTCAGAGCTCTCCAGAAAAATAGTTCTGACAGGATAAACACACACATGTATACACACACACACACACACACACACCTCACATATTCACAACATATACTCATGATAATCACAAACTTCATTTTTATACTTGCTTGTATAATACAGTGAAATCTATAATTAACTTCTACTTGCTCCGTATTTCCCTTTTCCTTGAATAAATGCCTCAGGAAGTCTTGATTTTTTACCTGGTGCAGATTCTTGTTATGGTCCCGAAAGACATGCATAGAGCTTGTGGGACTTTACACTCCCCCACTCTTGTTAGTATTTCACAGGTCACTAAGGCCTGTTTAATACCAAGGGCTTGGAAATGCTGTTTTGCCCACACCCAACTATTCATTATGCATATTGCAATCCAACTCGAAATGTCATCAGTGTTCTGTGAGTTGTGGTCATGATACAATTCCACATATAACAAAATGAGAAGAAATGTAATTTGATTGGTGAAGTGGGGAGAAGGTGGATTTGTGTTACCAGAAAGTACATGGGAAGGAGATTGTCTTGGGAGAGACACATGCAGATTGGTACATAGTAAGCAGACCAAGGATGTGTCCACATGCTTCTCTGGCGTGTGGTGTGAAGCGCCCGCACCAAGGAAAAGCAAGGAAGCCAGGAGATGGAGGCGCCATGTTAAGGGCAGAAGGAATTTGATGGAGGTCTTCAGAGCAGGAAAACAAACAGCTTGCAGCCAGATTTGAATGTATAAAGACAGTATGAAGGCAGCAGGCAGCATATTTTCCCTATTTTTATTTTGGAACAGTATTGTTGCAGTCTGCCTGCATTGTTGCTGATAAATGACCATCAAATGGCTTAAGGGAATAAGGGTTTATTCTCGGTTATGATTCCTGGTTACAGTTCTCAGTCCAGCTTGATGGAAGAGCACGCACCAACATCAGAGCCAAGGGAACTGGTCACACCATCACCACATAACAGCTGAGAGATGGAAAATACTTACTTGCCAGACCAGCATGTCTTTCTTAACTATCAGTGCTTTATTCTCTGTTCAGGGCCTAGTCCCACCCACCATAGGCTGGGCCTTCCCCATCAGCTAGACAATCTTCTTTAGGTTCACTCTGGGCTCAACTCAGCCACTAATTCTCCATAAATGTGCCCAAAGTTCAAACCCTTAACAGTCAAGTTAACACCTGTGCTTAACTATGGCAAGTATCTCATATATTGCAGGTATCATCTCAAACTCACTCTGCAATGAAAGCTGACCTCTAATCCTATCTCTATTTCCCAAGTATATGGTTTACAGTTGTACATTTCCTTACTCATTTGCTATGGTGCTAGGATGGAACCCAGGGCTTTGTGCAAGAACTCTATCCAGCCAAACTTCATTTCTTTGCATTTGCCAAGTACTTTAGATTCTAAATTTTTTTAAACATTTTTTTTATTATTTATTCAACTGTGTGCATGTGCGTGTGTATGTGCACTCGCGTGTGTGTCTGTGTGTGTGTAGAACCACGGACGAACTCGCGAACCATGGACGCCTCCACCTCCTTCTGCCCCGGGATTCACAGGCTCCGCCCTACCAGGACCAGAAGCGCAGGCCACCCTTGCTTCTGCCTGGCATCTATACGTGGGATCTGGGATCTGAACTCAGGACCTTCCGCCTGCAAGGCGGAGGCTTAACCCCTGAGCCACCTCTCCAGCCCCTAGATTCTAAATTTAAAAACAGGATTCTTTTATGCTGTTGGAAGCAATATGGAAGCAATAGCCTTGGCAACTTTAAAAGATAAAGTACAGGAGCTGCAGAGATGGCTCAGGGGTTAAGACTTTGCCTTACAAGCAGAAGGACCTGAATTTGGATCTCAGATCCCACATAAAAATGCCAGACTTGCACTTTCAGCTCTTGAGGGTGTGTGGGGACCTCAGTCTAGGTGACCTCAATAATCTGGCAAGATTAGACAAAGATGTTTTGAAGGAGGAAGTCTGGAGGGCAGCTCAGGATGTTTTGACCAGCTCAGGGGAAGTCAGGAAGGGGGAAGCTCAGGATGTGTTGAACAACTCAAGATGGAGGAAGTCAGGAAGGAATAGCTCAGGATGTTTTAAAGAAATTTCGCTACATACAGCCTGTGTGCTGGCTTGACCTTTAAGATGATTGGTTGCCCATTTCCCCACCCTGGAATTCCCCTGCCTATATAAGATGGCTGTGGACTTACAATAAATGAGTTTCTGCTTGAGTCTCAAAGTCTCCCTTGAACCTCTACAGGCACACACAGTGCCCTCTACTACACAAATGTGCGCACACACACACGAGCGAATACACTAAATAAAATAAATTTTAAAGTTGAAATACATAAATGACTTCCACAAACATTGTGATTATATTTTCAAAGGTAAAACCCACATCTGTTTCTCAGAATGAAAATACTTGTCTGGATTTTGTTTCACTGTAGGAGAGAGTCTCCTCTCTGTACTGTGTTCTTTTGTTGGTTCCACTGCCTTTGATACACCCCAAGAAAGGACTTCAGCAATGACTACTGCCTCTCCAGATCATCAAAATTACTTTTAGATTTATTATTGAAATTAATTGAAGGCCAAATCTTAAAATAATTGTCATGCTTCAGTAGACCCTTCCACAGTTTTTATTTCATTTTGGCTCAAGGATTTCCCTTGTGAAACTAAAGCTAATAGATGTTTTAATATACAATCCTAAAGTTATTTCTGCCTTTCAGTGAATCCAAGATTGATGATTGTCTTTGGTTGTTGATTTTAATTCACAAATGATTAGAGTTATATAACATATAAACAGAGTGCTGTGTTCATGAAAATATTGATGATTTCTTTCTGTGAACATTTTAGATACAATGTGTATGAACGGCCAATGAGATGAGTCAGAAAGTAAAAGTCTTTGCTTGGCAAGCCTGACCACTTGAGTTAAATACCCAAAACCCACATAAAGTTTGAAAGAGAGAACTAACTGCATACAATTGTCCTCTGATCTCCACTGTGTGCTATGATATACACATTCTGTCCTACACACATCATGCACACATGAAATAAGAATAAATAAATACAAAGTAGAATTCTTAAAATGTATCTGAATATATTTTATACTCATACAGGCAGAAAATGATTCTATTGTTAATATGTTTTCATCTTGGTTTTTTAAGGAGGATGGATGAAGTACTAAAATAGAACTGAAAAAGAAAATAGATCATTGGTTGGGCTATGACTAGTTATGTGACAGAGATTGAGTTCAGCGGGACTTAGAAAACCTCAGAACAAACTGGGAACAGCCCAATTCATAAAACTCAAGTAGTTTCTCATTTGTGCTGTCTTGGGTATTATTTTAATAATGTGTGCTAGCTTACTGATGTATGTGGGTTTACTTTCCCTGTGACAAATTTGACAAGTGGCAGGCATTGCAGAGTTGCAGGCTACATCTGGGAACACTGCAATACTCTCCAGCCTACATGGGAGTTAGCCCATTTTTATCACTATTGCTAGCATGGAGTTCAGGTGCAGGTGCAGACTTTGACATCAGCTCCATGTTAATGATGCCTGCTTTCCCAAACAGGAAAAAAAGAAAATCCAAACGGGTATAGTAGTACAAATTAATGCATCATGTTTATCATTGGTTTATTTGGGGGGAGGACTATTGTAGCTTATTACATATTGCTGATAATTTCACAATTAAGAGCTTAAGAGAACAAATAGATTTATTCTTTGTATGACTGTCCAATTACAGTGTTTCTGGGTTAGCTGGAGAGCTCATGTCAATACTAGGAGTCAAGGGAGCTGGCCACAGAGTGGCAAACTTTCTTACTTGCCTGACAAGATTCCAAAGTGTGCTGAAGAATGTCAAAGAATTGAGCCAGTTCTCTCATCCACTTTCCCAGGGAATAAACAGCTCCATGTGCTATAGGCTGGGTCTTCCCCCACCAGTCAGACAATTTGCTGCAGACTTGCTCAAGGGTCCACCTCAACTATTAATTTCTCACCAATGTCCTAGAACTCAGACTTCCATTGTCAAGTTAACACCAATATATCTAATTAGTACCAGGACATAGTAAATATCATCTTATCTAGATCAGTAAAAGTGCATTATTAAACGCATCGTGAAGAGTTGCCACTGAAGCTGACCCAGGTAGATTCTCATTTTATACTGTGACTGCTCTTCCTTATTTAGGTCTCTTTGGCTCCAACCAAGCTGATGTTAAAGTTCAGTTTCTGGTTGGTTGTCCTTGGGTAGCCAGCCAGGCTCTTATGGTACTATCTTGCATCATAGTAGTACTGTTTTACATACTCTAGCCACTTCTCAAACCTCTGGGCTGCAGACTGTGCAGGTGTGACAGGCAAGCGTTCAAGAGAGGGTAGGAGTGCTGGTCTTTTGGGTGAATTTGGCTTGTGCAGCATTCTCAGGTCCTTCATTATCTGTTGTCTACTAACAAGTAATTCAGCAGAGCTGGAACAGTTTCTCTCCTCCTGTCTTAATGTGGACAGGGTCAGTTGAAAACAATTTTCTGGTCATGATGGGTTTTACTGTCCTATAGTCTCTCATGAACTCCATGGAATGTTCACAGGGACACCCTAGGAAGGTGGGACCTAAGGATAATTTTCAAGAATAAGAGAGATCTGCCCTATAGATCTGCCAGTCAGAGAGGCCAAAGAACACATCTTGGAGGGGAATAATTCTTCAAAGCACAGAAATAATCCACCTCGTTCCCTATAGAACTTCCGAGATGTTATTCTTTTAGAAAATGGGGAATTCCATTCTTTGAGGTTGACAGTTTTTCCCCTAATTTCCAAGACTGAACTGGAATCAAACTTCCCTCCAATCTCTGTCTTTTGGTTGGTTTGAGTAGAGGCTGTATGTAGTAGGACATCCATGGCCAGTAATGATTAGAGCCCCGCAGTGCCACCTCCTGGCTTATAAGCAGATGGTTCTGAGTGAGGCTCCAATCTCAGTGAACTCGAAGCTGTTAATATCTGGCTAATACAATGATCTGCAATCCTATTGAGCCTCACCTCTCAATAGCACCAGCCTGGGATCATGCCTTTAGCATTTGAACTTTTGGGGGACACAGCATCCATACTTCAGGCCCAGGTGCAAATACCATGTGAGATTTTCAGGAGACAGTCTGGAAATTCAACCTGGAATTTATCCTGTTACCCATCATAAAGGTATTTGCAATAGAAAATGTTCTGTCCAATGTTATTTTCAGACTCTAAGTTGATCATTTGATATGCAGCAATAAAAATCTATAACAACGTCTTAGTTTCCATATTGAACCTAATAAATTTCATTTCTTTGCATTCCCACTTAAGTTCCCTGCTGATTCCAATGAAGTATCATTTTTCATGGAAAATACATTCAATTTCTCCTTAAAATATTTTGAAATACAGAAAATTACAAGTGTCAGTCCTCCTTTACGAATAAAAAGAACTCATAAAAATAATGAATTATAGATATAAAAATAATGAACTTATCTTGTTTTTCTCACAAAAAATGACTTAGTTATTTTAGGCTGTTAAACTTTGCCAATTATGTTAAGGAAATCAATTAAGTCCCTCAGAGAGTGCTTGTTTATAGTCAAGTCTAAGAGGTCATTACCTAGGAGGAAGTAAACCTCCACATGGAAGGAAGTTATTGCTTCCTTTGCTTTCTGTGTAAAAGTAGGTTACAGGTGTGGTGGGGAACTAGCCTGAGCTCATGCAGTTCTGCTGTGCTGCCCATCGTGATGTGTGTGGGCAACTTAGAAAATTTATTCAGTCATTTGGCTTCTCCTTTTGGAAAAGTAGTGGGAACCAGGAGTCAATAACAACCTAATTTCCCACTCACCCTTCATTCCTGGGATAAATCCAGGAGCCCCAAGGACAGGTGTCTTTAGTTTTCTAGATTCTTTTCACTGTACTGATTTCTTTCTCATGGAACCACAATTAATGACATGGGTCTGTATTGCTAACTTTTCATTTGTCAAACTTGAAAAGGCTTTAGTGTACAGGAAGTACAACTGCATTTCAAAATTCTTGAATTTTCTCTCTGGTTCCCATTCACTCCTGGAATGTGTCAGATGGAAGAAAATTCTTCACTTTCTCTGGGTGGTTCAAATTATAATCTACAAAAAATTGTGTTTTTGCTCATGCAAATGGAGGAGACTAAATCTGTGCGTGGGAATCATCCTCGATCTCTTTCTGTCTTACTCATTTTCTGAATCTGGTTCTCTAATTAAACACAAAGTTCATGTGGGAGAGAAGCATAAAAGGGAAAATCTTAAAATCTTGAAAGAAAATTGATAGGCAATAAAAATGCCCATTCCCCTACCATTCTCTGGAATTCCCCTCTGGAATGCCATTTGGCCAAAGAGTCTGCAAGAAGCTGGTAAGATTGTAAAACATTGCCTGCTAAACTATTTTGTTCACGCCAAGGAGTCAACTGCACCTAAGGAGGGGGAAATCTTTACAACCTCCTTTGTTTCTTGTGTATAAAAACTGTGTGAAAACGTAATTCAGGGCGGCATGTGTGTAAGCCCTGGTACCAATCTCTCTCTCTGTCTCTCTCTCTCTCTGTCTCTCTCTGTCTCTCTCTGTCTAATAAAGCCTCTCAGTTACTGATTTTAACTTTTGGTCTATGGTGGATCTTTGGATGACCCCTAAATCCGTAACAGTTCACACAAATACAGGTAGTCTCTGTTTAGGCTAAGCAGCTTGCTTTGGTAATTCCCAGAGTCATCCTTTTGAGGCCAGAATTTCTGGTGATTTGCCACATTTGCCCTGCTTTATATGTGAGATGTGGAGGGAGATCTGTTGTTTTGAGGGGTTGAGAGCTGAACTAACTGGGAGCCTCATGAAGAATTAAGTATAAGGGTCCTTTCTATGAGTTCACTGTAGCCCAGGGTGGTTCCAAGTCTATCAAAACTCAATCAGTTGATATAAATCTGATCCAGTGGTTTAAATGGGAAAGAACTCTGTCAACCTAAGCCTTCCTGGGTATTCATATCACTCCATGGGAGGACTCAAGACCTGGATAGGATAGCTCTTTTGCCCTGCAAAACCTATATAGGATTATTTTTACATTAGCTTCTCATGTGGCTATCTGAATGGTTACTCTTAACCCAAAGTCAAACAACTTAAGGCTGAAAGAGAGATTTATTCGACTTACAGTTCCAGAGGGAGATAAAACAGTCTTTCATGGCAGAGATGGCATAGCTGGTGGCTGAACCTGGCAGGCAGGCTAAGTCACAGCAGGAATCCACATGGCTGGAGCATTCTGGAGTCTATCTTCTTCAGTCTTCTGTCTTTTCTTCTGTGGCTCCTTTTAGTCATCAAGCCAACACCATCAGCTTGGCCATGTTTAAATTCCTCCTCCAATGCCACGTCATCTTATCGAATGGAGACTCTGATACCATTAAATTTGGACTAAGCAAACTCCTTTAATATCTTCATACATTTGAGAAGGTCACTACCCAAATCCATTAAAGAGCCCATGTTCAAAATGACCCAGGTAGCCATCACCATTCATAGAGAAGCTGTGTCTGTAGCCCTCCTTCCTTCCTTACCATGGATTTTCTCCCCATTGGAGTGATTAAAAAAATTTGATGAACAAATTTTTCATCAGGATCTGATGACAACTTGCAGAAGAAGCTGGTTAAAACTAGACATGGTCTTTAGGGATAACTGTTACCCTAAAACATGGGGTCCCATGAGACCTCTCCTCCACCCAGATCCTCACTGCTACCCTCCCCTCTGTCATCTCACCCAATACCTTCTTCACTGATCCTCCCAGTCTTGCAGGCCACATCAACATCTTTAATCGCAGTTCATGAACTAGTGCTATGTGCTCTGCCTCACTTTATACAGGTACTTCAGGGGGTGGGGGAGCTCCCGTTGAGGTGGCTAAGCAATGTACATAAGATGCAGAAAAGCCAAGTGCACTGGTTGATGATGTGAGACATGAACGGAGGCAGTAGAGGTCAAAAGGAAATAGCTCCGTGAAGGTGAATTCGGAAGACCCAGTATCTGGCACTGTGGCAGGAGAATCTAATTAGTGTATCTGACAGTGCTAGTTGTAGTTATTCTGCATGTTGCTAATAAATTCACAGCCAAAGAGTTTAGGGGAATCAGGAGTTTATTTTTATGACTCTTGGTTACAGTTCTTAGGCCAGCTTGTCAGGAGAACTTGTTCCAACACCAGGAGCTAAGGGAACTAGCCATGCCTTATGCACAAGATTGTGGTGTATTTGGTGGGTATGGGCTACTGTAGCCTAACTAAGTTGAAAGAGGGGAAATTCTTACTTTCCAGACTGCAAGACTGCCAAAGTGTGGAATTTGCTGGGAAATGGATGTCATTAGAAAGAATTATATTAAGTGAAGTATCCCAAACCCAGAAAATTAAGCGCCGTATGTATTCCCTAATAGGTGGCTCCTAGTACCAAACTCACCCAGCCCACATTGAGACACTCAAAAGTAAACCTATGTAACACAGTAATTGCAAGGATTATGAACAAGAGAGATGGGTTAGGAGGGCCACACCAGAAACAAGGAGAGAGGGGACCATGTTACAGCAGAGACAATAGGCCTCCATCAAGGTCTGCAAGTAAGTAATGAGAAACCTGGTTAAGTTCACAGACGTTCTTTCCTGATCTCACCAGAAGGGGAGGGCATATAGTCTAGCAGATAAAAAGTAATCATTTTGCAAATGGGTGATGGACCCCTCCCTCACTGAGGTTTCCTACATCTACCCTTGAATGTGCTATTACAACAAGTCTCCAGTTTAACAGCTTTTTGTCTCTGGCCAGGGGGTGACATACAGTGCCCAGCAGAATGGAGTGAAGGGAATTGCAGGAGCAGCAAAACTGCAAAAGAAAATCAACAAACCACAATCCAGAACTTCAGAGACTCTATATATATCAATCACATAGAACTAGGCCAGCCTAATCTCTCCCCATCCTGGAGCTCAGGGACATTTGCGGAAGAGGGGGCGGTAAGATTGTAAGAGCAAAAGGATGGGAGGAGCAATGATTTGCAAGATTCTCAACAATAGTTGGGGCCAAAGCAATCATAATGGGACTTTGCATGCCCTGTGCAATGTCCAGTGCACTGTTGCCCTCATAAAGTCTAGCATCTGTTAAGGGCACCGAGACCCCTGGAGGCAAGGGATTGACAGCCATGGTAGTGATCTTATGCTTAAGGGGAACAAGAGAAAGGGCTTATGGAAATGCCACTGGGTCCTTATATGTCATCGGAGAGGAGGACCCAGTGGAGAGTTAGGCGTACACAATAAAGGACTCTCTGGGAATTGGGGGGGAGGCACTGGGGGAAGGGGAGGAGGGGGGTCGGGGGGAGGAGGGGGGAGGGAGGGAACTGGTAAAAAATTTTAAAATGTATAATTAAATTTAAAAAAAAAAAGACTGCCAAAGTAGGCTGAAGACTGCCAACTATACCAAACCAGTATTCCCCATCTTATATATTTTTCCAGAGAATGATCTTCCCATATCAATCAGACAATGAAGGTTTACTCAGAGCTAGCCTCAACTAATTCTTCATAGATGTGCCAAGAGTTCAGCCTTCAATTATCAAGTTAACATTTACATATTACTACTGTTCTCACAAATTTCCTGGTTCCTTTCTCATACCTGATTACTAATATGCCACAATAAGACAGTCACATCACAGAGATGCACAACAGAGACAAATATTTGTTACTTTGAAGTAAAACTACCTGATTCTTCCTGTTGATTTGCTAAATTCTAAGAATAGATTTGGTGCCTTCACATGATAAACAAGACCTTGGGTCTTTAGACCCTGTTTATTCATATGGTTGAAGAGATGCTGGCTCTTTCGAAGACGTACAATGTTAAAAGAGCCTGTGGAATCAGAGAGAGAGAGTAGAAGATAGATTTTTTCCATAATAACTTTTCATATATTCCAATGGAAAGTCGGAAACACAGCAAAAGGCTTCTTCAGGCCCCTATTATTCAGCAATAACAATATATTAGCTTTTTTTTTAATCTTTAGAGACCGTTTAAAGTTTAAGGGTTTTAATGCTTTTTTTGGAAAAATCCTTGCTCTTTTTATATTTTTACTTATTTATTTATTTGTGTGTGTGTGTGCATGCGTGCGTGTGTGTGTGTATGGGAACATGTATACTATAACACATATGTGGAGGTCAGAAGATAACTTTCAGGAGTTGAGACAGGGGCTCTGTTGTATATCTCTGCACAGCATAATCCAGGCTACCTGGCCTGCCGGTTTCCAGTAGAATGCCACATCTCTACCTCCCACTTCACAGGAGGAGTGCTGGGGTTACAGATGCATGCTGCTGCATCCTGCTTTTCATGTGACTTCTGGGAGTTCAGGTTGCCTGGCTTGTTCAGTAACAGTTTTACCAGGAAACCGTCTCTCTAATCTACCCCTACTCCTTTCTTTAAGACAGGTTCTTACTATATAGCTCAGCCTAGTCTGGACTTCGTAATGTATCTCAAGTTGAACTCCAACTCATGATCCTCCCAATTCATAGTGTTGGGATTACAAACCCGACCGGGAACCCGCCTCCTAATGCTTCCTTTTGTTTCCAGCTTCCCAATCCTCTGTTTTTCCCATCGGATGGGCTGCATACAGTTCCTCATCTGATGAAGTAAATCTCATCTTGGTGGCTCCTCATCCTGTTCTGGGTCTTGAGTTATTCTGGTTAACTAACTTCTGCAGGGAATGTCTTCCTGACTCACGTGAAGACGAGTCTTAGGCACTATGTGATGTTCAAGCACTTTGTTCTGGCAGTGTTTTTACAAGAGGGGCAGTGGGTGCAGGTTGGTAGTCTGAACTAGGTACAGGTTCAGCAAGAATTCATCAACCTTCTCTTCCTTCACACACACACACACACACACACACACACACACACACACACACACACACACACATATATTCCAGACCAGTTACCGGGTGCATTTTATACACAAGGAGCTTAAAGCATTCTTGGTAGGAGGAATCTTTGTCAAAGGGTTTGTGAAAATCACATATGTGGTAAGGTGCTCTTATCTCTAGGGCAACCAGGACTTTTATGTCCTGTTGCCATAGAGACCTGGCGATCCTTGTGCCAGGGGCAGAAACACCTTTCTCTAAGCTAATGTGATTATGCATTACACAAACACACTAAATAACCTATGGGGTAAAATATGTGAGATCTCTGGGTGGTCTTATTAATCTTTTAGACATAATCCTTCTTTTATAGTACAGCACAATTGCGACCCATACTTCTCATTGCCTGTTCTTTCAATATGTTATATCATAATGTGATTAGATTGTTGTTACAAGTTTACATTATAATAACTGTTCACCTGCTGCTCAGGTACATGCTATGCTATGATTGATTAGTCTTTGAAGACATTCTCCTTTCTCTAGAATTAAGGGTCATTCATATTTTTGGCATATTTTATTTTGTAACACTTATTACTAATATTCAAGCCATTTTTTCTTAGCATGAGTTCTCTCTAAGAACCTAATACAATGTATGCATGCATTTAATTTGTTTGGAAAGAGATGGTAGGAAACAGCAGGGAGAGAACCTGCTAAGCAGGAAAAAAGGCAAAACTGATTTAAATACATAGAAGTTCCCTTTTGTAGGTAGGCTCATCCCTTCCCTCCTCCAGGATATGCAAACTTGAGTGCCATGTTGGTCTTGAAGGTTTCCAGAGAAGTTTCAGCAAAGTTCATTATAGAGAGCAGTCAGGGCAGTGCAACTGCAGCTGAAGTCAGATCAGGTGGACAATACACAGGGTGCAAACAAGGGAGGCTCATGTGTGCAGAGCTGGAAGCAGGACTTAGTGATGTGACTCGTGGTAATGTGCAGAATGTGGAGGCCCAAAGGTGATGTTGGTGTCTTCTTCAACCGCTCTCCACTTTAGCAAGGCAGGATCACTCAGCTGAAGTCAGACTCACTTGAGTCCTCTAGCTAACCACCTGGCCCTGTCCCTGCCTCCTGAATGCTAGGACTGTAGTGGCCTCAGCATCCTCTGGGCTTTCATAGAGGTTCTGGGGATCTAACTCCAGTCTTCACATTTGCTCAGCAAGCACCTTATCCACTGAACCATGTTCCCAGCTCAAAATTCACCCATTAAAGTACATGATTAAATATATTTTAAGTATATTGGTTAGAAACTCATTATGTAGAGCAGATACTATACTAGTGACTCTTCTGTTGCTTTGCTTACTTGATCAGAAACATCTTGTTTTTAAAATTTTTTCCACTCATACAAACTTAATAGGTACCCTGGTCCCTTCTCTCCCTCCACTCCTCCCTGGATCTCTTTGCTCCCTCCTCCCTTTTTCCTTTCCCCCCTCCCTCCCTTTCTCCCAGTGCCCTCCCCCATCCCTGGAGCATCCTTTAGTGTGCATGTCAAACTTCCCTCTGGGTCCTCCTCTCTGATGAGGTGTAAGAACTCTGTACCATTGCCTAAAGCTCTTTCTTGTGTTCCCCTTTAGTATAGGAACACTATAGGATGGTTGGCTAGGAGTTTAAAGGAATGCAGCCCTCATAGTACGGAAGGCACAGTGGCAGGAACCTGATATGGCTGGGCACTTGCAGGTGAAAGTCAGGACACAAAGCAGACAGAAAATGAAGCTGGGATATAAATACTTGAGACCTGTACCCAGAAACCTTCTTCTAGTTACTCTCTATTGCCTAAAGTTTCCACGACTTCCCAGAGTAGCACCATTATCTGGGGACCAGATGTTAAACACATGAGCTTATAGGGGACATCCATATTCAGACCCCAACCATAACATCCCAGCTACTCAGGAGATTGGTAGAAGAATCACCTGAGTCCTGGAGTTGAGGATCAGCTCAGACAATTTTTCTCTTAAAACAAAAATCACACAGTGAATTTAGTTCTTCATGAAAATGTTTGAAGCACATGAAACACTGCTGTTTAGAACTAATAGTTTCAGAGCTAGTAAGATGACTTCTCAGGGAAAGGTGCTTGACACATAAGCCTTATAACTTAAGTTGAATTCCCAGAACTCAATGGTGGAGGGAGAGAATTGACTCCCATGAATTGTCTTCCACATGCATGACACAACATGCATGTGTACACACACACACACACATATACACACACGATAGTAGATATAAAGAAATTTAAAGTAAAGGAAAGTAAAAAGAAGTGTTTAAAGTGTTTCTTATTTCCAGGGCTGGAAAGGTGGCTCAGGGGTTAAGCCTCCGCCTTGCAGGCGGAAGGTCCTGAGTTCGGATCCCAGATCCCACGTATAGATGCCAGGCGGAAGCGGGGGCGGCCTGTGCTTCTGGTCCTGGTAGGGCAGAGCCTGTGAATCCCGGGGCAGAAGGAGGTGGAGGTGTCCATGGTGGTTCGCGAGTTCGTCTGTGGTTCTACACACACACACACGCACACACACACACGCACATGTGCACAGTTGAATAAATAATAATAAAAAATTTAAAGTGTTTCTTATTTCCAATTTATGCAAATAATTTCCTTCTAAATGTAGTCAGTCTTAATTCTTTTTAAAAGAAAAATCAGATGATTTATTTTTGTAATTTAATATACTATTCTTGTATAAGGATTTAAAATACTTTGTTAAGGTTAGGAATAAATCCCAGTGTAGTGACTCACACCTGAAATCCCAACATTTTTAGAAGGTAGAGACAGGAGGATCAAGAATTCAAGGTCATCCTTATCTATACTATATGAGACCCTGTATTAAAAAATTAGAGGAAAAAGATGACAGTTTATCTATTTTTCTGGGCCGCCCTGTGATTCTTGCTCTTCCCATATCTTTCTGTTGAGATTTTGAGATCTATAATGCCACATCTGGCCTCTTGAAGGATTTGATTGCCTATCAACCACAGCATGAACCACCGCAATTGGTTGATCAATAAATATGAGCCCTACAGATCTTAGTTTTTGGTTTTAAATTTTTAGTGTTTTTCTTTAAACAGTGTAGTACTTATTGAATATCTACACTTTTTAAAATATCTATTATTGGGGCTGGAGAGGTGGCTCAGGGGTTAAGCCTCTGTCTTGCAGGCAGAAGGTCCTGAGTTCGGATCCTAGACCCCACGTATAGACGCCAGCGGAAGCGGGGGCGGCCTGCGCTTCTGGTCCTGGTAGGGCGGAGCCTGTGAATCCCGGAGCAGAAACAAGGAGGAGGTGGAGGCGTCCATGGTGGTTCCTGAATTTGTCAATGGTTCTACACACACACATACATACATACACATACATACACACGTGCGCACACACACGCGCACACACACATACACGCACAATTGAATAAAATAATAAAAAAATTATCTATTATCAATGTCTGTGTGTACATGATGTATATGTTGCATTCGTGCCATCATAGCACACGTGTGAAGGTCAAAGGACAACTTTGTGGAGTCAGGTCTCTCTTTTCACATTTATGTGGCTTCCAAGAATTAAATCCAGGTCATCAGGTTTGCGCAGGCAGCACCTTTACCGGCTGAGCCATCTTGTCAGCCCTTAATACCACTCATTCTTGCCTTGGAAATTTGTAAATTTTTCCAGTCACAAAATTCATGGTAGTGCAGAGCTTCCATGTCCACTAATTTCTTGACCTTATGACTCAATGCCCCAAATATTCTAGGGGCCCAAATTGACAGCTTTTCTTTCTTATCTTTTCTTGTTCTCTCTCTTTCTGTAATGTGTGAGATGTGTGTTTTCTTCTAATTTTATGCTTAAAAGTGGGAAATTTTTAGATGCATTGTCTTAAAGGACTGTTCAGTGTGTGTGAATCTTGCAAAAGAACCTGAAGTTTTCAAAGGATCTCTGTCACATAGTCAAATAGTATGAATATGGAAACAAACAACATGCTAGACAAATCTTATGCTTTATTCTAGTGCATGCATTTCTGCTTTTCTTTTATCCGTTACCTTATTTTGTGGAGTTTTTTGAGTTAAATCTTCAATGAATTTGCTTTTGATTTCTCTAATTATATAATAAATGCCTTTGAGACTATATGTGAATAATTGTGATAGAGTGAGATTGACTAGTGCTCCTACTCTTGATTATCTAAGTTGGAATGAACGCAGTATAGGGGTCATTCCAAGTGGCTTTGGACTTATCAGCTCTTTCTGCTGCCTTCCTTGCAATTCTATAGAATAGATAAAACACGCTGGGAGTGTAGCATTTGCAAATGGGAACAGTGCAAACTGTACTTGCTGCTTTAACTCAGCCAGTCAGGCTGCTCCAGGGCATAAAACCCAGAGTGGGTGTTTTTCCAGGCCCCTCAACTACAGTGCAAGGGTGATAATGCACAGACGTGGCCACGACCACTCCCTGGGCAGTCTTTTTGACAGCAGGTGACTCCTAAGTTGTCTCTCTAGGAGAAACACATGGACTTAGTGAGTGCGAACATTGCCTTACCAGAAATAGACAATGTGGTAACCTGTCTGATGCTCAGTATGTGCCTGTGTATATTAATTTATAGACTTTTGATGTTTAATCTCACTGACTCTATTACATCAGCTTTTAATTGTGTATTCCAGATTAAACTCTTTTCCCAGGAAGCTTCTTAAAGTAGTCATATTTGCTTTGTAAGGGGCAGGACCCTCATGAGAACCCCGTGCCCATATATTTTATGCACGAACTGTTATAACAATGCTGATAAACACAAGCACCTCACTCTCAGTTATTTATGTGCTTTCATTCACTCCATTTCCTTTGAAAATTAATTAATTTGGTTATTATACCAAGAAATAGGTTTTGTTGTGCTGTTCTATTAGTATTATATTCTATTCCTAGCTTCCTCCCTGCATCCCTTCTCATTATGATTCCCTTCTTCCCCAAACAGTCTTCCCTTCTGTTTCCATGTCACATATACAGTACTACCCTCTCTTTTCACCTTTGTAGCTTTCATTTCTACTTTCATGTCCTACACACATGTGCACAAACATAATGAAATCTAGATTCGGCATGTGAGACAGCATATTGTATTTGCTGTTCTACATCTGGCTTCACATGATTTCCTTGCAAATATAATTTTATTCTCTTTACAGTTAAAAAATTCCATGGGTTTTGCTTGTTTGTTATTTTATGAGACATGATCTTGTTCTGTAGTTCCTGTCGACCTCAAATTCACAATCCTCTCACACTCACAGTCCTCCTACCTCAAACTCTCAAATGCTGGGGCTATAGGTGTGGGCACCATGGTTCACTCTTAAGTATCATTACATTATAAATATTCTATTTTTACATAGATTTTTTTAAAAAAACTTATTTGACAGATACCAACTTCTAATGTCATGCTGCTTAATATCCATCCTACCAAGGCAGACATGGTAGTGCACCAGCAGAGAACCAGTCTGAGGGATGAGGGGAAAAAACCCGACCTCCAAACTCTCTGTTTGCCACTGTGGTATTTGTGTGGAACTGTTAGAATAAGAATTTCATCACAGTTTATCTGAGTTGGGAGAATTCGTATAGCTCTTCCTGAACTACTTCTTTCATTTAGACTTCCCTGACGTACAATTGAATGGGTTAGCAACACATAAAGATAATAGTAATGATAATTACTTCTCTAGGTTGTCTGCAGCAAGAAACCTGAAAAAGGCTCTTATATCATTAAAAAACATCTCAGAGGAAGAGAAGTTAAAATGATCCTATAATTAAGAAGTACTTTAACTTTTCTTTTAGAATCTGATGTGAACAGACTAGAGTATTGAATTACTAAATTTATTTTTTACATTTTTATTCTTTGAAGATTTCATATACAAATAAAAGGAATTTGATTTTTTAAGCCTTGGCACACCCGTGTCCCATCTCAACCCACTCCACAGGTTTTCCTCTCTAGATGGTCTCGCATTCCAACGTCCCTCTGCAAGTGTGACCCACTTAGGCTCATCCAGGATGACTGTACCCCTAAGTATCCAGGCATTCACTGAGGTATGAATGGCATGCCAGCAGGTCAACCTTTATACCATTATCAACTCATGTAGTCTGTTTTTCAAAGTTCAGATACAACCTGCCACAAATATTCAACTACATGCTGTCAGTTTGCAGTGACTTTGACGTGGCTAGAGTCTCTTTCTTCCCCCCAAAATAATCTCAGTGTAGGGCCATGTGTCCTGGGATCCTCTCTATTCCATGGTGAAATATTGATAGGCTACCGGTTGTGGAGGAAGAGTGGAAGAAGACCTTACAACATTATGCTTTGGGGTAAGGCAACCATGATATGGCAGAAGCTACCATCCAGCAGTTTACTTCTCTCACTTCTTCGACTCTTACATTCTTATCAAGTACTAAATTGTGTGATATTTAGGTGTACTGTTTGAGGTCAGGCTGCATAGAGTTTCTTTTGATATTTGCTTTGGCCAGTTGTCATTCTCAGCATTGCTCTTCCATTTCAAGAAGTTATTTCTTGGTTGAGTGACGAGTGCTTCTGTGAGCTACAGGTATATTGTTAACTGATTACAAGGTAGTATGCTATCAAATATTTATGGTAAACACTAAGAAGTTTGTTTGCATCCACAAATTTTTCACTTGATACCAGACATATGTTCCATGCAATTAAACAGGCCTTCAGGTCAATCGGAAAGCAATTGGTTGACCCTGTATCGTACATGCCACTATTGCTCCAGTGGACACCTCCTGGCAGAGTTGTTGTAACTTGGAGTTTTTCATTGCTTGGTAAGGCCACTATATCTATTCCAGCTTGTTTCATCCCATGTCCCATGATCATTGTGTGTGGTGTTTTCAGTCATAGGGTCTGAATATCAGGTTCTGGAGGGTAACTAATAACAATGGTAAATGTCTATTTTGTTTTGGTGTCTTTAAGGCTTCTCTTTCCAACAGTTCTTTAGCAAGTAACACATTCTTGGTACTGGGAAGCACTGAATTGCCCATGGATTCTAGTAGGAGCTTCTCAGGAAAACTTTCTGTTTTCTCTTCTCCTCTCTGTGTTCCCCTGTGAAGGGTATATATTGGTTAGCACTTTTTAAAAACCTAAATATGTTTGGATAGATTTGTACAGTAGAGGGTTTCTGTCTGATTACATTTTATATGCTTGGTGCTAATTTTACTCCTCCCACCCTTCCTATGCATTTACTTCCCTCCCTTCTCTAAAACTTTTCTATTATCTCCCCTCTTTTGGGATCTTTCCCCTCACCTCCTTCTCTCCCTAGTTTATGTCATTTACTATTTTGCAACTATTTTGGGAGTTTCTATTTAAGTATACTTAAAGTATCACATTTCTAATGTATAGTATTTTCCTCTATTTCTCTCACTGTTTAAGAGAAAAGGAGTTTTTTTTAATTTCTATTGATTTTCCCTTTAAATTATCACACAGAGCAGCCAGTTTTACTATGGCATTTTCATACATATCATATTCCTTTTTTTCTTTTTAATCCCACTTCCCTTACCTCTGCTACACCCCTTTTTGTTGGTCCCTTGCTTCTCTTATCCTGCTTTGCCATTTCATGTATTCTGGTACTCTCACAGTAAAAGAATTAAAAAAATATATATTTACACTGCTGAAGAGAATTATGCTTGTGTCTCTAAGGTTTGGGTCATATGTAGCATCGTTCCAGGGTTCTAAATACAGAAACAGAGCTTCACTGTGCTCCACATGCATGTAATTTGACACCTAGGCTTCATGGAGTATTTCAGATGGCATCTATGGAGGTAGCCTGGAAAAGCTGGACATGAGCGAGAGGGGTAGGACCAGTGGTTTGTACAGATTTTCCATCTTATCACAGAGCCTTCACTCTGACTGGAGATCCCTGGGAGAGGCCAAACTCTTGACATCTTTTCTCAAGGGGAGGAGTGAGTGCTCAGGGGGACTGAGCTGGAAGTATGCTATTCCGAAGCAAGCTTATGACTGCAGAAGTCGCTGTGGAACTCATGGTCCTTCTGCTGCCACGTCGGGAATGCCAGAATATTGGGTGCGTCACTACTCAGCTTTAAATCTTAGTAGCTAATTTCCTCTTGTAATCAGCTGAGGGGCAGCTCTGTAAAGAGTTCAGTATAGGGGCTACCAAGATGGCTCAGCGGGCAAAGGTGCTTGCCTCACAGGCCCAACAACCTGAGTTCAATTCTTAGACTTCTAATGGTGGAAGCAAAGGACCAGAGATTCAGTTCCTATCAGTTGTCCTATAACTTCCACACATATGTCATGGCATATACGCATCCACCACTCACACAAATGTGCACTCCATGTAAATTAATAGCTAAAACCAGAAAGTTCAAGTTTAGTAATAAACAATGGCAGCATATGATTTTGTACACATGGTTTGGCAATTGATCTCTTTCTGAGTATTCTCTTTCCTGTCAGGAGGTGGCAGGCAGTACTCCACAGTCACACAAATTTAGGTTTCATTACCTGTGCTGGGGTTCATGGAGAGAACTTAATGATTTTTCTTTAATTCTTCAAGTGCTCATGTTTAGCATGCCACAGGGCAGAAACTCCCAGCTGGAAGAATATGTGTAAGATCATTACTTAGGACTAATATTCATGGATGAGCACATGGATGGAGTTACAAGCCTTTCTACAAAGCTTTGATATCTTAGCAATATAGGAGTGCCTATTCCTTCCAAATCAACAGTTGGAGGTATTTGCTATGGCTTCTGACTTAATGCTTCTTTATAACATGATAGTGTCCTACTAATGCATACCTCTGGAATTTGAGATAACTTAATAATTCTTTAATAAAAGAAAAAATCTCTGGCTACTTCTAATTAAGTATTCATTTTTTTCTTCTGGGGACAGGGATGTGATTCTATTGGTAAATTGCTTGGATAGCATATATAAAGCCTTGTCTTCAGTCACCAATACTGCATAAACTAGGACTAGTAGTGCATGCTTTGTAATCCCAACACTTGGAAGGTGGAGGCAAGAAGGTGAGTAGTTCAAGGCCATCCTTGACTACGTAGTGGGTTTGAGGCTAGTCTACAATACATGAGATACTAACTTTAAAAAAGTGTTATTTACTTCATATAGGATCTGTTACTAAACAAAAGCTTTTCTGCCAGAAGCTACTTATACTTTAAATAAAGCTCCAAAGTCAGGCTATGCAATTCATCCAATAGTATGAAACCGGAGAGTGAATCCCCAGATGCAGCCTTATGAAATTCTGCACAGCGAACATCAACAAGCCAGACTGTCATGTGGAACCACCTTGGAGAATTGAAAATAAAATATATTTGCAGGAATAAAAGTCCAACAGATGCATGCACTCTGTAGGCTGCCACTAGTAATTATATAAAGAAGCCATATAGATCAGCTTTGATATCATTCCATGAAAGCAGAAGTCAGGGAAAACTTAAGTTCATAGGCCTTCCCAGGTGAATTTTAGATTGGTTGGAGGAGAGCTTAGAGATGGCCTGGTGCTGCTTCAGGGGGCATTAGACTTAATTTTCCCTGAATTCTAAGTCTTCAGTCAGTTCTGTCCTGTAAACTAATAAACTCTGACTCTTGGGTTCTGTATGACTTAATTTTCTCACTGCTGTGATTAAAATACTTGAAGAAGGAAGGCTCTGGTTCACAGTTTGAGGGGAGGATGGCAGTAGGAGCACTGAGGTAGCTGGTCCCGTGGGATTCACTGTCAGGAGACAGAGTTGCCGTTCTTCTCACTGCTTCTTTTTTATTTAGTCTGGGCCCAGTCTGTGGAATGGTTCATGAACATCCACAGTGGTTCATCACACATCAGTTAAACCTCTCTTGAAAGGTCCTACCTCATTCTCCCAGAGGTTAATCTCTATGGTGGTTTGAAATGTCATCACATTGACAGTTGCATTAGTCAGAGTGCTCTAGAGAACTAGAACTGATAGAATGAATGTCTCTCTCTTTCTCTATCTATCTATCTATCTATCTATCTATCTATCTATCTATCTATCTATCTATCGATCTATCTATCTATCTATCACTGCCATTCTTCTTTAGCTTGCCAGTGAGTGGGCATACTTCAGCATACTTGGACAGACTTATTATCTAGCAAATGGGTTTGTCACCCTCTCACCAAGGAGTATGATGCGGCCAGTTCCCTTGGCTCTTTAGGAACTCTGTTGCCAAACTAGACTAACAATTATAACCAGACAATCATAAACTAGAATAAAATACCTAGTTCCCATAGGTCATTTTGTCATGAATTTATCAGTAACATGCAGGCAAATTGCAACACACTTGAATGAGATGCCCACATTTAAGGTAGGTTTCCCCATTTCAAATAACTTAATCCAGATAATCCCCCTTCAGGTTGGCCTGTTAGATGATCCCAGGTCCAGTTGACAACCATTAGGTCTCTTTATAATCAAGGTGAATCAGCATAGATGCCCAGTGTGAAGAGAACAAAGATGTAGCACTTAGACACGTCTATATGTGTATCCTTTCTCCCCAGCTTCACTGATAATAGCTCCAGGACCTCCTGCTGCCTGAAGTGCAGCTTCTCCTTGGAGATGGGGAGATAGCTCAGGGGATTAAGTGCTTGATGTTCAAGCAAGACCTGAGTTTGGATCTCCAACAACCACATAAAAATTCAAGTGTATCTGGCACATGTCAAACCCCAACACAAGGTACAGAGGCAAGTATATGCTGGCGTCTTGTTTGCCACAAAGCCTGATTCAAACATCAAGTTCCAGTTTTGGGGAAAGAGCCTATCTTACAAAAATAAGAGACAGCTGGGGAGATAGCCCATGGTTAAAGTACTTGCCCAACAAACAAGACTGGAGTTTGGATTCCCAGATTGCATGTAAAAATGCCAGGTCAGTATGGTAGACTACCTTTAATTGTAGCCTTGGATGGTGGAGATTGGTAATCTCAAAAGTAAAATGGCTCGCCAAACTAGCCTCATTGCCAAGCTCTGAGTTTGATTAGAAAACTTATCTCACAAATAATAAGGTAAAAGAGCAGGTGAAGATAATTTCTGGTATCAACCTCAGGCTACCACATAGATGTGTACGAATATTCACAGGTATCCTCACGCTCATGTACAAGCATACACACATGCTCGCAGTAGCTATTCTCCCATCCCCACCCCCACACGCACACGCACATAGAAAAGAAAGGTGGAGAAATAATTGAAGAAGACTTGTAGATACCAATCTCTGACTTCTACATGCACCCACACAGAAGGAGCACCTGCATACACATATTCAACATACACACACACCATTCCAGTTTCCTGCCTTTCCCCCACTAACAGTAATGTATTATTTATTTGATTGTGCGTGTATGCGTGTGTGCGTATGTGTGTACGTATGTGTGTGTGTGTAGAACCACGGACAAATTTGGGAACCACCATGGACCGCCTCCACCTCCTCGTTTACTCTGCCCTGGGATTCACAGGCTCCATCCTACCAGGACCAGAAACGCAGGCCGCCCCTGCTTCCGCCTGGCATCTATACGTAAGGTCTAGGATACAAACTCAGGACCTTTCTCCTGCAAGGCAGAGGCTTAACCCCTGATCCACCTCTCCAGCCCCACCACTAACAGTAATTTAAAGACACAGGGAAAAGACAGTAAGAAAACTCTAAAAATCCTATGTTTAGAGGCTATCAGTTACTCTCCTCTGTTACTGTGAGACACACTCAAACTTAAGTAGAGAAAGGGAGATCTATTTGGTTTATGGTTCCAGGGGAGAGATACAGTCCATTATGGCAGGAAAGACCTAGCAAACGGCAGATGCAGAGGTGGCTTAGGTCATGTCTATCACTATGGAGGTGGTGAGAGAGCAAGCACCCAACAGAGCAGACTGCTAGCAAAAGCAGGGTGGGACCCCATCTCAAAGCCTGCCCCTTGTGACTTGCTTTCCTCCAGCAAGGCTCCATCTCCTAAAGTTTTACGATGTTCCTAAACATTAACAGTAGCTACAGATGCAAACACATGGGCTTGTGGGGAACAACTCACATTCAAGCCATGACAGGAACCGTCCTGACTTTAGAAATGAATTCCCCGGTTCTTTGTATACTATGGAGGGATCCAGGTGGAAGCCATGTGTAGGGCATCATTTTGTGACTGACTGTCAGTGTATGTGTATGTGTGTGGGGGGTGTGTTCCTTTTGCATCTGAGAAAGCATCGAAAGCTGCTTGAGGGGTTGCTCCATAAGCTCTTTATGAACCTTAAGTACAGCGTGTTGGCTGGTGCTGTAATGCCTGAAGACATCTCTGGTGAGAGAGCAAGTTCAAGACTGAGGAGATTTTCATGAGATAAAGATGCTGTGTGAAAACCCTTCTCCTGCCCAAGATGCAGACATCACAGAATGGATCTGCCAAGATCCACAGAGTGTGGCTGGTTAAGCATATGCTGGAGACTAAGAGAGTCCTCTACTTCCCTTCCATCAATCAAAGGTTTCATGCCTTGAATTCTTCCTGTAGGGTTTATCATTACTCTCTGAAGTGGACTACATAATCTTGCCCTGAAAAATCCTTCCCTTCTGTATAAACAAATGCTGGAAATTTTGATTGATGGAATTGTCAAGGCTTGCAAAACCCTTCCTCCCACTCTCTTCCACCATGACCTGCTGGGGTTTTTTTTCCTGCTTTTGTGCCTCTGAGTGTACCTTTCATCTGTGTTATTTTTCCTCAGCTTCAAGACACTCCTCAGGTCATTGCTCTGGCTGTGGTAGATATTCACTAGAAGTCCTTTTCGACAAGCTACCATTGCTTGGGAAGCATGGAGTGTTATCTACCACATGGAAAATGAAGTACTACAGGGACAGAATTAGATTACTAGGAAAGTTATGTTAAACCTAAAAGTCTGCTAATCTATGATTATCTACATCACAGACATAAGATCCTACTGGGATTTTGCCAGATATAAGAACTTTGTAGATGATCTTCTTTTCCTTTCAAACTTCCTCCTTCCCTTTCATACCCACGTGTGTGAAGAAGCATGGGTCTTGGATTCTTGTTCCCTTTAGCGTTTCCATTCCACAGTGCTTCTGCTCCATGGCCAACATGAGGCCCCAGCTGTCTGTGACAGTCCCTCCTGAAGGGGTCTGTCTCTTCCTGTCCTATTTTCCTCCTTATCATATTTTTTCTTTTGTTATTAAGACCACATCATGCAATGAATTGATAGTAAGCTTGCCTTTTCATATTACACTACAGTGCAAATAGTAATGTCAAAAAATACTTGTAACATTTGAATAGCACAATATGAATTCTTGGGGATTTAATTTCTTACCAATTTTCACAGCTTTAACTGGTGTTTTAACATTTCTCTGGAGCAGTTGATGGGTTTTTAATGGTGCCTTTTCCTAGCTGATATAGCCATGGTAAGAAGCTGGTTTTGTTTGTCAGGTATTTTTGACTTCTGGATTCTTGGTATCAAATAAGATCTTTGAAGATAGTATCTGGACATGCTGAGGTTTATTGTCTTCACAAACTGTAACTTTATTTACTGATTAAATAATGTCTGTATTTTATCACAGTCATCCATTCCAAAACTGAACATCAGTAAGATGGATTGCTTTGACTTTTCATTTCCCATAGAGGTATTGAATTTAATTGGGTTGTAACTCCTGCTATAGCTCACCAGGAATTCAGTCTTTAATATTTACTCAATGTGTGCTGAAATGTGCCTCCAGGGAACTTCAAGCATTGGAGACAGAGTCTGGCAGGAAACCAGGGTTCCACGAAGCCTGGTTGGGAGGTGGGGTGTTCATGTGCGGGGTGGTGGTGCACTTGGATCTCCAGGCTGAGAGCATCTCTTCTTAGAGGAACAGAAGGAAAAGAGAGATTACATGCTAAAAGTGGACCTACTGGAACGACTGGCACCATGCAATCTTTGTTGTCCAACAATGGCAGTTTTCACACTGGAGAGACAGAGAACATGACACAGTAGCTGCTGAGTCCACATGATCATAGCAAATCCAATGAGGCTCTGAAGTCCTGGAGCATTCCTGCAGAGCCACTGCTTTTCAGTCCACATTAAAAGTCAGAAGAAGCTGGTTTCTGATGGTAGGGTAGATGAATTTTCAAATAAGAATGAAGGCAAGCAGACAAAAGCCAAGCTTTCTCCCTGGGACCTCCTTTTATCAGGCTGCTACCAGAGGCCATTGCCCACATTTAGGATGGGTCTTTCTACTTTAAAAACCTTTATCAAGAAAATGGCTTATGTATGCCCAGAAGTTCCTCCAATATATCATTATGGATCTCACCAAGTTGACAACCAAATCTAACCTTACACTTCTGCTCATCAAGGCATGCTTCAAGAGTCTGCTTCTTATTTAGATTCGGCCTGTGTTTCTTTCTTTCTTGACATTTACATTAAGTGTAGTGGTTAAAAGCTAGACTTTGATTCAAACATGATATCGCCACTTAACAACTTATATCTTCAGACAAATCTTGTGCTCTATGCTTCACATTTCTTCATCTTTCAAACTCAGAATAATGTAGGGCTCTACTTTCCCATGGGATTATATACCAATGAAATAAGGTGACTTAAAAATGCAAACCTTTTTTGTTTATATCACTATTCATTTTTTGCATTTTCAGTATTAAAAATAAATTATTACCCCACTGTCTGAAATTCTAGACTAGACAGTCACCTATCTGATCATTTCTTTTTTTAATTTTAATTTTTTTATTATTATTTCTGCTCATACAAACTTAACAGGTACACCAGTCCCCTCCCTTCCTCCACCCCCCCGACCTCCCTATTCCCCCCTTCCCTCCCCTTTCCTCCCTCCCCATCCCCCCAGTGCCTCCCCCCAGTGCCTCCCCCACCAACCTCAGGAGCATCCTTTAATGTGCATGCCAAACTCTCCTCTGGGTCCTCCTCTCTGATGAGGTTCAAGGACCCAGGGGCATTTCCCAGAACCCTTTGCTGTGTTCCCCTTAAGCTTAGGAACACTATTGTCAGTCCCATCTGATCATTTCTTAGGTTCACTCTATACTCATTTGTTTTTACATTTTTACATTCTTATACAAATGTTTGAGAATCTGCCATGTGTAAGGTACCATCTCAACAGCAATCTGTTCCTGTTTGTCTACTGTCCAAAACTGAATTATTTTTCTGAAATTGTAGAACTAACCAATCTCATCAGCATCCCCAAATGACAGTCACAAAGAATCCAAAACAAACAAAAAGCAGCTTGAGTTCTGTTTATAATTGTGAGCAAATTAATCTTAAATTCTTTTTGAGTCATTAAAGTTTCACTGTGTAGACTTTCATGACAACTAAATAGCAATCTGCAAGTCAATAAGTCTGTAAGCTCTCTTTCCTCAAGTCAACATCCTTGGTGTATACACAGACCTGTCTTCATCACTCCTTGCCATTTCATAGATGTAGATGCCTCTGGCATCTCTGGAGATGATATGACTACATCCCTCTGTGGGGAAGGGCCAGACAGGGACCACCAGGTAGGAAGACAGGACTTGAGCAAGTCAGTTTGAGGGTCCGGTGCAGGCAGACAAATCATGAAGACTGGTAAGTTATAATATGGTCTGCAGTTTAGGAAAGGCTAAGGACTCAAGAAAAAGCCAATCAAAGTAACATAGTTCCTGGATATAAGCCTAGAATTCTGGTGAAGACTTGTCTGTGGGTCAGTTCTGAATCAACGGCCTTTGAAGGATCCTGGAAAATGAATTCAGTTTAACTAACCCAGCACATCATAAATCAAACCACAGTGGAAAACAGGATGGCAGACCTGATTCACGAATATGGAAGGAAGATACCTTAGTTCAATCTCTGTATTATACTTTGGGACATAGATACTTAAACACGTTCACTTCTTTTTCTTTTCTTTTTCATTACCGTGGATATCATCATCATTATTGTTACTATTATTTTATTCTTTAACACTTTCATATATGAATTGATGTGTTTTCACCCCTTACTACTTAATCCCATCTCCTTTCTCATTTCTCATTTCTCTTCCCTACTCAGTCTTCCCCCTACTTTCATGTCTTTTTTACATTTATAGCCCACTGAGTTTGATCTGGGATGTTTGTACTGGCAAGTGCCTGAGTACTTACTGAGATCGGGATGATATTTTTAGTGGGTAAATTATTGAGAAAAGTAGCTCCCTTATCCTGCCTGTCTGGCATTAACCGGCAATAGTCTTGAGATCTTAATCTTTCCATGGTGAAATGTTGATTGGCTGTGCAGGTCTTGTTAATGTGGTCATTACTATTGGGGCTCTTGAGTGTAGCAGCCCAGTCATAGCCACAGGATGTAGGCAAAGGCTGCTTTTCAGGTAATGGCAGAAACACAAAGATTAAGTGCAAATACACTTCAAACCTTTGTTTGTATGATATGACCTACTAATCCCTTTGGTTAAAACAAGTCCTTTAGGCATATCTCTGACATCTGGGAGGGGAGAAATATAGAAACCTTAGAAAAGAATATACAGTGTGCCCTTCATTCACCATGATGCAATGACTTCCACCACTAGGAAGCCAGAAAAACCTGAATTTCAAGATTGGCCTGGCCAAAGATATTTCTGGTACTCTGTCTCAGGAAATATACTCTGCGTCTTTCCAGTTGTCCCATTCTTGTTTACTGAGGTTGACTTTACATGGACTAAGACCAAAGAGATTCTGTCGAGAAGTTCAGTCAGGATTCTCTATCACATCTTCATTTAGCCAGGTCCAAATTTTACTGTATACTTTTACGACAACTGTAAAGCTATTATTTTTACAGTTGATGTTAATGTGAGCTTATATTTGATTAAGATAAATTCTAAATAAAATGACTATCATTTTTATAAGAGGGAGGTTTGGAGTCCCAGAAATGCAGACATGTAGGGGAAAAGGGACATAATCAGGGATTCCAAAATAGGAAAGAGATATCTAGGAGCCAAAAATTTCTAGCAAGCACCAGAAACTAGGAAGAGACAAGAAAAATGTCTTTCTTTGAGCTTTCAGGGGGAGCATGCTCTCAATGACACACAAAAATACACAGGCATTGAAATAACTTATCAGCCTGAGACTCCACTTGGCTTGGGCTATTTACACATCCCTCTCCTAACAATGTTATTAGAAACCTAGGGCCCCCGCCTGCAATGATACACACATATCCCACCCTGAACAAAGAAAGGAATTTCTGTTTACCTTTTAACTGTCAATTATTCCCCTTTCACAGACAGTTTGTATTCAGATGTGTATTCAAAAACCATATTTGAGCATGGAAGATAGGAGGCAGATGTGATCAAGACTTCTTTTGGCTTTGTGCACATAATATGATAAAATGAACTTTTAGTGAAAAATAGAGATTTTTTCTGTCTTATGCTTATGGATAATTGGACATGTATATGATTAAAAACATGCATCAATGAAGGGACATTATGCAGTAAGCAAAGATTTGCATAACGCAAGCTGAAAGTTAAAATACCACCCTTACTATACCCTGCTAGTAACCAAATTCCTTCTCTAATCATCATGAAAAAGGAAGCAACAGACAGTAACCATTGCTGTAAGGCAATTTATCTTAAAGAAAAAGCCCATGCTCTATTGCAGTGTATCTCGTGTAGCTATCTTCTGTGCCTTTGCTCTATACTCTAATAAAACTTCTTGCTACTTTGCTGCTGACTATGTGTACTTCTTCAGACTGTAGCTCCCAGCAACAATATCTCTGTTCAAGATACTATTTTGAAACAACTCTAAAAAGTGCATATATAACACATCCCTTTAGGATAATCATATCTATCTTTTTGGATGTAATTGACAAGTATTAAAATAATAAGACTAAAATACAATAATAATGATAAATGGTATTTGAAGATCACTTGAAATTGGCCTTCTATCTGAGATCAGTGAATGTTGCTGGGCTCTCTTCATTTTTTAATTTTTCATGTGCTGACTTTAGTTTTTCAGATCTGCTTTCTTATGATGTTAAAGCCACAGCAGCTGGAATTTTAGGCTTTTTGATGATGAAGAAAATGTATTCTAACTTAATTTCCAGCAAACAAACAAACAAGGAACCAACGCAACCAGAAAAAAAAAAATAACCCACACCCATCCAAATTCAAGTAAGGACAACAATTAGCCCTTATTCAGTGGGTGAATCATGAGGTGCAGTGAACAAGACTCCTCCCTTGGTCTTCTTACTGCAGCCAAACAGTTAGCTTGGGTCTTTTTGGTCTACCTGGCTAGAAATCATGACCAGGTGAAGTATAACTCCTCTGGTTTTGGCAGTCCCTTGCCCAAGGGCTAGACTGGCAGACCCTGAAGTCTTGAAGCCAGAGACGTGCTGTTGTAGATTTTAGAGAACAGAGACTTATGATGAGATTTTCAGATTGGAGGATTATTACTCTGGGCTTCAACCATTGGAAGCCCCAGCATTTGATAACTGTGGTGGCTAAGCTTCATTATCAACTGGACTGGGTTTTTGAATTATCCAGGAATTCCAACTCTAGGTGTGTCTTTGAGGATATTTTCAGAGAAGTATGAATAAGGGATGAAGACTCATAGTGAAATTGGCAGTTCTATCGCATGCACTGGAAACC
Organism: Typhlomys cinereus; assembly: GCA_023101885.1. Classification (NCBI taxonomy): domain Eukaryota; kingdom Metazoa; phylum Chordata; class Mammalia; order Rodentia; family Platacanthomyidae; genus Typhlomys; species Typhlomys cinereus. The sequence continues at coordinate 1,046,168 of JALPQD010000209.1, read as the reverse complement.
CAGACTGAATGAAAACTAAAAAAGAGAGAGAGAGAGGGAGAGATTGTGAGTACCAACATTGAGTTTGGTCTGCTTCCTGAATCCCTATGCTCCCAACAATTTGTATTCCCCATCATGATGGACTTCATCTTCTCAAATAACACTTTCTTAAGCTGTTTAGGTTATAGCAATGAGAAAATTAACTAATACATTCACTATTGTAAACTCCAATTCTGACATCAGCATCAAAACTCCTGTTCTTCCCTATAATAATGGACTGCAATTAAACTCTTTCCTCACACATTACATAGGTCAAATATTTTGTTGCAGCAACAAGTAATGATATTAAAACAGGACCTTGGAGGCTAGTGTTATCTCAAGCCTAGTGTACAGCATACTGAGACTATTGATGATTGGCAACAGCTAGTATAACAGCTCTTGATCTAAGGGTCTCAGACCCTTGGCATTTTTCTTCCAGTGACTGAGGTCTCCAGTTTCTCTCTGTGGTTATTCGTTGTCTCTGTTCTCTCTTTTCCTCAGCTCTTGTGTCCCAGCTGCCCTCTGGAAATCTTTAGTCATCTAACTCAGCATTGTTGTGGCTACTATTGCTGCTGCCATTACCAGGCATTTTTTTTTATCACTTCCTTCCCTCTATAGTCACTTCTGCCTTTTCTTCTATGTTGCCAGCTCTGTCAGCTTTACTAATAATAAGGAGGGAAGGTAGACAATAAAGATCACTGGTAAGAAACCTTTAGTGAGCTAAGGTTTCACTCACAGGGCACAGACAGGAGGGTGTTTCCTGGCTCTCTCAACATGAGTTAAATAGTCTTTTTGTAGCCAGAAGTAGAGTGTCAAGTGTGTTTGTTCCAACCATGAAACAATTCATTTGTATGAAATATTTTGTTTGTACCAATCACAAGTGTGCTTTTAGGGTACTAGGTGATGCACTCCTCATCATGTTGAAATAAAAATGGTTACTAGAGTTCATCAAGGCTTATAATGGTAATCAGGTCTAGTGGAAGTTGCCTGAGACATTAAGGCTGTAGTAGTCCTTCTTGACAAAGTTGTGGTCTGAAGCCCACAGCTTTGGCTGCAGCATGGCCTCCTAAAGGCATTATGGAGTATTCTAAGTAGTCTAACTGTCATGAGAGCAGTCTAGCAGTTTCATAATCCTCTGTTCTGGGAGCCTCTGGAACAACTCCGGGGGAGGGACACTGCCTGAGTCCCCAACATCTTAGCTTATTTAAAGGAAAAGCACACATTAAAGGGAATGCTCACAGTAAAAGGTTGTACTTAAACATTCATGGTACATTAACAATATCTTACAGTGTTTGGATAACATTTGAAGTGATTGACTCATGCTCCAGGTTACCACAGAGAGGTATATGCTTCTGCTCAATGTTATCAGACTTCTAAACTGTTGAATAATCACAAATGCCATGAAGCAGACTGGGAGGAATATAGAGCATAGATTGGAGGATAATGGGACCACTGAACTATGAAGCCACCTTTTTTTCTTTTTTATTTCTGCTCTACAAACTTAACAGGTACACCGGTCCCCTCCCTCCTCAACCCTCCCCAACCCCCGTGCTCCCCCCTCCCCACCCCCTCGCTCCCCATCCTCCAATTCCTCCCCCTCATCCCCAGAGCATTCTTTAATGTGCATGCCAAACTCTCCTCTGGGACCTCTCCAATGAGGTGCAACGACTCAGTGGCATTTCCCAAAACCCTTTCCTGTGTTCCCCTTAAGCATAGGGACACTACTGTGGCTGTCAATACCTAGCCTCCAAGGATCCTAGTGCCTTTAGTCCATACTAGATTCTGAGGGGTCAGTAATGTGTTGGACATTGCACAGGTCATGCAAAGTCCTATTATGATTCCTTCAGCCCTAACTTGTGTGGAGTATCTTGCATATCATGACTCTTCCCACCCTTGTGCTCTTACAATCTTACTGCCCCCTCTTCTGCAAATTTCCCTGAGCTTCAGGATGGGAGAGATTAGGCAGGCTTAATTTCAAGTGGTTGATATAGAGTCTCTGATGTTCTGAATTATGGTTTGTTGATTTTTTTTTTTCAGTTTTGCTGCTCCTGCAATGCCCTTGGCTTCATCCTGATAGGTAATGGATGTCACCCCCTGGCCAGAGATAAAAACCTGCTAGTCTTGCTATTCAAAGGTAGATGGAATAAAAGTAGGAGACCACGGTGAGGGAGGGGTCATCACCCATTTGCAAAATGGTACTTTCAATCTACGAGACTATATGCCCTCCCCTTCTGGTGAGATCATACCCCATTGGTTGCAAATGATATGAAGGAAAGTTTATGAACTTAACCAGATGTCTCATTACTTACTTGCAGTTCTTGATGGTGGCCTATTTTCTCTGCTATAACATGGTCCCCTCTTTCCTTTTTTCTGGTGGGGCCCTCCTTCCTCGTCCCTCCCGTTTATAATCTTTGCAATTACTGTAGGTATTACAGAGATTTATCTTTGAGTGTCTCTAAGTGGGTTTGGTACTAGGATCCACCTATTAGGGAGTACATATGGCACTTAATTTTCTGTGTCAGGAATACTTCACTCAATATAATTGTTTCGAATTCCCTCCATTTCCAGGCAAATTGCATTAATTTATCTTTTTTGGTGGCTAAGTAGTATTCCATTGTATAAATGTACCACATTTTCCTTATCCGCTCATCAACTGTTGGACGTTTGGGTTGATTCCATGACTTTGCTATTGTAAACAGTGCTGTTATGAACATGGTCGTGCTTGTGCTATCAAGGTGAATTTTTGCTGTATGGGGGTTTATTCCCAAAAGTAGAATAGCAGGGTCTTATGGCATTTCAATCTTTAATTTCTTTAAGAATCGTCAGATGGCTCCCCAGAGTGGTTTTATGAGCCTGCATTCCCACCAGCAATGTAGGAGAGTTCCCCTTTCTCCACATCCTCTCCAGAATTTGGTGTTGTTTGTATTGTGGATTTTTGTCATCCTGACCGGGGTGAGATGATAACTCAGGGAAGTTTTGATTTGCATTTCCCTGATGCCTAAGGATGTGGAGCATTTTTTAAATTTGTTAGACATTTTAATTTCGTCCCTGGTAAAGTTCTTTTAAATTCCAAGGCCCATTTTTTAATTGGGCCATTTGTTTCCTTGGTGTTTAGTTTTCTAACCTCTTTGTGCACTCTGGATAATAGAGCTTTATCAGATATGTGGTTAATGAAGATTTTCTCCCATTCTGTGAGCTGCCTTTGTGCTCAAATTACAATTTCTTTATCTGAACAGAAGCTCTTTAATTTCACAAGATCCCATCTGTTGAGAGTTGGTTGCAGTGACTGTGCTATTGGATGTCTGTTTAAGAACTGTTGGCCTAGTCCAATCAGCTCGAGGGAGTTCTCTACCCTTTCAACTATGGTTTTTATGGGCTCTGGGCTTATATTGAGGTCCTTGTTCCATTTGGAATTAAGTCTTGTACATGGTGACAAGTACGGGTCCAGTTTTAATCTTCTGTATGTGGAGATCCAGTTTTGCCAGCACCATTTGTTGAAGATGCTGTTCTTTTTCCATTGGATTTTTGGGCACCTTTGTCAAAGATCAAATGGCTGTAGTTGTGTGGGCTTATATCTGGGTCTTCAACCTTTATCCATTGATCTGTGTGTCTATTTTGGAGCCAATGCCAGGCTGTTTTTACAATTATGAATTTGTAGTATAGACTAAGGTTTGGTAAGGCGATACCTCCAGCAGTGTTTTTGTTACTCAGGATTGTTTTTGCTATCCATATGAATGTTGAGATTGTTTGGTCAACTTCTTTAAAGAATTGCTTTGGGATTTTAATTGGTATAACATTGAATCTGTATATTGCCTTTGGTAGGACAGTCATTTTTATGATATTGATTCTGCCAATCCAGGAACATGGGAGGTCTTTCCACCTTCTGGTGTCTTCTGCAATTTCTTTCTTTAGGGTTTTAAAGTTTTCACTATAAAGGTCTCTTCTTCCTTGGTTAGCTTTATACCAAAGTATTTCATTTTTTTAGGGGCTATAGTAAGTGGGATTGTTTCTCTCAGTGCTTTTTCACTTCTTTCATTCTGGGCATATTGGAAGGCCACTGATTTTTCTACATTTATTTTGTATCCTGCTACCCTGCTGAACTTCTGTATTAGTTCCAGGAGCTTCCTGATGGAGTTTTTGGGATCACTCAGGTATAAGGTCATGTCATCTGCAAATAGAGATAACTTGACTTCTTCCTTGCTGATTCGAATCTTTTTTTTGTCCCTTTCTTGTCTTATGGCTTCAACTAAGACTTCAAGTACAATATTGAATAGAAGTGGTGAGAGTGGACAGCCTTGTCTAGTTCCTGATTGAAGAGTGAATGCTTCAAGATTTTCCCCATTGAGTATAATCCTTGCTGTTGGCTTTTCGTATACAGCTTTTATTATATTGATAAAGGTTCCTTCCATTCCTACTGTCTCTAGCGTTTTGATCATAAAGGGCTGTTGGATCTTGTCAAAATCTTTTTCTGCATCTATCGAGAGTATCATGTGGTCTTGGACTTTGGACTGGTTTATATGGTGAATTACATTTATTGATTTGTGTATGTTGAATCAACCTTGTGTGCCTGGGATAAAGCCTACTCGATCCCCGGGGATGATCTTTTTGATATGATTTGAATCTGATTTGCTAAGACTTTGTTGAGAATCTTTGCATCTGTGATCATCAGAGAGATTGGCCTATAGTTTTCCTTTTTTTACTTATTTATTATTTATTCAATTGTGTGTGTGTGCATGCGTATGTATGTGTGTGTGTGTGTGTGTGTGTGTGTGTAGAACCACAAGTGAAATCGGGAACCACCATGGACTGCCTCCACCCCCTCCTTGTTTATTCTGCCCCGAGATTCACAGGCTTTGTCCTACCAGGACCAGAAACGCAGGCTGCTTCCACTTCCACCCGGCGTCTATACGTGGGGTCTAGGATCTAAACTCAGGACCTTCCGCCTGCAAGGCAGAGGCTTAACCCCTGAGCTACCTCTCCAGCCCCTAGTTTTCTTTTTTTAAGTGTATCTTTATTAGGTTTTGGGATTAAAACGATATTAGCTTCATAGAAGGAATTTGGTAGTGTTCCTTCCTTTGCTATTTGTTTGAACAGTTTAAGGAGTATTGGTGTTTGAATTAGCTCCTTTTTGTCTGGTAGAATTCTGTGCTGAATCCATCTGGTGCAGGACATTTTTTGGTGGGAAGATTCGAGATTACTTCCTCGATTTCCTCATATGTTATAGGACTATTTAAATAATTCACAACTTCCTGATTCAATTTAGGTAAGTTGTGTTTACTTAGAAATTCATCCATCTCTTTTGTGTTGTCAAACTTCACAGAGTATAAGTTTTTGAAATATGATGTTATAATTCTCTGGATTTCTCGGGTATCAGTAGAGATAACTCCATGTTCATTTCTGATTGTGTTAATTTGGGTTTTCTCTCTCCTGCTTTTGGTTAATTTAGCTAGGGGTGTATCAATCTTAGTGATTTTTTCAAAGAACCAGCTTTTTGACTGGTTGATTTTTTCTATCGTTTTCTTAATCTCGATTTCAGATATTTCTCCCCTTATTTTGCTAATCTCCTCTCTTCTACTACTTTTGGGATCAGAGTGCTCTAGTTTCTCTAAAGCTTTAAGCTGCATTGTTAAGTTGTTTATTTCTGATGTTTCCATTTTTTTGATGTATGCATTAAGAGCTATGAACTTACCTAACAGGACAACTTTCATTGTGTCCCAGAGATTTTGGTAAGTTGTATTTTCGTTATCATTCACTTTCAGGAAATCTTGAATTTCCTTTTTAATTTCTTCCTGAATCCAGTTCTCATTCAGCATCATAGTGTTAAGTTTCCAGGAGTTAGTGTATTTTCTCTTGTTTGATGTGTTGTGGATGTCCAGCTTTAGGCCGTGGTGGTCTGATAGGGCGCAGGTTAAATTTCAGCTTTCCTGTATATGTGGAGATTCGTTTTGTGGCCCAATATGTGATCTGTTTTGGAGAAAGTTCCGTGTGCTGCTGAGAAAAATGTGTATTCTTTGGTGTGTGGGTAAAATGTTCGATAGAGATCTGTACGGTCCATTTCTTTAAGGGTTTGATTAAGTTCCAAAGTGTCTCTGTTAAGCTTTTGACCTGTTGATCTATCCCATGTTGAGAGGGCGGTGTTGAAGTCCCCAAGAATTATCGTTAGGGGGTTAATCAAAAGCTTTAACAGAGAAAGACACTTTGGAACTTAACCTAACCAAGGAGGTAAAAGACCTTTACAATGAAAACTTTAAAACCCTAAAGAAAGAAATTGCAGAAGATACCAGAAGGTGGAAAGACCACCCATGTTCCTGGATTGGCAGAATCAATATCGTAAAAATGACCATCCTACCAAAGGCAATATACAAATTCAATGCTATACCAATTAAAATCCCAAAGCAATTCTTTAAAGAAGTTGACCAAACAATCTCAAAATTCATATGGAGACACAAAAGACCCAGGATAGCAAAGACAATCCTGAGTAACAAAAACACTGCTGGAGGTATTACCATACCAAACCTTTGTCTATATTACAAATCCATAGTTATAAAAACAGCCTGGTACTGGCTCCAAAATAGACACATAGATCAATGGATAAGGATTGAAGACCCAGATATAAGCCCACAAAATTACAGCCATTTGGTCTTGACAAAGGGGCCCAAAGAATCCAATGGAAAAAGAACAGCATCTTCAACAAATGGTGCTGGCAAAACTGGATCTCCACATGCAGAAGATTAAAGCTGGACCCATACTTGTCACCATGTACAAGACTTAATTCCAAATGGATCAAGGACTTTGATATAAGGCCAGAGACTATAAAAACCATAGTTGAAAGGATAGGGAACTCCCTCGAGCTGATTGGGCTAGGCCAACATTTCCTAAACAGACATCCAATGGCACAGTCACTACTACCAACTCTCAACAGCTGGGATCTTGTGAAATTAAAGAGCTTCTGTTCAGATAAAGAGATTGTAACATGAGCTCAAAGGCAACCCACAGAATGGGAGAAAATCTTCACTAACCACATATCTGATAGAGCTCTACTGTTCAGAGTGCACAAAGAACTTAGAAAACTAAACTCCAAGGAAATCAATGGTCCAATTAAAAAATGGGCCCTGGAACTTAAAAGACATTTTACCAGGGATGAAATTAAAATGTCTAACAAATATCTTAAAAAATGCTCCACTTCTTTAGCCATCAGGGAAATGTAAATCAAAACTTCCCTGAGATATCATCTCACCCTGGTCAGGATGACAAAAATCCACAATACAAACAACAACAAATGCTGGAGAGGATGTGGAGAGAGGGGAACTCTCCTACATTGCTGGTGGGAGTGCAGGCTCATACAGCCACTCTGGCGAGCTGTCTGGAGATTCTTAAAGAAATTAAAGATTGAAATGCCATATGACCCTGCGATTCCACTTTTGGGTATAACCCCCCATACAGCAGAGGTTCACCTCGATAGCACAAGCACGACTATGTTCATAACAGCACTGTTTACAATAGCAAAGACATGGAATCAACCCAAATGCCCAACAGTTGACGAGTGGATAAGGAAACTGTGGTACATCTATACAATGGAGTACTACTCAGCCATCAAAAATGATGAATTACTAGAATTTGCCAGGAAATAGATGTCATTAGAAACAATTATATTAAGTGAAGTATCCCAGACCCAGAAAATTAAGCGCCGTATGTACTCCCTAATAGGTGGCTCCTAATACCAAACCCACCCAGCCCACCTTGAGACACTCATAGGTAAATCTATGTATTACCTACAGTAATTGCAAGGATTATGAACAGGAGGGATGGGGTTGGAGGGCCACACCAGAAACAAGGAGAGAAGTGACCATGTTACAGTAGAGAAAATAGACCTCCATCAAGGACTGTAAGAAAGTAATGTGACACCTGGTTAAGTTCACAATTCGTTCCTGATCATTTACAACTAAAGGGGTATGAACTCACCAGAAGGGGAGGGCACATAGTCCGGCAGATTAAAAAGTAACCATTTTGCAAATGGGTGATTGACCCCTCCCATTGCCAAATGCCATATGACCCTGCGATTCCACTTTTGGGTATAAGTATTACATCTACCCTTGAACGTGCTCTTATAATAAGGCTCCAGTTTAACAGCTTTCTGTTTCTGGCCAGGGGGTGACATACAGTGCCCATCACGATGGAGTGAAGGGCACTGCAGGAGCAACAAAACTGCAAAAGAAAATCAATGAACCACTATCCAGAACTTCAGAGACTCTATATCAACCACCCACAACTAGGCCAGATTAATCTCTCCCCATCCTGAAGCTCAGGGACATTTGCGGAAGAGGGGGCGGTAAGAGTGTAAGAGCAAAAGGATGGGAGGAGCAATGATTTGCAAGATACTCCACACAAGTTAGGGCCGAAGCTATCATAATTGGATATTGCATGCCCGGCGCAATGTCCAACACACTATTGACCTCACAAAGTCTAGCATCTGCTAAAGGCACCAAGATCCTTGGAGGCAAGGGATTGACAGCCACAGTAGTGTTCCTATACTTAAGGGGAACACAGGAAAGGGTTCAGGGAAAGGCCACTGGGTCCTTGTAGGTCATCGGAGAGGAGGGCCCAGAGCAGAGTCAGGCATGCACAAGAAAGGACTCTGGGAATTGGGGCGGGAGGCACTGGGGGATGGGGAGGGAGTGGTGAGGGGAGGGGGAGCAGGGCGTTCGGGTGGAGGAAAAGGGAGGGAGGGAACTGGTGTACCTATTAAGTTTGTATGAGCTGAAATAATAATAAAAAATGTATTATAAAAAAAAACAAAAAACAAAAAAAAACAAAGTGCCTCTGTTAAGTTTTTGACCTTTTGATCTATCCCATGTTGAGAAGGCAGTGTTGAAATCCCCAAGAATTATCATTTTGGGGTGGATTTCGCACCTTAGACGTTGTAGGATTTGCTTAATGAATGTGGAGAGGGGGTATTGGGTGCATATATGTTCAGTATTGTAAAGTCTTCCTGTGAATTGTACCTGTGACTAAAATGTAGTATCCATCTGTGTCTCTTATGATTTTTTTTTGGTTTGAAGTCCCCTTTGTCCGATAGCATAATGGTTACCTCTGCCTGTTTCCTAGTTCCATTAGCTTGCAGAATTTTTGACCAGCCTTTTAATTTTAGGATGTGCCTATCTTTTGTGATGAGATGGGTTTCCTGCAGCCAGCAGATTGATGGGTTGTGATTTTTAATCCGAGTTTGTAATCTGTGTCTCTTGATCAGTGAGTTAATTTCATTAACATTTAATGTTATAACGGAAAAGTTATTTTTAATTCTGGACATTTATCATGTTTAGTGGCTTTGTAAGTGTATTGTTTTGCTTTTAGGTTTTGGTGGTATTATACTTCCCTTCTCTCCTCCTGGATATACTTGTTTTTTTCTTTAAGCTTGAGTATCATTTCTAGCATTTTTTCAAGGCCTGGTTTGGTGGACATGTATCCTTTCAAGTTGTCTTTGTGCTGGAAAATTTTTCTTTCTCCCTCAATCATGACGGATAGTTTTGTGGGTAAATCAACCTGGGTTGACATTACTCATTCACCACTTGAAGTACATCTCTCCAAGCTCTTCTTGCTTTTACTGTTTCCATTGAGAAGTCATTTGTTATTTTAATAGGTTTACCTTTAAAAGCGACTTTTTTTTTCCCTTTGAATCTCTCAGCACCATTTTTTTGTCTTGAATGTGGAGTGTTTTAACTATTATTTGCCGTGGAGAGTTTCTATTTTGGTCATTTTGGGGTGCAAAATGCCTCTTGTATATGGATGGGCTTCTCTTTTTTTAGATGAGAAAAGTTTTCCTTGATGATAGTTAAAAAATTTCCTCAGGTGTGGTATTTTGGGATTCTTGCTCTGATATTCCATGAATATGCATATTAGGCTTCCTCGGCGTGTCTCATAACTCTTGAATATGTCTCTCAAGTATCTTTTTGGCTTTAACAACCTCTTCCATTGAGCTGGTCAATACTCCCACTTTGTCTTCAAGATCTGAAATTCTATTTTCTGCTTCGATAGTTCTGCTGATAAGAATCTCTGTGGAGTTCTGGGTTGAAGATAACTTGTCTTTTAGTTCAATTTTAAACACTGCTTGAGTCTGTTTTAACTGCTCAATGTCTATTTTTGTTTCTTGAACTGTTTTTCTCAACTCTTCCAAATGTCTGTTGTGTTCCTTTTCAAAGTGGTTGATGCAGTTATTTAACTTCTCCCAGATTTCCTCTTTCATAGTATTGATCATGGTAATGATCATGTTTTTAAAGTCGTTATCTTGGGTCAGGCTTTCTTGGCTATTTTCCATGGATTTGTTCTGGTTGGAGTCTATCATTATGGGATTAATTCCTTCAATGGGAGATTTGTTTTCTTGGGTTTTGTTTCTCATGGATTTGCACTTTGACTTGGGCATTGTCATTTTAACTCTTAAGACCTCCTTTCAATTTCTGTGTGTTTTTCACTGAACTGAAATTAGTTGGCCTGGAGCAGCTCCTGCTCAGCCTGGCTGGTGGGAGGAGCTGGGACTACTGGGTTGCCTGGGGTTTGGGGGTGAACAGGGGGAGCTTACCTAGGTCACAGTGTGTCCTGTGAAGCCACCTTTTTGTCCATTACCGCAGTGATGGTCTGGGAAAAGAAACTAGAAACAAACTAAAATATATTGAGAATGCTTATGCAGAAAACAGTTGCAAAAGAGGGATGCTATGTGTGTTCAATAGGATTTCCCTAAATTTTATGCTTATTCAGAACCTTAGAATGTGAACTTACTTAGACGAGGGAAGGTGAGAAATATTGTCTCACACCTACAATCCCATTCCAGCACTTGGGAAGCCCAAGCAGGAGAATCATCAATTTAAAGTCAATCTGAGCTATCTAAGCAAGATTTTGTCCCAAAAATAAAGTGAAAAGGAAAAAAATAGAATCTCTGTCAGTACAATCATGTTATGATGTAATTATATTGGACGACCAGGACCCAAATCCAATCATTCTTGTTCTTTAAAAGACTTAGAGAGGCTGGAGAGGTGGCTCAGGGGTTAAGCATCTGCCTTGCATGTGGAAAGGTCCTGAATTTGGATCCTAGACCCCACGTATAGACACCGGGCGAAGCAGGGGCGGCCTGCGTTTCTGGTCCTGGTAGGGCAGAGCCTGTGATTCCCGGGGCAGAGTAAACAAGGAGAAGTGGAGGTGGTCCATGGTGATTCCCGAATTCGTCCGTGGTTATACACACACATGTATATACACATGCGCACATATGCATACACGCACAATTGAATAAATAATAAAAAAAGAAATGAAGGTCATATGAAATTTAAAAAAAAAGACAGAGATACAAAGAGAAGTGCTGTGACAATGGAGGCAGAGATTAGAATTGCAAACCAACAAATCAAAGGAATGACATGGATTGTGGGGAATTGGAGGAGTCAAGCATAGATAGAGCTCTTGATTTTAAATGCCAAACCCTCGATTTTGGACTTCTACATGCTGGAATTTATGAGAGAATATGTCTCCATTGTCCTTAGCCCTGCCAAGCTATTGACGTTCAAATCTAGACTATCTTATTTCAAATTATTGGCAAAATGGAATCCTTAGAAAGTGCAAAAGAGATAAAATTAATATGAAAGTAATATTCTGTCAATGTGAGGGATACCCTTGCTTGTTAAAAGAGAAAAATTTCTTTTGAAACAGAAAGATCTGCCTACTAATATTTTTATAATTGAACATGTCAATTTTCACTGATGGCACTGATTATAAAATAAAACTGATTTGGAATATGAGAGTGTAAATACCAGGAGAACATTAAAATAAATTATGTAAAACAAGAACTAGGGCATTTCCTCAACATAGTCTTCCTCACTATGATAGACTGTGCTCTCAAACTGTGATCCAAAATAAGCCTTTATCCCCTTAAGTTACATTTGTCAAGTATGCTTTCATAGCAACAAGAAAAGTAACTAATGCAAGATATATTTGTTCCTAAGCCCATGTATGTGCATGCATATATTTATATACATACATGTATGTTTATTAAAAACCCAATGAATTAGGGGTTTAATGAATTAAGGGTTTATTAATATTCTCCAAAGAAACAGAATCAGCACAGATTGTCTTCCATTTATTATATCTAAGAAGTAAAGCATTTAAAGGAGATAATTATTCATAATATATGTTATACAATCATTTGCTGATCAGAAAGTGAATCTGTGTAGAGCTGCTCTGTCAGTTTATAGTTATTACTTCAAAGGTTAGATTTGCTGAGGTTTACAGTTTGCACAAAGCTCTACTGTTAGACTGTTGCAGCATGTCCCCATGAAGCATTGCTTAGTTGATGTGAATCACACCTCTGAGAATGCAACCCCCAAACACACACTTTTCCACACAGTCCTCCATAGACCCATCTCATATCTGCATAGTTCTTCCTCCAGAAAAAAGTGGTTTCATATTTAACTTTCTACCATTTTTTCATGTTTATGCATTGTGGGACAGAGTAGATACTTGTGTGTATGCATGTTTACATATGTGAGGGCACATATGCATGAGGATGTAGATAAACGTGTTCACCCACATATGAAAGCTTGAGATTGGTATCAATATCATCTGTGGTCACTGTTCCACCTTATTCTTTTAAAGTTCGATTTCTAATCAAAGATGGCTGTGTATTCAGCTAGTCTGCATAACCATATTGCTCTGGGGATTCCCAAGTCTCTGACTTCCAATTCTAAAATTATAGGAAGGGCAGACACCATAACCAGCTAGATATATAGATCCAAAATCTGGTCCTTTTGCTTCACTTCAATTACTGACAATCTTCCCATCCCTTCATTCTTTTCTTGCCTTCTCCCTTTCAGCTCTTCTATTTCCAACCTGTTTCATTTGCATTCGAAATATCATGTGTGGAAAGTTCCTTCGTTGAATCTTGGAATCTTACTAAGCTCCCAATGGGTCAAAAGGACTTTAAGACTACATAAGGAATGTTTATATTGGACTTCCTGGGTGTGCACCTGTCCCTGGACTGTCTGGAATGACATCTGGTACAGGGCCTGTGGACCATTCCTGCAAACACATCCTCATCCACACTCAGGACCTTGCCCCCTACTGGGACTGCTCTGATTCTGCTGAGCTGTTGCTAAATCAACATCTGTTCCTTCGAACATTTATTTTTCTTTTACAACATTTTCATTTGAAGTATCCCATGATGGCAGTCTTATCCTTTATAAGTTTTTATTCTGGTTGAAATACACCTAGAATTTTGCATCTTACACATGCTAAGCGCTTCAGTCACACTAAATCCTTGGTCATTTCAGGGCAATTTCTCCACCATCTGGGCTTACAGTTTTTCATCTTTCCAAACCCCACATATATTGTTACTTGACTTTTTAAGCTCAAAACCAGGATTCTGTATATTCCAACCAGAAAGATTTAGCCACGCATCCTGAATACACCAATTTAAAGAGACTATGAAAGGAGCACCAATAAAAAAGTTCGTATTCAGGATCTTGACATGAGATTTAAGGAATTTCCAGAGCAAGCTGCCCAGACAGTCTAGCCTGACTGTTGGATCTCTGAGTTTGTTTAGAGACCTTGTCTCAAGAAGAAAAAGGAACGCGTAGGCGAGATCCAGCCGGGCCTCAACGCGCGCTCTAGGACCCCAGGTCAGCCCACGGGGACCCGGCTCCGACTCCCGCCATCCAGCCGGAGCCGCGCGGGGGCAGAGGGACGAGGAGGACCTCCCCCTGCGCCCGGGCCCCGCCCCAGCTGCCCTCGGGTTAAATAGCTCCACGCCGACGCGCCCATCCTCCCTTTTTCGCCCCACCCCCGCTCCGCCGGTCGGGACGCGTAGGCGAGATCCAGCCGGGCCTCAACGCGCGCTCTAGGACCCCAGGTCAGCCCACGGGGACCCGGCTCCGACTCCCGCCATCCAGCCGGAGCCGCGCGGGGGCCTAGGGAACGAGGAGGACCTCCCCCTGCGCCCGGGCCCGCCCCAGCTGCCTTCGGGTTAAATAGCTCCACGCCGACGCGCCCATCCTCCCTTTTTCGCCCCACCCCCGCTCCGCCGGTCGGGACGCGTAGGCGAGATCCAGCCGGGCCTCAACGCGCGCTTTAGGACCCCAGGTCAGCCCACGGGGACCCGGCTCCGACTCCCGCCATCCAGCCGGAGCCGCGCGGGGGCAGAGGGACGAGGAGGACCTCCCCCTGCGCCCGGGCCCCGCCCCAGCTGCCCTCGGGTTAAATAGCTCCACGCCGACGCGCCCATCCTCCCTTTTCGCCCCACCCCGCTCCGCCAGTCAGGACACGCACGCGGTCCACTCGGGCCTCACCCCGCGCCCTAGGTAAGTCCCCGTTCAGGCCCCGCCCACCAGTACCCCAGGCCAAATAATTCAGTTTAGTGAAATTGAGAGATCTTAAGAGTTAAAATGACAATGCCAAAGTCAAAGTGCAAATCCATGAGAAGCAACACTCAAGTAAACAAATTTCCCACTGAAGAAATTAATCCCATAATGTTAGACTCCAACAAGAACAAACCCGCGGAAAAAGGCCAAGAAAGCCTGACCCAGGATAACGACTTTCAAAATATGATCATTACCATGTTCAATACTATGAAAGAGGAAATCCGGGAGGAATTACATAATCGAATCAATCGCTTTGAAGAGGAACACAACAGACATCTGGAGGAGTTGAGAAAAACAGTGCAAGAAACAAAAAGTGGCATAGAGCAGTTAAAACAAACTCAAGCAGAGTTTAAAACTGAGCTAAAAGACAAGTTATCTTCAACCCAGAACGCCACAGAGAGTCTTATCAACAGAACTAATGAAGCAGAAAACAGAATTTCAGACCTTGAAGATAAAGTGGGAGTACTAACCAGCTCAATGGAAGAGGTTGTTAAAGCCAAAAAGATACTTGAGAGAAATATCCAAGAGATATGGGACACCCTGAAGAAGCCTAACATGCGTATTCATGGAATACCGGAGCAAGAATATCAAAATACCACCCTGAGGAAATTTTTCAAACGATCATCAAGGAAAACTTTCCTCATCTAAAAAAAGAGAGGCCCATTCATATACAAGAGGCATTCTGCACCCCAAACAGATACGACCAAACTAGAAGCACACCACGGCAAATAATAGTTAAAACACTCCACATTCAAGATAAAGAACTGGTGCTGAGAGCTTCAAGGGAGAAAAAAAAAGTCACTTTTAAAGGCAAACCTATTAAAATAACAAATGACTTCTCAGTCGAAACAGTAAAAGCAAGAAGAGCTTGGAGAGACATACTTCAAGTATTGAATGAGCAAAAATGTCAACCCAGGCTGATTTACCCTGCAAAACTATCAGTCATGATCGAGGGAGAAAGAAAAATTTTCCAGCACAAAGACAACTTTAAGGGATACATGGCCACCAAACCAGGCCTTCAAAAACTGCTAGAAATGATACTCAAGCGTGAAGAAAAAAACAGGCATATCCAGGAGAACAGAAGGCAAATATAACACCATTAAAAGCGAAGCAATATACTTATAAAAGCTACTAAACATAATAAATGTCTGCAATTAACAATAGTTTCTCCATTATAACACTAAATGTTAATGGACTTAATTCACCGATCAAGAGACACAGATTACAAACTTGGATTAAAAATCACAATCCATCAATCTGTTGCCTGCAGGAAACCCATCTCACCACAAAAGATAGGCACGCTCTAAAAATAAAAGGCTGGTCAACAATTCTACAAGCAAATGGAAGCAGAAAACAGGCAGGGGTAGCCATTATGCTATCAGACAAAGTGGATTTCAAACCAAAGAAAATTATAAGAGACACGGATGGATACTACATTTTAGTCAGAGGTACAATTCACCAGGAAGATTTCACAATATTGAACATATATGCACCCAATACGGGCCCCTCCACATTCATTAAGAAAACCCTACAGCGTCTAAAGCAAGAAATCAACCCCCAAACGATAATTCTTGGGGACTTCAACACCGCCCTCTCTACATGGGATAGATCAACAGGTCAAAAGCTTAACAGAGACACTTTGGAACTTAATCAAACCCTGAAAGAAATGGACCTCACAGATCTCTGTCGAACTTTTCACCCACGCACCAAAGAATACACATTTTTCTCAGCAGCACACGGAACTTTCTCCAAAATAGATCACATATTGGGCCACAAAATGAATCTACACATATACAAGAAAGTTGAAATTCTAACCTGTGCCCTATCAGACCACCACGGCCTAAAGCTGGACATCCACAACACATCAAACAAGAGAAAATACACTAACTCCTGGAAACTTAACACTATGATGCTGAATGAGAACTGGATTCAGGAAGAAATTAAAAAGGAAATTCAAGATTTCCTGAAAGTGAATGATAACGAAAATACAACTTACCAAAATCTCTGGGACACAATGAAAGCTGTTCTAAGAGGTAAGTTCATAGCTCTTAATGCCCACGTCAAAAAAATGGAAACATCAGAAATAAACAACTTAACAATGCAGCTTAAAGCTTTAGAGAAACTAGAGCAATCTGATCCCAAAAGCAGTAGAAGAGAAGAGATTAGCAAAATAAGGGGAGAAATATCTGAAATCGAGACTAAGAAAACGATAGAAAAAATCAACCAATCAAAAAGCTGGTTCTTTGAAAAAATCAACAAGATTGATACACCCCTAGCTAAACTAACCAAAAGCAAGAGAGAGAAAACCCAAATTAACAAAATTAGAAATGAACATGGAGTTATCACTACGGATACCCAAGAAATCCAGAGAATTATAACATCATATTTCAAAAACTTATACTCTGTGAAGTTTGCCAACACAAAAGAGATGGATGAATTTCTAAGTAAACACAACTTACCTAAATTGAATCAGGAAGTTGTGAATTATTTAAATAGTCCTATAACATATAAGGAAATTGAGGAAGTAATCTTGAATCTTCCCACCAAAAAATGTCCTGGACCAGATGGATTCAGCACAGAGTTCTACAAGACATTTAAGGAGTTAATAACACCAATACTCCTTAAACTGTTCCATCAAATAGCAAAAGAAGGAACACTATCAAATTCCTTCTATGAAGCTAATATCGTTTTAATCCCAAAACCTAATAAAGATTCACTTAAAAAAGAAAACTATAGGCCGATCTCCCTGATGAACACAGATGCAAAGATTCTCAACAAAGTCTTAGCAAATCGGATTCAAAAACATATTAAAAAGATCATTCATGGGGACCAAGTAGGCTTCATCCCCGGCACACAAAATTGGTTCAACATACGAAAATCAATAAATGTAATTCATCATGTAAACCAGTCCAAAGTCCAAGACCACATGATACTCTCGATAGATGCAGAAAAAGCTTTTGACAAGATCCAACAGCCTTTTATGATCAAAACGCTAGAGACAGTAGGAATGGAAGGAACCTTTATCAATATAATAAAAGCTGTATACAACAAGCCCACAGCAAGGATTATGCTCAATGGGGAACAATTGGAAGCATTCCCACTTCGATCAGGAACAAGACAAGGCTGTCCACTCTCACCACTTCTATTCAATATTGTACTTGAAGTCTTAGCCGAAGCCATAAGACAAGAAAGGGACATAAGAGGGATTCAAATTGGCAAGGAAGAAGTCAAGCTATCTGTATTTGCAGATGACATGATCTTATACCTGAGTGATCCCAAAAACTCCACCAGGAAGCTCCTGGAACTAATTGAGAAGTTCAGCAGGGTGGCAGGATACAAAATAAATGTGCAAAAATCAGAGGCCTTCCTATATGCCCAGAATGAAAGAAGTGAAAAAGCCTTGAGAGAAACCATGCCATTTACTATAACCCCTAAAAAAATGAAATACCTTGGTATAAACCTAACTAAGGAGGTAAAAGACCTTTACAATGAAAACTTTAAAACCCTAAAGAAAGAAATCGCAGAAGACACCAGAAGGTGGAAAGACCTCCCTTGTTCCTGGATTGGCAGAATCAACATTGTAAAAATGACCATCCTACCAAAGGCAATATACAGATTCAATTCTATACCAATCAAAATCCCAAAGCAATTCTTCAAAGAAGTTGACCAAACAATCTCAAAGTTCATATGGAGGCACAAAAGACCCAGGATAGCAAAAACAATCCTGAGTAACAAAAACACAGCTGGAGGTATTACCATACCAAACCTAAGTCTATACTACAAATCCATAGTTATAAAGACAGCCTGGTATTGGCTCCAAAATAGACACACAGATCAATGGATAAGGATTGAAGACCCAGATATAAGCCCACAAAGTTACAGTCATTTGGTCTTTGACAAAGGGGCCCAAAGAATCCAATGGAAAAAGAACAGCATCTTCAACAAATGGTGCTGGCAGAACTGGATCTCCACATGCAGAAGATTAAAGCTGGACCCGTACTTGTCACCATGTACAAGACTTAATTCCAAATGGATCAAGGACCTTGATATCAGGCCAGAGACTTTAAAAACCATAGTTGAAAGGATAGGGAACTCCCTCGAGCTGATTGGGCTAGGCCAACACTTCCTAAACAGATGTCCAATGGCACAGTCACTGCTACCAACTCTCAACAGTTGGGATCTTGTGAAATTAAAGAGCTTCTGTTCAGATAAAGATATTGTCACACGAGCTCAAAGGCAACCCACAGAATGGGAGAAAATCTTCACTAACCACATATCTGACAGAGCTCTACTGTCCAGAGTGCACAAAGAACTTAGAAAATTAAACTCCAAGGAAAACACTGGCCCAATTAAAAAATGGGCCCTGGAACTTCAAAGAAACTTTACCAGGGATGAAATTAAAATGTCTAACAATTATCTTAAAAAATGCTCCACTTCCTTCGCCATCAGGGAAATGCAAATCAAAACTTCCCTGAGATATCATCTCACCCCGGTCAGGATGGCAAAAATCCACAGTACAAACAACGACAAATGCTGGAGAGGATGTGGAGAGAGGGGAACTCTCCTACATTGTTGGTGGGAATGCAGGCTCATACAGCCCCTCTGGCGAGCCGTCTGGAGATTCTTAAAGAAATTAAAGATTGTAATGCCATATGACACTGCTATCCCACTTTTGGGAATAACCCCCCAAGCAGCAGAGGTTCGCCTCGATAGCACAAGCTCGACCATGTTCATAGCAGCACTGTTTACAATAGCAAAGTCATGGAATCAACCTAAATGTCCAACAGTTGACGAGTGGATAAGGAAACTGTGGTACATCTATACAATGGAGTACTACTCAGCCATCAAAAATGATGAATTACTGGAATTTGCTGGGAAATGGATGTCATTAGAAAGAATTATATTAAGTGAAGTATCCCAAACCCAGAAAATTAAGCGCCGTATGTACTCCCTAATAGGTGGCTCCTAGTACCAAACTCACCCAGCCCACATTGAGACACTCAAAAGTAAACCTATGTAACACAGTAATTGCAAGGATGATGAACAAGAGAGATGGGTTAGGAGGGCCACACCAGAAACAAGGAGAGAGGAGACCATGTTACAGCAGAGAAAATAGGCCTCCATCAAGGTCTGCAAGTAAGTAATGAGACACCTGGTTAAGTTCACAGACGTTCTTTCCTGATCTCACCAGAAGGGGAGGGCATATAGTCTAGCAGATAAAAAGTAATCATTTTGCAAATGGGTGATGGACCCCTCCCTCAGTGAGGTTTCCTACTCTTATTACATCTACCCTTGAATGTGCTATTACAACAAGACTCCAGTTTAACAGCTTTTTGTCTCTGGCCAGGGGGTGACATACAGTGCCCAGCAGAATGGAGTGAAGGGAATTGCAGGAGCAGCAAAACTGCAAAAGAAAATCAACAAACCACAATCCAGAACTTCCGAGACTCTATATCAATCACATAGAACTAGGCCAGCCTAATCTCTCCCCATCCTGGAGCTCAGGGACATTTGCGGAAGAGGGGGCGGTAAGATTGTAAGAGCAAAAGGATGGGAGGAGCAACGATTTGCAAGATTCTCAACAATAGTTGGGGCCAAAGCAATCATAATGGAACTTTGCATGCCCTGCGCAATGTCCAGCGCACTGTTGCCCTCATAAAGTCTAGCATCTGTTAAGGGCACCGAGACCCCTGGAGGCAAGGGATTGACAGCCATAGTAGTGATCTTATGCTTAAGGGGAACAAGAGAAAGGGCTTATGGAAATGCCACTGGGTCCTTATATGTCATCGGAGAGGAGGACCCAGTGGAGAGTTAGGCGCACACAATAAAGGACTCTCTGGGAATTGGGGGGGAGACACTGGGGGAAGGGGAGGGGGGAGGGAGGGAACTGGTAAAAAATTTTTAAAATGTATAATTAAATTTTTAATAAAAAAAAAAAAGAAAAAGGATGATTTCTGTACCTACCTTTGGACCCTATACACACACACACACACATACACACACACACACACACACGCATGTGCACATACACACATGCATGCACACACGAGCACACACGCACACACATGCTCCTGCAATCATGAACAATGCAACAATACATATAAAAAGTAAATTTGCAATTATTGATCATGTATCATCCGTGCTTAAAAAATAATATTATCAAAGGTTTTTTTAAACCTCATTTGTCTTACTCCTGAAGAGAACTGCCCAAAGCTTTAATAACCTTTTTGTTTGTTTCTTCTTTTTTATCTTTTTTTATTGATTGGTATTTTTTGTATGTGTGGGTGTGTTCGTGTTGGGGGTGTGTGTAAAAAGGGACACCTGAGTATGTGTGCTGTTTAAGCCCAAGGGTTGCATTGGGACACATCCTGGATTATTTTAGTTCCTTGTTCTTTGATCTAAGGTCTCCCAGCCTCCACCTTCCAGTAGAAAGTGGAAGCATTTACCATTTTCGCCTAGCGTTTTTATGTGGAATCTGGGACCCTAACTCAGGTTCTTTTGCTTGTGAGGCAAAGGCTTCATCCATGAAAATAAATGATCAAATGCTAAATGTTCAAAGCAATGTAGCTGAGAAGCTCTGAGTGAAATAAACCTGACAAAGAACTTCCCTGTTTCCTCATTTCCCTAGACTTCTGTAATTGGTAGAACATTAAATATGCATGTCTGTTTTGCTAATTATATTGAAGGTTTCATCTTTTCACAGGATTACTATCCTTAAATGTTCTTTCTTGCTAATAATTTTTATAGTCAACTTTTGTCACTACATGACAAATCTAGTTTGTAAATGCTGTGTCTTGAATGACACACGACCATGTATGGGTCCCCTCTAGGAATAAGTTTCTGCAATGTGTTGGTCCCCTCCTAGGAATAATAAGTCCATGTGCTTCTGAATTGTGTTGGTCCCCTCAGGAATTAAGTCCACATGCTTTTGTAGCAAAGATTCTTGTTAGTCCTTGTGTTTAAGTGTTCCATTGTAAGTTACATTCATGACAGCATTTTTTTTATTTCACTGCTTGCCTTCAGAAAAAAATAATACATTATAGGGCTGGAGAGGTGGCTCAGGGGTTAAGCCTCCGCCTTGCAGGCGGAAGGTCCTGAGTTCGGATCCCAGATCCCACGTATAGATGCTGGGCGGAAGCGGGGGCGGCCTGCGCTTCTGGTCCTGGTAGGGCGGAGCCTGTGAATCCCGGGGCAGAAGGAGGTGGAGGCGTCCATGGTGGTTCGCGAATTCGTCCGTGGTTCTACACATACACAGACACACACACGCACACACACATGCACACAGTTGAATAAATAATAATAATAAAAAAAATTTAAAAAAAATAATACATTATAAAGAATTGCAAGAAACTAAAAAAAATAATGTCCCAAACTGAACTTTTGACTTACAGATTCTTTTAGAATCCCTTTCTCCCTCCTTCCCTCCCTTCCTTCCTTCCTTCCTTCCTTCCTTCCTTCCTTCCTTCCTTCCTTCCTTCCTTCCTTCCTTCCTTCCTTCCTACCTTCTTTCTTTCCTTCTTGTCTTTCTCATTCTTCCTTTCTTTTCTTTGTTTCTTAGTATCTAGTTTTAGTTTACTATATGAGTATGTGGAGGGGATACGTATACACATGTGTTCACATGTGCTGGCTGGTGCATTGTCCTTGCACGTGCTGAGATGGAAGGAAGATTTCAGGTGTCTGCTCTGCTTTATTCCCTTGAAACAAAGCATCTTGCTGAACTCCGACCTAAGTGCCCAGCCACCAAGCCCAGCGATCCCCATATCTACTGACCACAGCACATTCATAGCCACAGCCAACTTTTGAATATGGGTGTTTGGGATCGAACTCATGTCCTCTGCTTGTGCAGCAAGCATTCTTTTCCCACTGAGCCATTTCCAAAGGCCTTATTTGCTTTCTCTGGGGTAAGTGGAAGGACCTAGCATGTTGAAATCCCTAGAGTCATACCTCTGACCTAGGACTTGAAATGATGCCACTCACTCTAGAAATCCTCACCCAGCAGCTTCCCCCTGAGGCTTGTTTCCACAATGACTCTAGATTGTGTCTAGCTGACAATCAGTTTCAGCTATCACCTCCTCTTTTCCCTCCTCCCAGCCCTGGAACATTACCTTACTCTCCCCTGAGCCACGCAGTACCACTTACAGCATCATTCCTCACCAGCTTCTGCATTAGCACTGGCCTTAGGTGACTGTGAGGTCCTTGCAGCAGGAAATCATATATAAATAGTTTATTAGCCTTATTTTTATTGTTTGTGTTATACGTTGTGTGTAGTATAATTGTGAAGGTGTATTACACATTTGAATGAATGAACACATATATGTGGAGGCCAGACTAGAACTTCGTGTCTTTCTCTGTCACTTTCTGTCTTATGCCTTCAAGACAGGATCTCTCTCTCAACTGCAGTCCTCTGCTTAGGTTCAGCTGCCTGTCCAGCTCAAGTTCTTCCAATCTCTCTCTCTCCAGTGCTGATTGACAGACTCACACCCAGTGCCCAGCTCTAGGATTTCTAATTCAGGTTCAGTGGAAGCAGGCCAAACATTCTCACCCACTGGCAATCTTCCCAGTACTTTTCTTATTTCTCTTCTCATAATACCTGGAACACAACAGCTTAGTACTTCACGGGTCACCAGGAGGAAATTGTGCAGGTGAATATACTTTAGACATTCATGTGGGAGCCAAGGATGTTATTTGCTGGCATAACTGTAAAAATATCCCTGGTAGCAAAGGAGACAGAATGTGGTATTAAGTTCTACACAGTGGGACAATTTGTAGGAAGGGGGTATGTGTATAATTTTATTACACACTATGTACCTCTACATTTCAGCCCATTCACAGGTCAGTGAGACATTTTGCTATTCCAATCTTCAAAATGTTTCTTTTGATTCCCAATTGTTAGCAGAACTTTAAAATCTCTTTTATTTGAATGAAATTATTTAATGATGTGGATGGTTTTCTTTTACACAAGATGAAGTGGAGTTATAAAAATAGTTTCTGGAATAAACTTCCATTGTTTAATTTTTTTTTGAGAGAGTCTCTTTATACAGCCCAGGCTGCCTCATTCCTCCAGTGCTGGAGCCATTTCATATTCAAAGCGCCACCATAAGCAATACTTTTTTAGCGCTATATTTTTTCTCCTGCTAGTACTCAAATGATACATCAAGGGGGTTGGTGAAAGTATTATTACAATTTATTGATTCAGAAATATTCCATAAGAGCTTTTCACACTCTGGGAATGGGAAATACACAAAACACACAAAAGTTCCTTTTTTGCCACAGGCTAATATTGTTTAGTATAGAAAATAATGCTGAATGTCATGAAGTAAAGTCATGATATTGATTCCAACCAAGTGCATCAGGCAGATTTTAAGGAGACTGAGGTGCACTACATTTAAAGGAAGCATTGAAAATGAAGGGAGCGATGCTACTATGCTGTGCAATCTCAAGGAGATCAACTATTCCAGGCTCTACAGTTCTTTTGGTATTCAGAAGAGGTGCAAAAGTTTGATCCATCAGTCAGTCAGTAATTCATTCATGGACTTTTAAAATGGCAATAATTCTACAAGTTACCAGGGCTGCGTTGCCCCCTTCACCTTTTGCAGAAGTTCAATGATAATGAAAATGACTTCATTTTCATGGATTTAATAAAGATGGTGTCCAATGAGTTGTCTCAAATATGCTTCCTTTTTGGAATGTAATTGCACAAGACCTTTATATGTTATGAGTAGAAATTCCAATGAATTAAAGTATTTTAAAAAAATCAAATCATATACAACTCTTTGAAGCACTTATTTATTCTTTAGAATTTCTATAATGAAATGCAGACCCTGCCTTAGTTTGTTCCTCCTATTGCTTGGATGACATATCTTGACAAAAGCAATGAGGGAGAGGGTACAGTTCATCACCATGGGGAAGCCCTGGAGGCAGGAGCTTGAGGCAGACAGTCTAATTCACAGACAGGAAACAGAGAACAAGAATGCTGATTGTTGGTGCTCAGTTAACTTTCTCCTTTCCACATGACCCAAGATGTCAGAGAATGAATGTACCACTCACTTTTAGAGTGGATCTTCTGACCTCAATAAGTCTAACTGAGATAATAATCAATATGGACCATCATACCCTGCCTTCTTAGAAGAACACTTGACTTCAGTCACTTACTACCTTGAGACGGAAATAAGGCCCTGACCCAAATTCTCACATTATGGGAGACCCTTGATTTTAGGTGTAGGACTCACAGTCACATTTTTAGTATTGTTCAATGTTCACATTCCCTGTTCCTTTCTTTGGTGAAGTGAACACAATAATTTTATTGGTGGCAAATGGAACCCCCTTACTATGGGACAAGAATTTGCAACCTAATCACTATGATCTGAGCCATAATTTTATTGTCTGTTCCAATTAAGTTTGTTTTGGGAGATTGGAAATTTTGCTGCATTTAAAAAAGCATATACAAGTTTTCCAGCACTAATTCATATTCTGATTTAAAAGAAAGAAACACAAACTTCAACCCAGGTGTATAGGCTTCATAGTGTCAATCAAATCTCATCAGAATCTACTTGTCTGACAGGAAGAAAGGGCTTCTACAATCTGGGTTTTGGAGAGAAGGTTTATTTTAATCAATTTGTGCTTTTCTCATCTTTTCATATTGCTGTGTTTATCATAAATGAAGGGCAGAAGAGAAGCATTAATACAATATACATCTGATTATGTTTTATGAATATACGAAACATTGCTTTTTAAAGGATTTTGCTTGAACTCCAAAGCAGCTTTTAAAACTTGAATGACCTACTCAGAATCAGGAAGGAATTTCATAATTGACTTGCTGTCAATACACCTCTCTTGAAGGAGTTCCTGTTTGTTTTAATCCCCCATACTCCAAAAAATTGTAATTTTCTTTTTTAAAAATTTAAATTTTGTGTTTTAACAATACATAAAGCTTAAAATGATGCATATTAATGAAATACCAAGGCTCCCAAGGATAGCTTAGATTCTTTCAGTAAGTGACTTAAGTGTTCATGGGAAGAAGACTATGGTTATTTGTTCAAAAAAAAATCCTAATGAGGAGGGGTTGTGCTTGACTTTGATGCAGACAAAAGTGCATACATTAGCTTTTTTTCTTTTTAATATATGTTTATAGAGGGTATGTGTGTGTGCATGTGTATGAATGCTTTGTATGTGAGTGTACATGTGTGTATAGGTGCACATGCACAAAGTCATGATGTGTGTGGAGGCCTATGACATAGGATACCCAGAATCCATCTTCTAGAGCTGGAATTAGAGGTAGGCCACTGTATCTACTGATATTTTTTTATGTGGGATCTGACCAAATCCTTTCGCTTGTGCAGCAAATGCTTTAATGGCTGGGCCATGTCCCCAGTTCCTGTAAGCTTACCTTTAGAGCTGTGATGTAATGTTTTTGATTTCTAAATCACAGTGATTAACTACTTTAAAATGAGCTTTCAGGAAATTTCACAAACTGAAATGGTTATGATGTCACCAGCTGATGCCATCTTATGGCCCCTCACTGATCACAATGTTACTCTTCACCACATAATTTTCTTCACAGCAAATGTCACTCTTTGAAATTATCATTTACTTACCTGTACTGTTATTTTTTTATTTTACACAAAAGAATGTTTCGTCCATGAGTTATTTTCTCATGAATTCATGTCCAGCTCATATTAGACAATGAGTTGCTGGTCTGTGAGGTTGAAGGGATAAGTGAATCTTTTCACATGTTCACATAAATTATTTGTGACACGATTTTTACTTTGGCAGTTTTCCTTCTCCTGACACCTCTGCAAAGGTAGCTGTCGAGAAGAAAAGAAATTATACTACAAACTGCCTATGAGTTTGGCACTAAGTTTAGAAAAACTTGTTTGCTCTTATGCATCTGGTCCATTGGCCAACAGGTTCTCAGAAAAGACAGCTGACTGCAAAGTTTCCTGAAAAGAGGGTTTCCTTATAGTCTCTCTCAACACTTTCTCCACACCACACTCTCCATATGGCTGCCATAAATATAAAGTCTGAACAATATTTGTTTCAATGGATACTCAAAAGTCATGTGTATTAAAACCAGCTTATTTATGGCACTGAATCAATAGATAGTGATGATGATGTCACTTTAAATGCACGATGGAGACTAGGGAGGTGGTTCAGTAGTTACTTGCAATGCAAGCACAGAGACCTGAGTTTGCTCCCCAGAACTCACTTTTAAAAATTTTTGTAAGTTCCACCATGCACATGGTGGCATTTGCTTACAATCCCAGCCCCTGGGAGGAGGGAATGGTGGATCCTTGGGACTTGCTATCAGTCAGACTATTCTACTTGGTGCATCCTATTCCAGTGAGGTTCTGCAGTGAAAAAAAAAAAGATGGCACCTGAGAAATGACATCAGAGGTTGTATTCTCTGACCTCACATTCTTGAAAGAGTGCACCTGTATGCATGTATACCCTCCCAAACACACAGACATGCACATGCTTCATACATGCACCAAAAGAAAGTTTAAAAAATACATTATCAGGATCTCAAGAATGATTCTTTGAGATTATAAAGACACTAGTGGTAGATTGAATTAAATTCATACTTTTTTAAGGTTGATGTCTAACAACTAATGGCAGGTTCTTTGGGAACTGGTACAGAACAATAGCTTTGTGTCTTCTGCTTTTACTTACTGAAGCAAAGCTGGTGTGCTATCAGTGTATAATCTATTATTTTCTCTCTCTCTACACATTTAATTCTCTCTGATTACCACCCTTTATTGTTTCTTTCTGACTTCAGATACGGTTTAGCTGGTCAAACACCTGATACGTTTCAGGGGTTTTGATTCCAAAATAATTTCCTGAGTAGTAAAGTTAAAAAGTCAAGCTTATCAATTCAGCATAATATTCAGCTAGCAAAAGTCAATTGAAATACTTTACATAGTGCAAAGCAATTGATAGAATTTTGCAGTAGGTAGTAGATACCATGTGAAAGTTTAAACTCATCTTACTCTTACTTTGGATTGCACTGTTTTTTCAGTGTGTATATGTGTTTTCTGAAGTTGTTTCCATGTTTTATTCTTTCCAACAGTACATTTTAGCTCATTTAGCTGATTGAAGGAGGACAGTGTTTATTGTGAGTGTCGTTTCTGGGTTAGACACTTTGAGCACATTAGTAAACACCATGCCAACTTCAGAAAGGAAATTATTTTCTAAAATAAAGAACATTCAGGGAACTTAAGTGACCTAATTTATACACTATTCCTCAAATTGTGATAGCAGTTTGCTGCTTGTTCAGATTCTAAATTTGGCGTTGTTTTTAGTGTAGCCAGTTGCAGTAACTTTCATTAGCATCAGCACTTTCTTCACCCTTTTTCATTTTTCTGTACAACTAAGAAGACATCACATTCCACTGCTAATTGTGAACTTATGGCATGGGAATGAGCCATGTAAACTGTCAGAAATGATTTACAGAATCTGGCCTCCCTATCTTCTCCTGATATGTGTAAGTGACAGACTTAGATGGACCATGATTTGGGGGCTGTAACCGTTACTCTTAACTGGTCCTGCAAACCCAAAGTCAAACAACTTAAGGGAGAAAGGGAGATTTACTCAGTTTATGGTTCCAGAGGGGAGAAACAGTCTTTTATGGCAGAGGCGATGTGACTGGTGGCTGAAGATGGAGGCAGGCTAAGTCACTGCAAACATCCTGGAGTCTTTCTTCAGTTCTATGGTTCCTTTTATCTGGTCTGCTACTGGGAGGGTCCAATCAGATCTAGGGCTGATCTTTGTATTATAAATGCATTGATCTGGATAATCTCTTCAGGTAGTCTGATGGCTGATTTTAGTTAATGCCATGTGTTACCAAGTTGACACCCAAGATTAACTATCACAGAGGATATCATTTGGGGATTTGTTAATAAATGAACACAAAATTGAGAACATTATCGTTTTCCTAATCTTGATTTCAGATATTTCTCCCCTTATTTTGCTAATCTCTCTTCTACTACTTTTGGGATCAGATTGCTCTAGTTACTCTAAAGCTTTAAGCTGCATTGTTAAGTTATTTATGTCTGATGTTTCCATTTTTTTGATGTAGGCATTAAGAGCTATGAACTTACCTCTTACTTAGGACAGCTTTCATTGTGTCCCAGAGATTTTGGTAAGTTGTATTTTCATTATCATTCGCTTTCAGAAAATCTTTTGAATTTCCTTTTTAATTTCTTCCTGAATCCAGTTCTCATTCAGCATCATAATGTTAAGTTTCCAGGAGTTAGTGTATTTTCTGTCATTTGTTATGCTGTGGATATCAAGCTTTAGGCCATGGTGGTCTGATAGGGCACAGGCTAGAATTTCAACTTTCCTGTATATGTGGAGATTCGTTTTGTGGCCCAATATGTGATCTATTTTGGAGAAAGTTCCATGTGCTGCTGAGAAAAAATGTGTATTCTTTGGTGGGTGGATGAAATGTTCGATAGAGATCTGTACGGTCCATTTCTTTAAGGGTTTGATTAAGTTCCAAAGTGTCTTTCTCTGTTAAAGCTTTTGATCTGTTGATCTATCCCATGTTGAGAGGGCAGTGTTGAAATCCCCAAGAATTATCGTTTGGGGGTTGATTTCTCCCTTTAGACACTGTAGGATTTTCTTAATGAATGTGGAGGGGCCTGTATTGGGTGCATATATGTTCAGTATTGTGAAGTCTTCCTGGTGAATTGTACCTGTGACTAAAGTGCAGTATCCATCTGTGTCTCTTATGATTTTTGGGGGTTTGAAGTCCACTTTGTCCAACAGCATAATGGCTACCCCTGCCTGTTTCCTGGTTCCATTAGCTTGCAGAATTTTGGACCAGCCTTTCATTTTTAGGATGTGCCTATCTTTTGTGGTGAGATGAGTTTCCTGAAGGCAGCAGATTGATGGGTTGTGGTTTTTAATCCAAGTTTGTAATCTGTGTCTCTTGATCGGCAACTTAATACCATTGACATTTAATATTATAATGGAGAAATTATTTTTAATTCTGGACATGTTTTATGTTTAGTGAATTTTGTAAGCATATTGTTTGACATTTATATTTTGGTGGTATTATACTTCCCTTCTGTCCTCCTGGATATGCTTGTTTTTTTCTTCAAGTTTGAGTATTATTTCTAGAATTTTTTGAAGGCCTGGTTTGGTAGACATGTATCTCTTCAAGTTGTCTTTGTGCTGGAAAATTTTTCTTTCTCCCTCAATCATGACGGATAGTTTTGCCAGGTATATCAGTCTGGGTTGGCATTTTTGCTCATTTAATACATGAAGTATGTCTTTCCAAGCTCTTCTTGCTTTTACTGTTTCCATTGAGAAGTCATTTGTTATTTTAATAGGTTTACCTTTAAAAGTGACTTGCTTTTTTCTCTTAAAGCTCTCAGCACCTTTTCTTTGTCTTGAATGTGGAATGTTTTGACTATTATTTGCCGTGGCGATTTTCTATTTTGGTCATAACTGTTTGGAGTGCAAAATGCCTCTTGTATTTGGATGGGCCTCTCATTCTTTAGTTGAGGGGAGTTTTCATTTATGATAATTTGAAAAATTTCCTCAGGTGTGGTATTTTGGGATTCTTGCTCTGATATTCCATGAATACGCATATTAGGCTTCTTTAGGGTGTCCCATATCTCTTGAATGTTCCTCTCAAGTATCTTTTTGGCTTTAACAACCTCTTCCATTGAGCTAGTCAATACTCCCATTTTGTCTTCAAGATCTGAAATTCTATTTTCTGCTTCATTAGTTCTGCTGATAAGACTCTCTGTTGAGTTTTGATTTGAAGATAACTTGTCTTTTAGTTCAATTTTAAACTCTACCTGAGACGGTTTTACTGCTCTATGCCTATTTTTGTTTCTTGAACTGTTTTTCTCAACTCCTCCAAGTGCCTGTTGTGTTCCTGTTCAAAGTGGTTGATGTGGTTGTTTAACTCCTCTTGGATTTCCTCTTTCATAGTATTAATCATAGTAATGATCATACTTTGAAAGTTATTGTCTTGGGTCTGTCTTTCTTGGCTATTTTCTGTGAATTTGTTCTTGTTAGAATCCATCATTATGGGGTTAATTCTTTTGGTGGGAGATTGGTCTTCTTGGGTTTTGTTTCTCATGGATCTGCACTTTGACTTGGGCATTGTTGTTTTGTCTTCTAGGGCTTTTCAGTTTCTGTGTGTTTTTGACTGAACTGATTTAGTTGGTATTACTACACTTGGGCAGTTATTACTAGTGCTTGCCTTGGAGTTGGGTACGTTTGTCTTTTGTTATTGTTATTTCCTAGATGAGGCTGTTAGTACATCAGTTAAGTCAAGTTAAGTAGACAGGGGGTGAATATGAGTATGGTAGTGCACTTTTACGATTTAGTATCTTGGTGATATGTGAGAGTGAGTGGTGTACTCCCTGGAGTTGTATATATTTTTGTGGTGGCTGTATGGAAAAGTTAATCTACAGTGATTAATATTAGAAAGGAACAATAAGGTGAAAAAAGGGAGGTTTACTTATCTTTGGGCTGGATGTGAAGACTCTCCCATGTGATAGGATGATTGTAGAGGTTTTCAGATGTATGGCCTTTGACCCTTAGAACTTTGCTTGAGTTTCCTTTGGAGTTTAATGAATTCTGAGTAGCAGTGTGTCTTCCGTGGACCACTAGTGTGCGTGGGTCCCCGGTGGGCCGGACAGGCAGAGAGGCTGATGTCGATGGCAGAATTCTTTACTTGGGACCCAAGCTCCAGGGATGGAGGAATGTGAGCAAGTCCTGTCTGGTCGGAAGAACAGGTGGGCAGGAGGAAGAAAGGGGCTGGGGCCCGGGGTGTGGCCCAGGCTAAAACTGGAGGCAGCCTGGGTGCCACTGGGACATGGGGCCACCTGGGGTGCTGGGCGAACTCACCTGGGATGGAGGACTGGGAGCACGGTCGGTCAGACAGGCAGGAGCGAGGGAAAAAGGGGTACCTAGGTATTCTCAAAAGGAGTCTTCTGCCAAATACTTGGGCCTTGAATCTCTGGCCTCCACAATTGTGAGGTAATAAATTTGTGTCAATCAAGCATCTCAGTTTGTGGCACTTTTTTATTAAGGTCTTAGGAAAGTGATACCTTATGGAATAAGACTGTGGTTTTTAAGAAGTTATATCCTCAGCCTTTTTTATCTGGTTCTACAACGAAGTATCATAAACTCACCAGATATTCCAAAAAGGACATTTTAGATATCATTAAAACATTAAAAATTCTCCCTTTCATTCTGTTGGCAAGCCTTCCAAATTGAACCCATCTATATTTTCTTATAAATGATATTCCATCACTTAATTCTTATTTTACCATTTCTTTTAGTGGGTCAAAGGCAAAGAAAAACTTATTTACCATAACTGAGCTACTCTCACATCGAACTCCTACAGCATTTTTAGAGATTAATATGATTAGGGTAGATTTAATATTACTTTGGCTAGTGTAGGGGTAAAGGTAGGGGTACCATTTACATGGAAAAATATTTTTTAAATCATGTTAAGAAATCTATGGTTTCCTATCTAGAGCAAAAGTACAGAGAAGTTCATAATTACATTAAAAATGAGAGGCATATACTTGCTTTGCAGCAATATACTAAAATTGGAATGATACAGAGATTAGCATAGCCTATGCACAAAGATGATATACAAATTCATAAAGTGTTCCATATTTCTATAATATGATTTTATACTTGGAGAGATCCACATAAGTCCATCAACAAACTACTTCAATTAATAAATACTTTCAGGAAAGTGGCAGATTACAAAATCAACATACAAAAAGCAGTAACCTTCTTATATACCAGAGACAAATAAGTTGAGAAAGAAATGAGGGAATTGATCCCATTCACTTTAGCCTCCAAGAAAATAAAATACTTTGGAATAAACTTTCAAACTTTGTTCTCAAGCACTTGGGTTTCACATGATTGCCCAAAGCAATTGCAAAAAAGTTGGAGTTTCCACAGGAGGCCTTTCATTGGTCTTGAAAACACTTGTCTGATGATTATTTTAGTTTTATTTTTAGTTGCTGCAATAAATAAATATCCTAACAAGAAGAAGGAGTTTATTCCAGCTTGCAATTCTAGGGTTCCAGTTCATTATATCAGAGAAGTCCCTGGAGCAAGAACTTAAGAGAACTGGTCTCATCATATCCACAGTCAAGAGCAGAAAGTAACAGATACAGGCATATGTGATTGCTAATGCTCAGGTCACTTTCACCATTTTATGCAGCACACATCTCAAGTCCAGCAAACAGTCGAACCCACAGTGGGCTGGACCTTCACACATATATTAATGTAATGAAGACAACCCTCACAGGCATGTCCAGAGACTGGCCTTAAAGAGAATGCGTGCCCAGGGTCTGTTTCCTAGGTGTGAGATTGATAATGCTAACCGTTACAATGATCGACAACTTTTGTCATCATACTTCATGAATTAAGTAAATATAACTCCCCATCATTATTAATGGTAATGTCAAATAAAGGAGTCTCAGCTTGATATCATCAGTTTATCTTCTTTCTTATAGGCATGAGAACTAAGAACTGCTATGATTGTCACTGTCTGCTATTCATTATCACTAGACTTGTACACCAGATGAATGTTATTACTGAGGATATGCTGTCATCTCCCCAATATATGAGACCGTGACAATAACCCACTCAGAAGAGAGCTTAGGGTCATCAAAAGCCAGTGCACCTGCATTTTTCCCAATTATTTGTGAGTACATACAAGCTATTTTTTTCAGAGTGTTGTTTTATGAATTCCTTAGGAATCTCAGGAAATAAACCTAAGATGGTCACATTGAGACTTTCTTTGGTTATTGTCTGCATGTTTTCCCAAGGAAAATCATGGACTTTTTAAAAACAGAAAACATCCAGTTTGTTGTTGTTGAGGGAGACAAAAATCTTCAAAAAATATCAGAAGCACATATGTTCAGACTTCACTGGTACCTTTTGAGAATCTGACAAGGCAGTTATCAAATTGGCTTTAAACAAAGCATTAAAGATAGGAAAAATATTTGCTGTTTTTCTACCAGAAGACAAAGATCTTGTCAAAGGACAAAATTTTTATCTCACTGTATAATTTGCTATGTCCACAATTACTTAATAGTAAGTTTCTCTGCTTGCTTTGTGGTTAAGAAAATAGGAATTAAGAGAGCACTGCAGTATCTCAAATTGTTGGATAAATGCTTGGACATTTGGAGAATTGAGACATTATAATAAAGCAAGTCTCAAAGAATCTTCAGTGATCCTGCATTTCATATGACATAGAACTTCAATATTTCAGAAGCCTGCTCTCCCTCTATAGATTCTTTAGTCATTCTGGGGAAAGGCCATGAAGCTGTGAAAAGTAGAGACTAGATCTTCAAGAGCTCTGCCTTCCCTGGACTTCCTTGGGATTCTCTGGTTTGAATGCCAGTGAGTGTGAAAGGATCTGGGTCGTTCAGCTGAGCCACATCAAGGTTAACATAGTAGAAATGGATGGCCATTGTGTCTTTGGAAGCTTCAGATTATACCCTGGCATAAAGCTTGTCTTTGATCTCTTCTACTTTATGTCCACATCTTTTGCCTAATTTTCTGTTCTGTGGATTTAATCCATAGTATCTGCTATCAAACTATTAGCCTACAGACACTGTACAAGAAGTTCCCACAGTTACATAGCATCATGTTCCCCATATTAAAATAGTAAAAACTAGGCTGGATATGGTAGTCCTTGATGGCAATTTGAGAACTTGGAGAGAAAATGGAGGCAGAAGGATCAGGAGTTCAAGGGAAACCTCAGCTATGTAATAAGCCTGAGGCCAGCCATGGCCTCAAAAACCAAGAAACAAGATAAAAGATGAAAAATGAAAGTGATTATACACACATTTATAAATTTGGACTAAGCTGTCCTGATCTTCCTGCAGTATCTATTTACAGCACCCGTGTAATTTCCAGGGAAGCGGCCCATCTGCGTGGCTTCTGTGTGCCCAGCAACAAGCACATCTACAGGCAGAAGCACACCAACAGCCAGTGAGTCAGCCCAGAAGCTCAATGGGAAAACTGTCCTCTTTGCGTCTGTCCGCTGGCTCAGTCCACTAAATTTATCGCAATGAACAGACCAGAGGTTCACCAACAAGTGTAATCCGGACCACCAATTCAGTGCGGATGAACCAACAGGTCAGAACATCTAGTTGACAGAGTTTAAGCTAGTCAATGATGGGAATAAACACACAGAGCTCATGAAATCCTGAAGTCTGGATCTGAGAGCCTGTGACTTTGCTGCAGAATGTAGAATGGACCATGGGCAGGTTCCTGGGCCAAGTTCTCCTGCCCTGGCATAGGTTTAGTCATGTGACAATGTTCAAATGCAGAGAGAACCAAGTCAGAAGAGCCACTAAACCACGTTATAACTAGAAGGCAGAGGCCTGTATTTAAAAAAAAAAAAAAAAAACACAAAACAGAAAGTAATGCACTACAGGCCAGGAGATAGAAGAGTTGGTGGTGTTCTTCTTGCAAACATGGAAACCTGCGTTCACATCTCCACAGAAATAAAGCTGGGAATGTTGGTGTGGCCCCTGAATCCCAGTGCTGGGGAGGTGGGGACGGTGGATGCATGGGGTTTGCTGTCAGCGGGCCTAGCTTATTTGTGGAGTTCCAGGCCAGTGAGAAACTGTCTCTGAAACGAAGAAAGAGAATTGATACCACGGGTTGTCATCTCGCCTGCAATGAAATGTGTTCATGTACCTGCACACACATGTGCACCCTATTTTATGCCTGCCCGTGTGTGTGTGTGTGTGTGTGTGTGTGTGTGTGCAGGCGTGTGTCAAAAGATACTGTATGTCCTTGTAAAGGACCAAGGGTGACTTCAGAAATCATCCTGGATTGCTTCTACTTCCTTTCTGCTTCCCCCTGGCATTTCCCAGTCTCAGCTCACTAGTGCCAGAAAAGTGCAGGCTGCCGCCATTTCCACCTGGCCTTTTTATATGGAACCTGGCAAGCGAACTCAGGACCTTCTGCTTGTGAGGCAGAGTCTTAATTCCTGAGCTATCTCTCCAGCTCAAGGTCTGTATTCAATACATGTAGATATTTGGAATGAAACTCTTTATTAGCATGTATGTTTTCTTCATGTGTGGCACAGTGATAAACAAAAGATCACTCCCAGCATGGACCAAAGACCAGCCCCCAGCTGTACTGGAGGTGTAAGGCAGGACCACAAGGATGGAACAAGGAAAAATCAAGACAGAACTACACACTGTCAACCTGAAGAATTAAGAAAGATACTCAAAATGCATCTTAAAGGCTTTTCTCTCTTGGAAACTCATCCCACTACTAGACAGTTCTCTCCCTTTACCTCAGTCTCATATTTTGGTAATTTCTCTGAATAAAGCCTGTTTCCACTTTGCTTTCCACAACACACACACACACACACACATACACACACACACACACACACACACACAGAGGCATGTATGCACCCACACTACACAAAACCTTTTTTTTTTTTTGTGAAAGCAGATACATCTATAAAGGATAACTAAAACAATGCTTTAAAAATGCCTTTTTATCCTTCCAAACAAGTGTTGACGAAAGATAGGTCTTTGTCTTCCATTGATAGATTCCCATGGGCATACTTTCCATGTAAGTGCTGAAGAAATCAATCTATCTCTGCCAAGTAAAACGAGACTGCTGCAGAAAACAAAAAGAAAAACAAATCCCTTTGAGCAAAAGGCACAGCCCAGATAAAAAACTGTCAGAGCTGGAATCTCAATTCTGCCCAGGTTTGGTGTGGGCCGTACAGGTGGGCATCACCATGCAGTGTAAAGGACCCAGGGTCTCATGTGCTCACTGGACCTGATATTATTTCCAAGAGCTTGTCTAAGTTAATGAACTTGGTTTCATCAATCAATATGCTCTTCTTTTCTCAAGTCTCATTTACAAGGACAATTAATATGGTGGCTGCCCGTAGGTGCAGCTGTGGGAGGCTGCAGAGACATGTTAGCATGACGTGAGCCTCGCTGCAGTCAGACTCATCTCAAAACAACCATCGCTGAAATGCAGCAAGTGAAACCACGTCATGGAGAGCGACCCCTGTACCACAGGGCCACCGAGAGTCACCTCTCACTACAAAATAATCACTCGAGGGAAAACTAACACAAAAGGTCCTGGGCCCGCCTGATGACCCAAGTCAGATGCCAGAACCCGGGGACAACACTGGATGTGGGGGTGTACATCTACAACCCGAGCACCCCAACCGCAAGAGGGAAGGAGGCAGGACAGGGCCGGCTCATCTGAGATCTAAGTGTACAAGAAAGGAGAGAAGCATGGCCTCCCGAGGAAGGTGGAAGGAGAGAAGCAACTCCGGAGAGCTGTCCTGTCACCCCTCCCTCGTAAGACCCTGGCACTCGCACATCTACACGCAGGGCACGCACATACAGCGAATTGTAAATCAAATTTAAAAAGAAGCCTGATGCCTGCAAGCTGCTGTTACAGGAACCAACAAGAATCTTGATTTTCCTGCATCAGGTGAAAACCAAACCTGTCTCTCCGGGGAAGTGTCACTAATGGTGGAGAACCTAGTGAGCCGTCAACCAAGAGGAAGGCGACAGCTGTAACTTCTGAGGCAAATGAGCTGATGCTACTGCTCGTTTCTGAGACAGGGTCTCAGCAGGTTGAGCGACTTCCCAGTGGACTGTGGGATTGCAGGAGGCACCACCAGGCCCAGCTTAAGTGACTCATCTCATTTGTCGCGCGTCAGAGTGACTGAACTTGAACGGGTCTGTGCCCTCTTCCTTTCTGCTCCAGGCATGGCCAGAAGCACTTTTCCTCTCTTGGTTCTGGGCAGAAGCTAAGGAGCCTGTCTGGCTGTAGGTTTACTTGCATGTTCTTGAAACTTTTGCTTAGGTAAAGGGAAACTGAGAAAGAGCAGAACATCTTCCACCAGCGCAAGGCGAGGTCCTGCAGCTTTGCAGATGATGCCCAGGGAGCGAAGCACCCCAGGGAGCAAAGCACCCCAAGTGTCCCGAGACACACTCAAGCCGGGGCACAGGAGTCCATGACTCGGCCTGAGGATTAAAACTGCAGAGACCCTTGGACATGTTTCGGGCCAATTAAAAACAAAGGAATGTCAAGATGATGGAAATGACAGAGAAAGGAGCTGTGGAGGAGCGTGTCTGAGACCCGCTTCACACAACACTTCCTCTGCACCCAGGACCAAATAGTTTTGCTCCCTTGTGGTGGAAATTTTTGTTCTCAAACTTTGCTCCCCAATTTTCATTTTCTGCTAAAAAAAATTAAAACCGTAAACTATTCCACATGAAACATGTGCCAACAAGCACAATCTACATGAATTTCATTATGCCCATCATTTCTGTCTTTACAAGGAGACAATGAAACAGCCACCGAGGCATGAGCCACAGTATATCTTGTTAAGCTCCTGCTTAACCTCTTGTGTTTTCCTTTTGATATTCCCTGTGTGTATATGAATATACATGTAATTACCTGTGTGTAATCTTTGTGTAAACAAACATTTTAGAATCTCCAGCTAACATGTATTTCTCATTTGCTACATGGAAATAAATACACCCACCACTGAGTGCCTTCCAGATGTTTAAGATTGTGCATATGCTTGTGTGTATTTCTTCATGTGTAGGTTTGCATGTATGTGCGTGCATATACTTGGTAGGCCAGAGTTTAACCTTGAGTGTTATTCCTCAGTCACCACCCATCCATGTTTTGATAGAGTCTCTCCTGAATGGAGCACAGTAGGCCAGGCCGGCTGGCCACAGAGCCCCAGGACTCTGCCTGTCCTCGTCTGTCTCCCTGGTGCTGGCATGCAGTCGTGTCCCAGCCAGGCTCTGCTTTTTACTACAGGGTCTGGTGGTCACACTCGAGGCCTTTTCTGTACTTGGTAGGCACTTTGCCATGAGAGCTCCCTCTAAAGTCCCTCATGCTTTACTCTTAAAATTCTGTGGTCTACATATAATTAAGTATTTACACACAGCCACTAAATCTATCAGTAAAAAATTATGGTAAACATTTTCAAAAAAGAAACACCTTTAAAATAATAAATCACTAACAGAATCTCTCTTTACCTCTCCCTCCCATTTGTTTTCGACCCAACCCAAAGCAATAGCTTTACCACTCAACTACATGCCCAGCAGTACTTATTTGATTTTTCTTGTAACAGTTCCGGAGCTACCTTCCTGTTGTATATACCATGAAATGGTACTCTGTGGTCACTGTTCTAAGTCTTTAATTCCTATATCAATGAATTAGCACTGCCTTAGACATTGATTCTCAGACCTCACTCAGGCTCCATGAGAAACTAAAACCTTAAAGAAGCCTCAGTACAAAATGAATCCCCTTCTCTGCAGCATGGAGATTTATACTTGCTGTGGACCTCCACTTGCCCAAGAACTAAGGTTGTGCTGTATACAGTATGAGCTTCAAATCCTAACTTAGGATTGTGCTAATGCTTTCTTGTATTATGACGGACATAACTGCTGGCTACTGTTTGACTGTCATGTTCTATAATGCTATCTTCTGTCCCAACAAGTTCCATTCCACTTGTTAATTCCCACATACAGGGGGAAATGCAGGTGGGACAACGCAACCTTCTTAGAGGTTCTCTTAAGTATCCTTGATGGAGAGCAGCCCATTCCCAGAAAATGCTTCCTTCTGCAGTCCACCAATCCTCTCCTGGACTAGCATCAGTCAAAGCAGAAGAGCTGGTGCTGACAGGTTAGCACGGCTCTGCACTTTCTATTACACTCTACAAGCCTTTCCAAATATTGCAACGATGTCTAATTCCTGACTTCAAAATCTACACAGCCAGGCCATCTCTTGCCTGCTTTATCACCTCTATTCTCCTTTGTTCTGATCTGTCTTTAACTCATTACGCTTGACCATACCACTGCTTTTGTGTTCGATAGAAGACCTCTGGGCTTCAGAAGTGTCCGGAAAACATCTGAAAGCCAACCAAAGCAGTCACATATGCCAGTGTCTGGAGGGCTCACTAGAAGTGAGCGCTAGGCCACAGCACAGGCACAGTGAAAGGAGCACTGATGTGCTTCTGTGTTTTCTACTAAGCATATCACAGGGAAGGTCAAATCTAGAGTCAGAATTAGGTGGCTGTGATGCCACCTAATGAAGCAGAAA
Source organism: Typhlomys cinereus (assembly GCA_023101885.1). Classification (NCBI taxonomy): domain Eukaryota; kingdom Metazoa; phylum Chordata; class Mammalia; order Rodentia; family Platacanthomyidae; genus Typhlomys; species Typhlomys cinereus. The sequence continues at coordinate 1,006,647 of JALPQD010000209.1, read as the reverse complement.
GTAGCCAAGTGTGGACAGAGACCAGCCTGTGAAAACAACCAGCGCTGCTCTCTGCATGAAGGCAAAAGCTTTTGTCTGTGATTGTGTTTGATGATGTCTCCTGAGAAAGGAGAATGGAAAGGGCAGGAACAACTCTCAAAAAGCACTAAATGTGCCCAGTGGAGATGGGGGAAAATAGGCAAAAACAAACAAACATAAATTCAACCATGTCCCATTTACCAGTGGGAGAATTTTACTGAATCCTGAATGTTGTTTTTTTTCACTCGTGTCAAAACGGGACACAGCCTAATTTTTTCTCCCTAGTTCTCAGGACCATGGATAATTCTAGACCGCATACAGCAGTCTTCCAGACAAGCAAAAAAGCTTACCAGTCCGGGAAAAAGCAATACCAAATATAATATAATATGATATCTAACTGGGACACTTCGAAGGGCCTAAAACGAAGGCCTTAAGACAAAAATGAATCCTCCCTTCGATCACGATTTTTACTCTATCTCACTGCAATGGCTTTTCTGGCACTAGGCCTGCTTATAACATTAGATCGAACCGTTCATGATTCTATCTTCTGACTTCCCAGTGTCACCCCGAATGTTTGCACCACGAAGTAGGGTGCATGTGCGAAGAAAGTTCCCGAGCTTGCCTCCCGGGGTGAAATGTGCTGGAGCTAGGTGGAGGCAATGGTCGCAGGCCGCTACTGTGCGTCTAAAACGGTTGTGCAGCGCGTTGCCCGCTGCGGAGGGAATCCCGCAGCCGATGCATTCTCTGAGCAACTGGGTCTGTCATCCTTTGTCTTCCAGGCCTCCAGGGTGTTCCCAAGCCCTGGAGCCCTCCTCCTTGCGCAGCCAGTTCCCAGGACTCCTTCTGCCACCGCCTCATGCGCCGGTGCCTTTCTCTCGCGCACTGCCTGTTGGGAAATGTAGTCCCGCGCGCCGGGCTCCGCGGCTGCCCGGCCAGGGCACGAGAAAGGCAGGGACGTGGCGGCCCCGCTGCGCACTCACCAGCGGGAGAGCGGCTCAGGCAGCCTGCAGCCACCTCTTGCTCACCGCCCGCAGGATGGCCCGGACCATCGAGGCCGACATCGTATAGGTTCCTGCGTCCCGAAGTCTTAGGACGAGCGACCCTTGGGGGTCAACCAATGCCTTGGTAACCTCGAGGACTCCAGAACATTGTTTCCTTCCAATCCATCCTTGGATGGATCTTCTCCAGTACCCTTGATGGCTAACAGCTGGAAGCCCTGAGGAGCACGGGTGAAAGTCTGCCCAGCTCCTGCAGATTAAGGTCCCAAAAGTGAAGTGGGGACAGCTCAGCGGGTAAGGTGCCTGCTGACAACCAGTGCCTGCGTTCCATTCCCTCAAGCCCACATGGAAGTAGGAGAGAGCAGCTTCCAAAAGTTGTCCCCAGCCTGAGGCAGGCAAGCCATGGTATGCATACACACATGGCAAGCAGCCTTTCCTCTCTCAAACTAATCAAATGTAAATGTGCTTATCTTTTGAAAAGTAAAGTGATTCCTACATAAATGCATTTCCCTGCCTCAGCACACTGTAGCATGCTATAGTACTAGGGTGTCTGGTGACTAAGGCAGTTTTCCTTCTGACTCTGGATGTGGAGCCCATCTGCAGTTTTCCCTGCTGGGCAGAGCCATGTTTCTGCCTTTTATCACATAACCCTGTGCATCAAGCACTTTACGTAGACAAAGCACCTAAGCAGAGGGGTCAGGGAAGGAAAGATCATGTTGGAACACAGGGCAGTAGTTCTAGGCCACTGAAAACACCAGGCAGTGCGCATTCCCAGGAATACTGGAAGCACAGTAAGGCAGGAGGGGTTCTGCAGAGAAGGGCTGGCGAGGGCAGATGCTCTTCTAGGTTTTGTGTTGTTCAGAGGAGGCCTGTCTGTGTAGTTCTGGCAGGTCCCAAACAGATGACCATGAACTTCTGATCCTTCTGCTTCTACCACTTGGGATTTCAAGCCTGGACCAACTCTCAGTTTATGAAGTGTTGATGACCAAACCAAAGCATTCTGCCAACGGGGCAACATCAATAATCAGTGAAGCGATTTTATGCTTCTCCTACCTGTGTAATGATGTGGAGCAATCTAGGGTCCTGTGCATACAGCTCTATCACTAAATTGCAGCCCCAACCCTTCTAACTTATCTCTGATTCACTAAAACTACTGGGTCCAGATAGCTTAGAATTGTCACGCAATCCTAGCCTATTTCAGAAATGCATTTCCAATTACAGAGGACTTTTTTCGTTAACCTCCAGCTCCACACAGAAAACTGGGATTGAAAGGAAGTAGAATGATAGGTTTGTCTATCATGTTTGAATAGCTGGGTCCTTTGGGCTCAGACATTGACTTCTGATGCTTTTTCTCCTATACATATTTGTGTGGAATGCTTACAAGAGTGTCTGCTATACACAGTAGCACTCAACCAACCTTGCTAATTATTAATAGGAATTAGCAATGCCATGTACGTGACAGTGATGCATGACACTGTAAAACCCATGCAGTGTGCCGCTCTGGGTGCTGGCACATTCCTGACTTCCAGTTTTAATCTTTGCAATGCAAGCCCTCCTGGGATTTGAACATTTAATCCTTACAGGAATCCTGAGCAGGTGGCTCAGGTACCCCCTTGTCCTTAGCTGGGGCCCATAAGATAGCTCAGCGGGTTAAGACGCTGTTTGCAAACCTGATGATCTGAGTCCAATCCCCAGAAGCCAACGCAGTGGGAGGAAAGAACTGACTTCTGAGAGTTGTCTTCTGACCGCACCTGTGTCCCCCCATGTGCCATGACATGCTTGCATGTCTGTCTGTCTGTCTCTCTCTCTTTCTTAAAAAAGTAGATATCTTAACACAACAACAACAAAAAAAGTCCTGTGTCCCGTGCTCCAGAAATTCATCGAGGCAGCTTATCCTTGAGGCTTTATGATTTTCTCTCAGTTGCACAGTAAAATGCCCCTTCATGACTATCCTGCGTGCAAGCATACTGGCTGTCTTCCATTTAATCTGGCTTGACTGGACCCATGAATGAAATAGCAGGTGACAAGATGGAGATCTAGGTAGACAGTGTTAGGAAATTACATTCACGTGCACACTGGGTTGCGTAAAGCACTGTGTGGTTTCTTTGCAAACTTTACTCCTTTTGGTGTCAGACTGGGAGTTGAACCCAGAACTTTGTGTGCTAAACCGCTCTCAACCTGTTCCCCAGCTCCACTCTTTCAGCGTGTTACATGTGCATTCATTGTGACCTTGGGCTTTCTGATATTTTGAATGTTTGTGCAGTTTGTATCTGAATAGAGATTCCGTGTAGAAGTAGGATGGTGACCAAGTGATGTCCTGTGAACCTTGTGTGTTGTCCTCATGCCGAAGTCGTGGCAGAGCTTGCTAGGTGGACAAGGAGTTGGCGAATGAAGAACACACACACACAACTCTGGGCTGAATGAATCTGAATTCATTTTATTGAAATTTTGTAACAGCTTTTATACTAGAAAATTTTAGGGCAAAAAATGTGTCGTTCCAAACAGAGGAAAACAAACACGTACCCTCCTAGTTTCCTATGCTCAGCAAGAATAAACAATTTTTTAAGTAGCTAACCCATTGTTGGAGGAAAAGACACAAACAGATTCTACTATATATTATCAGGCTCTGTCCTATTTCCCGTTTCTCTAAATCTATGTTTTACAGTGTTTCACCAAACAGCCATAGGATCTAAGTCTACATTGTTGTCATTGCATTAACAAAGACTGCATTTGATATTTAGTTAAAATACACCGAGGAGGTTGAGCACCTTAGAGTTTAATAAGGGACATGTCTTTAATGAACTATACATGTGCCATGTCTATTATATATATTTCTGTAAATGGTAAAGATGAATCTGTTGGAGGGGGCGCATGCTATACATTAATTTTTCCTTTTGGAGGATCCCAAATTCTGGCTGTTATCTCATATGCTGACCTATATTAAGTCATAAGATTTACTTTATTTCTATTTTCTATTAACTTTTACCTTATGTGCTTTATAAGAAATAGTTGTGTACTGATTCTAGTGAACAGATGGCATAATCTCATATTTATAGAATTTCTGAATTCATTCAGCTAGAGTTATATTTTTGAGGGAGTTTTACCTACCTATGTTTTTGGACTCTTGAAATTACTCTCTAATTTCTTTAAAAATCAGCATATATATTCTTACTTTGAGTGACTAGACATGAAATCTCTAGTTAGAATTTAATTTAAAGTTAAAGGCAGGCTTGACACTTATTTGCTAAAAGGAAAAAAGCCTCAAAGTAGTTTCCTTGGTATTTCCAGTTCAGAGAGCAGGAACCATAAGGGGAGGTGACAGCCTAGCTAGTCCTGAGAATAAAGAAACAAACAAAAAAAGATCTAGGAACAGATAGGAGACAAGCCCAATCCACAAAAAGGTGAAGAATTCCTCTGTCATTGTGTACACAAATAAGAGGCAAGACTCAATTTGCAGAGGAGAGTGGTTCCTAGCAACTGCCCATTCCAAAGAGCAAGCTATGAGCCTGACAACCCCCATATTTTTTATATTTTTATTATTTATTCCAAAATAAGCCATGTCCTGTTTCCAGAAAACACTTCCTTGAAGTGTTCACCAAGTTAGGACTATGTCTCCAATGGTAGAGGACTTGACATCCTAAGGGAAATATTTGAGCACACCTCACAGAATAAAATATGCAATGGACATATTTTCTGTTTTAGTTTTGCTTGTGTGTCAGTGTATATATGTTTCTGTGTTTGTATGTCTCTGAGTATCAGAGGCACTGTGTGTGCCTGTGGAGATCCAAGAGTGATTTTGGGAGTCACCTTAATTTTGCAACCTCCTCTTTGCTTTACCTCGGAGTTTTCCAGGCTCTGCCTTCTAGGGCCAGGTGTACAGGCTGCAGTCATTTCTAGGTGGTGCTTTTATATGAGATCTGAAATATGAACTCAGGACTTTCTCTGCTTGTTCAATTAGGCTCATCCATCTCTCCAGCACAGACACATTTTCTAAAAAGTCTCAAGTTTCAAAGAAGGCATTTTTTTGTAGTTTTTTTTCCCCTTTTAAAAAAAGCCTGGGCATGAGGAGCAAGCATATAATCCCATAACATGGGTGGTTGGGGCAATAAGATCATAGACTTCAGACTAGCCTTGGCTACCTAGCAAATCTGTGACCACCCTGGGTTACATGAGACTCTGTCTCAAAAAAAAAAAAATCCTTCCCCCCATCTCCACAGAAGCCAGGGGTGGTGACTACTGATCCATCACATGGTGGCAGACTTAGGGAAAAGGCCATGAGTTCAAGGCCAGCCTGTTCTTCCAGAGAAAAGCAATATTAGCCAACACAGTGAAATTTTGTTCAGGTTTCCTACACAGGATTGCTATGAAAGTTAATTCCAGAACAGAAGAATGCTTTAGCTGTATAAAGCAAAACAACAGTGTGTTTATATCTACTGTCATAAAACTGTATTCATGACCAGGACTGAAAAAACATGGGTAAAACACTTGAAATAATTTTTAACTTAAAAAATTCCATTTGAGGAGGAGGAGAGAGAACATATGCACGTCATGGCGCATGGGTGGCAACGCAGGACAACTTTCAAAAGTCATTTTTCTCCTCCACATGGGTTTCTATGGATGAACCTCAGGTCACTAGGTTTTCGCACAGGTGCCTTAACCTGCTGAGAAGTCGTTAAGCTTCATGTGTCTTTCCCCAGGGTCTGTCCCCCTTGTTTTAGAGACAGGTTTTCTCATGGATGCCCAAGGATGACAAACTGGCTGGTCAGCAAGCCTGCAGAGTTCTCCCTACCCTGGGTTTACAAGCATACAGTGCCACACCCGGCTTCTTTATGTGGGGTCCAGACTCGGAACTTTAATCTTATTTGGCAAGCACCTTATGGAACGGGCTGTCTTGTCCTTTGTGGCTTCCTTTGATACAGCTCTTGCTGGTCCCGATCCTCCTGCCCCAGCGGCCTGCGTGCTGGGATTGTGAGTAGGTGCTGCTATAGCCAAGGCTTTGCTAATTAGTCTATTTCCAGCTCTTGACTACGAACTTGATGTTCTCAGTTCTTTTCAGGTAGGTGTCAAAGTTGGTGTCCGAACATACAAGGACAAAAGGAGATTCTGATGAAGTTGTTCCACATGGTAAGGTTTTTTCTTGTTTGTTTGTTTTTTTGAGATGGGTCCCACATAGCCCGGGCTGTCCCTGAACTCTTCTGTAGCCAGCTGTAAGGATGATCTTACAAAGTTGAAACAAAATCTTTGTGAACATTAGCTTAGTGGCAATCTTAGAAAGGAGTAGGAGGGTGATAAATTCAGGCCTTCCTGGGCTACACCATGGGTACACCAAGGCCAACTTGGATGAGCAAGACCCTAACTCAAAACTAACAGTGACTTTGTGCTTTGGGAGTGTGCTTTTAACTTTGTAGAAACCAAAATCTGGACAAGTCTCCAGTGTGTTTTCTCTCATTAACCTATAGTGAACTTTCTTTCCTGATTTTGACTGACCTCCATGTCCCCGTGGGTCAACACCGGGTGTAGGCACACATTCCAATTGAGGGGAGTTGTCCTTCTGACCCCCAGCTCCCCCAGCATCCCCTCCTGTATCAAGAGGGGATGTAGGGCATCTTGAAGGAATGAAAAAAGCTGGAAAAGAGAAAGCTAAAGAGAGTATGAGGCCACCAGGGAGAGTCAGAGATGGGCCACAGGCTTCTTAGATGAATGGTAGTTAGGAGTGGAAGTATTGGATGCATCCCAAAGTATTTTAAAATCTTCTGAATGTGGTGACTGATGCCAGCAGCCCCCATGAGCATTTAAATCCTATGGTTGTGAGAATCCCGAGCTCCCATCTGGCCATCATGGGCTTTAGCACAGCCCTCGTGGGCCTGCCACACATTTTGATGAATTTGCATGCACTGTTAACTGTGTCAAACCTGTAGCGATGCCCCCAGCTGTTTCTAGGAAACTTGATGAACTCCAGTCGGACCCAAGACCGCTCTGAGAAGACATCTGTCTCCCTCACTTCTGGAGCCAAGAAGCAGCCACATTCAGCATTACCTGTCATCCCCAGTAGAGCCTCTGCACTCAGAGGAAAGATCAGAAGCCCTACCAGGCCTGACTCCCAGCCCAAGGTTTCTGATGGTTGGGTCCCCAGAGCATCATGGGAAGCCACCATCAGAGCTCACACTGCCACCCCCAGAGCTGAGCAAGGACCCCGGCGAGGGGGGGGGGGTCTCAAGTGGAGGAAGCCAGGCGGTTGAGGACCGCTTTCCTCCAAGATTCCCTGCTCCCGATTTACAGGGAAGGAAACGTATTGCATGCAAGTGCGGTCAGCTCAGCCTGGGTTGTATCAATAGAGGTGGAGCTGGAAGAAGCCCCGCCTGGCTGTCAGAGTGTACCGGATGCCACCGCCTTCCTGCAGAACTACTCCTGAAGCTCAGAACCTGCAACTGGTAACACAGGACCCCTCTGAGCTGAGCCGAATGATCCAGGAAACCAGGATCTGCAGGGAGACTAAGTGCTGGCGAGACCTTTGCATGAGCCAGCAGCCTCCTGCACTGGCAGGCCAGAGTGTCAGTACAGGCTCCGTGGTCCCGCCCAGCCTTCCGCTATAGAAAAGATCACTGTGCAGTTTCCTGTGTCCACTTAACCCAAGAATCACATGCTGACCACTGCATGAAGCGCCTCTCTGCTGACACTAGTCACAAGCAACAGCAGAATCGCTGGTAGGTGATTTCCCCAGTCGCAGCTGCAGCAGAAGGCTCAGCTCAGGCCAGCTCTCACCTTTCCAAACTCCCGTCCGATTATTTCCAGAATCAGAGCAAATGAGGAGGGAGATCCTGGCCTCCCTCTTCGTCTCAAGAGCCCCTCAAAACCCAGAGGCAAGGCAGAAATTTGAAGTCTGAAGGCAGATACCAAGTGTTCTCTGCAGGATTCATTTTTGTCTCTTCTCCACCAGCAGCTGGGTTCTTGTCCTCCCAAAAGAAGAATTCTGATGAGACACAGTCGATTATCAGAAAACAAAAGTTTAATGGATGCAAAAAATAAACAAATCCTTAACAAGGCCTGTCCAAGCAGTGAAGAGACAGTAGCAATAGCCTGATTGTGTCAGACACCGCGCAGGTTCCCCATGGGACCTGATCCCTGTGCTTCCCTCAGGGTAGGCACTTCTTATAAATGACCACCACCACCTGGTGACCACCACCATCACAACACATCCTGTTCCTTAGGTCCTTGGGGCGCCTATAATTCTTCACATCCTCTTTTGAGGGCTTTCAGGTGACCGTGGATTGAGCCATCTGGAGTTGATCGATGCTACTTTATAGCATGACATCAGTGGAACAAAACTACATTCCTTGGACCATGACAGGGGCCCTGTTAGACTTCACATCCTCTTCTAGAGCCCGTGTAGCAGCTTTCCCAGCTTGAACCACTTTTCTAACACAAAAGCATAATTATCTTGTTACGTCACCATAAAGCCGGGACAATCACAGGCATGTGGCCAAACCATGCCATCTCATTTCAAACCAATGTGAAGGCGACTCTTTGAGAAAGAGAAAGCTTTCAGCACTGCAGGTGGTTCTTGCTGAAGCGGGGATTCTGCTTAGTCATAGTGTTTGGGGGCCAGGCAACAGCCCTTAGCACCACCAAACTGCCTTTCCTCACAGGATGAGGACCAGGATGAGAAAAATACATTCCAAAAAAGCCTTGAAGCCATTCGGTTATCCATGATACCTGTTCAGAGAAAAACGACACGTGAAGGGCAGAAGGGACAAACTGACATTTTCATTCTGTTTCAGTACATGTTCCTGACATCTCCTAAGTGCACTTTGCTCTTCCTCTCACCGGATGGGGACACAGCTTCTCAGGAGGCTTTGAATGTCAAGTGTCGCAGGAATGGCTGCTCATGCCTTGTGCTCCACAAGTGACAACACAGCCCCAGTGTCCACTGGGATGTCATCAAGCTACACTATGAGGCAGGAATGTTCTGCATTGATGCCTTCAAAGCGTCTTGTCTTTGATTTCCAGCTTCAGCATCTCAGCACAAGGTCAGCATACCCACTAGTATTTCTATCCATCGTTTAAACTTTTATTATGAACCCCTGACCTTCAATTTATCATGCTCAGGAGTGTAGTATCCTTCACTGAGCATGTTCAGGAATGTCATGTCCTCCTTCACTGAGCATGCTCAGAAACAGACACACACACACACACACACACACACACACACACACACACACACAATCTATGAATACTTATTGCCAAGCTTTTCTTGCTGTTGTCAAAATGATGCCTATGCTCATCCTGACTGCTCAGTTCACAAAGCTGTCTCCTGCCTTTGATGTCTTATCTGGGCTGATTTTGATTTTGAATTTGCCTTTGCATTTTGTCTTTCAACTGCAGAGCTTCTAAATCATAGTGCACCCTCACACATCAGGCAACGGCAATTCCATTCTCTACATTTGCTATGAAACAGCGTTCTCAGGTGCTGGCCCCAACATACCGGTGGCTCCTTCATAGGACATTTCAGGACATCTTCAGGAGACAATCCACCCAGGTTACCTCACATTGGAAGACGATCAACTGTTGGGTGATGGAACTCCTTGCTCCATACTCTTCTCACATATTTAAGGATCAGAGGTTTGCTGGAGAATCGTGTGAGAGTCAATAGTTAGTTTTCTACACCGTGAAAATACAAATGAGGCTGAAGTAGGTGTTTTCAACCGTCAGCTCCCTGCTACCATGCTGCCCCCAAAGGATCCTCCTCAAAACTCCCAGGGTCCCATGGGATAGGGGTAGAGTCTCTACTAAGTAGCTGGCCTTGGGAGGAAAACTGTATGTGACCCTCCACAGAATATCCTTATCATGTAGGGCCCAGGAACCCCTGTGCAGGTTCAGAGCATTGAGAAATCCTCTCTCAGATTCACACACACCATTACTTACACCAAGTCTGGGCATTGAAGGAACTGGTGCCAAGGCACGTCTGTAAGACAAATCTGAACATCAACAAAACAGGAAAAATATTATAAAGGAAGTCACGTTGGCATGAGATTCCGTACTCCCCAGTGACAAGGCCTGCCGGCTCTGGAGGGCATAGTGCTTTCATGTTGACTGGCATTCAGCATCATTAGCCACTGAGGCAAGTACAACACCTGTCACCCTTCTTTGCCACCTTCCCAAGGAAAATGCAGGCAATGCATCCAGGGTTTCCCTCCAGAGTCAAGCTGGACCAGCTGGCCTTCTGCTGGGCGGCAGCAGACTATCCGAAGCTGTTCCCCAGCAACAGGGCCTGGGCCTGGGCTGTCCTCCCTCACACCCCACTTCACTTGCACATATCTAGCTGACACAAGGGGAGACAGTGAAAATAAGCTTCCATATGAATTGTCTGATCCACCAGATCCTATAGACTTGGAGATAGAAAGGATAGCCCGGGACAGTGCTGAATTTGACCTCCTAACTGCCAAGAGACCCAACTTGCAGCCAATGACATGACAGGAGCCCAAGCAGGGCATCATGTCAGGGGCTTGAAAGCCTGACTCAGGAAGTAAACAGTACCCTTACCACACTTGGTTCTGTCCCAAGAGGAAGCTACTGGAACACCCCTGATGATGTCCGCAGCGTTTTGGTCATTGTAAGGATATCTTCAGAACCCAGGATCATGCATGGGAAGAGATGGCACGTGTGAGGAACATGCAGGCAGGCAGAGCATGAATGTGCTGGACTTGTGGGCCGCTTGCGTACCTGCCTCTACTCTCCAGGTATCAGGCCAAAGCTTATACATAACAAGCCACCAGCCTCCTACCCGGCACTTCTGCATCTCCCCAAGATTCACACTCAGAGCCCAACACCCTGTGCTGGAGCCTCTGAATCCTCATGGGCTGTTCACCACAGCCACAGGACCCACACTTCCTTCCCTAGCCCCTGCCGTCACCAGAGGGCAGCACAACAAAGGTCTGCCTCAGTCCTCACTGTTGTCCTGAAATGGCCTCAAGCAAGTTGCCCAAGTTGTCTATGCCTCTGATGGAAGCTTATGGGGCTCCACTGGTTGCCACGGTTCTGGGGCCCAGGAAGCATCAGCAGGGACCGCACTCTGCAGCACACTTGCAGATGGAGGGAGCACTGGCTTCACCACCCTGGATGAGCGGTCTGCTGTGTCCTCTGGAAACCTCCATGTGACAGAGGCTGCCCAGAATGAGCAGAGAGCTTCACTATCATCAGTTCTTCTTCCACGGTGAGTGGACCCAGCATCAGAATAAACGCCTGCTGCTGAGGCCGATAGACTCTCCGATCAATGCCCACCCACAGGAAATGGACTTCTAGCACGGGTAGGACACACTGCGCTGCAGTCAGCATCGACAGCCAAGCCTCCACACTCTATCCCTCAACACTACGTGCAGGGTGGGCCGCCCGCCCATTGCATCTGGCACATGGAAAGTGCTCAGATGAAACGGCAGACTTCTCATCCAGCATAGACGCCCACCCCACACCCATGCCCCTGCCGTGAATGACAGTCACAGCCCAACACAGATCAAGATTTCCTTCCAGTCTGTCTCCAAACGTGGGCACTGGGAACACAAGCATCCAAAGACTCCTGGCCACGTGGAAGCTGCTGCGCCCCAGGACTGGCTGGAACCACTTACCACCCAGAGTGGAGCAATGACTCAACACTCTGGCCAAAGGAAAAGTCGAAGAAATCATGAGTTGGTTAGGAAAATGACAAGGAAGCCGTCACGTGGGCCTGGGTGAAGGAGGCTGTGGAGACAAAGATACAGATGGTAACAGGGGAAGGCAGCACAGAGGAGGAAGAGGAGAAGGAGGAGGCACCACAGGATAAAGCTTCCTTTCTCCAGCCCTGCACAGCAGCAGATGTTCCAGGCTGCTTCCCACTGTTCCCCTTGCCCTCTGCCAGAAGCACTCATCCTCTTCCTCAGCAGCTGGCTGTGCCCCTAATCCTTCCAACTCAGCTCTTCTGCAGGACATTTGTTCCTGCTCCTGTTTGTCCACACAGCCCGCCCCGCCAACACACGCACTTTTTCTAGACCTCAGCCATTAGAAATCCATCCTTGTCTTTGCTCCTCATCCTCCTGTTGCTCATCTCCCTTTCCTCTCACCCCCCCATATCTGCCCCTCCTCCTCCTCTTGCACTCACCCACTTCCGAACGTCTGTAAAACGTAAGTTAATTAGAGATGATTGAAGGAAGACTTGATGAGGGGCCTGAGCGCTCATAGGAAGGACCCTCGATGCTCTGTCAAGGGGACTGGCCTGCCAGTTCCCACAGGTACTTGGAGTGTCAAGTTGCCACAGTTTCTCTGTGGATCCTTAAGATGTTGATGACTCGTGGTCTTTGTGAAGGATGTGGAGGATGCTGCTTACGCAGGCAGTAGGAGGTGAGGTCAGGGGCGTGTCGGGTGGTGTTATGGTCACACAGCTTCCTGAGTTTCCAGCCTGGTGCCCTCCTCAAGTTCTTAATCCACACCAGGCTGGACCCCGATCCCTGGCTCAGCGGCCACGGAACGGGCAATCCCGTTCTTCTTTACTGAAAAGCAGAAAGGCACATGGAACACACAGGACTTCTTCCTGATTACCTCGCGCTGCTGGGCCACAGCTCCCCACCTGCTTGCTATTGCCTGGATCTGGGCTTCCTTCACCCCACCTGCCCCTTCCAGCCTGCTGTCTGCTTCTGCTGCAACTTCCCCACTGTCCACACACCCAGAACTGTTCCTTCTGAGCTGGTAGGTATTTTCATGTCCTTAAGACATGAGTGGCAAACTTTATCCATTGTAAAGGACTTTAGAAAGCAAAGATAAAATGAAGTGCAGCTGTGTGTCTTAGAGTCAGGAAGATGGCTCAGCGCCATAATGGTGCTTGCCACCAAATCTGTTGAGCTGAGTTCCTCATGAGAACAAGCCTCATAGAAAAAGAGAATGAGATTTTCTGCATGTTCTACTTGGAATCCATGCATCTGATGTATGTGTGTGTGTGTGAGTGTAAGCTTAATACTATATGCCCAAATGCCCCCCTACACACACACATTAAATAAGTATAAATTTGGACCTGCACCCTGTAGCAACCTGTGGGACTCCATTGTGTCCCTTCACCTAGCCCCTTACCTGCAGGTTTTTAGGGGCTTTGGCGGCTGCAGGCAACAACACAGTCCCGTCAATGTTGTCACTATTCTTTTCCTCACCCTCCTCCATCGCCGCTTTCTGGTGCTCACAGAGGCTGTAGCTGCACCCCGGGGCTGGCCAGTGGTGACGTTTCCTCCAAGGGATGGATCCCAGAAGAGGGGTCTCCCCCAACTTTCATTACTTTTTATCAGTCCCTGAAGCTGAGGTTTTTCCAGGAGCGATGTTCCAGAGGTACCTGTGCTGGTTTCCTCCAATTGGCTTTGCCTTTCAGCCTTCAGAGAACTCTGTAGTGGTGGGTAGCTGGGTGGGGAGTCCATGTTGTGCTGGGACCTCTCCCTTCTGTCTCCCTCTTCCTCTTCTCTTTGTCTCTCCTGGCCAGGATGACTTTCAGAGCACATAGTGGGCAATGTGAAGGATGAAACGGTTGCATTAATCTTATTGCTTAAGCAGCGGGGTAAGGTTGTACGTGCAGAGGGCACCTTGGGCTGCGGTCTTTTAGGGCTCTTAGCCCAGTGTGAATGAAATTTCCAAACTCTCTTAGGGGTTGCCACACACCGTACATGTTTGGTGTGAACAGAGCTCACGGCTCCTGTTCCTTCATGTTCTGCATTGCTGCAGACACTTGCAGCCTGCATCACAATGACCGTGTTGACCGTCTCTGCACAACGGGGCTCCTCGATGTCCCGGACTCCCTCCGTGGTCTGGATTGCAGGGCACGGGTGACATTCATGTGGCTCCTTGGCAGCACGGGGTGGCCCAAAAGTCCTTTGGATATTAAAATCGGTGCTCCTGATGGTTTGCAGAAAGTCTCTGCTAGTAGTGTCACACTTCTTCATCCTCTCCACTTTGTCATCAGAAGAATGACATGACAGGATGTTAGATTGAAATTCAACAGGGCAGTGAAAGAAGTATAGAGGAGGATTCTGACATCAGCGAATTTGAGATTTCTTTAGGAACCTAATGCCGCACTCCAAGTTCTCAGTGAAAGGAGGGTAAAGAAAGTAGACAGCCAAGTTTAATAAAGATCAGACCAGACCCACTTCATTAAGTGGAAATTAAAGCAACAGTACATTGGTGCAAAGAAACCTAGGGCTAGACATTAGGAACGGGGAAAAAATTCACAAACCGTCATCTAAACTAAAGAAGAGACAGAAAATGCATTAATAAAATTAGAGGCAAAAGAATGACAGTCAGAATGACATCACACACAGCACTCAGTCTAGAGGAGCATCCCATGTGAAAAGAGCCGGCAGAAATGTTGATGGTGTACACTTGAGGTCCTAGAAGGCATAGCTTGGGAGCCCCAGAGCACAGCAGAAAAGAGGTCAAACAATCTAGAGTGTTTCCCAATGTCACCCTGGTCCTCCCCAGACCAACACACACAAGTGTCCTTTGGTTCACACACAGAGACCCGCACACATATACACACACACATTCTCTCTCATACACACCAAGCACAGACCGAGAAAGAAATGGCGCAGTCATGGCTAGGTGCAAATCACAGTGGCTTTTCTTTCTTTCCTCAGGGACTGTATTCATTTTCTCATGGCTGTGACCAAACACCTGACCAGAAGAAAGTGGAAGAGGAAGACTTTCTTTTGCTTCAAAGCGATACCCTTTGGTAGGAACCATGGGAGATAAAACTGTGGATCTGAGGCACCAGTGTCCAAGGCCACATCCACTTGTAATATAGTGAGAACAAGGAACATAGTGAAACATGCTGCTGTGGACAGACCACTGCACTTCCACCCACCTCCATGGGCTTTATGACCTCCCTGGGGAGGACCAGACTTCAAAAACAGGAATAGCCGGGAAAATTGAATAACTACATGCAGAAAAATGAAACTAGACCCTTATCTGTCACTCTGTACCAAAATTAGCTGCCAAGTGGATCAAAGACATCAATATTAGGCCAGAGACAATAAAACTAGAAGAAAAAGTATTACACTGGAACTGGTGGGCCTAGGTCATCACTTTCTGAACAGGACCCCAGTTGCAACGGAAATAAGAGCAACACTTCACAACTGGGATTTCATGAAATTAAAAAGCTGATTAACAAAAGATATTGTCAGTTGAGCCAAAAGTTAGCCGACAGAATGGGAAAAAAGTTTTTTTGTTAAACACATATCTGATAGAGGACTAATATCCTGAGTATAAAAAGAAATTAACAAATTAAATATCAAGGAAATAAGCAACCCAACCAAACTATGGATCTTAATACTAAAAAGAAACTCTTCACAGCATGAAATTCCGGTGTATGTGGAAATCTTTAAAAATATTCTTCCTCGCTAGCTGTTAGGAAAATGTAAATTAAAGCCATCCCAAAGTGTCATCCCACCCCAGTCAGAATGGATAAAATCCAAAATAAAAATAAAAAATGCTAGTGAGGATTTGGGGAAAAGGGTTCCCATATTCATTTCTGGTGGGAATGCAAACTTATGAAATCTCTTTGTAGATCAGTATGGAGGTTCTGAAAACAGTTACAAATTAATATACCATGTGACAGTTACACCACTCCTAGGAATAGTCCCAAAAAATGCTGCATCTTACTAAAGAGATACCTGGACTTCCATGTTCATTACAGCTCTGTTCACAATAGCAAAGAAATGAAATAATCTAGATTTTCAACAGCAGATAAATGGATAATGAAATCGGCATACATATACACAGCAATATACTATTCCACTGTCAAAAATAATGAATTCATGAAATTTGCTGATAAATGGATGCACTTAGAAGAAATTATACTGAATAAAGTATCCCAGATGCAGAAAGACAGATGGTGCATGTTCTCCCTTATAAATGGGTCCTAGCACTGAATCTTCAGAATAATATACACAAAGAGCATTTTCTTTAACACCAACAAACTACAAAGGAACCTAAGGCGGAGGAGGGAAGTTCCAAATGAGTGGAAACAAAGAACATAGGCGAATAATAAGTGAATAAAGCAATGATGGAAGAAACGTCTTAAAGGGGAGGAAAACAGAGAATAGAACTTAGTAAAGAGTAAGGGAGTAAAGAGGGAAAAAAAAGGGAAAGTGGCCATGGAGAAAAAAGCGATTGACAACCTCACGCAGCTATAAACACTGAAAAGTACAACTCTGGTAAGAATCCAGAGGAGCAGTGATGGTATTATGAAGCTCAGTTAACCGATTACTTTCTGAGTCAGTTCTAACCACCCCCACCCTTATTTTCAGAGAACACATCCAAACAACAGTGGAAGGGAGAAAACAGACACTAGATAGGATCAGGTCTCTTAGTGTTAACTATAAAATACTTAACCAAAACCTAACATCTGAACACTTACTATGCCTTTCCTAAGAAAAGATCTCAGCCTTCTAGGATGCACTTTATGGCAAATGGAAGATTAGGTTCAGGGAACCTTGTAGAACAGGGGTCAGTGTGATTGTAAGAGTCTAAAGGTTGGAAGGTATAATTTTAAGAGCCTAAAGGTAGGCAGATACACTGCCAGTCAAGACAGTCACGTCACCGTAGGGCCGCTTCATCCAGGGAAGTGGCACTATCGATTCAGGGAGGTCCTCTCCCGGGCTCCCGAATCCAGGAGGTCCAGCTTCGGACAAGCCTGAACAAGTACAGACATGCCCTGGACATGTCCTAATAGAGGAACCATGCAGGCAGAGGGATGAACAACCAATGGGAAGCAGCTATCGGACCTGCCTCTGCAATGGACACCTAGTAAACAGATAAATGATTAGTGGTTCCCCCCTTCCAGTGGAGAGGTGGCAACACCTGATTGGATCCCTGACCCTACATAAGCTCAAACACTTCCTTAAATGAAATGAGTCTGCAGCAGCTTATCTCTGCTCGCTCCTTACCTGACTCCCAGAGTCTGTGTGGTGACTCCACGTCACTCACCCCCTTGCCTTGAGCTTTGAGGCTCCTGCCGATCTCCCCCCTCCTTTCCCTGGCCTGCCCAGCAGGATTTGGCAACACAGGGACTCATGGCCATGAGGTCTACTACCAGCTGTCCACACAATGACAGACACATCAGTGTAGCCCCAGGGACCAGCGAGGATCTCAGGAGAAACAGCTACACTCAGAAAGAATCTCTGGGGAAGGTGCTGGACAAAAGACAGGTACTCCCCACGTGTGAAGGGCCACACATGCTACCACAGGGACCAGGTTCTTACTAACACACGTACCCCAAAGGGAGCCCTGTGATCCACACATACAGAGGGGACAGGAGGGTGGGAGGCACATGGCTGGATTGATGAAAGGAGAGGAGGAATGGAAAGGAGAAGGTAGGAGAAGGGGATGGGGCAAGAACATAAATTCATTTGTTTGAATGTAAAAATTCTTAATAAAAGTTAATTAAATCAAAGAGGAATACGTCTTATTTGGTGAAGCATCCGGTTCACAGAAGGAACCAGAAACTCCCCCATCCATGTAGACGCATGAAGGCTCCTCTCAGTCCCATGCCACCTGCCGGACAGCACTGTCAAAGCAAGTCACAGCTTGCTTCTGTCACACATGACTGCTTCCCAGCAGCCTTGCTCCCAAGGTGCTGAAGCCCACAGTCTCAGAGACATGGCCCTCCCCAGGCAGGGACAGGACAGAGGTAGGAATCTGTGGGGAGGAAGGAAAGCGCCTACCTTCTTCTCGTATTCTTTCCATACTCTCTGACCACTTCAACACCTGAGAGAGAGAAGGCGTTAGAGCTACAGCCTCAGCCCCGCCCCGCTCTCATAGACAATGTGCCGTCTGTGTCTAAATCTTTCCTTTCTTGGATGTACAATGCATTTAAAACATTTTCTTTCTTCCTTTTGAGACACAAAGAGGAGCTCCCGGACCTCAGACCTACCTTAGCTGTTCTCAATCACCTCCCCTGTGCCCGGGAGCCACAGGCTCAGCTGTGCAGCTGCCCCTGGAGGTCAGGTAAGACTGTGTTTCCTGGGCCTGAGGTGGCTGGAGCCCCCTGCAGAGTCCTAGGGCTCCTCACAAACCTCCTCTCAGGCCACACAAATGACAACATGCTCATGGAGAAGGGATTGTAAGAGTGTGATTGTAAGAGTCTAAAGGTTGGAAGGTATAATCGTAAGAGCCTAAAGGTGGGCAGATACACTGCCTGCCAAGACACTCCAGTCACCTCAGGGCTGCTTCATCCAGGGATGTGGCACTATCAACTCAGGGAGGCCCAACCCCGGGCTCCCGAATCCAGGAGGTCCAGCTTCGGACAAGGCTGAGCAAGTCTCCAACAGTCCCCAACAGTCTCAGGATTGGGTCCCACCTAGCCCCCTGAGTCACAGTGTACCTGCAGCATACCACCCCACATGGCCTGAAAAACTTCGGGTAGCTGTCCTGACGCATGGTCTCATCCCTGCTCTATCCTGTGCTTTTTCCAGCAGAATGAGGATCTGTTCTTCCCCCCAAATTGCCTCCTATCTCCACTTAATGAGGATAAGGGGAATATAAGCAAAGCTGAGAGACAATCATTCTCTGTTGAGTTTGGTTGAGCGCTTACCACTGGGGAAAATTTTTCCTCTTAAGTGCAGGTGAATCATGATCAATTGGGAGCAATCGTATTAACAGACACAGGACCCCAAGGCAACACAGTACCGCAAAGATAACATCTATTGCGGAAGTTGTGGCATAGGGACTCTGCCATGTAGAATTAGCACTCTCCAACAAGCAATACATATCCTCCATGAGGATCAAAACGTTGCTCTCAGGCAACTGAGCGCAGGGCGTAATGCCTCGGAGTTAAGAGAAGGGCCCAGGCCGCATCATAGAGCCCAGGCCTCCTCATCACAAAAGGGTCCTGGGGGGGGATGTGGGAAAAGAATACTGGATCACACCCCTCCCCCACCCCCAGCTCTGAGGATCCTCCTGCTTCTGCTGCGCTTTCCTGATCCAATCACTGGTTCACCTGTCACAGATAGACTCCCATCCGCATTCTGTGCGCCCTCCCACCCCCGTGTCTCACCCAGCCATTCCCTGCTTCATGGACCATCTGCTTGGAGTCCATCAGTTTCAGAGTTTTCAGAAACTGGGCTGGTCTAGAATGCCTGTTGTTTCCCAAGCACTGTCATTCACAGGACATGTGTATGTAGAGCTGTGGAGCATGTCCAGCTGGGCTGACCCCATCAGTGCATGTGGGCCCTGGTGAGTGTTGGGCACCGAGGGGGCTGAAGCAGTGCCTGACACCTCACGCTGTGTACGTTGCACTGCATGGGAGGGCCATCTGCAGGCTCTGAGCCCACCTGTGTATGTGGTCATGGCGCGTGTGAGGATCCAGCAAGGTCTTATGACTAACCGTGTATGCCCATGATGGGGAGATAGTCCAGAATGTATTTACAGGGATAAGTAGTGCAGTAGGCAGAGAAGGTTGTCCAGCAGGCAAGGAAAGGTCAGATAAGTAGAAGTTTATATAAGATGCTGGCACGGGATGTCCAGCATTGCCTGTGGATCAGCATCGATTGTTGGGCCACAGGGAGGGAGAGGGCAGTATGTTGGATGTTCAGATGTCAGGCTTTGCTAGGTGTCCTGGTCTGCTGGTCGCCTCCCTTTGCTTGCTGCCCTTACACAGCTAGGTCTGCTCTTACTGACACTCCTGTTGGTACCCTGCACACACACACACTCACACCTCTAGGGATCAGGCCGTACGACACAGCATTTGCATTGATCCCCATCACGTCCAACTGGTTATGATCCAGCCACCTCTTCTCCACTGCAGAGCTAAGAATCCGGC
Organism: Typhlomys cinereus; assembly: GCA_023101885.1. Taxonomy (NCBI): domain Eukaryota; kingdom Metazoa; phylum Chordata; class Mammalia; order Rodentia; family Platacanthomyidae; genus Typhlomys; species Typhlomys cinereus. The sequence goes on along the minus strand of JALPQD010000209.1, from coordinate 986,814 downwards.
TCTGCTGGCTGAGCCTCTCCCAGGCCATGCCCCATGCACTACTAGGTTCAGATCCTACTGGCTACCCTGGCTCTACATGTAGTGTTTGCTTTCAATCCCTTCCAGACACTATCTACCACCTGTGCTACATGACTCTGTGAGGAACAGCCCTGCCGGACACCCTGCCCTGTTGTCAACACCTGAGGTAAAGTGCTGGCTAGGTTCAGCTCTGCTAGCCATCCTGCAGACGAGCGCAATGCTGGCCCTCACTCCCTCCTGAATACCACAGCACAGCTCCTGCTCCAGTCATGTCATGCTGGATGCCCCGCGTCCTTAGTGTTTCACCTATAGCACCAGGAATTGGACTCTGCTGTACACTCCACATGAAATACAATGTATTAGGTCCTGCCCGACAACTTACATCCCTAACACCCCACATGCAGCACTAGCTATGGGGCATTGTTGGGCACGGTCCCCATTGTAGCTGTACACACAGTGCTGTGCGTCAGTTATAACTAGACATCTCTCTCCTACATAGAGTGGTGGCAAAAGCCCTGCTGAATACTCACTGCCAAAGTCCACACGCGTTGAATCCTAGCAGTGCGGTTGGACAGTCCTGGTTCAGCGTTATCCAGAAGGACCTTGATTGCTACTTGAGTATGTGATGTGCTGTGTGGATGTGGAGTAGATCCTAATAACTGCCAGTACATTTCAGTTGGAATCATGGAGTGTGTGTCCTGTGGAACTTACTACCTATGTGGTGGGGGCAGACCAGGTGTCTAACCGGTCTTGGTAAAAAGCAGCTGCAGTGGGAGGAGGTTTTCAGTAGGTCTGAAAAACAGCAGCGTATGTGAAGCTTCAGTGGGGTCTCTACAAGGGCATGAGAGCTACCAGTGTACAATGAGCAGGGTTTGCATACATACATTGTCAATGTGATCGTTGAGGGTTTGGGGTCTGGACACATTTGTAGAGACTTAGCAGTTCAGTTAATCAAGCCTACAGAAGATTGTCTAGTTGATAGGGAACACCCAACCCATAGTAGGCAGGTGTAGCAGTTACTCTTATCTATTGCTGTGAGAGAGCACCCAAAGTCCAGCAACTCGAGGGAGAAAGGGACATTTATTCAGCTTACGGTTCCAGAGCGGAGATATAGTTTCTCATAGTGGGGTGGCGTGGCTGGCTGGCCAAAGCTGGAGGAGGCTAAGTCACTGCAGACATCTTAGAGGCTGAGAGCTGCAAGATTGTTTGCTACCAAACGCAGACTTCTCCTAGAGTTGGGTGAGACTAATCCACCTTAAGTCCCGCTCTTTGTGATTGCCTTCCTCCAGCCAGGCTCCATCTCCCAAGGTGCCATGACCTTGCCAAACACATGGGACTGTGGGGGACACATTTCATACCACAACACTCCATCCCTGGCCCCCACAGCCTCATTGCCATCTCATTATGCAAACCATACTCAGTCCAACTTTAAAAGTCTTCATAGTCTACATCGGTTGTCCCAACACAGTCCAAAAGTCCAAACCTAAAGCCTCCTATGAAATCAAAAGACAAGTTACATATTTCCAACATACAATGGCATTGAATAAACATTCCCATTCCAAAAGGAAGCAATGGGGGCATATCCAGGAAAGATCGGTCTATAACAAGACCAAAAACCAGCGGGACAAACTCCAAACTTGTAGCTCCAAGTCCAACAGGTGAGCCTCTCGTTGAAATCATCTCAGTTCCAAAGGGCTTTGGTTCCACCCTCCAAAGCAGTTGCCCGTAGAACACATCGCTTTCTTGGGCTGACCCCTCCCGGGGTACACAGCTCTCCTTGGCAGATGTACCACATTATCTCTGGCATCTCTAACATCTTTACTTCTCAATGGCAAACCAGGCTTTAACTCCACAGCACAAACTGCCCTTCTTGGGCCTCTAAACTGAAGACTTTCTGCCACATGCTGCCTGGCTTCCATCATTTTTTGAAATCTTAGAGGAGGACTCCACCATCTCCTCCCTCTTGCATCCTTGATGCCTCTAAACCAGAACCATGTGGACGACTTTGCCAAGACTGGCCCCCTTGAATCACAGCTGATTCCACTTTTCTATGCTGACCATGGGAAAAAGCTCTTTCACACCTGCACAGTTGCTTTATGGAAGAAGTGGACCCTTGCTTTGGAATTCCACTTTAGCTCATTTCTTCCAAAAGGATTTGCATTCTTATAGATGGGAGCCTTTTCTGGGGATCTTGCTCTCAAGCTAGGGCCTCTCCTATTATTCAAATTGAGAGCAGGCTTTGATTTACAAATGGAGCTAATCTCTTTAACAGCCATTTTGTTCTCTGCTTCTTCCTGGTTCAATTCTTTAAGTTTGGCATTGTATTTTTCATCATTAGATCTTACAGTTTTTGCTTCTTCCTGCCTGATTCTTTGCTCTTTTTCATAACTCTGAAGACAACTAAAAAGTAGCCATAACACATTGTCAAGACTGCATTGCTTTGAAATGTCCTCTGCCAAACACTCCAGTTTAACTTCAGGCAAGTTTTCAGGATGAGGGCAAAACTTCATTAAACTCGACGACAATACACGACTCCGTGTGTCACTCGTCCAGTTGCAAACACAGTCTCTGCCCCTCTGGAGCATCACAAGCTGGGCTTTCACTGCCTTCATCTCTCACAGCATTGCTGTCTTCAGAGCTCTCATGAGAAAGGTCCATTCGGCCCCACTGCCAAGACGCAAAGACTTTCTCAGCTCAAAGTCCCAAAATTCTCCATATTTCTCCCAGCAAACAGTTCCAAAGGCACATTAGCCACATCAGAGCATTGGCCATATTTCTGGGCACCAACATCTCTGAGCCTCACAAACAACTTCATGTTGTGGTTCCAGATGCTCTTAATCTCACAGCAACACCCCACTACCTGATACCAATTTCTGTAAATGGTTACTCTTAACTATTGCTGTGAGAGAGCACCCAAAGTCAAACAATTTAAAGGAGAAAGGGAGATTTATTCAGCTTACAGTTCCAGAGGGGAGATACAGTTTCTCATAGTGGAGGTGGCATGGCTGACTGGCCAAAGCTGGAGGAGGCTAAGTCACTGCAGACATCTTGGAGGCTGAGAGCTGCAAGACTGTTTGCTGCAAAAGGCAGACTTCTCCTGGAGGTAGGGGGGACTAATCCACCTCAAGGCCCCTCTTTTGTGATTGCTTTTCTCCAGCAAGGCTTCACCTCTGAAGGTGTCATGACCTTGCCAAACATATGAGACTGTGGGGGACGCATTTCAAATCATGACAGCAGGATAGTCCATACACATACATACATACATACATACATACATACATACATATATATATATATATTATTTAAAGTAATTCACAATAAAAATTGTGTCCTTCAGAGTAGCCACCTATTCTTGACTGAAATGTCTCAGAAAAGCCGAAAGATCCCGAAGTCTCAAGCCTCTACTTCACTGGAGGGTGGAAGATGCTGGGCTCCGATATCAGCACTGTTCATCCCGAGACCAGACTCCAAAGGCAGCAGGAACAGAGGCAAGGTCTTGAGGATGATCTCTGACTCAGCCAAGGGTGAAAGTAGTAGCAGCAGTAGCAACAAAGAAGGCAATGATGCTCCAAAAAGTCAATAGATGCTTGTAGAATGAATTCAACAGTGAGTCCACACAGGATACGGGAAGAGCAAGTCCCTCCCCCTTGTACCTCCTCTAATCTGGTACCATCCATATGAACTGGGTTTTCCACATCAATCAATCAAATGCCTGCAGACTTGTTCAGGGACTTGCTCCAACCATTAATTCTCCACAGCTGTGTCCCACTCAGTCTGCAACTGTCAAGTTGACACTAAAATGTAACCATAACAGTTCGTAAAGTCACCCTCGTCCTCCACAAGCAAAGATGCACACATACAACACACACCCACACCAGCTCGCGGGCCCCCCAAATTTTTTTAATTTTAAAAAGCGGGCAGAAGTAGCCTAAGCCACTGCCATTATGTTTATTACTAATTGATAGACCTTTCAGTAAGATGAAGGCAATGAAAAAAAGAGGTTCCTAAATCTTTGGAATATTCGGAGGAAGTCCCAAGTCCAGAAGGCCAGTAGAGGGGAAAGTTTCAGAGCGCAGCAGCTAAAGGTCAGCATGGACTGAGGAACATGCCTGCAGACACATCCAAGCATCCAGGTAGATGTGTTCATGATCTGATGAACAGCGGCCCACACTCCAGGTGCCCAAGCCAATTCTGTCATCTTTGTTTTTTTTCCCCCTTGACAATGGCAAATAGGAGTTTCATATAACCTGAGGTTTAACCTGGTGACGAAGGCAAAGCCATGAAGACAAGATGAGAAAGGAGGGGCTCTCTGCTCTTGAGACAGACGCTGCAGCCGTCACGTTGACACTGAGAGCTGAGCCTGGGGATTAGATGGAGAGAGCTGCTCAGGTGTTTGGCGCTGGCACGTGAGAACCCAAGTGTAGCGTGGTCCCTCCGCCTCTGCTCCTCCGGAGACGAGGTGAGGCCAGTTCTCAGCATCTTCCCTGCCATCACCATCAAAGGTAATCTGCAATTCTAAACTAGAATAAAACCCTCTGGGTCCACTGAAGTGTTGTGAATTCATTACAACACCGCACGTGAAGTAAAACAAACAGTTCAGGACACCACCTGTAAGACAAGAGGCAGGAGTCATGTCTTTGGCATGCCAATGTCACCTCTTTCCATCACTGGAGAGAGAATATGTTTTGACAAACCAGGGAAATTTGATCAATGTATTCAGTCTGAGAATACTTGTTAAGGCTGATTTTCTGGATAGCTAATCAGATTGCACTCCCCCCCATGTATGGATCTTCTTATTCCTTCCATGAGTTGACTCTGTATGAGTCACACAGCATCACAGTGACCAATGACTGCCAGTGATTCTCCTTACTTTGGGGCCGGGGCCAGATGAAGGGGCTCAGCCAGGAGGGCACTGAGAAGCTCACAGTAGCAGCCTTGAGAGCTCTACTTCTGTGCCCCACAAAGACCCACCTGAGAGGGGTTTTCTAGGTCAAGGTGGTCCCTAGGCATACCTGTGAGGGACTGTCTTGTCTTAGTTGAGGTGGAAAGACTCGTCATGGGCAGGACCCTCTCCTAGCAGGAGATCCACAGCTGTGTAGGAACGAGGAGACCCGAGGACCCCAGAGGCTGCCTCAGGGCTCCCTGCCCCAACAGCCCTCAGATCCTCAGTGAAGGGGGGCTCTCAGTAAGGCCGGGTCCGGGAACCAGCTCAGTTGAAATCCTTTCCAGCGTTGATGCTGCGCACAGCTCTGCGTTCTCAACAGAGCAGTGCTGGTGCCTGCTGGTGTCTTCAACCTTTTGCTGGTCGTGCGCACCTTCCATCCCAATGGAGCCCGTGATGAGTGCCTGCCTAGCACACACGAGGCCTGAGTGTGCCTGCTAGTACCACATAAACTGGGAGTGGCAACTAGCATGTAACCCGGCTCTTGGTAGGTAATTGAGGCAGGAGGATCAGTTCAACTCCATCCTCAGCTATATAGAGTGAGACTAGCCTGTGATGTGTGAGATCCTGTCACACACACACACAGACACCACACACAACACACACACACACACACACAAGTATCTAAATATCTTCTCAGTGTCTTGTCTTGCTGGGTTGAGATGCTACCAAAATCCAGATCTGGAGCTCTGTAAAGATTTATAGCAGGAACAGATTAAAAATGTACAAGATGGAAGTTTTTTCAAGCCTGGACCAACTTTCAGTTTATGAAGTGTTGATGACTAAACCCAAAGCACTCTGCCAACAGGGCAACATCACCAGACCTCTTGCTTAGTGTTTTGACACAGAATAATCAGTGAAGCGATTTTAGGCTTCTCCTACCTGTGTAATGATGTGGAGCAATTCTAGGGTCCTGTGCATACAGCTCTATCACTAAATTGCAGCCCCAACCCTTCTAACTTATCTCCGATTCCCTAAAACTACAGGGTCCAGATAGCGTAGAATTGTCAAGCAGTCCTGGCCTTCTTTTTCAGAAATGCATTTCCAATTACAGAGGACTTTTTTCTTTAACCTCCAGCTCCACACAGAAAACTGGGATTGAGAGGAAGTAGAATGATAGGTTTGTCTATCATGTTTGAATAGCTGGGTCCTTTGGGCTCAGACATTGACTTCTGATGCTTTTTCTCCTATACATATTTGTGTGGAATGCTTACAAGAGTGCTGCTATACACAGTAGCACTCAACCAACCTTGCTAATATTAATAGGAATTAGCAATGGCCATGTACGTGACAGTGATG